>OZ014479.1:6736318-7336318 GCA_963965965.1 Trididemnum nubilum
CCCTTATGTTTATTTCTGATCTTGAAATGATGGGAGTTGCTTTCACAAGCGATGGCATTTTATCGACTTGTTGAATACTCGCATTTAAAGTACGGGATTTGTGCTTCAATTTTCAAATCGGTCAATTCGGACGTAGAATTGCCACCGTAGGCTCGTCATTCATCACTACTGCGATATTCCACAAAGAAGGTCGTGTATTATGTTCGCATTTACGCAAGGATAGATCTTGAAATCGTGGCGCGATTGGTTGATGTTGCCCAACCCTTTGCGAGGGTTTGGCGCGGACAAACTCCACTGAAACTCACCAGTCCTTTCACGCCCCAAGGCTTGGGTCAAAATCGAGAGTAAAAGGGACCAAATAGCTGCTCTCTAAGTTTTCAACTTTTGGTACCCATTGTTGCTAAAATGAGGCAATGCTTTGGAATGCGTGCTCATGTTCTCCGATCAGTTGTCGAGTGGATTGAGCGTCAGCTACTCTAACGGTAGGTAGACCTGAATTCGATTCCCGGTCGGGTCACTCAAACCATACGTCAAGCCGTAAGACTATACATATTGGCATTTATAGCTTCCTGCTTGACGTTCAGCAATAAAAGGAACGGTGTGAAGCCTCGAACGTGAGCGATTGACAGGTGGCAGCTTAACTCGAAGACCGAAAGGCTCCTTCGCTGTCTCTTGATCAAAGCAACTTGGTAAACAAAAGTAATTGCAATTCTATTAGAAGCGAATTTCAATGTTAGTGTGTATTCCGTTGCATCAAACCTGTCTCAATTTCAAAACTGCCGGTTTTGTTTGAACATTAGGAGAAATGTCTTATTAGCCTGCCTCTTCAACCGCAGTGCATTTCACGTGGGGGGTGTTTTCTAAATATTTACAATCCATTTTCATTTTTAACTTACATACTCAGTGACTTATTAAGTCGTTCCGATAACACAGTCCGATTCTTAATGCTTGTGTATTTAAGTGTTATATGGTTTTATTGGCAGCTCACGGTTACGGTTCTGACTCCTGTTTTCGTTCTACATAGTTGAAATTCTGTTTAACTTTCATTTCTTCAGCTTTTAAGCATCAAAGAATTTGATTTTGGAAAAGCAGAGTTCCAGGGTTGCCGTTCGTTTTCCTTTTAAAAAGCTAATCTTGCTAGGTTACCGCTTTTTGAAATAAATTTTCCTGCATTAAGCACATAAATTTTACGCGACATACAGTAGTTGCAGCAGCATAGACACCATCGATAAGATTGCCGGCATAATTGCATAAGCAAGCTAATTTTTCAGCTGAAACTGCCATGCATTTTAAACTGCCTTGTCTCCCACTTTCGTATGGTGGACAACACAATACAGTGCCGTCGCCGGAGCAAATGAAGTGGGGGAGAGTAGCTAAAAGTGAGGGGGTACTAATATACGCGGAACTTTTCCCTATAAAAACCGATATTGTACGGCTACAAATTATGAGCAATTTTAAAAATTTTGTATTCATGCCTAAAAAAAGAGACATATAGAGCCGGCAGCGTTTCTTAGCTCGTGCGTGTCGTCTGCGGCCCATCATCGCTTGAAAAATCTATTTGCAGCAGCGAATGCGGCCAGACGCGCAACCAGGATTTTGCTCAGAGAGGGGGCTTAAACCAAAAGTAAATTTTTTTGTGCACCAAAAATGTCCAATTTAAGCTCAATGCTGAACAAACTGTTGCAACTCAAGCGTGTCACAAATGAGGACCTGGGGTCGAAGCCCCCAGGCGCTGAGCGATTTCCGGCAAAAAACAGCGATTTTAACGCTATTTCAATCACATTTCGCACGTTTTTGAAGCCATATGAATCTCTAAATTGCTAAAATTTAGAAGTCATTTGAAAGAATCAAATTGCTCAGCCCCTTCATCCCCACTTATTTCAGGTCAAGTCCAAAACACGTTTTAACGCCTCCATTTTGAAGTTAGTGACTTGGCTAAGGGGGGGTTGAAATCCCTTTGGCCTCTTCCCCCATGGTTGCGCAACTGACTGCGACCTAAAAATTTGTAGTGAGCTGTAAAAAAAATAGCTGGTTTTCACGTATTGTTTCCGGTAACGAAGTACCGATAACGATTGTCTAGGCTTACATCTCTCTTCCGCGACGCATGCGTAAAGCCGTGTTAATAAGACGGATTGTTGCGTCACATTTATGTATAGAAGTTGGTTGTTAGTAATTTCACAAAGAATCTAAAAAACGTCAAACGAGAATTATGTTTGAACGTTATTATTATTTTTTTCACCATTGTCTGTTATCTTGTTGCATGATATTCAAAAAGCAGTATTTTGAGTAAACCAAAATGGAGGGGCACAAGCAGCCATTAGTTGGGCACGGCCCCCCTCCCCCGGCCCCCCATAGAGACGGCACTGACACAATATATCTGCAAATATACAATACATTATGATTCCCTCAAAAAATAACGCGTGATGTTACTATCAAGTATCAACTTTGCTTGAGATTCTAGCGCTTAATCAAAATTCGCAGACGCCAGAGCGGCGGTTAATCAGACAGCGTCGCGATGTGTTGAAGTCAAGGCAAAGCCGCAAGCCTTTTTTGAATCTGAAATTTGCGTTGGAAAAACTACAGTACATCACATGCGCGATGACTTGTGTATTCCTTTCCAACCTGTTTAACTACTCCTCATTATCCCTTAATTGTTGTTTATCTAATGTGCTTGCTGGATTTAAAATCCTCAAAAATTTTGCGCAATATGTTAGACTTCAAAAACACATTTTTGCCGTTTGCATTTAAAGTGTGTACAGCCATCCTCTCGTTGGCCCGACAAAGTATAGACTATTCTTTCTGCTTGGGCCGAGTTTAGAGCTAACTATGATGTGGTTGGCAGCTTGCAATCACAGTTGGATGAAACACCTAAAGCCCAGCGATGCTGAAACGGAAATGTTTTGAAGGTTGGTTTTGCTGGCAACTTTGAAACTCCAGCAATGATGCTGCTTGCACGCTCGTGCCGATACCGTTTTTGAATATCACGCATTTGCATTGTGCTCAAAAGTGAAAGGTTAACAACAATGAAACCATCATAGTAGTCGACTATTTATATTGCGTAAACAAAAAACTAGTTTCGATACTTCAACGTGATCACATCTGAGCATGGACTAAACCAGGGGTGCCCAAACTTTTCGACCGACGGGCTGCATCACACTATTGCTGAGTTATAGCGGGCCGCATACTTCTCATAAAAAGTTTGGATAATTTTTATCCCAAATCTACCAAAATTCCGCGAATGGGAGAAGGTGCTTGAACCAAAAAGTAAAATACTTTGTTTATTCAGGCAGCATGTTGAGCGTACTGGCGCAACTCAAACGTATCACAAAAGGGGGGAGTCTGCGGTTTTTATTTAACAAAAAATGGCTTATTAGCGCCATTTGGTTTGCATTTTGCTCGTTTTTAGAACCATTTGAAGGAACTGCAGTTTTGAAATTTGAAAGTCATTTCAAAGATTTACGTTGTGCAGTCCCTTCAGTCTCCCCTTACTTAAGGTCAACTCCAAAACACATTTAAACGCTTTTATTTCGGGATTAAATGTTTTAAATGCCTTGGCTAGAGAGGGGGTTGAAGCTCCCTGGTTCCACTCTCTCAAATACTGCTCATTCAAGTTTTATATTGTCTTACCAGTCACACAGCAAAAGCAATCCTGTTTATTACGCAGCACCATCTTATTCAGGATTTTGCCAAAGGAGATGGTTCAAGCAGTTTTCGCTTCGTTTCCTGTCCAGATGCTCTGAGGCGCTAACAAAGTTTTATTTTTTAAACGTTTGCAGGATTTTCTATCGTTTAAGAATAAGAATTGTATGAATTTGCAGTGGCTACGTAAATGGTTGTCTATCGTATTCGGGGCTGTTATCACATTGGATTGGACCAGTATAGAGGTCCAAATTCGCCCCAAAACCTCAAACTGGGTTTGAGCAGTTTTGCAAACTTTCCGAAGTTGCTCAGTTACTTTCATTGCATCTACGGGGCAGAGAGTGTAAAATAAACCAAAAACATCTTACCTTCAATTTTGTTGTCGAGTTAGGATTAAAATTTAACCCGCTTGCGCTTTTTCGATGGCATATGTTGCAACACATTAACGTTCAGTACTCAACTGACATGTTCTAAACAGGCATGGCGTAGTATAGGACCCTAACGTTTAACCCTACTACGCCTGCTTAGAACAACCGCTTATAAACAGCGCTCGTCCGGATATAGCATCAGGCACGCAACTGGGATTATGCTATGGGGAGAAGGGGCATGAATCAGGAGTTGAAACGTTTCTGTTGAAATATGCGTTACTTGGGCGGCGAGTTGAACAAACTCGCGCAACTCAAGCGTATCAAAGAAGAGGGTTTCGGGGACAAAGCCAATTTTTGTCATTATCCGAAAAAAATTGGTTTTTACGCCATTTGGATCACATTTTGCGCGTTTTTAGATCCCTTTAAAGTACTTAAATTGCTACGATTTGAAATCTAATTGAAAGAACTAAATTGCCCAATCCCTCTTGACATACTGGTCATGTCCAAAGCACGTTTAAATGCTTGCATTTTGGGGTAAAATCTTTTAAGTGACTTGACTAAGCTCCTATATAACATTGACATTGCTTTCCAGGCAAGCGTTTCGAGTGGAAATGTTGGCTCAGACGAAACTGCGGACAGTGTGGAAAACATTCACGTTGAAATATCAGACGAGGAGCTTCCCAGTGACCGGTCGATATCGCTGGTTATACGCAACTTCTATCAAAAATTGAAGGGGAAATTGCCATAGACTTCAAAAATTTCATTTGCAATATCCTGATATGGCGCTAGTTCCACTTGCAAAAACTATCTCAGTTTTATATTCTTCAAATTTCTACAGACACTGTATTTTTAAAATGCACTGTATGCGTAGGAGATTAACGCATGGTAGAGGGTGTTGAACTCCAGTTGCTTTGTAAATACAGGAAGTTGGATGCAAAACTTAGCCTCTCTTTCTTCGCATTAGCAACTGAATTATAGTAAGTCAAGTTGAAACAAATTTATTAAGTTGTGGCAAAAAATCGCCTCGCTTTGTTTTACTGATAACTTCGAGGCTTGAATTTTCGAGTTCTAAGAAAAATTATTGTGGCTTGCTTTACTGAAACTAAAAATTTACGTCATCATGAAATTACCGTTGCTGACTTACAGGTTTTGATTTCGTCGCAAATTTTCTTTTATTTTAAAATTGTAGCGAAGTTTGTCTTTGCTACAGTTATGTCTCTCATTTTGTTTTACACGTTATGCTTATGTTTAAAATCAATTATGCTGAGACAAGATTTCAAACTTTATTACTTAACCAGGTCTAATATGCGGCTCGTTCCATGGGTGAATGTTATTCCTCGACGACTCTATTGCACGAAACAGGTGCAGCTATGTTCTGAACTGTAGCTGAAACGTTGCATAACTTCGAATTTGGCGTTGTTAGTTCTAAGCTGCAATGCAGACTAATTCGGTGATATGTTTTGTTAAAACTGTAACACGACAGCGATTTTTGACTCAATAGAGAATAATGCAAATGGTTTTGCACTGCTCTTGATTTCCTGATCTTGATTGGCAGCATTGCGATGTAAACTTTCGCGATATGATTTTTATGTGACGATAACTTTGATTTTTTATGTTTTACTGCCGAGCTGTTGGAATATTTCGATGCAGTATCACCCACAGTTTGCTTGTTTGTTGAGTGTGTTTGAGACTTTCGTGTTTAAGTTATGCTTTGAACGAGTGTCTAACACTCTCTAACATTTATCGAATCAAACGCTTAGTTTTTGATAAATGCAGTGAATTGCTACTTTATCATTGCAAGTTTTTGTTGCTTGTCAGTTAACCTCACGTGGTCGTCGCTCGCATAGCTACGGTAGCAGAATAATTGAACCACTCGAACGCCGTGTCGAACGATTTCCACGACGTCAAGATCGCATGATGTGGCTCGGGTTGTTGGGCATGGGTTCGACTCCCATCCGTATTCGTTTTCCTGACAACTTGTGGCAGATTTCTGTTGTAGCGGTATGTCTTTTTTTCACTTTGCAAGGTGTGTTAAGTTTTCAGCTTCTTTTTGCGAAAGGAGTTGAAAATTTGAGAATAACTTAAAGTCATGTCCGCAAATCTTCATAATGAAAAATTACGAATTATGCTGCAAGTTCAGTAGTTCATGAAATAGAAATCTTATTCAATTGTGCTGAAGTCGATATGAGTGAAGTGAAGCGTCGATTTATTGACTAATGACTATCACAGATTACCACAGCTCTAAAGCGGTAAAAACTTAAATCTTTAAAACCTAACAGTCTGTTTCACCCCTAAACGGATCATCAGGTGTAACTTTTATTCAATTAGTTTGGAAAGCTGAAAAATCAATCCAGACCATTACTCATGACGACACAGAGTGGAAAGTGAGACTTAATTATAACACCAATTTGTTTGAAAATCATCAATTTTATAGTTTTTAAAATAAATGGATGTTAATATAATAAAAGGCAAGCTGATGACATTAGAGGTAGGAGGAATCACTTCACAAATGTGCTGTACTCTTGTAATGTGCACAATATCACGTTTTGATGCAAATTCCTTTGCAATCCGTAATTCTTGTTCCGTTTGTTTTTATTTTTGCATGTTGTTGTTTGTGCAGCAGTAACTGACTAATATGAAGAAATTGACTATGTTTTACTCGGTAACGTTTAAGTTTAATGCCAAGCGGTCGTTGTTGTCAATTTAGTTCGCATAGGCTGGGTAAACAAATTCTCGAATTTCTTTACAAAGCGAGTTGGCAGCGTGGCCGAATGGGTAAAGGCGTCGTTTTTACGACGACCCTGATCGAGTGATCTGGGTTCAACCCGCACCCTAGCCACGTCCTTGGATAAGACGCTTTACGATGATTATTTCTGCTTGGTGGCTTCGAACAAGCAGCAAATTCTGTGGGCAAGAATTCGAAGAAATCCACTGGAACATTGGATCATCGGAAACTCCTAAGCAGATGCGGATTCCTCTAATCACGAAGTAGTCCTGTAATAAAAAATGTGCGGATCGTCCAACAAGTTAGCGTCTGACGCTGTCCAGTGACAGGAGGATAAATATGCGCAACAACAACATTATTTACCATAATACGTGTGAAAAAATTACGACAATGTGAAGATGCGTTTACCCTGGAAGCAAATCAATCAGAATTTGACGTCATCGACAATCTGCGAAAGGTTGCAACTGGCTGCTTAACTTCACTTGGACAAAAGTAAAGCAGGTGACGTGAGCGACCTTTGCTTCGCGTCCAGTGTAAACGCACCGTAAGGACAGTGAAAAAATAGTCGAACTAGTTTTTGCTTTTTGTGTGGTTTGGTATGTCAAAATCGCGTCGAAAATTTTTTTATGAAATCGTTAAGCAAAACACTGTCAATGGCCACTGCGTTTGTGAAAGTTGGTTGTAAGCAATAGCAGCAGTTTTTGCTTTAAAACAATTTTTTATTTGCTGTTTTCATGTATTACTTAGTAGTTCCAAGCGTTCGCTTATGCATATTACTTGTGTAAATAACAAGTGCTCTTAGTAAACACGATCCCTTTTTAAACTAACAGCTTGTACTTGAGTTATGATTAGTTGGATAGATAGTACAACCGATATATCACATACTGCAAGGGTAAGAGATCTGCGGTTTTGAAGCGTACAGCTTTAGATCCTAAAAGCAGGATTTTTCCCCATTGTGCGCAAACTGCGTATGTAGATGTCGTGGTTTGTAGTATTTTCCGAGAGATAACGGTACTTTAAAACGTAAGGTTTTATTTCACCGGAAGTTTCTATGTTTTTTATTACCCTAACGAAAACGTAATCTTGACACTTAAAAAAGCAAATGAAAAATATGCCATGACTATTTCTCATTTTCGTTTTAGTCTTCAACTTAAAATTTTTCGGTGAAATAGTCACTCTCAAAACTAATCGGTAGATATTTTTGCAAGAACGCAGTCCTTTGTTGAGAAGCTGACGCATTACATTAGCATGTAATCAACTACTGCGATAATTCGATCGAAAGAACTTTGTAGTTGCTGACACACTATTTGGAGACTTGACGTTTTAACATCGTTGTTAGTGTAGTCCGTGGCAGAACCGGTTGGGAAATTCTGCTTCGATTAATCTTGCCAAGATTGCAGTTTTACTCGCAATAAATTAAGTTTTCGGTTGACTCGACTGGGAATCGAAGCACATTTTGTTTACCGCTGGGGAATCACGGTTTTTGGTTAACTGGGTATTGTGCTATTTTTATATCGGGTAAAACTAATGAATTAACACGTTTCGGCCGATCCTAGTAGCCAACCATTTGAGTAAATGGGGATCAACAACATATTGCAGCTTGCGAGGGTATAGAATACAGACTTGACTCAATCCCTGCAAAGAGCAAGCTCCAGTGTCATCACTCTATGAAAGCGCCGTCAAATGGCTGCTTTTACAATCATTCGAAATGGTTGGAACATCAACTCCTCGAATGAAGAAGCAATCAGTGTATCAACGCTTTCTCTTCTCGCGTCGGATTTCTTTAAATTTCGCTCAAGTTAATAAATAAGACAAACAGGACAAGCAAAATTCAATTGGCAGCTAGTTTTAAAGGGCATTCAAGTCGGAAGTTCTCGATTTTCTCGCAACTGAACTAGAAAGATTGTAGAACTATCTTCACCAAATTTAAGTTCCCAAGGTATAACAGTTTAAATTTTCCCCTTAAAAAGTTCCTATAGAAATTTCTCCAGTATTGACAATGAAAACAAAATTTTATAAAGTTACAAAATATTTCTACTTTTACAGTTACATTCCATGACTGCTGTTTAGTGACAGCGCTGCAGTCCAAACAAAGTAAAGGGCCAGAATTGTAACTTAGCAGCTTTTCAATTAAAAATACAGCAAGTTTATTGTTTTAACTTTTTTAAAGCTAATCTGTCACACTAATCTAATCTAACAAAATGGTATCACTGAAGGGGAAAATTGTTATCTTTGAACTGAAATATCTTGAAAAAACAAGACGTAGAAAGCTCAAAGGTGGTGAGAATGCATTTTAGGCTTTTTCCCAAAATTTCGGTCAAACAGTAAAAAATACTTAAACGAGGACTGAGCAAAATCAACACGAGGGTCTGAGTTTGGGCAATCATATTAGATTGGCTTTGACTACATCTGTCTTGATCCAGCCGTTCTAGAGATATTCTACTTCAAACACGGCATAGAGACGTCTCCAATCATAATTTTTATTGGCAACCTTGACGTTGATGACATCGGCGACGCCACCTTAGCTCTATCTTACGGCGACGCCGCAATTAGGCTAAATCACAGAGGCCTTTTACCCTATATATAGGTTAATATAGGCCTCTGTGGGCAACGCAAAGTCACTTTAATTAACACATAAGTTGAGTGAATCATTCGTTCCACTGTTAAGCGTTCATGGAAACAGAAAGTGTGTCCGAAATTTCTCGCATCTCCTATCTTATTCAATAGAAAATGGCCGACAAATGTTACAAAAAATAGAATTTCTCGAAACATACTAGACCTTCAAAATTCAAATTGATTATATATGTTACCGATGTTTTTTGTGGAATCATCAAAATTTCAACCGAGAAAAACAAGATTTAGCACAAAATTTTTGACTTGTAAAATTTTGAAAGTGGAAATGTGATATCCTATGTTCAGCATGCAAAATCAACGCAAAAAGTCGAACACACTTTTTAATATTTGCGTCACTAGAGTTTTTCTCCATGCTTTTTTAAAATTTAACCTTCGTTGAAAAATTAACGATGATTTCTTCAAGTTATCAAAAATTAAACCGAAAAAAATATAATCTAGCGGCCACCGATTTGGTTAACAGTGTTATGTATCAGTGTTTGAAGTGCCTTGGTGGTCTGCATGCTCTCTGGGTGCATCAACCGAACAGCTGTTCTGTTTAGGTTGTCGAGTGATTCATCTTAAATTATATTTTAGCTGGGGACGGTGTTACTGCTGACTTTTTTTTTCAGTACTGTATATTCCACAATTTTATTTCAGCTGACCAAAAAACTGTAACAAGATTTTTTTAATACATGTACCCTTATTTCCCTATCCTAAAGACTTTTTTAATCACGTTTAATTTTTTTTTTTTTTATAAAAAAGTTGCTCAGCTGACAACATTGTTGTATTGCTTGCGTCAATTCAAAATTTTATTTACCGCCAAGCTTAAGTTTACGCCTGCTACTGTGTAAGTATTGCTTTTTGGTCCAGTCGACGTAGATGACCGCATGGTGTTTCGCTGCTTCTTGCCTGCGTACTTTTAACATAGGGTAAAATTAACTTGATTAGCACAAAGTTTTGATCAGCGATTCGTCGATAGTGCTTATTTACTACTCGTCTAGACAGCGCGTAAAGTCGTAACTGTACGATCGCATCCTTAATACACTTTAAAACAACTGACAGCTAGTATGCTGGTGAGGCAGTACGCAGGGCGCACCGACTTTTTTTTTGAAATGAACAAAAATACGCTCGTACGCTCACGATTTTACGCACAGTACCGGATCATATAGACTCCATCTTTAGCAAAGCCTTCCTCTTTATTTAGCTTACATGCAAAAACCATCGAAGCATCTGGCCATCCCCACTGGGGTAAAACTGTAAAAAACAATAATTCTAATTAAGCAAACAAAGGCTATCGAAATATACTGCAAGAAGCGAATTTTTCGTCTAAATATGTAGCGTCAGATGCGTGTGCAGTAGGATGTTTCATAATTTCACCTTTTTTGAAATTAAAAATGCTTGGGGTCTCATCAGATCGGATTTCGGCCACAATGAAGAAATAAAAAAATTTTTTTTCGATTACTTGCTGTTTTGAGGGCGTCCCGCCCCCCCAAAGTTTGATATTTTTGGACGCGGGGAAATTTTTTTGACTAGTGCGATATCTCCTTAACGAAACGAGATAGAGAGTAATGTTTGGTATCAAAATTTACAGAATGGTCGACTTCCTATCTGTAGTCAATACATTTATAATCCCAAGCTCCAACAGAAACGAAGTTATTTACGAAAAACTGTTTTAGCACTCAGTAAAGCTGAAGATAAGATAATATCAAGTCAGTACCGACTTGGCATACAAAGCAAATCAAACTGCAAAACAGTCATATGCAAAAAGAAAAAAATCAAACAGTTTTAGAACGAAAACAACAAATGGGACATCTCATTACACGCTGCCTTGCATTTATACTGCTCGAGAGGTCCATTTGGGGATGCTCTTTGGCTCCTAAAGGTACGGGTACGTCGATACAGAGTTTTAAAATGGCTGAAATTTTTGAGCCTGCAACAAAGTTTTTTTACCTCCCGTGGACGATTAGAGAAACAAAAACAACGAAACGAGTACAGTAACAAAACAAAAAACACATCAACTGGAGCTACTACATAAGTATGAACGTAGACGAATATCTGTCTGGTTTCTTCGTGAAGAATTGTCTCGAATCTTCTTGCGATGCAACAAATCTTTCAGCTTGCCTATTTCCCCTTCATTGCAGCGATTATGATTTTCGATAGATTTCCAAAATTCGGCTGAGCCAAACGAGATGCATGGCGCGGTTTTACTGGAAATGGTAAAAAAGTCTCTTAGTTTGGCTCGTCTCGTCAAAAGCGAATCTTCAATTGCCACTTCTTCCGGCAGCGAAGTAAGAGATGTCAAAACTTCCTTGGTCGTTGGTGGATTTTCAGAGTAGACACTTAAAGCAATATTATTTGGCGAAAGCCAACTCTTTGCATGCTGCAAAAAGTACCGGTTCACTACTTTACACACGTCCGAATCGACTGCTTCAAAAGCTAACAAGAGATCCCTTTGAAACAATGTCACAAAAGGACCCTCACATGCATGTGGTTTAAGGTGAATCATCAGAAATGAAGGCAAATACACAGAAACAATATATGACACAAGCTTTGAGAGTTTTGTCTTCTCTACAGTAGTAAGATCGGAAGAGTGAAATAAAAGCATTCGCAGATAACCATTTGCTGTAGTTAACCAACGGGAGTGACTAACCTCTTCTTGTTTATACCATTGCAAACTTTTGAGATTGGCTGGTATATCCATAAAAAACTGACAAGACGAAACCAGTAAGCACATCTGGTCGCTGCGAAAGCCTGCATCAGCGCTGTTTCTCATACTTTTTTGTTCAGAAAACCAGCAAAGTTTGTTTTGAAGATGTAGCTTAGCAATGGGGGTAATGCGTACATCTAGAGCTTCTCTGTCAATCACAGTCTCCGGAGAACCACTGGTGATAGACTTGATTTTGTTTAAAAGAGCGCCTTCTACCTATGTATTGGACCTTTGCTTTTACCTTCAACCTCATCAATAACGTGAGATAGATAAATTTCATTTATGTAAAACATACACTCAAACGAATGTATATCATGTTTAAAATTTTCAGCAATGTAATCTTGAAGGCGTTTGTTGATGCCAGTCTTTTGACCAGTATTCACTCTGCATGTATCGCTCATAACAGAATAAATTTTGCTCAGTATTCCGCCACAAGTTTCATTAACAATTGTATGGAACACCGCTTCACTGTTTACAGATGTTTCCGGCAAGTATGATTTTACCCCAACTACCTTCTCTACTTTTTTCCTTGTTAATTTGCTGTAAAATTGTACCATAAACACATACCTTTCCATTCCAATGATTTTCCTGCTGTCATGATGTAACTGCAGAAACTCTCATTCACTAATTGCAGACTCACACTCTTTTAATGAGAACAATCTTGCTTCCTCTCTACGTCTGTAGACAGTGGCAGGAGATGCAGCTATACTTCCACCAACAACAGCTAATATTTGGTCAGATTGTTGACGTATAGATGTATGGCGTCTATCTGCCAAAGTACAACTGTTTGTGTTAATAGAGAGTTTCCGCTTTATTGTGTATTTCTTTCCTCCGGCGATAGGTTTAGGAAAAAAACTGGGGTCATCTGAATCGGTAGTTTGGATGTCCTCATCCAGCAGAATTGAGTCAGATGCTGCTTTATCCTTTGGTCTTAACCTGCTTTCCAGTGTGAGGCCTGATGAACAGTTACTCGACTGAGCAACTGAGTAAGAGCATGATGGTTCGTCTACCTGCATGCGTGGCGTAGCTTAATGCTTCAGCCGGTTTTGGATTTTATTCGCATAAACTTTATCCAGGGATGAAGACATGTACATTTTTCTGTGGGTCCTTTGGTCTTTCAAAAATTCGATTTCTTCTTGTGGAATCCTGTCTTCCCAACAACACGAGCAGAACATCTTGCCGTTGTGTATTGGAGGATTAGGAGCTATTGGGCATTTGCATTTGGAAATATCAAAAACTAAATCCCACCATTCGTCGCTAACCAGCAATTCCTTTTTCTTGCTCATCTTTTTGGCCTTTCTCTCCGCTTTTTCGTGTTTGTCAATTAGTTCTTTACATTTAGTCAAAATTCTAATTTCGCTTATTACAGTAAGACCAGCTTTCAGCCAAATTTCACGCACATTGTTTACCAGCTCCTGTTTAACATCCGTAAAAACTGGCAATTTCTTGAAGAATTTGGGGTCTGTACTACATAAGGTTTTGCGTAAGAATTCGTAGTGATTAACAACATTTCTATTGCTTGGTAACACATTATTGGCAAACTTTTCGCAGCTTATCAAAAACTTGCCAAATTTAGATCTTGTAGCTGACATTGTCTCATTCCAAAAGGAGTTAACTAACACGTGGCAAAGGATTTATAACGACCAAACTATTACGACGTAACAGACGGACAGTAGATAACTATTCTTAATGAGAAGAAGTTCTATGATATCATAACTTTAGGATTTCACACTATTGCAGTCTTGAAAAGTAAAAAAAAGTGGCAAAAAACAGTTTTTCGTAAATAACTTCGTTTCTGTTGGAGCTATGGATTATAAATGTATTGACTGCAGATAGGAAGTCGACCATTCTGTAAATTTTGATACCAAACAGTACTCTCTATCTCGTTTCGTTAAGGAGATATCGCACTAGTCAAAAATGTTTCCCGCATCCAAAAATATCAAACTTTGGGGGGGCGGGAAGCCCTCAAAACAGCGAGTAATCGAAAAAAAAATTTTTTATTTCTTCATTGTGGCCGAAATCCGATCTGATGAGACCCCAAGCATTTTTAATTTCAAAAAAGGTGAAATTATGAAACATCCTAGTGTGCAGCATAAAAGCCGATTTTTTTTCAGGACATTTTCCACAGCATAAGCTAGGCCACCGCTCCATATGCTAAATGTTCCTTGAAATCTCTAAAAAGAAACTAGAAATAAATCCTGTTATTAGGTTACGATCATCGAAAACCATATTACACGGCAGCATCTACATAAATTGCATAACTGTTTATTGACAATTATGTTTTTATTATGCCATTATGCTTCTTGCTGATCTGTCGAAAAGGCAGGCAAAAAATATACATGAAAAATAAGAAAAAAATTACCACATAAAGTCGAAGTTTGATTGAAAAATTAATGATACTTGCCAGCACAGGTTTTTATAGACTTTTAGAGTGTGATTCAGCAGAACCAATCCTCCCCAAATCTGTCAAAACTAAAGGAACATAATTTTTTTTTTCATTTTTAGGGGTTAGTTGGACAAGCTTTTTTCACAAATGCTCAAGGCTAGTTAAGCTTTTGGCATATTACAGGTCCAAAATATCACGCTGACCAACAACATATCCAGTTTAAATTTTGATAACTCTAACAAAACATCGCGTAGTTCAAATTTTGAAAAAGCATGAAGAAAAACTCAAGTAACGCAAATATTAAAAACTGTGTTCGACTTTTTGTGTTGATTTTGCATGCTAAACATAGGATATCGCTAAAATTTGCACTTTAAAAAATTTTTCATAATTCCATAGAAAACATCGCTAACTTGTGTAATCAATTTCAAAAAAGGTCAAGCATGTTTCGAGAAATTCAATTTTTGTAACACTTGTCGGCTTCGATTAGAAAAGATAGGAGATGCGAGAAATTTTGAACACATTTTTGTCTCTATCGTTTTCGCGCCAAACCTGCCCGCTCAACTTACATGTTAATTAAAGTGACTTCAGCCAAGGCTACTGCATTGAAACGTCAGGATTGCCAATAAAATTATAATTTGGGAGGCTCCTACGTCGTGTTTGAAGTAGAAAATCTTTGGAATGGCTGGGTCACGAAGAATTGAGTCAACATCAATCTAATAAGATTGCCGGAACTTTAGATTCCCTATTGATTTTGCCTTCAGTCCTCGTTCAAATACCCTTTAAAGTAGCTGCAACTCACAAACTAGGTACTGTAATAGTTTTACAACGTTGCAAGGATAAAAAGGCTGACGGAAATGCTTTGATATATGTCAAAACGTTCGAACTTAGGAAACGCATGAACTTATACCAATATCTTATCCAATGATGTTAAAGGCATGGTAAGAACAGTATATTATTATTGAAACGAGTGCAGTGATATAGAAGTTAAGGCGCTTGTAAAAAAAAAAGAAGAGTAATACGAAAAACCTCAGAAAACTCAGCAGCACAAATGAAAACTAAGGAGCGTTCAATTATTTTATGACAATCCAAGGATTAGACAAAATGAAGCCTACGGCCAGTCTACACTGTGCGTTTGTATCTTTTTTAACAGAAATTAGGTAATCCAGTACGCCTGGCGTACTGCCTTACCACCGTTCAAGCTGCTAGTTGCTTAGAATAAATTAAGTTAAAGCTCGTACGCTAACGATTTACGCTCAGTGTAGGTTGCCCTAATTGTTTGCATGCTTTCAGGCTGAAGTCCAGGTCTATACTGGGCATAAATTGTGAGCGTATCCTGTTTATTTTAACCTACTCAGTTTGTACGCCGGTAAGTCAGCAGCCAGAACGCATTGAATTTTTGTTCAAAATAAACCAAGGATATGCACGTAGCTCACGATTTTACACACAGTGTAGACTAGGCTACTACAAACCTAGGAAATAGCCACCAGAAAGTCGAATACTTAAAACACGCACAGCGAAGCTGCCTTGTAATTGCTTGTTTTAAGTGGTCGTCGTTTGTGGCTCTTCCCTACGCTTTAGCGCTGGTAGCAAATTGACCAGAAAGCACGCAAACGACTTACATCAATACTTTGGTCTCTGGCCCGCAAACATTATACTGTAATTAGTATTCAAAAACACAGTTGCTAGAAAACATTCGCATGAGAAAGGAAGGCTGGGAAAAATGGATGAAATTTTATATTATTTATGGTGGCAAACGAACTAGGGCTAAAAATTTCAAGGCAATTAACTTAACTACTACATACAACTTTGTGACGTAACACGGCAAAAGTTGTTCTTTGTCAAGCACCTTACGCGCATTTTAAACTTTGCTAGCGTAAAAAAATAAACGCGCTGAAACATGCGTGTGCAGTAAATTAGAAAATAAAAGAAGTCAAAACACGTAAACATGTTTCCGCTTGGGCGGAATCAAACGCGAATTCGGTAAAAGCCGCCAAATGCGTCAAATAGGAGCAGAGGTAAACTGAAAACGGTAAGATGCTATTGTAAGCGTCAAAGACTTACGAGGTTAAATGAGTTCAATGCGTATTAAATTTACCAGTTCAGTTCTTAGTTCGTCCACGAATAGCACAAAAGCAAGAAGCCAAAAACCAAGCCGGAAAAGTAAACATTTTTCTAGCAAACACAAACAACCAACTGCTCGAAAGAAAAGCCAATAGCAGAGGACATACACCATTCAACGCAACTGTTCGCCTTTTCCCTAAATATTTAGTTTCAGCCACATCGTTCCCACTTTGCAACACAAGCGAATCCATCTCTATTTTTCTCATCTTCGCTCTTGACAAAGGCTAAATTGCCATTCTATATCTGAAGGGAATCTTCCACATCAGTTTTGAGGCTTCAGTATTACTTGATAACTATCCATAGCTGGATTCTTAATTAAACTTATTGTGAAAGAAGACTCGTCCTTCATCTGCGCTACCACCTCGTCGGTTACAAGCACGTGAATGCCGGAACATCGGGGCTGGTAGAGAATCCGACTAATTTGTGGCTGATTCGCACCTGTTACGTCATCGTTTAAACATCGTCGCACAGCCTTAACCAGTTCAGCAACCGAAGCCTTTTCTAGATAAAAGGCTTTGTATATTGCCATGCTCGAGTCGGCTGGTTGTCGGGCTAAAGTCAGATACAAGGTCAGCCTAGGATGGATGGTTTTGGCTTTCAGTGCGTTGTATAAACGGATACCATCAGCTGGACCACATATTTGAATAATGTCGTCCCGTGAGAGGGCTAGCAAGTCGCCACCAGTGAAGCCACTTAGCGTACTGATGTAATTGCTGAAGCGGTTTCTTTCTAACCAATCGTGGGTTTGCTGGATTGATGCTGTAGGTTGCAGTAAGTCAGTTTTCAACGGCAAAGGATAGGGTGACATCGATGCTAAATGGGAAGGATGGACCTGGTGGGTTGCTTTGGTGACTGACGTGATCATATTCACAGGTAAGGTGTCACTTTGCGACATCACTTTGCTTCTTGCTTTTCTAGGCATACTACTTGCGTTACTGAGGTTCACCGCAGCAGAGCACATGGGGGTCATATCGGTGCCCTGCTCCATGATTGTAGCAGTAACTTGGTCGTCACTCATTGCCTCTGTTGCAACACGAATAGGTAAGCACTCACTCAGCAGCGTTGAGTCGTACGAAGGTTGATATTTCAGTTTATCTTGAGCTGATCTTTTTTCCATTTTATCTTTGTCCGTTTTCAGTTTTCGATCAGCACCCTTGGGCTTGAACACCTTAACCTGGCAGCTGGCGGAATGGATGTATCTTCCCATCTTTCCGTTGGAAACTAGTGCATACGTGTCAACTTGAATACGAAAAGGCACTCCTTTTTCGCCGCCGTGTTTTCGAGGTGTAAATTCAGTGCTAATGCAATGGACCTGCAAATATAAAACATCATCAATATAAATGCCAGGGGAACACCTATAAATAGCATTAAAGGTAATTGCTCGGTTTGGAAAAGACGGAACGTAGAGAACTGCGTGGAAAAAGGTTTTGCGTGAAAATGAATAAATTAAACAGAGTATCTAATTTTTATAGCTTCGGTAGAGAGGTTATTTTCAGTAACCATATTGCAACAATTGCAACAGTGATGTGAACGTAACCTACGTAGGTTATTCAGCACGGCATTTGATAACAAGAGCGAAGGAACATATCAGTGACTGCAAATCAAACAAAAGCGCAATCAAAAACCACATTTTAAATTGCAACAGCTGCCTAAATGAAAGCCCTAAATTTCAATTAGACCGGTTTAGCATAATGCGTAAGTGTATTAGTGCATATGAGGCGGAAATACATGAAGCACTCCTAATCAAAAAGCAGAATCCAACTATTAATAAACAAATGTTTGCAAATGGAATCTCCTTTTTATTGAACGTGTATTAATTTTTTTTTAAGGTGTTCAGTGATTTTACCGTGATAGCCTATTAACTAATGATAGTTTATGAAGTCACCGTTTTGCGTTTAACGTCATAATTGTATTTTCATCAATTGCCAATTTTGAATTGCCTGAATGTAAAAATGACAGTTTAGCCAGATGCAGTTGCTCGTTCAAATTATTATTGTAAGTTGAGAAAAAGACTTTTAACTATGTTTCAGTTTATTTGAAAGTGATATTAGCTATTAATTTACGTAATTTTAGTTTCCTGATGAGGGCGTTCTGTAAAACGCCGAAACCGTTCGATTAAGTATGAAGTTAGCTTAGCTCAAAATAAAAATAGCCTAACATGATCAATGGAGTGGTGTTGCAATATCTACTTTTTATCGTAAGAAAGTCGCATGCAAACACTTTATACACGATAACGGTTTTGAAAGTGAACATTCTTGCAGTTTATTTTATACGTGGGAGGGGGGCAAAAATGTATCCCTCTCGTTTTTTTTTTTGTGATAAATTTCTTCACAAGAAAGCATTTTACCTCAAATTAACTTGACTTTTGAGTCAATTTATTCACTAACAACTTATGAAAATTTAAAATTGATAAGATAAGGAAAAATGTCTTAATTTTAAGGTTCCAAAAAATTTTCCTCAATTCTAAAGGGGGTGAAGCATCATCTAAGGGGGGCCACAACAACAAAGTTTTATTGTACCATATTGTGTAAAGATGTAAATGTTTTTTTTTTGAAATCTGCTTTTTATTGAAAAAACACAGCATCTTGGACATATTTTTCATCCTGACAAATCAGGGCTTTTTATAAAAATGTTAAGAAAGATTTTTTTTTAGATTAAAGTTTGGTTATTTAAAAGTTGTAACAGTACAGTATAAGCATGGCAACAAGAAATACATGCTTAAATTAAAACCAAAACAAATAGGTTGCGTTTTCTGCATTGTGTTTGGGCCTGAAACTAGGGATTTCTTTAGCAATATGTTTTGGCTTGCAACATGATCTATGCTGTGCCATTCATTTATTTTTGAATTTTGTCAAGATAAACTGTATGCTGTGGTACTTAAATTGTAGGGGAAATGCATCTCCTCATCAAAAATTTGCATACCCCAATCAAAATTCAGCATCCCCCCCCCCAAAAAAAAAGATAGTATTCTGGTCGTTTTCCTTCTTACCAGCCTTACATAGAATCTGGACGAAAAATGGCTTAAGAATAACCATTTTTGGTCATCACCTAGTACAGGCGCGTAGCCAGGATTTGGAAAAGAGGGGAGCTATTTTGAAAGAGTGAGAAGTGTGCAAACGACCTTGACTCGAATTTTCATTGACCCTGAATCAGTTGCAGACGATTTGTCCGAAATTTGAGATGAAATGTCTCGCAAAGATCGGAAATTCAAAGTTTTTTCCGCTCAAAATTAGGTGATCTCCAAAAAAAAAAGGTCTTCGCCAAAATTCAGAGTGATTTTTCGGCCGAAATCCAAAATTCAAAGTTTTTTCCGCCCGAAATTAGGTGATCTCCAAAAAAAAAAAAAAAAAAAAAAAAAAAGGTCTTCGCCAAAATTCAGAGTGATTTTTCGGCCGAAATCTAAAATTCAAACGTTTTTTCCGCCCAAAATTAAGTGATCTCAAAAAAACAAAAAGGTCTTCGCCAAAATTCAGAGTGATGTTTCGGCCGAAATCCAAAATTCAAACGTTTTTTCCGCCCAAAATTAGAGGTGATCTCCAAAAAAAATAAAAAAAAAAGGTCTTCGCCACAATACAGGGCGATTTTTCTTCCAATTTCGCAAGTTCAAACGTATGAGGGGGGGCTCTTTTCGTATGGGGGGGCTATTTTCCATTTTTCACAGAAAATCGGCCTCAAAAGCACAAAAAACATGCGATTTTGCATACTTCACAAGCCAATGGGGGGGCTCGAGCCCCCCCCCGCCTCCCCCCTGGCTACTCTACTGACCTAGTATGAGCATGAATATTTTGTTTTTTCCTCCCTGAAACGTTGTTTTCATTCCAGAATGCATCCGGTTTCGGCTGTGAAAGCGTCTCCCATGCAATATTTTACAATCGAAATGCTGACAAATGACATCATACTTTCCATGCTCAAAAAATGCTTATTTGCAGGAGGTTAAATGCTTCTAGAAATGTTACCTTTTGGATTTCGTTTAAAATACTAACCATATTATCCAGGCTTCGCTGTTTAGGTTTATCTAGATCTTTAGGCTTTCACACCGATAGTTCTAAGACCATAAAGCTCACAAATGATTAAATAATCCCCAGAACTGTTTGGTTAAGAAGAAGAAAATTATGAAATGTAAAATATTGTGTATTGCTCGATTGTGTAAGTCAGTGCTGTCAGAAAGTGCTCGATGATTTCTCAGGCTATAGTGCAACATACTAACAACTAATCACAGACCATAAAATTTAAAAACAGCTATCTAAGACCCCCCAATAGCAACCTATAATAAATTGTAACAAATTTGCTTTACAGCAGGAGTGCCCAAAGTTTTTTGAAGAGTAGGGCCGCATTACAATTTTTTTGAGATAGGGCAGCATGATTCTCATAAAATGTTTAGAACATTTTTATCCTGAATGCTGCACAAGCACAGTATAAGCTTTGTATTTTCTTATACAATAATAAATTAAAATTAAGATGATTTTTAACCTGGTGCTAACCGTTAACAGAATAAAACATTTAACTCACCAAAAATTAAGGTTTGTTAAACTACATTAAAGAATTTTTTTTAGCAAACATTAGCTAGCAAACGCAGTCCTGCTACACCTATACACCACCATATCAAGAATTTTGCTGAGGTATAGGCTTAAGAGCATTAGCTCTTTTTTCCATCTAAAAATAAGCACAGTTTCTAGCACCCAAAGACCGAACTGTTGAATTAACTGCTGCACAGATCAAACGCATCATAAACAAAATTAAGTGGATTAATGCCAAGCGACTTAAATGATTTCATGAAAAAAATAGCTATTTTAATGCCATTTGGAAGATACTCTGCACATTTTTAGAGCCACTTGAAAGAACTGAATTGTTAAGCCATAGTTCATCCCCTCACCTAAACTCATGCAGGCCAATCAAGAAAAACCTGGCACATTTGTGTAAAACTTTCCAAACTATTTTGCTGAAAGGAAGGCCTCAGTCTCCAAAACGCCTCTTTTACGATGGTTGTGCTATCCAGAATAATTGCTACTTTCTAATTTACTCGTAATGACATTATTAATCGAATATTAAAAAATTGATTAAAATAAATGTTTGAAAAAACTATCAGCATCAAAAATTTGACAGAAAAACAACTTTTTGGTGAAAAAATTGCAAGCATTGAAAGAAACTTACAAATCTCAAGATCTGTCGTGGGCCGCAAAAACTTGTTGCCCTGCTTTACAAGAATCTACATCACCAACATCGATATGGCTAACAAATAACATTACATTTCAGGTAAACGTGCAGGTATATGCTGAACTATAATGACCCTTAATTCAAAGCTTGTTTTGCAATGAAGGACTGCAGCGACTTGATACCAGACGTCTTTGGTTGGCACGCCATTGGCATGGGGACCAGTATTATTTACAGTCAATTTAAGAAAGATTCAGCTTTTGATATACTAAAATGTCCTCTAATCAAAAAGAAGAAACATACATTACCTGGATCCAAACTGAAGCTTCATTCTCCACATGCCACACAAATTCGACAAGATTAACTTGTTTTGGGTCTTCGTGTGGCTGATGCACTCCAACTGACATTGGTATGTCAATGTTCAGCAATCGGTCTCCTGGTTGGTGATTTGATTTCCAGTTTTCAAACTGCTGGAACTCAGTATATTGCAGTCTTCGATCATGAAACAACACTCGTATTTGACTTTTAACAAGTTTTGATGGAACCACGTCTGCTATATCACGCAACTTTTTAAGTTTTATCTCATATGGCTGGCCTTGATTTAAGTAGGTTAAAGTCTCTTCAAAAACTTTGGTAGCTGGAGAAGTAGGGGCACATAGCATATACTGCAGAGGTGGAAGGCCTTGGCTAGCTCCAATCTGGCCTTCTTGTTTGAATATAGGCAAATTTAACACCTCACTCATGTTGTATGCATTAGCTCCCAGCTCTAAACCAAGGCCACTTAAGTTAGCATCAAAGTCTTTTACCAAATCAGATTCCATTCCATCTAATTTAACCCACGACACCATCTCCTGATTTGATTCGCCATCAGTCTGAAAATAAAAACATTATTAAATAAATCACTTTGTTGATTGTAATCCAAATGCATTGCAGATGATATCAGTATATAAAGAAGAGATTTGGTCTCAATTAAACTTAACAGAGCTCAATAACAGGAATCGTCAGAACAGAATACAAAGTATAATCACTAAAATTTAAACCTAAAACAGCACCTGTTTTAATGAAAAGTGGCTTCTTACGTGGAATTTATAAATTTTAGTGATTTTGCTGATGCAAAGTGTACATAGATTGATTATTTATGGTACTCTACCAGCACATGTGCTCATTACTTTCCAACAAGAAAGCATCAAAACAATGTACACTGTGTGACAAATAAGACCAAAGACAGTTGGCTACATGGCAGAGAAGGCCAAAAAATCTTTGATACAATGACTTTGATTGCATGATCTGGGTTCAACTTACATCTAAGTCACAAAGATGCTCCACACTCACAGCAACAATTTCTGCTTTCAAAGTGGCTTTGATGAAGTAACAAGCTAACCGAAAAGTCAAAAATCAATTGGAAAACTCGGCATATAGCCATTAGTTAATGTTTAAGGTGATGCTGTAACAAGATTTGTCAAAAGGATAGCACCAATACTGCAGGGTCCACAAGTTTTTGCCAAGACCTTTTCGGCGCCAATTCGGTGCTTTTGGACTAACCTTAACCCAAACCCTAAATAACTGAACTGTCAAAGAGCACCGAATTGGCGACAAAACAATCTGTGCCAAAAAGGTCTGCGCCGAAATGGTCGTGCCAAAAAGACGTGATCCCAATGCTGCATTTTTGTTACCGATACACAAGAATCAAGATGCAACAACTAATCACACTGGTGGTAGCATTCACAGTTTCAAAACTCGAAAACAAAAACAGCAAAATATCTCAGTCACAAAATTTTCAAATTACTGTATTTTTCCGACTATATGATGCGATATCAATAATATATGGCCCAGGCTGTCAAGATGTTGAATTAAAAAAAAAAACGAATAAAAAATGACTGCTGAATGTAAAATAATGACAATTTTCAAGTATAAATCCAAAAGACTGAACTGAAGACCAGTCAAAAAAGGTCTTCGTATAGTTTTTCCGAAATTTTTTAGGCGAACTCCAAAAAAAAAAAGGTCTTCACGTAGTTTTTGTGAGATTTTTTAGGTGATCTACAGACAAAAAGGTTAACATTTCAATGACTCACGATTTATTGCAATTGATCCAGTGACCTCAAAAAATATCAGTACATTATTTGGAAAATAATGAAATAATGACAACAGTTCCAAAATAATTAAAAATACTGAAATTGAAAAAAAAAATAATGAAAAAAACGAAATAATGACACACCAGACAGCCTGATGGCCTTTAAATATTGCTTGTACACCTTTACATATGGCACTCTAAATTAAATATAACTTACAAAGCTTTAAAAACTATAATAAAACTCTAAATAACTCGGAATTAAATTGTGAAGAGCAAGAGAGTATAACCTGATCCATACATAAGATGCACCTGAGTATAAGCATCTTGAGCAATTTTAGTGCGCCTTATGGTACAAAAATACGGCAAATAACAAAAATAAGTCTGCAAGAAAGTGATGGCTTTTAAATTCCCCTACTGCTCACAAAGAAAAGTAGTATAATAATACCGGTATATTCAAAGCTAGATGAATTATGTAACAAAACTTACTGGAACATTTATTTCAAGAGCAGCAGTGGTAGTTGGAGGTATTTCAATTGTTGAAGCTGACTGTACAATTCCTGCGTCTTTGGTCAAGTCATACCTTTCTTGATCATCAACTTCCTGTGCTAAAATAGCATTCTGAAGCAATGACCCTGGAGTAATTTGGTTTGAAGTAGATGAACTTGCACTACTACCAGTGCTGGAAGGAGGACTGGTTGGAATTTGAGGATACAAAATAGTGTTTGTCAGCGAATCTTTTGGCCTTCCAGAGTAATGAACTCGAGAACCCATACCAACAAGAGGACTTATAGAAGGAATTTTTCGTTTTAATGCTTTTTGTTGCGGATCATCATCCGGAAATTGAAAAAAGTGATTTGCATTTTTATCAGCTGATATCACATTTCCAACTGCTTGCCTCTTGCTTTGATCAACATTGGAAGGAGCAACCGTTGGAACAACTAACAAGTATGTTTTGGATGAAGCCGAAGCACCATCGGAAGTTATTTGAGAAGCCAGGATTAACTTTTAAAATAAAGCTGAATAGTACAAATAAATTACAATACAAAATCTGTAACAGTAATTACAACTTTTAAAATTGCTTTTTTCTCTAATTGCTTTTTTCTCTAATAAACCAGCCTACACTGAAACTGATAACTACTGCACCAAAACATCCTATATCTTGACACAATTACAGATCAGTCAACCACATCAGCTTGATTAACGTAACTGCCAATTGCATGATCCAGGAAGGTATCTTTTGGTAGGTTCTGGTACGCAGTAGATCTGATTTGGATTATGGATACAGGGTTGCTCTGAGACAGTACTGGTAGAACATCTTTATTTGATTGCTATCAGTTTCATGCAGTGTTCCCTCTTGAGTTTTGGTGAACAATGAGTCTCCTTGTGCCCAAAAAATCAGATATTTGTTTTGTAAACACTAAACAATAATGAATAGCAAAAACAAAAAAAGGCAGCTTGAGGTCAACAATAACACTGATTTCTGATTTATAAGGAGTGAAGCATCAGGTTAGGGTTTGTGCAGTGTATAAAAGACAATGAATAATCTAAAATATATCTTCACCAAAATTCAACTTTCTCTGACTTATCGCTTACAAGATATTTCATTTCAAAGTTAGGAGATCTCCCCGACAATGGCAGATTCAGTGTTGGTGTCCGTGTTAGTTAAAATTTTGGAAGTGGCTAACGTAAAGTTATGCCCATAACTGATAAAAAGATCAAAGAGTGGGTGCTCATTTTCTTTTTTTTTAATTAACATTAGGGTTTGGTTTAGATTTTAACAGACCATGACTTTTAGGCGCAGAGGTTTAGGCACTGCCAATTATGTGCCGGGACTTTTAGGGGCCAGAAAAAAATTTTTTTTTTCCAAAATTTTTAAAACAACTTTTTTCCAAAAAAAAAGCTTTTCTCCAGAAAAACTATTTTCTCTAATAAAAGTTTTGTCAAGGAAAATCGTCTGAACAGAGAGTGCAGGAAAAGAAAAGGCTATAGAAAAAAGCAGAGCAGTGATTGGTGAAAAAGGATCAATGAGAGAGCATCATTTGTGTGCAATCTTTGAGCTGCACAGGAATTCTTTTTGTTTGCAGAGGGCAGGGTTAGAAGTTTTGATAAAGTTGACTCCCAAGCCCAGTTTCCTTCTTCTCTATCTACTGTTTACTTTTAAGCTCTGGTCAGACCTTGGGTGTGGTCTAGTTGTCAACTGTTGAGTCTCCCCAGAGTTTCTCTGCGACCTCAACCCTATTAAGAATGAGGTAAAATGACACGTCGAAGAGCTACCCTCAACGACAGCACTATTTGCAGTATTAAGAGAATTCTTCTTCATATGTCTTTCATCTTATTTTTATTGAAGGAAATGCAGTGAAGTGAGCTTGATAAATTTAAACTATAGCACTTGCATGAAAAGTTTTACATGAAAAATTGTAAAAAAACTGCTTTTTTTGAAAACAAAAATTTTTTTGGAAAAAAGAATTTTTTACCTCTGGCGCGTAAAAGTCCAGCTGCCTAATAGTCTTGGCATATAATCGGCAGAGCCTAAACGTCCATACCAAAAAGACATAGACCAGATTTTGAGCTTGGGTTAGGATTAGAGCTATGGTTACAGTTTGTGTTAGGTTCAGGCTTTAGGTTAGGGCTAGGATAGTGATTTCCTTATTCTTACATAAAAGCAGGCTTTTTAAAATAAGGTTTAAGGTATCTTTCAGCGTCACATCAGACATCAATGGTTTGGCAAATGGGGCGCGTAGGATCCACTGTTTGATTCTAGAATTCCTTGTCGAAAACTACTACTCGATAAAATGCTTTTCAATTCACATACACTTACACACCCTTATCTGCCCTACGTTCCTTCTTTCTTCCACAGTCAATCCACTCAGATGTTAATAACCACTTACTGGCATATAATTCCTTCAAAACCAGTTAGAACAGGTGCAGTGCACAAAAAAGACTTGTTTTCTAAACCCAGCTTGTTAGTGAATCGAACAATTTAGGAAATAACTTGGACTTGGCATATCAGACACAGAACTTGGGCAGTTGTTAGGGTTAAGATTACTGTATTGGCTAAGCAGTTGTTAGGGTTACTACTAACCCAAACCCTGACCAAATCTAAACTCTAACCCTAAACTAATCTTAAAACAACTATGCTTGTTCCATGTACCAAGTCACTAATCTAAACTCTATACCTAAACTAATCTTAACTGTAACAACTGCAGACATTCCATGTGCCAAACCACTCTAAATAATTTAGCGTTACCAGTGATCACGTCACAAAGTGATTTCGTCACAATGATTTTGCCACAAAGTGAAGGTTAGGGCAAGACGGCTCTGAGGATAAGGGATAGTAGAATAGTTTAATGACTGCTGCTCTAATTAATGCTTTAATTTTAATAGGCTTAAAGCAATAGTACAATAGGTTGGCAGATACAACATATCTGTCTTCAGAATCTCATCTGTGACGTAATCACTTTGTGAAATCACTGGTAACCTAATTTTAGAAGGAATTACAGCACTTAATAAGATAAACCAGTTACCAGTATACACATTCAAATTTATCACCAACTTTAGAACTTGTAAGCAATTTCAAAATTTTCAATCCAACTCTAAACTTCAGACCATAATGAACTTCAGATAAAGCTAAATATTCTATTGCATATTTCATCAATCTACAGGCATTCTCAGATATGATGTGATATGCCAACCTTAAATTTCAATAACTTAATTTTTTGCTTTTTAGAAGTGCCATTTTCTCTGAAAAGTCTGAAGTTGCTTAGATGTCTTGTTATTCTTCATATCATATCTAACAATATGAAGAATAGTTATAAGAATATAACTATTCTTCGTATTGTTAGTGTTACCGATACTTCATCAATGTTTAGTGGTATCTTTGCTACTGAGCTAAAGTATGCATGCATTGTTCCACTGTTAAAAATCCTTTACCTTACGGTGAAGTTATGAAAAATTATGGACCAATAAGCAAATTGTCTTTTTCATCTAAAGTATGACAATTGAAAAATGTGTTTACAGCCAAGTCAGGCAGCATTTCTTGTCTAATAACCACCTTGGTCATTTCCAATCAGCAAATAGGCCTTATCACAATTGTGAAACAGCTTTGATGACAATTCTTAATGATATTGTGAATAACATAATAAACTAAATGTTGTGCTTTTGGTGCATTTGACACTGTCAACCACAATAGGCCTATTCTACTTGGAAAGCTTAGACGTCACTATGGTTTCAGGTTTAACTAATTCCAGTAAGCTACCGTTCTGTTTTTGCTAGGTTTGAATCCTACTAGTCATCTACGAAGTAATATGTCAAACTCATTAATTTTTCTTCGCATGATGTCAGAGTTTTATCTCATAGGTCTATTTCAGAATTTGGACCGACTGCTATTTCAGATTTGGTTTGTATGCGTGAAGTTGAATGTGTGGCACAACTACACAATTTTAAAATTCACATGTATGAAGATGACATACAGTGCAGAGTCAGAAGTGTTATTTTGAATTTGCTGGTGACATGCTATGTATAACTCTCATTGTTAAAAAGTACAATGCTTTGTTTCTGACCTGAAAAGGTGGATGAATGCAAAGTTTTTATGACTTAAAGAGCAGAAAACCAATTTTGTTGAGCTTGTACCATATCCAAATGTGAATAGGGTTATATCTGCAATTAAGTTTTTTGAAATTGACTGAGCCATTGTCTTCTTGTATGTCAATTAAAACTTTAGGCATGCTTTTTGATAGCAAGCAAAGTTTATCAAACCATTTCAATAAAGTCTAAAAGTGGTGTCTACATGTTATTAGTTCAACAATTGATTGCCCTGCGCAGACCATCTGCTGCTTATGATTTTTGTGGTAACTGCAATGTGCTTTTGTTGGAAACACTATTTAATTGCATTAAACTACTAAACTACAACAAATCTGAATTGATTTTTTTACGTGCTTCAGTTACTGGTTGGAATGATTTGCCTTTTGATATACGGAAAAGTAGCAGCACTTCATTGTTTAAAACTAAATTGAAAACGCACTATTTTAATATGGCCTTTATTCTATCGCTGTGCCTGATATTGATCAGTACTGGTAGACCCAGGGCCTATGCTATAACACTGTAGGCCTACTGTCTTCATGATCTTTAAACACCGAATTAGAAATGGCCAGATTCACATATTGAAAGATCCGGATCCAACAAGAAGAGATTCTGATCCACCAGTATGCAATTTCAACTAAACTTTGTACATTTTAACAAATTATGACTAATTTCAACAATGAGTTTGAAAGTAATCAACAAAATCATATCCGGATCCGATCCGGAATCACATCTTCTAATGAAACCAGATCTGATCCGCTTCTGAGAAAAAACAGTAAGATTCGGGTTCAATCTGGAACCATTGCCACGTCTGCACTGAACAAGTTTTCTTTTGCATTTCATATCTGTTTAGTTTCTACTTTTTCACCTGCTTTGTAACAAGTGCCCCTTAGTCGGTGTTAACTTCTTGCTCTCCGATCTCAAGGGGTTGACAAATTGCTTTTTGTTTTACTACTATTTTAAACGAATGGCAAATAAACCCAAATGAGAAACATCAAACGCACTGCGCCGAATATTTGCGTCAACTTAGTAGAAATAGCGCGAAAAACAAAAAAATGCATTCGCATGCTGCGCTGGGTTCACAAACCTTGTCTGCATGCTGTACCGCACCACATCCTAACACAATACCGGTATAAGTTCATGCTACACCGCATCGCAAGTTATCCATTCTTTAAATTTCCACTAACATTTGGAAAAAATTAGCTATCTAACTTACGGCATACAAAAAAATTGATTTTTGGAGTATCATTTTGGACAGTTTTCAGAGGGGTGGCCCTCTCAAACCATGTACAACTATTTGTCTTTTAAACATCTGCTGATATAAAAAAAGCCCTAGCCTGAGCCGTTCAAAAAAATTGATTTTTGGGGGTCCATTTGGGGGCCCCTGGGGGGGGGGTGGTACCCCAAACTATGTCAAAACATTCGCTGCTTAAATATCTACTAATATTACAAAAAAAACTACCGCCGTAGCTTAAGCAATCAAAAAACTAATTTTGGGGGCCCCATTTTGGGGGGTTTTTGGGGGAGTGGCCCCGGAAAAATTTGGAGACACAAAATTGCATCTGCAGCTCAACAACTTTACACAAAAACTAGATTTTAATGTTTTGTGGTTTAGGAGAAGCACGTGCAAGATTTAGAAAAGAAAAAAAAATCGCCACCAAAAGTGGGTTGGTAGGGATAAAAGGGTATCTAATGACATATCTATAACCCTGTGAAATATTTTTTGTGTATTTAAGCTGTTTTTGAATAAGACCGTTTTTTACACCAAACTTTTGGGGTGGTATTTGGATCCTAAAGCCGAAGTCATGTGACTCATTGCCTCGAATTTGGCACAAACAGGTAACTTATTGATCTCAAACTGCTGTCAAAATTTCATGCAGCTAGACCTAACTACACTGTACAGTATTCTCAAGTTATAAGCAAAAGTATGAAACTTTCCACTCTGTAATTTTGAAAATGGTCGAGTAAAAACAAGCGAACACGCAACGCAAGGTTGTATATTAGTTTCATCTGTCTTGTGTGTGTTTTCTACTAGCTTTTTTGCACCGTGTTTTAGCACTCAAAAACAATCTCCTAGTCTACCTGATGATTCCATGCAACTACTGTACTAATCCTGAACCAGGAGCCCAAATATATCACGTGCTCTGCATGTCACAAGCTAGCCCTACTACACTCATACTTAACTTCTAACTTGATATGAATAACTTTGCTGCCTCCCAACAAAAGCCTACATTACATAGGGGTATTCAATATTGGGTAAACTATTGGTAGCTAATTTATCCATGAACCCTCTAAACCATCTAACCTCTAAACCACCTGCTACTACATAAGCTATTCTGTCATTGGAACTTTGTGTAGCCTAGTCTTCCCACTCTACCACATAATAGATAGACTACACACAAAAAGGACTGAAAAGAGAAAGCCTAAAGCTTTATGCTGTGACCTGTTGACGAATAGGCAACACTGAACTAACTGAACTCTGTCGCTCTGAAATGTAAGCGCATGTATAGTAGAAACTGTTATCTAGCTTTGGGCTTGTACTAATAGCCTACTAGGTAGGTCTATACACTCTACAGTACTGCATACTGGGTGGGTAAGTAGCTAGGCTATGTGCCTAGGCTCTGATGATTGTTTCCCACACTCTTGTTTCATCTATATTTGACTGCCTTTGTTTCATCTTCTCACCAAACGTCCTAAACCTTTCCTAGTCTAGCCTACCAAAACCAAAATTTTTTTGTTGGCGTTAAGAAACATGTTCAGCCGATCAAAACTAAGTTTGTTGTAGCCAAAGTAGCCTAGTTTACGATGCTCCGAATTCCAAAAAATAAACTTGAACTGAAGGCATCTTTTACTGTTTTAGTAGCCTAACCTTATGCAGTATGTATTGTCACAAAATAGTATTGTTATTGTCCTCAATTCATATTACAGTTGCAGTTAGGCTACTGTACATCTTGACTAGCCAATAATTCACCAGCAATAGACTCTACTTTTAAAAAATGTAAAAAATTATAGTACGCGGCGCTGCGCTGACTCATTACGTGAAGCAGATTTTTAGTTGACACGCTGCGCGGCGCGGTGCACCAACAACAGCGCGCGACCGCATACGCTGCGCTGTTGCCAGTCTCGACAACATTGGCCTCTACAACCTAGCACTTACTTATTTTTGCGCCACCCCGATCAAAGTGTAAAGAGCGCGTAGATCATATACTCGAACGAAGGAACAAACGAACGAGTGGTTTATGATGTCACTAAAACATAAGACAAACCCTGAAGTTAGTTCCAAATTATTAATGATGGGGAGGTTGCGAAACGACCTTGCGGTCATCTAGTCAAGCAATCACCCAAATTTTGTAACCGGTGTGTACCGGTGTTATATCCTGAAATAAAATAGGATTAAAAAAAAAAGTGGGTATCATTATTAATTGGTCAAACCATCAGAGGTGGTCAGTAACGAAGTAGTTCTACTTAAGTAGACTACTTAAGTAGTATTTTCGGTAACGAGCGACTTACTTAAGTATTTTTCATTTCTGATACTTCTACTTTTACTTCAAGTAAAATCCTCTCGAAGTAACGCTACTTGAGTAGTAATGACTTTTATGTAAAGTAGAAGTAAACACGTATCCATTATTCCACCTCACAACGTGTACAATAACGAAGTAAACATTATTCCACCTCACAACGTGTACAATAAGTACGTATCGAGTTTGTTTTACTGTACAGTACTACGAAACTTATTGAATAGTTACGCCGATTCATTTACAGGTCATCTAGGGCAGTGTGTTTTTGAGTTGCATCAAATACCAGGTGTTGACTCAGTCTCACTAAAAAAAAAAAAAACATACCGAACCCTGATTAACATGGTACAGTAGACAAATTAGACATGCGCATTACTCCTGGTTCATTTGAAAAAGATTAGCGGTGAACGGCGTTGCGTTTGCTGCGGCCCGTCTGGGGTTCAATTCCCTAGCCGGTTAACGAACAGTGTTGCTAACGACTCGCCATCGCTGCGACATTTCTTCTCAAGCTGTGTTGTCCAGGCGCGGAGATGAGCCCAGAGTCCCTACTAAATCGTATTCGTAACACGCTTCGGTGTAATTTCAAGAGAATATAATAAAACTTTGATTTTTTGATATGCTACCGTAAGTATGGCTTTGCTTGAACACTGATCGTAAGCGTCACAACAGCAAACCTTTGAAGAATAAACAAACACGTGAAATTCGAAATTACTTTCTACTTTCATTACTTAAGTAGAATTAATTTTGACTACTTTCCTACTTTTACTTAAGTGGAAATGCTTCGCCATACTTCTACTTTTACTTGAAAGGCATTTTTGAGTAAGTAACAATACTTCTACTTAAGTAGATTTTTCGACTACTTTGTCCACCTCTGCAAACCATAGACTCTTTATTAGTAGACTAGAAACTGACGGTTTTGTCTTTTTTTCTTCACGGCTCACTGACTCGATATCGCTATCAAAGTCTCAGTTTCTGTCTGCTTTGGTTGCACCATAGACTCTTTACAATCAGTCATAAGCTATCCTAAGTAGCAAAATGTTTACAGACCATAGACTCGATTAGGTTAATGTTGTGGCTTACAGACTTCATATAAACGATATACGGTAGGCTAGGTTAAAATACACTTTGATGCAATTAGTGTTAGAGCAGATCGAACGCTAGAAGCGTGATGCTAGCGATTAAGTGGTATCCTTTTTTAACGATAGCAGCTCCATGCAAGCAAGAGATAGAAATCTTAAAAAAAAAAGAATAAAAACCCTTAGATCTCAGAAAGACGTAAGGTGCTGTAAATTGCAGCAAAGTTTTGAAAAGCATGATCCACATCAATGACACTTGACTTGAGTTAGATTCCTGCGTCTCGGCTAAAACGTCTTTACTTTAAAAACAGACTATGATGACCCCTGAAAAGCTTCGAGTTTAGAATCTCGGAACCTCAGCTAACATTCTACAAACCTTATACAAGAAAGGGGAAGCCTTTTATAGTCTACTACCGGTACGGAAATCTTTAGTGTTTTGTAAATGTTTTAAACAGATCCGTAACTTGTGGTAAAAAATATCTATCCAATTTTGCCACCTCTTTTTTGTTACATAAAATTCAACTCCATTTATAAGAGAATTGCAGTACTTTTTCTAAAACTGAATAAATCTTTCTGATGTGGGAACGCCCTAGTGTAATTGTTTTCATTATATTACTGTACTTCGGTAAATGGCAAATACGAACACGTTGAGCACCGCTGAATAACCCGTCTGCTACGGCCCTGATTCATAGGCGTAGCCAGGATTTTTGATTGGGGGGTGCCCAAACCCTCAAAAATTCGGCTGTCTTCACCGAAATTGAGAGTGAATTTTGGGTCGATATCGGAAATTCGAACTATTTTTCCGCCCAAAATCAGGTGATCTCCAAAAATAAAAAAAAAAAAAAAAAGAAAAGATCTTCACCAAAATTAAGAGTGATTTTTCAGCCGATATCGGAAATTCGAACGATTTTTCCGCCCAAAATCAGGTGATCTCCAAAAAAAAAAAAGGTCTTCACCGAAATTAAGAGTGATTTTTCGGCCGAAACCGTTAGCTTACTTTACTGTTTAATTACTGTTACGTGCGCAAGTACTGAAAAAAAAACTGCAACTAAAATCGTCAGGCTATGTTGTGATAACTTTTTGTCGTTAGTGGAGTTTTGATTGGGGAGGGGCCGGGCCCCCTGGGCCCCCCTCCTGGCTACGCCTATGCCCTAATTATACTCTAACTTGCTATGGTCAAGTTTTGAGTTTATGTGGGCACAAAGTTCTGCAACTGCATGTACAGTGAGTAGCACAGATAGAGGGAATATTGTGCCATGACCCTCCGTTTTTGGGCCATGGCACAATTCATGTTTCGTCAAATTTGAAACTCAATTGGATTTCGATTTTCGAGTGACCTAGTAAAAGAGGTTCTTTCGTAGTACATATCCAGAAGTAGTCAGTAACGAAGTTGTTTTATTTAGTGATTTTACCATGATTTTACTACGACCTGACGTAAAAAAAAAGTTATTTTCATTCTATCGGGCAAAACTGCTTATTGAAAATACGTTTGTATAGGTCTCGAACGTGAAATTTGTACTGACTGTAGATAAAATCTTGAGATATGGCGAGTTATTTCAAAAATTTGTTTTTGGTGGGTACAAGCATTAGCAGTTGAGACAGTATTATACTGTGAAACTACTTTCATTACAGAGAATTAATTTGGACTACTTTCACTGAAGAGAAAATAATTCGCCGTACTTCTATTTTCACTTGAAGTGGATTTCAGAGTAAGTAGCAATACTTTTGTTTTTTGGCTACTTTGACCACCTCTGTATCTATCTTCTTTGGTGCTGATTTATTAATTCAACTGGAAACTTCTTTTGGCTTTGTTAGTCGGCTGATCTAGCTTCATGGCTTCAGATGTAAGCTTCGAATTGCCTAAGTTTTCTTATGCTTCTGCTTATACTGTGCATTTGAACTTACTGCGAAAAACCTTATCGTGTCGAATAATCCACGCGTGGCCAAAAAACTTCGCAGCGGGAGGAGCCTTTTTCTCTTCAATTCTCTTCGTTTTTTCTTCGCGCGTCAGTTTCTACTCTAGTATATTAATAAAGAGTCTATGGTCAAACTATTGTAAGGTTGAGTTGTTACGTAGTTTGTCATTGTTCATAATTGGTAAAGTGATATCAAACAGAGGTGGAGTCGAGGACACAAGGCTCGAGGCAAAGGCCAAGGACAGCCCTTCCGAGGACAGGCACTTTCGAGGCCAAGCACTGGAATGCTTGAGGCCCAGGCCAAGGACCAAGGACACAAACGCAAGTGTTCTCCAAAAAAAAAAAAAAAAGAAAAGGTCTTACAAAAATTTTTTCAGGCGATCTCCACAAAAAACGGTCTAGAAAAAAGATGTTCAGCCGATTTACAAAATTTCAACCATTCAAAAACTAGTGCTGTCCTCGAGCCGAGGACAGACCAATTTTCGAGGACTTGAGGCTTCAAGGCCAAGGACTTGACCTTCGAGGCCAAGACTTCAAAATGCGTCCTCGAAGCCAAGGACGTCCTAGAGGACTGCACCACTGACATCAAATGCTCTTAAAATTTTTTCAGGAACTTCGGATACGAAAGATTTTTAATACTACTAGGAATAGCATTCCATATTTCGGCACCCTTACGTTTAATTGATTTGGACAGTCGAAAACGAGGAGGTTTAATGCTAATTTTTGATTTGACAATCTGGTGTCTTTAGAATTGACGGAATTTACTTTGCTAAAATGGTCATTAAAATTTTTTTGCAAACGGTTATTGCAGTATTTGTCATAGGTGGGCACAAATCCGTGATTCGTTAATCCGTTAATAACGAAGCTAACTTTTTCATTAACTCGTTAATCCGTCAAAAATAAAATTTTATGTTAAATTAATTAACTTCCGTTAAGTTTTGTTAACTTTCGTAAAGGTTTTTATCGTTAATTTCTTGCACCATTCATGCGTTGTACCGGTACAAACCAGTTTGCTCTGGCTACACTTCTTGCGTATTAGCACGAGTTTTACAGAAAAAGCGAAGAAAGGAGCGCTTTTCTGTGGCAAATAATAAGCTGCAGCCTCATAGGTCTATTAATTATCGCTGTTTGCAGCTTCCAAAGATTTCCAATCGCAGCTTCGTTAGCGCGTTTGAAGCTATTTTTATCTTGAAATTTGATTACAAGGTAAAATATAACTTCCAAAACACAAAAAGACCACCATAGTAATAAATATTTCTTTACAATCAGCTCCACAGTGTTATTACACGAGTTCTAAAAGTGGGTAAATAATAAAAAGAAATGTAAATTACACTCAAAATATTAACGAATTAACGGACTTTATTAACTTCCGTTAATTAAAGCTGAAAAAAACGAATTAACTTGAACGGAGCTAGGTATGAAGTTTGTTAACGAACTAGTGGTTTACGAAGCTAACGTTTTGCATTACCTTGCCCACCTGTGATATTTGTGCGTAAGTTTTACTGTTTTATACGTGTACACGTTGGATAGTTTTAAAATGTGAAATTTAATGCAATATTGAGTTACTCTTTCATTCCATTTGCCTCCACCAATAATGCGTAAAACTCGATTTTTATGAAACTATTAAATTTCTCAGATAAGTTGGATAAGTATTGCCCCAAATCGGTATTCCATACAAGAGATGGGGATGGACAATTGTGTGATATAGAAGCAATAATGTCTTTGTAGGTAGAAAATGCTTTAGTGTGCTAATAATTCCATTTGATCTAGCAACTTTATTTTCAATAGATTTATACTTAATGCAAAGTTGAGATTAGAGTGGACTAATGTTCCTTAGTATTTGCAACAATTGTTAATCAGCAGAGGTGGAGTCGAGGACACAACCTTCGAGGCCAAGGACACAAAAAAATCGAAGGCCAAGGCCTAGGACCGACTTTTCGAAGACGGACCCTTTAGAGACCAAGGACAGGAATTGTCGAGGCCAATGCCCAGGACCAGAACACAATTTTCCTAAATTATGGTTGGCAAGTTTTCCATAATTTTTAATCGCAAAAGTCTTTAAGATATTGCATTTTGTTAAGTTTTTCATGGTAATTCTAAAATAGTATAGTTTCTAAATATATATGAATGCCATTTGGAAATTTTACACGTCAGCAGCAACGTTGATAACGTTCCGTAGGGGTATGGTGGTAATAAAACAATTAAAGCCGTAAATCGTGAATTGAAAATGCGAAAATTGAGAATAACTAACAACTATAATTTTTGAAAAAATGTAATGTAGTTGTACACCAGGCATTTCAAATAAAAAGTTTTTCCTGAGGTTCCTCTGGTGTTCTAGGCTAGCTTTGAGAAATCACACAGGTGCAACTCAAAAGACTAACTTTATTACTGACGTTTCGCTAGTTAGAAACAACTAGCTTCTTCGGAGCACTGCTATCAGTAGTGATAGCAAATCGCCATCAACTTCTCATAGCAAAAAAGTTTAACAGAAAACAGTTTTGCAAAATACGGTAAATTTATATTTTTGAAATGAAATGAGGTACTGTACATGCAAGCTCAAGTCCTTGGAAAAAACTGGGTTTTGGGGGGAGGGCAAAGTTCCCATGCTTCCGTTGAACAATTTTTGTAATTTTTTTTCCAGAAATATAGCAATTTTTGTGAGATTACACAATTAGATTTTCAAAGCTATTTGAAAAAAGAAAGTACCGCGTAAAAGTTGTTAGAAAAACTTTAGTTTCCCCACAGTTTCCCAATCCTAATTTTAAACCAATCTTTTTTTTACGCTTCAGTGCATGTGATGTCTCTTCATAGTCTTGCATCAAATCAGGTCCGGCGCCACGGGGGGCATTCCGGGGCCGTGCTCCCCAAATGACTGCTTGTGCCCCCTCAAATAAAAATTGTGCCTCTTCCCCAAGCGAGGACTGTGTTCCGAAGAAATTAACTGGCTCAGGGCTGTTGGAGTGCAAATCGAGGCCTAAGACTCCCAAATCGGTGTTTACCGCCCGTATTTTCGTAACTTTTGTGGACTCACACCGGATTTCATAAAAGTTTTGAGACGAAGACTTTTTTTTTGGTTTTCACCTAAGAATTCGTGAAAAATCGCAAGAATTTTGAGACGATAACCAGAATTTGTGGAAATTTTTAAACTAAAGACCTTTTTTTTGTTTGATCCACACTGAAATAAATTTCTCGTGCCTCCGTGCCCTAAACTTCTCGTGCCCCCCAAAATTTTTCTGACCCCCCCCCCCCCAGCCACGCTATCCTGACGCCGGGCCTACATCAAATGCCTATCAATAAATGAGCGCATACTTTTCGGCCGCCAAAAGACACTTTGTAAAATTTAACGAAAGTTATTTAACTGCAAAAAGTAATCTGAGAATCCCAGCAGGGCCGTATTAAGGAGGAAAGCAGCGGAGATATTTGCCCAGGGACTCTCCTTCAAACGGCCCATGAATTCTAGAATCTTAAAAATTGAGTTGTTCTCTCTTATCTCAAAACAAATTCTTAGTAATCTTCGCTCGCGTATTTTCAGAACAACAGCTGTCGTTTTCAAGTAACATTTTTTAAATTGTATCAGGACTATATTTCATATGTAACATATTTAGTATATCATAGGCCATCCCAGGTAACTGTATTGCATTTTATTATCATCACGTACATACTTTTATATGATTCCACAGCATTCACATATAGGCACTGTCATGTTTTAGTATTCGCCACTCAACAATGTTTATGTCCGGACAGTCGGATCCCTTGCTATGGCCCTGAAGAATGGTTTTAGTGTTTTGTTGTTTGTACCACCCGCACCGAAAGTATTAGCAGAAATAAAAAGAATTGTCTACTCTGCGTTTTGCCCCCTCATTCTCCAATTCGATTTTTCACACTATTTCATTGAAAATAAGGTTTACTATGACATGGCTTGGCTACCACATTATATTATTTTTCAAATAAACAAAGAATATAAAATTGACAGGCCAGAACTCATAGGCTTAGCCAAGGGGAGGAGGAGGCTGCTACCCCTGATTGAAATTCCACCAGTGATAAAAAGAATGACAACAGAGTCCAGGGGCGTATTTAGTGGGGACCATTGGGCCATGGTCCCCCCCTTTGGGTCGCCAGGATTGCAAAATTGCATAGAAAAGTGAGCAAAATTAAGGCATGGTTGGGCATTCGGTTTGATTACACAAAGGGTATGTTGCGTGCATTTCTTCCAGGCTTTGGGCAAAAAATGGGACGAAATCTGAATGAAGACTTTTTTTTTTGCTCTTCACCTAACTTTGGACAAAAAATTGGACGAAATCCGAGTGAAGACCTTTTCAAATTCAGATCTTTGTTCTTCTCAAATTTTCTGAAGTTTCTGCCCCCTTTTCAAAATCCTGCGTACGCTACTGACAGAGTCTAATGTTTATTCAGTTTTAATTTCTTTTAGAATTTTCGTGTACAACCGTAACTAACGATAATGTTAATGTTGACGAATACGGAACCTGGTGCCACTCAATTCAAATTTTTGTCAATCAATTAAAATGCTTAACTCGGGAGAAATTCAAGGTTTTTGTTTTAAAAGTTGCTACCTCTGGCCAGTGGCGGATTTAAGGGGGGGGGGGATGCATCCCCCCACCAGCCTAAACATAACGTGCATATGAACAACACAACTTATTTTAAAAAAGCAAATAGTGAATAGTCGTTAGCCCGTGTGACTGTGATATAATTTCAAAAGCCAAAGGGAGGGGGGTGCAAGAAAATAGTATTTGTGCAGCGAAGTTTTTACCAAACAGAAATTAGTCTTTTACACGTCCGATTAATTTGAAGGTGCCAAATCAGAAAAACTCGTAACGTGCACTTTTCAGCGATAAAGGCATAGGAGCACAACCAAGGGCGGAGTTATGGGGGCGGATGGGGGATACATCTCCCACCCGCGTAAACATAACGTGCATATGAATATTTAACTTATTTGAAAAAAAGCAATCAGTGAATTTTCGATATGCCGTGTGACTGTGATATAATTTCTAAAGCCCTGTGAGGGGAGGGACCGAAAAATGTAATTTTTACAGCGAAGTTTTTACAAAACAGAAATTAGTCTTTTACGGGTCCGATTGATTTGAAAGCGCCGAATTAGCAAAATTTACAACTTACACTTTTCAGCGATAAAGCCTACACAATGCAAATCATTTCTTAAGTGACATAATAGGCTTATAAAAAGTGAGCATTAAGCGAGGTCTAGAACATAAGAACATTAATCCTAAGCAGTGGTGTAGCCAGGGGGGCGGGTGGGGGGGCTATAACCTTTTCATTGGCCTGTCAACCATAATGCAAAATAAAAAATATCACGTTTTTAGCACTTTTGAGACTGTTTTTCGCACTGAAATAGACCAGAAAGTGGTTTAAAGCATTTTTTGAAACAAATGCTTAAGGGAGGCTAATTTGTCAAAAATAAAACACACAAATCAAAAAAGAACTTTAAAAAATGACCAAAAATAAGCAATAAAATTTGATCGCTAGTGTAAAAAACTAGAACACGGATTTCATCAACAAATATATTATAGGCCTAAACTAGAAATTATAAGCCAAAACCAATCACTTGTCTCAATTCTCTTTCCATTAGCCCCTCTACAATTATATTTCTATATAAATATACAGATGAAACAAATTACTTCGTGCCAGGGCCGTCGCTACGGGGGGGCCAAGGGAGCCGTGCCCCCCCCATAACGTCTGCTTGTGCCCCCCCCATTTTGGTGTACTCAGATTACTGTTTTTGGAACACCACGTAACTGCAAGACAACAACAATGATGGTAAAAGGAGTAATTACGCTCAAACATGATTCTCCTTTAAAGTTTTCTTGATTCGTTACAAAATTGCTGGCAACCAACTATGAACTACTGTACATAAATCTGACGTAATAATTCATCTTATTAACATACCTTCACCGATGTGTCGCGGAAGAGAGAAGTAAGCCTGCAGAATCGTTACCTGTACTTCGTTAGTGATCATGACATAAAACAATAGCCTACGTGAAAACATTTTTTTCAAAGACCAGCTGTTTTGATTTTTAAAGTACACTCAAGATTTGGAGGTCGCGTCTGTGGCGCAACCAGGGTGAAGGGGCTTAAGCTCCCTAAGCCAAGTCACGTAGAAATTTAACCTCAAAATATGAGCGTTTCAACGTATTTTAGACTTGATCTGAAGCAAGGGGGAGCTAAAGGGGCGAAGAAATTTAATTCTTCTTTGAAATAACTTCTGAATTTTGGCAATGTAGTGATTTGCATGGCTTTTAAAACGTGCGAAGTGCGATTAAAATGGCGTAAAAATTGCTTCTTTTTTGCGCCAAAATCACAAAAATCGCCCAGCGGCTGGGGGCTGCGCCCCCAGGTCTCCGTCCATAGTTACTTTATATTTAATGACTATGTCCCTATTTGTGACACGTTTGAGTTGCATCAGTTTGTTTAGCACGAAGCCTAAATCAGACAATTTTTGTGCAAAAAATTTACTTTTTGTTCACCCTTCTTAGCAAAATCTTGGTTGCGTGTATGGTAGCATTCACTGCTGTGAATAGATTTTTCAGGCGGTTGTGGGCCGCAGACGAAACAAGCTAAGAAACGCTGCCGGCCTTATAGATCTCTCTTTTTTTAGACATGAATGCAGACTTGTTAAAATTGTGCGCATTGGTAGCCGAACAAGATTTGAAGATCAGTTTTTATATGCAAAGGTTCAGTTTATTTTAGTGCCCCCCCCCCCCCCCCCCGCTTTCAGCTAGTGCCCCCTCACTACGTTTGCTCTGGCGACGGCACTGCTCCGTGTGAGTTTTATTGAGCTATAAGATTTTATGCTTATGATTTATCAGCATCCAAATAAGAGAACTAATATTTTACCATTAACCACCTCTCACATAGGTCATTTATGCAACCAGTTGAATCATGTTTGCACTGCCAACTTCTATGCCGCATTTTAAAAGCATTATTTTATCAAACTAGCTCTAACATTAAATTATTTTTGCAAAAAAATGCAAATTTTTGAGCGCTGGGGGTTCCACCCCCTGACCCCTAAAACAGCCGCTCCATTGCAAATTTCTGACTACGCACCTGGTTACAACACATCCGAATTTTTGAGGTTTTGTGCTTAAAATTTTTATCATCCCCCCCACCAAAATTTTCTGGATCCGCCACTGCCTCTGTCCTTCATCTAACCTTTTTATAAACTTAATGCAATAGCATGATTAGTAACTATCTATTATACTAACTTCAAATCACAATCCACCTCCAACTCGCCAGTTTTTACAAGACTAAATGTTTTAAAAAATAGCGAGAGGAAACGTTAAAAGGCAATGTACCTTGCTTCCTTTCACCTGGACCAAGTCAATTCCAAAATTTATCCAAAAAATGTTTTAAACATAAATTGTAAGCAAAGGGAAGACTGAACAACTTAATTATTTCAATTGGCTTTCAACTCTTGAGGGTGCGTTTTGTCACCTCTCCTTTCATTGTTTACATGAGTTGGATCGACAAATGCAGCCAAGCTGATGAGTGTGCCACAATTCGAAATTTCAAAATCAGTCTTCTGCTATTCGCTGATGATTCTGATCCTGCTATTAGAATAGGATCAGGCAATGTAAATCTTTCATCGCTTTTACAGGAAACATAGTCATGACCTTCTGCTATAGCTGCTGTATTCTTGAACTGTAAATAAAGTATATAGTGTACATATTTTGTTTTTCTTTTTTTAGTCTTCTTTTGCTTTGGAATAATTGCTTGTATTTTTAATAGAGTTGGTCAAATTCAAAGCTTTCCAAGTTTGAAATTCTTGTGTACAAAAAAACTACGGTAAGAATCAGAGGTGGAGTCCTCGAGGACGTCCTTGGCCTCGAGGACGTCCTCGAGGACAGATTTTGAAGTCCTTGGCCTTGGCCTTGGCCTCGAAGGTCAAGTCCTTGGCCTTGGCCTTGGCCTCGAGGCCTCAAGTCCTCGAAAATTGGCCTGTCCTCGGCTCGAGGACAGCACTATTTTTTGGAAAGTTAAAATTTTGTGGAGCGGTTGAAAAATTTTTTGGAAAGCGTTTTTTCGTGGAGATTGCTTGAAAAATTTTTGTGAAGACCTTTTTTTTTTTTTTTTTTGGAGAGCACTTGCGCTTTGTGTCCTTGGTCCTTGGCCTTGGCCTCGAGCATTCCTGTCCTTGGCCTCGAGAGTGTCTGTCCTCGGAAAGGCTGTCCTTGGCCTTGGCCTTGGCCTCGGATGTTTTTTGTGTCCTTGGCCTTGGCCTTGGCCTCGAGCCTTGTGTCCTCGACTCCACCTCGGGTAAGAATTCCAAAATTCAATTTCGCTAATATTAAATTTGTTAGATTTCACATTGAATTTTAGAAATAATTTTTTTAAAGTCATATTTCAAGTTTTTTAATTGATCCAACAAGAGATCCAACCCTACTGCTTTTCAGGAATTGGCCAATCTACATAATTACAGTAACAATACCGGACCCATATTTTGAGGCGGAAGTGCAGGTAATGGTTGACTTGATGACATTTAGTCCTTCGCCATCCATCAAGAACTGTGTCTAACTCAGTCGCTGTGCTTGATGAAAAAATAAATAAATATCTGAGAAATAAATGAGATTTGGTTCAGCTTTTTTCCACAGAATCTGGCCACCAGCGCGCACTAAATAGCTTTGCAGATGCATGCGACACCGCCGGAATGAAAATAAGCACAGCCAAAACTGAAGTACTTCATCTTTCAAGAAACCCTGATCAGTGCGTGTGTAGCATCGTCCGCTACAATCTATCAGTCAACTAACCACAAGTGATAAATATCTGGAATCGATGGCTTTATTTTATAAGTCAACTAATCATCAGTGTGATCGGCTGCGCAGTCAAGCCGACTAACAGCAATTGAAACGCGTCATTTCGACACCGGATGATGCTTCACGTGTTGCAAGGGAAAGGAGCGACACTGAAGCAAATAGAGAAATTTGCATTAGTGTCTTGGGGTTGCATTTACGAATGACGAAAGGCAAGACGAAGAAGTGGATATCAGTAGGTCCTATAGGCAAGGCTAGTGCAGTAAATCGAGCTTTGCACTATTCGGTAGTCATGAAACCAGACTTGTCAAGAAAGGCTAAGCTCTCGATTTTCAAACAGTTTTTGTCCCCATTCTCAATTATGGTCATATGAACCTTGGGTAATGACCGAAAGAAAGCGATAACAAGTGCAAGCGTCCGAAATGAGGTTTTGCGAAGAATCGAAGGAGTTACACTGTTTGACAAGGTGCGTAGCTATGAGATTCGAAAATCTCTCAACATCGAGCCGTTACTTTTCCGAATTGAAATATCTCAGCTTGGATGGTTTGACCATGTAATCAGAATGCCTCAGCAAAGACTCCCCGAATAAGCTTTACTTGCCAAAGCAAATGGGGAAGACCAGGTGGACGACCTAGAGCTAGATGGACCAATTACATTAAGGATCTTGGATGGAATCGCTTGGGACTTCACCCAAGCGAAATGATGGAAGTGATAGAAATCCGTCAAGAGTGGCTGCCTAATCTCAAGCTGCTGCCCCCGCAACCCTTCCGGAAAAGCGGGTAACGAAGAAAGAAGAAGAAAAAATCTTAAAAATTTAGTTCTTTCAAATGGCTCTAAAAACATGCAAAATGTGATCCAAATGGCATTAAAATAGCTAGTTTTTCTAAAAAAATGCAAAAAATTTCAAACAATCATCCATAGCCTCCGGCGGCTGGGGGCCCCGCCTCCAGACTTCCGTCTGTAATACGTTTGAGTTACATTAGTTTCTTCACCGCGCCACCACATTTTAACACATATTTTCAAAACGTTTACTTGTAGTGTAAGTCCTCCCCCTATAGCAACATCTTGTTTACGCACCAACCTTGGCCTTAGACTTCTGATCTTCCATTGCAAGGTATCTTTGTCCTGTAAAGCGTCCCTCCTTTTAAAAATTAATGATGACGTCATATTGCATGTGATTTGCAGATTGGGCCATCGCCAATCAAAACCCTGGCTACGTCTACGACAGAACTCAAGAAAATTTTATGTTTGTTTATTTTCCTTTACAACCAATGTTGTCTTCGAGCCGAGAACAGAACATTTTCGAGGGCTTGTACGGTTTGAGGCCAAGGCCAAGGACTTGAAAATGTGTCCTCGAGGACGTCCTTGAGACCAAATACGTCCTCAAGGACTCCACCTCTCTTAATGAGTATCTTGCTTTTGCCATAGTTAAGTGAAATATCATCAAAACTGTTCATGTTATTGTTACATAAGGGGGAAATAATTACGGCTTGCGATTTATTTGGATTAACAGTTAACTTATTAGCAATAGCCCAAACGTGAAATTTATCTAAATCATGGTTATATAAGTTTCGAGAGAAGACAGTTTATTTAAAGAAAAAAATAAACATGCATCGTCCGCAAATAAACGTGAGGTACGTGAAATAGCATTATGAAAGTCATTAATAGATAATAAAAATAACAATGGTCCTAAAAATCGAGAACTGAGGTACACTAAATGTTACAGGTAAGTTAATGGACTTGATCCTAGAAGAGGACACGAATTGTGTTCTGTCAGTAAGAAATGAAGCAATAAGGTTTTTACCTGGTCCTCGAATCCCATAATAATCGAGCTGAAAAAAAAGAACTTTATGAGAAACCGTACCAAAGGCTTTTTTAAAATCAAGAAGTAACGGCCCTACATAATTTTTGCTGTTTAATTGATCGAATGAGTTGCTAACAACATCTAGCAAAGTGGAGTAGTGAATGTATTTTTTTGAAATACATATTGAGTCGGTAACAGTAGGGATCATTCTTCTGAGACAGTCAAAATTTTCAAATTTTGTAACCCACCCTCTCAGATTTTTTTCATACTTGGATATATGAAAGCCATCAAAAAATAATGAAGGTTACAAAAAACGGCATCAAAATTCATCAAGCGGTTTTCAAGTTATGATGGTTTCAATATTACCACTACAGGGCACTGTTCGGTAGTCCTAAATTTTTTAATTTGCGTAAAAATCTTCATCCTTATGCTATCGAAATAAGCAAAACATCAATTGTGATAGATTTTGAGGTGAGGAATTCAAAAATAAAGTTAGTTTTTAGAAAATTGCAAAGATAAGTGGTCAAAATGTAGATTGAAAATTTTTTGAGTGCCTGATTTCATTTCCGATTATCGCAGAAGGGCAAAAAAATTTTTAATCCAACCACTGCCAAAATCTCAAGAATAGATCACTGTTTGACATATTTAAGTTTGGTTAATGTTTTTTGTTGCATATTTGTGTAATTGGTTTTGAAACATAGCTCAAAACTAATGTTGATTTTTTGTGATTTTCTGAAGTTTTTGGAACACATGTATTGAATAGTATGTATTGGAACACATGTATTGAATATAAAATACTAATAGTTGCAAAAAATGAAGTAATCACTTTATATACACTTATTAAATGTGGTGATCAGCAAAAATTTTGATTTTAACCCTTAAATTGTTGGTGGTTAGTATAGGTCTAGCTAGGCTAATACAGTTTTGCTTCAAGTTATTTCCAGGGATGTGGAAGCGCCTATTTTCCAACCGCTTCCGCTTCCGCTTCCACCTCCATCGCTTCCGCTTCCACCGCTTCCGCTTCCACCACTTTTACCAAAATTTATCATAATATTTTTAGCTAATAATATGAATAAAATGCATTAACGTGTTACTGGTATGTAAATGAAAAGTGAAACGATTTATTTCATTACTAACACACAGAAAAAGTAAACATGAAGAAAAACAATACTCCGCGCAATAAAAAAAAGTAATATTAAAACAAGTAATTTAAAACAGTGAGTGCAATAAAAAAGCACAAGAAAACAGCGGCTATAATAAAAGAAAAATCCAACAAAAATGGTGAGTGTAAAATAAGTTGAAAGCAAAAGCGATACAAACGTGTATTGAAAGGAGAGAATTTAGTGTAACTTAACATATCAGAAATTAAACAAATAAAGCACACAAGTTTTTCAAAATGCAGTAAAAGCTCAAAGCGTAACAATATTTTGCAGTTCACACAGATTTATTGGTTCTCATAAACACAATCGCATCTGTCAATTCTGTACCCATGCGAACTCTATTTTCTCGAAGAACCAAGTTCAAGTGAGAAAACATGCGCTCAACTGACACCTGAGTGCTGGGCAAACAGCTAATCACTTGCGAGACTGGTTGAACAATGAGGGGATATTTGGAAATAATATCCCATACACTTGGCTGCCTCAATCGTCCCAGTCGTTCTACTTCAGTCAATGCGTCTGAAAATGCATTAATATCTGCTGTTGCGGCTGGTGAAGTTGATGACTCTGCAGCGGCCGAATGCAGAGAATTCAAATATTCGTCGAAATCAGATGTTGGTGCCGGATCGGTAGAGGATACATTCACAACTTCATGTGAATCCTCATCAGCATTTGCTCCTCTTTCAGCTTGCGCCAGACTTTGCTTTACAAATTCATTGTTCATGCGCAAAAAAGGGCTTGAAGAGTGCTCTTTGCACGAGTTTGCTCTTCATTGCTTAAAAATATTCTTGATCGCGCATCAACCTATAAAAAACAAAAACATATTTAGAAAATTGATTTGTCGCTTTTTTGCTGGACTCGTTATACACAATTATTTTTATATTAAACACTCAAGATTCAAAGCACAGTCCATGTTATGTGCATATGCAAATTGCAAAGACTATCACACGGCAAGCATTTTACGTATTTAAAAGTTTTCAAGATTATACAAAACTGTGGCTCAATTAATACTGAACTAAACTGTTTTTACTTTGCACTTACCCAAATCGCAGCCAAGAAAGCATCATTATCCAAGAGAAGCTGTTCGCGAGATAGCAAGGAGTTATGCAAAGAACGAGACAAACTGTTGTCTTGCTTGTTCAATTTAAACATGACTTCTCTCCAATGAAGCAAGCATTCGCCTGGAGTGAGATCTTGCTTTTGAAGAGAAATTGTCGCTGCATGCGGGATCTGCAATACATCGACCATCATCTTTACCTCAGACCATTCACTTTCAGTTAGATAAGAATCCTGTGATCCAAGGTCTTGAATAAAAGATTTCAAATCCAATAAACGCTGAAGCATGAGGAAAGTACTTTCCCAACGTGTTGGCATGTCAATCAGCATCCCTTTTCCACCTCGTCGTTTTAGAATTCCATCGGTGTGTGGTGCACGTAGATGCTGAGCAATTTTCCGTAGTTTTGTTAAAAACTTATCAGATCGGCCTTTTTTTAAAACATCGCGAATTCCCAATTGTAAAGTATGTTCAGCGCATCTCATGTGGTAAATTGTGCAATCAAATCCAGTACCCATTTGGTCAATCTCTTAAATAGCCTCTTCATCATCTTCATTTTGTTCATCTTCTTCATCTTCATTTAATAGCTGCACAGTTCGTGTCATATTAGATGCATTGTCAACAACACATGCTAAAACTTGTTGCTTTGTGATGCTGAACTCCTTCATAGTTTTCAATAAAATTTCTTTTAAATGAGCGCTGGTATGATTTGCTTCAGTGTCCAGTTAAACTAAAGTCTTGCGCTGGCTGAGCTTCAGTTTATGTTGTTTGAGATAACAAACCTAATTCATCAAAAAAATCTATCATCGGAAGCTAGTGACGAGTTTATCGCGTTGAAAAACTTTTAATTTATCTTGAAAAGATCACATCTATTGTTCTATTCGGCGTTGCATCTCAGTTTTCTTGCATAAATATTGCAGAGTCATCAATTCAATTGCCACCCATGTGTGGGATTTTGTTTGTAACTCCTCGCCGTGAAGTGAGTTACTAACTGTCCCAACAACTTTTCTACCGTAGATTCTGTTTGTTTCTTGCCTTCTGTTGAACTTTGCGCTTGCAATTAACTTTCTCGTCTCTCTTGTTCAGCACAAAACCAGACCAATCTTCTACTGACGGAACTATATTGATGCGATGTAGAGAAAAGAATAAGGATAAATTAGAATTGGAAGAGCATCTTAAAATTTTAAAATACGGAAATTTAGAACCACGATATTTAGAATAATCCCGAATCAACAATCAGACACAATAATTAAGCATCCAGAATCAACAAATTTCAGAACCAAGAATTTTGAATTAAGAATGTTAGAATAAAATAGAATAGCATAGCATAATCCAAATTAGTGCGTGCAGCGCTGTTTAAAGCGCTCCAATGTATCTTGCCTTTTTTCCTTACGTATCGAAAGTCGTCAATGGACGCGTTGGATAAAGTGATGGTATGCACTAGGGTGCCTTTTCCTACACATGTCTTTTTCAATCATTCAATTTACAAAAATTAATTGAAGGATTGTAATTATTTCAATCGTTATGTTAACAATAATTCACGTTGCCGTTTGCTACAAATGCATTTGTCAATCGCGAATATCTCGCGAACTGCACCGGCTAAAACTATGGACTTTTTTGTGTGAAAGATAAAAGAACTAAAGATCATCAAAAAAAAAAAATGAAATAAAAAGTTGGCAAATTTTCGACCTTGCTTTCTTACAGCACAGTGTAATACTTGTGATACCCAAAAGAGCGATTAGCGCAACAAGCGAGGTAAAAATTTTTGCTGAAAGAGAACGAAACATTTTGCGCCAGAAGAATCACAAACCGTGTTTGAGCTTCGAACGAATTTGCGTGCGATTAAGAAATGTTAATTGCGATTAATAATGTGTGTACTATTAAAGTGTCAGGTGCGGTGATTGCACTAAAATAAAGCAAGCAAGAGCTTACGTTACTTGCATTTGTTCTACTGTACTGTAGCAAAAGCGGTACCGGTAATTTGCGTTTTAAAATAATCTTGTTTAAAGTTGCTTATTTCAGACGCTGAATTTTATTGACTTGACTGTCGAGCAAGTTGAGCCAGAAAATAACTTTTCCGAGGCGATTTCAGCTTGCCTAGGGCAAGCGTTGATTTCAAACCCTGTAAAGTATATGCAACATATTGCTAGCTAACCGATTGTAGTTTCTGCTAAATAAATATCACGGTGTTACTGTAATCTGCAGTACTTAACATGCACATTACACTATTTTTATATAATTTATCTGTTTAAACTGTCACATATAAGGAAGTCATTCCAGGTTTCCTGCCAGTCAATAGCAGCTGATGGGTTTACCTTGTTTCATGCTAACTGTTCAAATGAAATCTGAAGTGTAAAGTATGTATCAAAAGGGCAAGTTGACTATTTGCAACTAATTGATAAAGAATCCATTTTATTATCACTCCTGCACAAAGTGCCATTACGTAAAGGGAGAAAATCTTGTGCCATACCCATTCAATTGTGAATATACCCAATCATTTGAGAATTTGTGCCAAACACTCCAATTTATGGTAATCCACCCATTTTAGAGGTTAAAACTTTATAAGAGTGCTCCCAGAGGTAAGCAATTGAAAAAGGATGGCAGAAATCTAGCTCTCTCCATACCCGTAATAGTCAATGTCTGTCACTTGACTAATTTTCACTTGGGAAATAACTTGAAGCAAAACTGTATTAGCCTAGCTAGACCTATACTAACCACCAACAATTTAAGGGTTAAAATCAAAATTTTTGCAGATCACCACATTTACTAAGTGTATATAAAGTGATTACTTCATTTTTTGCAACTATTAGTATTTTATATTCAATACATGTGTTCCAAAAACATGTGTTCCAATACATGTGTTCCAATACAAACTATTCAATACATGTGTTCCAAAAACTTCAGAAAATCACAAAAAATCAACATTAGTTTTGAGCTATGTTTCAAAACCAATTACACAAATATGCAACAAAAAACATTAACCAAACTTAAATATGTCAAACAGTGATCTATTCTTGAGATTTTGGCAGTGGTTGGATTAAAAATTTTTTTGCCCTTCTGCGATAATCGGAAATGAAATCAGGCACTCAAAAAATTTTCAATCTACATTTTGACCACTTATCTTTGCAATTTTCTAAAAACTAACTTTATTTTTGAATTCCTCACCTCAAAATCTATCACAATTGATGTTTTGCTTATTTCGATAGCATAAGGATGAAGATTTTTACGCAAATTAAAAAATTTAGGACTACCGAACAGTGCCCTGTAGTGGTAACATTGAAACCATCATAACTTGAAAACCGCTTGATGAATTTTGATGCCGTTTTTTGTAACCTTCATTATTTTTTGATGGCTTTCATATATCCAAGTATGAAAAAAATCTGAGAGGGTGGGTTACACGCTATGACTGTCTTATAATAGAATGACCCAGTACTTAGCGTTTTTCCAAAATTGTTAACATTTGTTTTTAAAATTAATTTTTCTAATATTTGTGAACAACATGTTGAGATTAAAAATGGTCGATAATTGCCCATTTCTAATTTGCTTCCAGATTTAAGGATAGGAAGAACTTTGACTATTTTGCAACTATCAGGAAACATTAGTGGCCTTAGGAATGTGCAAAGTGTGCACATGCACAGGGGCCACTACACTTCTGGGGGTCCTCCCATTTGACTTATCGTGTGCAGAAAAATTTTAGTTGTGAAAAACAATCGCAAATTATGACAAAAAGTTTATGCACTTGTTTTAAGCGTCATTACATATGTACTCTTCCCTCAATATGCACTTGTTTCAAGTGTTATTACACATATTCCCCTTTCCAAGACAATTTTAGTTTAAACTGTTAAGTCAAATTTAGCAAACAGAAAAAAAAATTTCACCGGTAAAGTCAACCTACAACTCTTTTTTTTGCTTGCTACTGTTAGGCTACTCAGGCCATAGGTGTAGCCAGGGGGGCCCAGGGGCCCCCAATTGGAATGCAACTAATGATAAAAATGTCACAAAAGAGACTGTCATTTCTTCAGCTTCAGTTTCTTTTAGCATCTTTGCGTACAACAGTACACTTGTACAGCAATAATTAACAATTGTATTGAGCCAGGGGGCCCGGGTCCCCTCAATTTAATTTTTACCAACCAATTTAAATGGACCCCTTACAATAATAATTAAATGAGCCCCCAACGATAATATTGAACCAGGGGGCCAGGGCCCTTTAATTCAATTATTGCTAACCAATTTAAATGGGCTCCCTACAAGAACATTTAAATGGCCCCCAACTTAAATGGACCCCCAACAATAATATTGTTCCAGGGGGCCCGAGTCCCTTCAATTTAATGTTTGCCAACCAATTTAAACGTATAACCCGACTGAAAACAAAGGTTTGTATCCTAAAAGTTGCTAAATGAGGCCCTCATCTAACCTTTTATGAATGTAATGCAATAAACAGAGGTGGGCACAAGTAACATTATATCAAAAGCGCAACGCAACAAAGCGCAACGATCTTTTCAACCAGTAAAAGCGCAGCGCATAATGCGCAATTTAATTTTTGTAATTTCTGAAGTGCAGCGCAACTTCCGCAATTAACTTTTTGATTCAGTTGAAGCGCAGCGCAATTCCGCAATTGCGGAACGGAATTTTCGTACAAAGTTAAAGCGCAACCTAACTTCCGCAATTGAAATTTCACAACACAATGCAAATACTGCCTTTTTGGCGATTTAAGACAAAAAAAGAGCAAATAATTGCTAAAGAAGACCGACATTTATCAATATTGCGATCGAAATGGAACAAAATTAAGTTCAATGTATAGAATTGCGCTATTAACCGAAAAAAATTTTGAAAGCGCTGCGCAATTAAAGCGCAACAAATTTTTTAAGACTTTAGTCCGCAACGCAACTTTTGCAATGTTTCAAAATAAGAAATTAAAGCGCAACGCAACTTCCGCAATTGCGGAGGTTGCGGAAGTTGCGCTTTGCGCTTCTTCTGATTGCGCTTTGCCCACCTCTGGCAATAACCAGGGACGGATTTAACTCATGGCACAGTGCCATGGGCCCCGCGCTCAGATAAGACTTTTTTTGGTCTTCACACCTCTATTTGGCACAAAAATATTGCAAAAATCTCAAAGTGTTACGGGCCCAACTCAATGTAAATCTGGCCCGGGCATTAACATGGTTTGTAGGCGAAACTATCTATTGTACATTTTTCAATAACAATTCACCTCTACCTCGCCAGTTTTTATGCGACAAAATACTTTAAAAAAAAATTAGCTACAGTAAGGGGAATGCTCGTTGAATAAATTTTTGAATTGAGAGAGCCTGGGCCCCCTGGCCGTACATGTACTCCGACAACTGGCTGTTTTCAAGACAAAACAATAATCTCTAAAGAAAATAATCGACTGAATTGTTATTTACTGCTAAAGTATTACAGGAGGCAATGTACTTTACTTTCTCCTACCTGGGCGAAATTACTCACAAAATTTAGTCCCAAAATGCAAGATTTTAAACGTGGTTTGGACTTGGATTGCAAGCAAAAGGAGGACTGAACAACTTAATTTTTTCAATTGGCTTTCAAATGTTAAAAATCTAGTACTTTCAAACGGCTCTGAATACCTGCGAAATGTGATTCAATGGTATTAAAATAGCTTTTTTCCAAAAAATTACGAAAAATCATCCAGCGGCTGGGTGCATCGCCCCCAGACCCCCATAGCCTTGTTTGTACTGTGTGATACGTTTGAATTAACAGTACATTTTCTTACTCAAGCACATCTCCTAATCTAGACATTTTCGCATTTTAACTAGGCTATTGGTTTAAGCCCTCTCCTTGAACGAATTCCTAGTAACATGCCAACACCAGGCCACGACTTTTGATTTTCCATTCTACGATATCTTTGCCCTAGCAAAAAATTCCTCTTTCGAAGTTTCTGATAACGTCATTGCATGTGATTTGTGGTTTGCCCCCCCCCCCCCCCCAATCAAAAATCCTGGCTACGCCTTTGACTCAGGTAGTCGTTTTTCCACTTGATTTTTTTTTCAACTGCTTTCAGGGACTGGCAGTAATAGGTTTTTGACCAACGTATGCAGTAGTCTATATTATATGCTAAGCAGTATAAAGCATTCAAATATTATTGCTTAGTACTTAAACATATTCTGTAATAACACTAGCATAGCCTACTGAAAGCAATTTCTGAAAGTTTACGTTAATTTACTACAATTAATTAAGTTGTTATGCTAGATGAGAGGAACTTGTGTTATGAACAAACATTTGATTTAATTAGGACTGCAATAGCACTGGTCTTCTGGTCTTGTTGTTTGTGAAATGCATTGTTGCGCTTAATTGAATGTGCAGATAAATCATGGTCCTTTGCCTGTTTTGCTATGATTTTTACCTTGTACTGATCTGTGTTGAATGTGCTTAATTTATTTTCACTTTGCATTACTTTGTGGGTTTGTGCTGTTTATCTATAACAGGTAACAAAATAAATTTCAGTTCAGTTCAGTAAAGTGGTGTGTAAAGAAAAGAACCCCCCATTTAATTTGCGCAGGGGCCCCCCTTTTCTAGGGCCACCACTGCCAGGAAATTTACCAAAATAAAACGAAAAGTTGAAGTAGTAAAGCAAATACTGAGCAATGACAACGGCGGAAAACTTGATAAATTCTGATGGTATGTCATCACAACCAACAGCCTTTTTAGACCCAAGAGCATTGATTACTACAAATTTTGGTTGGACAGGAAGGATCAAGATACATAGATGAACCAACGTGTTTAGAAAGAAATTTTGAGATGGTGTCGAAGTCGGTTTCTTCATGAATTTTTGCGAGTTTTGTACCGATATTAGTAAAAAAGTCATCAAAATTATTAATGATAATTTGGGTTCATCAATAATTAGTTTATTCACTAACACGTTTTTAAGAACTTGAGTACGCTCAGAGGGCTTTTTGGCTAATACATTTTGCAAGGTTTTGTACGTGTGCTGTGAATCATTAGCTGCCAACTTAATTTCACTATTGAAAAACATTTTCTTTGATGACAATTTAAAAGGGCATTCGGGACGTTTTTGGTTAAAAACGTGTTTCTGGGAAACCGTAGTGAAACTACTTTGGCAATTTTTTCGCACCAATTTTGATTCTCTTCGGCCGAGAAATCGTAAGATATTCGCAATTATTTTTCCTCCTTAGACTAAGGTAGGGTTGCCAACCGTCCCGGAATGCCCGGGACAGTCCCGGAATTGACGTCTGGCGTCCCGTGTTCCGGACTGGGCTACGTTTGTCCCGGAATTTACTGACAACCAAGGCGTTCTAACATGTAAGCCATGTAAGCATGCCGGCTTCGTCCAAAACTGGAAACGGATGTAATTCAAGCACATATTTTTGTAAATAAAAGCAGTTTACATCATTCTGTAGGCGTCAGTCAAATAAAAATGAGTTAAAAGTAATGTTGTGGACAAGATGTTTCGTCAACTGTGACGTCCTGATGACATAACAATCAACTAAGTTAATTCACCAATCCCTTTAATATAAGACCATCTTTCGACTGCGTTTATTGATTGATTGATTGATTGGTGCATCTTTATCCTCCTATCACGAGAAAGCGAGGGTGCGCTATATTTTGGACGAATCCGCACCCGCTTAGGAGTTGACCATTTTCCAAGCTTTCCTGTTGACGTTTGACTTCTTCCCACGTTAATTTGCTGCTTGTTCGAAGCCACCAAGCAGAGATAATCATCGTAAAGCGTCTTATCCAAGGACGCAACAACGTGACCAGGGTGCGGGTTGATAAAGAAAGTAGTTTAAAAGTAGGGGTGAAGATATGACTAGACTGATTAGTTGGTAAAAAGTTAGTTAATAGGCCTATTTAGTTTATAGGCCTGTATTGCACTGTTAGTGTGAGGCTTTTTTATGAGCAGGTTTTCATTATTTAGTCAGTTTTCTGACTTACATGGCCTTCTAAAAATACGCCTTGCAGACAAATTTTTGTCTTAAACTTAGCGAGAGTTCATTGATTTATTATATTTCCGTAAAGATTAGGTTACGAATTTTAACAAAAACTTTTGGTAGATAATTTAAATGAAAATTTAGTTATGGAAATCACCTTTAACTCACAGTTGAAATACAAAGATCTTAAAAGTGGCGAAATCGCAAAAAAATACAAATTTAAATGCCAGGACTGATTTTTTGTTAGAGTTCTTGCAACTTCTTGGGCCGCATACTGCTCAATTTATTCTCGCACTCTAGCGGCTCTACGCATTGTAGAGATAATAACAAGCTAAGTTAACGCATTGCGTTAAGTGCAACAAAAGTTGAGCAGTATACCGTCCTTTATTTTTTGTTAGAGTTAGAACAAATGGTATACATTTTTCTGTTTTAGTGTTTTTTGCATGTATGCTTCAAAGATTCACTATTTCACACTTTTTGTGATAAAATTATTTTGAGAATAACGCTGCTCGATCATCACTCTATGACGCGCAGCACGCACTGTTGCTTTTGATGTTATTCGTGCGTCGTAAGCTTTTGTTGCATTATTTTTTTAATTCTAAGCATTAAGGTGTCCCGGAAAGGTTAAACGCAAAGTTGGCAACCCTAGACTAAGGAGAAGCGCTTTGCGAACATTCCCAAACTGAAAGGACGTAGGTCAAAATCGTTCCAAATGACTGACTACATTAGCAGCTGTGGAGAAAGTGGCTTCGTAGGTACCTGCTGATAACCGAAACAAACCTACACGAAACATGCTAACTACAATGCTTTGCACTGAGGTTTGCAGTTTCATATTTACGTGAAAAGCTAACTGACTTTATCTGATCTTTGGGTTTAAACCAATTGCGCAAAAATCGCATAAAACTTACTGGCTAACTAAAAACTGGCATCTTAGTCTAGTATCTCGTCAGCTACGATGCTTTAGCGTTCAACAGGCAATAATTTTTTCGGATAGCAAGCAATAGTCACTATCTGCAATAGGCTATAGGCTACTGCGCCTAAAGCACTAAAACTTGATCTTATTCTGAATGCTTAGCTAGCACTTGGCGGACAAAGCAGACTAGGAAAGCATCTAACCTCTCTGAATTCAAACAGAAGTTGTTCCACTAATTTATTTATTTATACCTTCAGCTCTCACTTAGTTCCAAGAAGCCCGGTACTAGCAAGGCTCGGAAATAGAAGTTACAAACAGATTTATTGCGCAGTCTACTTGAAACAAGATGACTGAAATTTGGATTTTAAGAGGAAAACATGAATTTTTTTGTTAGACTTTCTTAACCGAATGAGTTGCAAGAATCGCATTGGGGTCATGTTGGTAAACACATTTTTTAAGATTTCTTCTCAGTTTTTCAAAATTCGGGTTGAATGCCCTTTTAAGTCTGTTCAGTAAATTGGTATATTTTTTAGAAACATGTTGCTTTGTGAAATCATGTGCTTATTTTTTAAATAAATTTTTTATTGAGGTAAATAAACCTTTCGTTATCCAAGGTTTACTTTTAAGTCGCCGTTGTCGACGGGATAGCTTTTTGAGTGGTGCATGTCTGTCTATCACTGATTTTACAGAAAGAACAAAATTGAGAAAATTTGTGTTGAAATTAGCTACATTTAGTGTTGGTTGTTTATTGACTAAATCCTTTAGCGTAATTTGCATATCTTCTTTAAATGCACCAACGTCAAATTTTGAATTATCACGGATAAAAATGTAGGATGGACTAAGTGACATACATTTCTTAATATTACAAAAAATTGGAAAGTGATCACTTATTGAGTAGGTAGGCAGAATTACGGAAGTAATTTTATGCAAGGTGTAATTAATTATGATGTGGTCTATTATAGTAGAGGAAAGATCAGTAACTCGAGTAGGTAATGTTATGATGGGATATGCACAGTAACTTAGCAGTGTGTCAAGGTATTTTAAAGTTTGAGGCGTTCTTCTATGTTTATCGATATTCACATTTAAATCACATAAAATATAAAACGGTGTTTTATTTGTAATTGATTTCTGCAGCACTTCATCCATTTTCACGATAAGGTCGTCAAGATTTTGGTTCGGATGGCGATGGATTACTTCTATAGTTATTGCTTTTGCTTTACTGGACTCCAAATTATAGATGGTTACGGTATCCATTAATTTTCACATTTGTCAAGAGTAAATTGAAGTGCTTCATCACTTGATATATACTTACATTTATCCGAAATGTATATTCGTAAACCCCTACACATGTGACCGAGTTGGAATGTAAAAATGAGTAAGAAGAAATTTCAATATTTATCAAAGCTTTGTCACGTGTTCGTGTTTCAGAAAGGCAGATAAAGGTGAATTAACACAGAATCCGTTTTTCGTCCGTTTTCGTCCTTTTTTTTTACGTTTTAGCTTCTCCTTGAAAAAGTATGCGCATTTTTATCCGCATTTTTACAAGTCCATATCCGCACTAAGTAGACTGTTATGCATAAATAAAAATTTTGTTCAAAAATTTTGTGTGTAAACGATAAGAGCGATATTTCAAAAAAGAGCTGTACCCAGTACTTAAATTGTAGGGGGGACGCGGGGGGACGCTTTAGGTGTGACGTTTTAGATTTGAGCGCTGGATGATCAGATGAAAAAGAGCTGGCCAACATGAATAAATCCTACAAATTCCAGCCGAATATAGTACTAAATTGCGAGGGAAAGTTGATTTTCAGGAAGAAACTCTTCAGCTGACGGCGAAGACCTTTTTTTTTTGGACTTCACCTAATTTCGGCGAAATAACTTTTGGTCTTCATTCGGTTTCTGCAACGGAATTACATAACCTTCACTAAAGTACTTTCGCATGCCAAATGCCCAAATGCGTTTGGTCAAGGTTGCAAAAGCGTCCCCCCGTGCAAAAATTTGCAATTTAAGTTCTGGCTGTACCCCTTTACAAAAACTTTTTTTCGGAATACTTTTGTCCAGTATGTGACTGTCTGGCTAGTGCGGATATGGACATATAAAAATGCGGATGAAAAAGTGCATACTTTTTCGCGGAGAAACAAAAACGTAAAAAAAAACGGACGAAAAACGGATACTGTATAAATCCACCTTAATTTCAGGTGGTTTTTTAAAGCTTTGAATATACTCATATAACGAGTCAAAATTTTTATTTAGTGATTTAATATTAATATGCGATATACTGTACTGTAGAAAGATTTTGCTTAATTGAAACAACAATATTTTTGTCATAATATTGGCAGTCAACAATATTTTTGATTAGCGTTTTAAGCAGAGTATTTTCAGAATTCAAATCAAAATTATTATCATCATTAGAAAGAGTGGTAGCTTGATTAAAATTATAAAAATCAGTCACATCAGTTGATACGCAAGCCATTACAGGTGTTGTGATTGAACATTGAGTAAAATAAAATCGAGTTCAAGAGATTTAAAAACTCCACTTACACTAAACTAGCTTGTATCTTCATTAACAGCTGCTTCTGAATCAGCATTGTAATTTAGAGAAGGAATGCAAAGTTTGGAAAAGTTAATGTCAATTCTTACTTTAAATAAATTGTCAAAGGAACTGATGCTCAGCCAATTTCCAATTTCTGGATCTCTGCCTTGATCATCAGCTGGCAACCCTTCTTTCATTGCAGAATTTTTAAAGCGAATGTTACCGTTGATAGTATGGATTCGAGTAAATTTATCATCACAATCAAATTTTAAAAATCGATGTAGTTTAGCTCAAATCGGGGTCAGATCTTTAGCGATGAACCCTTGCTTGAATTCATTTGTGTTTTCAAGTTGGAACGGCCACGCAAAATTTTATTGCGTTTTTTGTGAGATTGAAATCGGACAATTATTGGGCGTGATTTGCCATTTCTTCTTTTTTTGCCCAAGCGATGAGCACGCTGAATGCCAGCTTCATTCAAACTAATATTGATAGCATTTGCAATTTTCATAGCTTCAGCTTCGCCATCATCTCCATTAGTCAAAGACTCTCAAACATTATGAATTCGAAGGTTTTCTCGCCTTCCGCATAGTTCAAGGCTGTCTAAACCATAATTGGTCAAATTTAATGCTTGCTTTGGTTAACATAGGTGTTGCCAGGGGGTCCAGAGGGCACGCCTCCCCCCAATTAAATTGCTGCTAAGGATAGAAATGTCACAAAAAAGACTATGGTTTCTTCAGTTTCAGTTTCTTTTAGCATCTTCGCTTACAACAGTACACGCGCACAGCAGTAATTAACAATAATATTGATCCAGGGGGCCGGGGCCCTCAATTTAATTTTTACCAATTAATTAAAATGGGCCCCCTTCAATAATATTTAAATGGGCCCCCAAAAATAACATTGATCAGGGGGGCCCGGGCCATCTGAATGTAATTTTTACCGACCAATTTAAATGGGCCCCCTACAATACTTATTTAAATGGGCCCCCAACAATAACATTGATCTAGGGGGCCCAGGCCCCCTCAATGTAAATTTTACCGACCAATTTAAATGGGCCCCCTACAATAATACTTAAATAGCCCCCAAAAGCAATATTGATCCAGGGGACCCGGGCCCTCTAAATGTAATTTTTACCAACCAATTTAAATGAGCCCCCTACAATACTCATTTGAATGGGCCTCCAACAATAATATTGATCCAGGGGCCAGGGCACCCTTAATTGAATTTTTGCCAACCAATTTAAAAATGCCCATACAATAATATTTAAATGGGCCCCCAACAATAATGTTGTTCCAGGGGGCTCGGGCCCCTTTAATTAAACGTTTGCAACCAATTTAAACGTATAACCCGATTGAAAACAAAGATTTGTATCCTAAAAGTTGCTAAATGAGGCCCTCATCTAACCTTTTTAAGAATGTAATGCAATAACCAGGGACGGATTTAACTCATGGCACAGTGCCATGGGCCCCGCGCTCAGATAAGACTTTTTTTGGTCTTCACCTTTATTTGGCACAAAAATATTGCAAAAATCTCAAAGTGTTACGGGCCCAACTCAATGTAAATCTGGCCCAGGCATTAACATGGTTTGTAGGCGTAACTATCTATAGTACATTTTTCAATAACAATTCACCTCTACCTCGCCAGTTTTTATGCGACAAAATACTTTTAAAAAAAATTAGCTACAGTAAGGGGAATACTCATTGAACAAATTTTTGAATTGAGAGGTCCTGGGCCCCCTGGCCGTATATGTACTCCAATAACTGGCTGTTTTCAAGACAAAACAATAATCTCTAAGAAAAGTATTCGCCGGGATTGCTATTTACTGCTAAAGTATTGCAGGAGGCAATGTACTTTACTTTCTCCTACCTGGGCAAAATCACTCACAAAATTTAGTCCCAAAATGCAAGATTTTAAACGTGGTTTGGTCTTAAATTGCAAGCAAAAGGAGGACTGAGCAACTTAATTTTTTCAATTGGCTTTCAAATGTTAAAAATCTAGTACTTTCAAACGGCTCTGAATACCTGCGAAATGTGATCCAATGAAGTGAAAGCAGCTTTTTTTTTTCAAAAAAATTTCGAAAAATTGCCCAGCGGCTGGGTGCATCGCCCCCAGACCTTGTCTGTGTTACGTTTGAATTACAGTAGCCTACACTTCTTTACTCAAACACGTCTCTCAATTTAGACATTTTCGCATTTTAGCTATTGGTTTAAGCCCTCTCCTTGAACGAGTTCGTAGTCACATGCCAACACCAGGCCACGGCTTCTGATCTTCCATTCTACGATACCTTTGCCTCCACAAAAAATTCCTCTTTCGAAGTTTTTGATGACGTCATTGCATGTGGTTTGTGGTTTGGCCCCCCAATTTAAAATGCTGGCTACGCCTATGTTAGTTAATTATTTTCAGCCCGCACAGCTGTGACTTCACTTTTCATATTATGTAGTTCAGGCGCGTAGCCAGGATTTGGAAAAGGGGGGGGGGGGCTATTTTGAAAGAGTGAGAAGTGTGCAAACGACCTTGACTCGAATTTTCATTAACCTTGAATCAGTTTCAGACGGTTTGTCCGAAATTTAAGACGAAATGTCTCGGAAAGATCGGAAATTCAAAGATTTTTTCCGCCCAAAATTAGGTGATCTCCAAAAAAAAAAAGGTCTTCGCCAAAATTCAGAGTGATGTTTCGGCCGAAATCCAAAATTCAAACGTTTTTTCCGCCCAAAATTAGGTGATATCCAAAAAAAAAAAAAAGGTCTTCGCCAAAATTCAGGGCGATTTTTCTCCCAATTTCGCAGGTTCAAACGTTTGAGGGGGGGCTCTTTTCGTATGGGGGGGGCTATTTTCCATTTTCACAGAAAATCGGCCTCAAAAGCACAAAAAACATGCGATTTTGCATACTTCACAAGCCAATGGGGGGGGCTCGAGCCCCCCCCGCCCCCCCCTGGCTACGCTACTGATGTAGTTCGTGTCTCAAAGATTTAACCGTATCGTTTATTTCTCTAAATTGGTTTCGATCTTCTTCATTGAAACTTGATGTATGACGAGTAGCCATTGATCAAATTAATCCAGTAATCCAATACCAGTACCAGTACAACTTCAACCACAAGCCTTCTTTCTTCACACTTCACAAGTACAGTACCGAGCATCTATCGTAACCTACTGCTGGTTTATTCACCTAATTCAAATAGAATGCGAGCAATGATGGCTGTACGGAGGGCCCCTGGGGGGCCTCCGTACAGCCATCCTATTGAGGGGGATTCCTGGATCAGTATTATTGTTGGGGGCCCATTTAAATTGGGGGCCATTTAAATATTATTGTAGGAGGACCATTTAAATTGTTTGGTGAACATTAAATTGAAGGGGCCGGGCTCCCTGGATCAATATCATTGTTAATTACTGCTGTACGCGTGTACTGTTGTAAGCGAAGATGCTAAAAAAACTGAAACTGAAGAAACCATAGTCTTTTTTGTGACATTTTGATTACTGGTAGCATTTCAATTGGGGGTCCCGGGCTGCCTGGCCCCCTGGCTACGTCTATGATTGCTTCTGACTTATAACTATTCATTATTTGCAGGCAGCGGCGCAACCAGATGGCTAAGAGGGCTTCAGTCCCCTTTAGTCAAGTCACTTAAAAAGTTAAGCCAAAATCCATGTGGAAAGCTAAGCCAAAGTTAAGTTTTAAGTGACTTGGTTGAGGAGGGGTTTCAGCCCCTTCAGCTCAACCTCCGTGGTTACGCCACTAAACACGTGGTCAAAAAGCTAAAGCACATTCTGTATTAACTCTAACAATAATCAAAGTCATTTTCATTAAAAAAATTTTTAACACAAAAATTTGATTGTCACTGTTGTAACTTTTTATTTAAGTTTTATACATAGCTCACTTTTTTGTATGCAAATTCAACAGCAAAAAATATCAAGCAAGCAAATTTTACCAGCTGGTTTGCTAAATTTAGGAACCGGTTCGCCCAAACCGACACAAACCGACTAAGTAACACCAGTGGCTTTGCTCGCAGATTTCCCAGGCCTCCGGCGTCTACGGCTTTGCTCCCAGACCCCAGTCTGTGATAAACTTGAGTAGCACAAGTTTTCTCAATATGCCATCTAAATGAAACATTTTTCAAACAAAAAAATTTTGACCCATAGTTCAAGCCCTCTCCCCTCCCCCTAGCAAAATCATAGTTGTGCGCATGTCTACAAGATCAAATAAAACTTCGCAGCTGCAAGCAGGATTTTGCTAATGGGAGGAGGGAGCTTGAACCAAAAGTTATAATGTTTGTGTTCGAAAAATGTTGCAATTGGGCAGCATGTTGAGCAAACTTGTGCAATTCAAGCTTATTACGCACCAGGGTCCCTAAGGAGAGCCAGGGCCTCAGAGAGAAATCTTATCAGGGGGGCGAAGACTGATATCGGGTCCCTTTGTCAAGAAAAGAGTCGAAAATTAGGTGAAGACCAAAAAAAGGTCTTTATCAAGCTTTGGAATCTACTACTTCGCGTAAACTTATACGGTGATTCTCTCGGTCCCCTGAGCATGGGTACGATGTACCCCTTAACCCCTCTTTTGCAGACCCTGGGCAGAGCCCTCAGCCCCTGTAGGCTATAACGGGGTCTGGACGCGAAGCCCCGTGCAGCCGCCGCTAGGTAATTGTCGCAATTTTAGGAAAAAAGAACCATGTCATCGCAATTTGGTTCACATTTTGAACGTTTTAAAGGTGTTACATCCGGGTCGCATTCCAACAAAATGAAGGCCTATCCTAACATACACATGGTAGGCCTTGTGATGTAATAGCCAAGATGCACGTCTGACAAGTCATGCGCTTGAGTCTGATTCTTACTGCGATCGTATATTCTTTTTTTGCGAAACCTGGCTTTACATAGCGCTAGGGTTAAAAAGTTAAATTATGTTTCCAAAATATATGTCCTCTTTGTTGCTTTATACTTGGTTTAAACCGACTAAACTACTGCATATTTGACTTTGAACTAAATTTATTTGAAAATAACTCAAAAAGATACAAAATACTAGTACTGCAAACATAAAATACAGTAGCAACAAAGATAAAATGTAAAGTGAAACAAAAACAAAGGAAAGACGACTAAGGTACGCTTTGCCTCTGCAAAAATGTAAACTTAAGGTGAATTTACACAGTATCCGTTTTTCGTCCGTTTTCGTCCGTTTTTTTACGTTTTTGCTTCGTCTTGAAAAAGCATGCACTTTTTCATCCGCATTTTTATGTGTCCATATCCGCACAAACCAGACAGTCACATACTGGACAAATGTTTTCCGAAACAATTTTTTTGTAAAAGGGTATTGCTCTATTATGAAATATCGCTCTTGTCGTTCATACACAAAATTTTTGAACAAAATTTTTACCTATATGCAACAGTCTGCTTAGTGCCGATATGGACTTATAAAAATGCGGATAAAAAAGCGCATGTTTTTTCAAGAAGAAGCAAAAACGTAAAAAAACGGACGACAACGGACGAAAAACGTATACTGTGTAAATTCACCTTTAGGGTCGTTAGCACCAAGGTGGATTAGCTTTAATCCGCGAATTAAAAAATTTTTGACAAATGGAAGGGCAAATTAAGCTACTGCAACTATTAAAGAATTCATGGATTACTTCACTGAACTTGCGAATTCAGTTTATTTCATTCGACAAAGTTCAGCGATGTAAAATTGCTCGTAATTCGCTGATTAAAGTTAATCCGCGTAGGTGCATAGAACTCAATATGCACCAAATCCCCAAAATATTCGTGTTTTATACTGCAAGAGACCAAAGGTCAGAGGGAAAAAAATTCTGCAATTATACAACGCAAAATTCTACTATTATTACTAAATTAATGATTGTATTATATTCACATTAGTGTTTTTGACTCCTTAGTAAAGTTCAAATACACCAACATGAATTAACTTTCATTCACGGATTTACAAAATTTTAGGGAAAATATTGGACGAAGCGTCCTACTTGCGCTCAGAGCTCAGGATTTCTCTCGTCACACGGCTCTAACATTTTAAAACAAGTTCGAGGTTACAAATAATATAATTGTCATTTCACGAAAACAATTATCACAGTGCAACGAAGTATAATACTTTTTTATTTCAAAAGGAATAATATACATTCTGCTTTTTTGTGAATAATTCTTCAAAAACAAATAAACTTGGCATGGATTTGGCTGAGCAAAATTTCCAGCACTAAGAGAAGAAAAAAACTTTAAGAATTCAAGAAATTATTATTGCATTTAAATTTTATTCACCAAGTTGCATTGGCCAGGAGACCACAACCGGATCTTTCGGTCTTCGAGTCAAGTTGCTACCTGCCCACCTGTCTACCACATACAGTGAAGGCTTCGCACTGTCTCTTTCATTACTGAGCATCAAGCCAATTTTTAATCGAACTCGAAACTGCTGTTTCAGTAGCAGTTCAGTTCCACTCGACCACTGATCTGTTCGAAGAGAAAGAATTGTACAGATCTCATCTTATTGTACTACGAAGATTTTCAGCGGAACCTTAGTTACAGGATGTATGCTAACAGTACTATAAAAGACTGTAAAATCAGTAGCGTACGCAGGATTTTCGGAAGGGGAGGCCAGGAAATTCAGAAAATTTGAGAATGATGAAGACCAGAATGAAAATTTTCCAGCCTAAAACCAAGTCCGTTTTCCTGCCCAAAGTTAGGTGAAGAACAAAAAAAAAAGTCTTCACTCAAATTTGATCCGGTTTTCGGCCCAAAATTAGGTGAAGACCAAAAAAAAAGGTCTTCACTCAAATTTAGTCCGGTTTTTGGCCAAAAAAAGGTCTTCGCCCACCGTTGCTATGCTCAAACCTTCTACCTAAGTTACAAAGGGGGGGGGGGGCATGCCACAATTTTGCATACTATTCTATGCTAATTATACTATCCTGGTAACCCAAAGGGGGGGGAATGGCCCCCCTAAATACGCCCCTGTGTACAATAGAGAGAAATTTGGAATGTGCTTTAAACCTCTAATATACTGGAATCTCTTCATTAAAGGAAGGGAGGGGAGAAATTTCCTTTCATAATCAACTTCTAAATCGAAAGTTTAAAAAAAGTCAATTTGGATTTTTAGCAAAAAATCTGCATTCGGGTTGTTGTATTCACCTACATGCTTAATAAAAATAGATCATTATTTCGTAGTATAAAATAAACATTGATTTTTCTGATATTACGGTCAGCTAATTACAATACAGTTCGTGTTGAAAGTGATTTTAATTACGTCATAAGTTGCTCAAACTTTGTGAACAAATTGATTTCATAGTTGAATTTTGTCTATTGATGGCGTCTAGTCTAATTGATGACATTATTTAACTAACAGTTAGTTAACTCAACAATTGACCTTATATAATCTTTTTTATACGGAAAAGCATATTCTTCCACATCCCGTGTTTAGTGATAAATCCCATTTCAGCGAAAAAACTTTGTACTCTAAACCATATTGATTTTGATTGGGAATTATTCTGAGTCATCTATTAAACTTGAAGTCGATCAGATAAGAGAAACTGCTCGAACTTTGAGAACTATCGAAGCCAGCCGCTGCATCAAAATTCGAGATTTTTAGGTTGAAATTTAACTTAAACTCTAGTCACTAAATATTACATGTAATATTTAGTGACTATGCTTAAATGACATCGCATGAGGTTTTCGTGATGTCAGTACTTTAACTTAGGCATTTTATGATTTACAGTGGAATAAAAAAACAACAAAACTTAAGGTAAATTTACACTGTATCTGTTTGTTTTTCGTCCGTTTTTGCTTCTCCATGAAAAAGTATGCACTCTTTCGTTCACATTTTTATAAGTCCATATCCGCACAAAGTCGACTGTTACCTATTGATAAAACTCTTGTTTAAAAATCTTGTGTGCAAACGATAAGAGCGATATTTCAAAATCGAGAAGTGCATTGCACTCCTTTACAATTTTTTTTTTGCGGAAAACTTTTGTCCAGTATGTGAGTTTGTGACAGTCTTGGTTAGTGCGGGTATGGACAATGCGGACATATAAAAATGCGGATGAAAAAGCGCATACTTTTTCACGGAGGAGAAAAAACGTATCGGTGCAAAAACGGACAAGAGCGGACGAAAAACGGATACTATGTAAATCCACCGTTATGTGCAAAATTTGAACGATATATGACTGACGTCTCATTTTCGCCAAAAATTAGTAATGACGTCACCATAATGATCTTTCAACTCAAACAAATTTTTTGAGAAAAAAATTTGTAAAAAGCCAACTTTTATGCCGAATTTGCTGCTTCTAGAATCGTCGGTTTAGAAGTTAGTTCTGGTGGGCACTGGACAAAGTACTTATATTTCATAGACACCCTCCTGTATGTAAAACATATGCGGTTGTAAAATTCTCCGAGTAAAGATGGTTGATGAATTTGTATGAAATGGTTAAAAGAAATTTTTTTACAAAACCAAACGATTTAAGCTTTGCTCACTTGTCGTTGACATTTCAGATCACCAGCGACAGAAACACCACTTACCAATCAATGTCACAAAAATAGCAATGTGAGAATTGTTTTTACCAAGAACTTCTTTTTTGTATCGTGAAGGGTTTTGAGCACGTTTCAAACGAATAACGTTAACATAAACGTGGCTTTTGAAAGTTTTTAAAGATATTTTCTGTGAATTATCGATGCTCCATGTTCATCATATTCTGATTTTGTCATCCATCGACTACGTGAAAGTTGCAATGACGTCATGTGAGCGGCACCGCGCCATATCGCGTATTGTCGTTTAGGAAAGGAATGCACTTTAACTTCAACAGGATTCGACTGTGAAACGCGACTTGAAATTTCTTTCTGTAACAAAAAAGATCATGGCAAAATAATCTACGGGCTAGAATAATCAAAAAAATGCGTCGCGCGCTATACGAAAAAAGTTATCAGACCTTTTCGAATCCCCATAAAATAAAAGAAAATCACTTTAAGAATAGACCAATTTTGTAAATTACATTTTATTCATCAAGTTACCTCAGTCGAGAAGCCGGAAGGGACCTTTCAGTCTTCGATTCAAGCTGCCACCAGCGCACCTGTCTACCACACACGATGGAGGCTTCACAATGTCTCTGTTTATTAGTGAACGTCAAGCAGGGAAGCTGTGAATACCAATATTTTTTATAGTCTTTGGTTTGACCCGACAGAGAATCGAACCAAAACCTACCATTACAGCAGCATACGCTTCATTGTTTCGACCACTGATCACTTTAACATCTTTGGTACCTACTTCATAGTTCATAGATGTTGTTTAACAGACCGTCAAATTTCAATGAAAAATATTCTATTAAAGTACTCTTACGTTAAACTAGTTGAGGTGTAACAGCAAAGACTTGCCTCTAATCGTTGAGCTAACCCTGGGAGAAGAGATGCGCCTCCGCTTAAAACAACGTTCTTGAACAACGTGGATGATACGTCACTGATCTCTTGACACGCTTTTACGCTTTCAATGCACATTTCGTGCAAACCATAGTCGTTTTGGTATTTATCTGAAAAAAAAAAATTGTTGATAGTCAATCTTCTGAAACAGAGCTCGATAACATAATAGCAGTAAGATCAGAGCGAAGTACAACTGCCAAAATCACAGTAAAAGGTTAAAGGCACTACAGTAAGTTTCGTTCCAAAAACTCATTAGGTATATTTTTTTGAAAAAGTATATCAAGTTAGAAATAAACAAAATAGAAAAATTAGGTAATTTATTGAATTCGAAAAAACTCTTTCTTAATTTGAAAATGCAACGCTAAACCTCCGAAACTAACCTCTTGAGCAAGAAAGTTTTATGATCATCTCTATCTTAAAAGCTATTAGTAGTCCATGGGACTATTAATCAAGATTAGAAAGAGTCCCTTTAAAAGTAAAAATTATGAAGTGGTCCTCTGTAATCATAAATGGGGTAAGGAGAAAATTCGCTTTAACGAAAAACTTCCAATATGTTTACTTTTTTCAAAGTAAATGCGATTGCACATGGGACAGAATAATTGATTTACTTAATGAACATGTTGGTTCTTATTTGCACAGTAGCTTGAAATTTGGATCCATCGGATTGTAATGATTAATAGTTGGGTTACTTTCAGGGTTGCTCAATATTTTCATTTGAAACCCTTAAAACCATGACGGATTGACCAGTAAGTTTGGTCGAATCATCATTATGGTGTTTCAGCGTTTAAAATTTCTCAAGTAAAATCCATGATAAAAAATTTCAGTTTTCAATTAGGCATACTATTGGCTAATTTTTTGCAGTAGAATCTGGAAACAGTTTTTTGCTGAGCAAGCTTTATTGTTTCCAAAGACTTGGTTCAATATTACAACCCTCCATGTGCAAAGTCAACATCAGCTTACCTCCCAAAAGTTTAGGATAAAATAAAATTTCTGGCGCCATTATTCTTTCTTCGTGTAAAGTTATATTGGTTCCACTAGGAAGAATGTAGTTTTTCTTTTCCACATTTTCTTTTGCTTGTTTTTCATCACCAAATGCAGAAACACAGCACAAACGTTCCATCATAATGCGAAAAATGCTATCGTCTGTGAGGAAATTCACAACAAATTGTTAATATTGCTTTTATTAGTTCTAGGCTTATAAATAAAAAGAAAGAGTGGCAGAAATTTAAGCCTAGCTACTCAATAACATGCAATTTAACATAACCAATTGGACCTGGTACCAGCCAAATTTTAATCCTACAAACTAAATCAGGGGTAATTTTTCCCGTAACACTGCACTAAACTCGAGTTCCGCTTAAGTAAAATCCCCATCAGCATGGCTGACATACACTAAAATATTGGCAATTGCAAATTCTAGGTGTGTTACGTAAATTGTACTTAAAACCTTTAAACACAAGGGAATTCGATTGATGTTTTATCTGAAACCTCTTGTCACGGAAAATAGAAGGCGACACAATCTTTTAGACGAATCCTCACCAGATTATGATGAAATCATGTTCTATGTTTGATTGTTCGCTTCTTTCTAATAATAAATACGTTGTTTTTACGAAGCGTGCTGCCAAAGCAGAGATAAATTTTGTAAATGACCTCCTCCACACAGAGCATAACAATATAGTTAGGGTCTGAGCGGCGATAGACCCGAAGGATTGTCGAAAAAACGAAGCGTTGACAATCTTAGTTAAGCTGACGCGATGTTAATAATAACTTGCAGTAAAGTCACTGGAACGAAACAAAGAAACAGAAAAAGTCCCTTGATCGCTCATTCTACTGAATTTTCGTCGTTGATCTGTTCGTGTTTTATCTCAAAAGACCATTATTAATTTTACGAGTTTTTGTAAGATTGCAGCAGGCACAAAGTTAGTTAACCAAAATAGCATGAAGTAAATTACAGTATATTATTACGCAAACATTATACCTTTATCGTTAACCTTAATCGTGTCTTCATGATTTTGAATCAACTTTTGTAATCGGGCAGTGACGTCAGAACCTCCTAGCTTCAGGATTTTTATTCCTTTTTGTTGAACGTTACCTGAAATATAATCTACAATGTAGGCCTTCTTTGCAAGGTATCATTGACAACCTACGTCTGTCTGACCAATGATCAGCAATTGATCACAGCAGCACAGAGCACTTTTCAAGTTCTGTTTGCTAGTTTTTCGTCAGGTTGGCCAACACAAACAAGACGGGAAAACTGCTTTGCTCCAATAAATAAACATTAAAATGACGTTTCTAAAGATGCAACTACCCAAGGTGTTGTCAGTTCTGGAATTATACTGAAAGCGAACAAAATAATTTTGACCACAGCTATTCCAATGCTCTTTCACTGAGTTACTGTTTTTCAATATGCAATAACGAAGCATGGTTTTGATGGTGGTAAAAGAAGTTGTTAAATCAATGAAACGCTGTATTTCACTGGAAATTTCAATCTTTTTTCATCCCAACTCAAATCGAACCCAAACTCAAATGCTTAATCTAAAATTAACCCCAAACCTAACCCTTAACCAAAACTTAGCTCAAACCCTAATCTTGACCCTTTAAAAAAAGCAAATTAAAAATTCGCGGTGATTATTACTCTGTTACTTTTTTTGACTGAAATTTTCGGTGGAACAGCCTCTCCACGTTCAATTGCCTGTCTCATTGTAACAAATGTCCGTTGACTACTCTTTTTAGCCAAAGATAACTTTTGTATTCTTTATCCAGGCCTGGCGAACATTAACCAGGATTTTGCTGAGAGAGAGGTTTAAACTTTAAACCAAGAGTTAAAATTTTTTCGTTTGAAAAAAAATGCTTCAATTGGGCAGCGTGTTGAGCAAATGGATGCAACTAAAGCGTATCACAGGCCCCAAGCCGCCGAAGACCAGGGAAACCCCCAGCTGATAGGCGATTTTTGTTATGTTTCGAGAAAAAAATAGCGATTTTAGCATATTTGGATCATATTTCGCACGCTATTAAAGCCATTTGACAGAACCAAGGTGCTAATATTGGGAAGCCAGTTGAAGAGTTAAATTGCCCAGTCTTTTTAGCCCCCACCCCCCTTTTTCACAGGTCGATTTCAAAACATGTTTAAACGCTTGCATTTGGGGGTTAATTATTTGTAATTTAGCTAAGGAGGGGGGCTGAAACCCCATTAGCCCCACTTGGTTACGCCACTGAACCAGGTTTAGTTGTTTTTGACAGTAGCAATACTTTTAAACAATAGTTACTCAGTAAACAAGGCCTCTAAAGCAATACTCGATTTAAAATCAACACCTGAATTCACTTCGTCAATCAAATGTTCGAGTCAATCAAATATCAGACAAAATTTTGCGTCGTTATTGAAAGAGTGGTCTGGACCCTTAAATTAGTTATGTAATTACCAAAATTATTGCCCGGCCGCGTCAACCTTTGACAGCCGGAAAACGGAAGAATTTCTTCATAGTTCTCACGTCATTCAAAATTTCTTCATAGTTCTTCATAAAATTCTACAGCCGGAAGAATTTCTTCATAGTTCTCAAGTCATTCAAGCTTTTAAAACTGTAGTGCTATACACGATATACGCCACACAATATTTGATGAGCAAGCTGTCTGAGTTCAGTAGTGGCAGGTTTTACGCGTTGCAACGATAAGGCAATACAACTTTAATGATGTGGCAATAAACCTGCCATAAACCAGTAAACAGCAAACTATACCACTGAATGAAGGTGATGGGGCAAATAATTAATAAAGTGATAAAATCTAGTATTTCTCTGGTTAAACAAACAGTAAAATTGGAAAAAAAGTAGTTCAAATTTACAAGCGTCTTTTCATACTTGAAAAATTGGCGTTTAGTGTAATAAATATAAAATTATCTTCAAGCAAAAGACTTTAATCAAGCAATAGCTGAGCAACTAAATAATAAATTATACATTTTGTTTCGCTGTCAGGTTTTCTTGTCTGAGCAAACAATATTGTAAATCAGTTTTGTTGTACAAAAATAACTTAGTCAAGTCTGTATTTTAAATGGCAGAATACGATGAATCGAGGGTAATTAGGCCAAAACTCTATCAACAGCAATGCAAGAATCCAGTTCACAGAGCTAGAGAGTTGCCATCAACAACTCTGATCTGTGAGTGGAGAAACAACCCCTAACCGAGTAGCAACTACTTGGGCTTTGAAGACCATCACGCATACGGATCTTATGTTTGTGTTTTTTTACCAGCAATTAAAATTTTCGTAATCTAAAAAAACACCGCTAATAAAGAACTCGCTGCTGGACTGTTGCTCTGAAGCTGTCACTCTGAGTCGAATGCAATACAAGTTTTACAGCGGCCTCACAGCGTTGTGACAACGGTGTCAAGTGAATGAATGGTGCTCATTTTAATCGACTGACTTTTTGGTACAAGAAACGAACTTCATCAGTGCAAATATATGAAATACAAGAAATGAAAAAACATCTGAAACGTCGCAAAACTAAGATTTTCACCAAAACGCTACAGATTGGCAAAGTGACACTAATAATGATTTACGTTGCGTTTATAAGTCTTTATAGTGTATTGAACTCAGCAAACTTCCCACTCCGAACTTACAAACAAATAATGCTTGCTATTATGTTTGTTTTCAACTCACCATTGAGAACAGGAACACAAGTAGTGACTTCATGGCCAAGGTTTAACAGCAATCCCGACGTCATACCGAAGGCATGAAGCGCCATTGGAGCCCGGCAACCGAGGTAGAGTTTTTCAACGTGAAATTTTTTGAACATAACCTACAACAAAATATACACTAATGTTGAAAAATATTATTTCGGTAAAGAGTATTTTTTTTGTGCCAAACAGTATAGCAATATAGAGCAACTTCAAAGTCCAATGCATTTCAGTACCGATACGCTAATTACGCTAGTGTTCGAAAGGTTGGTAGACCCTGGTTCGATTCCCGCACTAGCATTGCGTTGTTGTGTCCTTGGGAAAGACAATTTAAGCATATTCCCCATTCGGGTCAAGCTGTCTACCTTTGTGGTGGCCCAGCCTGATGAAAGACTTGCAAACAGAACCCAAAAAAGTGCTCTGCGTTGATATGGTTAGACAGACGCAGAGTGCCTGGTTTATACAAACGAACGAATTACACCGTGTACTTATAGTTTACATGATACTTGCTATTTCATATGCAGCAAGATGTTTCGAAATTAGGATCGCCTCTCTACACCTTACACAGAAATTCATTAGATTTTCTTCAATAGGCTAATTTGAAGTTCATTAACGTAAGTTTCGACTGAGCTATTTTTCATTTTCTTTTTTTTTTTTTTTTTTTTGTTTTCATGTCAAACTGAAATAGATAAACCCACATAATTAATGAGCTGCGATGATTTGTAGCGGAGCCGTTAGAGAAAATAAAGTTTAATTCTCCGCCTTTTTGCGATTTGTTAGGAATATACCGTCAAAGAATGCAGACAATGGGGTAGGCAAGTTAAAGCCCCACAAAATATCATTGATTAAGTGAAAAACTTGAATAAATGCCTATTCTAAATCTGTATAATTTTTGTATGCTGTCGAGGGGAAAACACCCTGCATGCCTGAAAAGGACCAAATGTAGTCCAAAAAGGTTGGTGAGGTTTCATGGAATTGTAAATACGGTAATGTTGACATAGTGTAAAGAATGCATAAGAATTTGTGGTTGCTCTACATTGCTATTAATTTAGAAAAAAAGAACATCGGTGTATTGAAAGCGATTTGTCAAAAAGGGTTGGAATTGTACCTCCACTTGCTTCTCCCTATGCATTCGATCAGCAAGTAAAGAACCGGGGAGAACGACAGAGATGTTCTCTTTATCCACCTTCAGCTCCATGTTTAACACGTGACCCACTACAGTCGACCAATCTTCCCAGTTTTGAACGACTCCTCTTTGCACTGGATTCTGTAACGCAACGAAAAGCTAAATAAACCCAAATTTGTATCAATCAATCACAGTAAATGTCGCGGTGAATAAAATTGTATAATTGCAATTACAGTTTATTCGTCAAGTTGCTATTGCCACGAGACAGCGAAGGGACCTTGCGGTCTTCGGGACAAGCTACCACCTGTCCACCATACATGATGGAGGCTTTACACACTTTGCGTGTTTATTGCTGAACGTCAAGCAGCTGGGAACCTGTGAATAACTATTTTTATAATTATGGTTTGATCCGACTGGCAATCAAACCCGAGTCTACCGTTCCGCTATGAACTATGAATGAATAAACTATGAAGTACATGCTTATTTAGATGCATTCAATACAATTTCAAGAGTTTTCATAAGATATTTTTGCGTTTTGTGTTGTCTTGCAAATGCCGGATATGATCACGATGGTTAACGTAGCCGATTTTGCACTTTTGACAGTTTTATCGTTCGGTGTTTGTGTTTTTGGGTTGATTTTGATGTACAATCGAATTGAAAGCATCTGTTCCGGCCCAATAGATCTTTTGGAAATTTAGGATTTGGGGTTGAGGCTCTCAAACTTAGGTAAGGGTCAAAAACGTTATTTTGTTGGTACGAAGTCATCTCCGAGTCTATACCAGTCAATTTACGAGTCAATACCAGTCAATTTCCGAGTCAATACCATTCTGCGGTGCTTCAAGCTATCGATTCATTTAATACCAGAAGTAGCTTATTACAGAATACTGGCACTAAATTCACAATTTCTCAAGCGGATCCACTTTACTCGGCTTTTGCATCTTTATGGACTCTACCAATCAGTACTGCATAATATGTGCTCATCAGGGAGGAATGAATATTAATTTATAAATCTAAGAGCAAACCTACAAATTTTTTAATTGTAAAATATATCCCTTTTTTTTCAAGAAGACTACATAGCAAAACAAAAATGACAGATTACAGGAAACGTCATAAATTAAAAACAACACCAGTTGCTTACAGATAATGATAAAACATCGCTTCTTAGTTTAACTCCGTTTCCGACAAATGTGGTGTCTGCCTTTAACCCTGATATGACGTCATTGGAGATTGTTTTTCCTACTAGTGTTGGGATAACGACGGATGGCATGTCTTCGTCGGAAAATCCTGCCTTGCAAAATCCACTCCCGGTATCGATTACAATTACTCCGCACTTTTCGCAGTTGTTGTTGCTGATTGTTACGTTTTTATGGTTTGGAATTTCTGAAACTACAAAAATGCATTTCAATGTGTGGTTGAGTGGTTCACTGGTTGATATCAGGGTTTCAAAAAGCGCTTGATAACGAAGATTCGGAGCAAAATCAGTGTTAAAACATTAAATTATAAAACCTTTAACACCCAACCGTCTGTTTCACCCTTAAATAGGATCATCAGGGGTAAATCATATTCAAAGAGAGTTTTAAAACACCGTAAAACCTCTTTTTCAGCGCTATGGCGCTCTATTTTTCAACCCTTCCCCTTTATGGGTGTACTATAAGAGGTGGTGTTCAATGAGAGGGTGGCGCTCTATTTTTCGACCGGCTGGTCGGAATTTTGGGAAGTTGCATTTAATTAATGAAAGAAAAAACATCTTACTCAGTGAACATCTAACATCTAAAGCAAAAGAAAAAACATCAAACGTATCACAATTACTGGTTAGTATAATGGTTTAATACATGGCATGATGCTTAAGTGATGTAAGAAACCTTTGATTACTAATTAGCATAGTGAATGTCAAGGTATGGCGGTCTATTAGAGTTGACGTTCAAAATTGTAATTGTAATTGTAAAAAGTGGGGGCGTTTTATTTTTCAACTCTTTTTTTAGTGGCGTTCTATAAGAGGTGGAGCTCAAATAGAGGTAGCCTTCAAATAAAGGTTTAACGGTAATAATATTCCTTACAAAATCTTTTTTATATTGAATATTATTATTTAAAAAAATAAGTTATTTGATAACCGCTACTTGGTCAAATAGTAACGTGCTCGTATTTAAACCAACAGATCTATATAGGCTTAATTTCCAGACAAGACAAATCGGACATACAGTACGTTGCACAAGGCCAACCATCGCTGTGACGTTTCTTCATAAAGAGCTGTGTTGCCAGCAGGCGCGATTGGTGAAGAGATGTTCCTGGAAACTCTATTGTGCACAGTTGGGCGTGGTGCAGCAATTGGAATTATAAATACAGTTTGTTTGCGGGGTTGCCTCGGCCAGGTGACAGCGAAGGGACCTTTCTGTCTTTTAGTCAAGCTACACCTGCCCTATTGTCTATTACACGCAGTGGAGGATTTACAGAACTGTCCTTTTTTATTAATTATTGGGAGCCTGTGAATGCCAATTTTTGTAGTCATTGGCTTGATCCGACCGGGATCGAGCCCAAGTCTACCGTTTCAGTTGCAGACGCTCCATCAACTCGACCGCTGATCGGCTAAGGATAATGAAGATTTTTTACATCATGTTAAAACTCAACATTACTGCAGTATAAGTCTACAGAATGAGACACCGTACGTTTCTAAGCTTAAACTTTTTGCCTACAAGAGGCTACTAATTCGCTTTCTATTTTGTCAGTATGATAGGTTGGTGGCAGGGGCTGTGGCTCTGTTGGTGGGTGTCGAGCTAGTGATCGAAAAGTTTTGATTAAGGGTTCGATTCCCGAACTAGCACTGCGACGTTGTGCCCTGAGAAAAGACACTTATTAGCGCTTAATTATTTCCCATTCGGGCCAAGCAGTCTACTCGTTGTGGTGGTCCAGCTTGATGAAAAACTCGCACACAGACCACAAGGGCGCTCTGTCTAGGTGGTTAGCAAGACACAAAGTGTTTGTTTCACATACAAGTGAATGGAGCAACACTGAAGCAGGTAGATAAATTCAAGTACCTTATGGTGGCATTCACGGGTGATGGAGGGCAAGACGAAGAACTGGATACCCGAATAAGCAAGGCCAGTAATGCGAGTTTTGCACTATTTGGTTGTCATGAAACAAGAATTGTCGAAAAAGGCAAAGTTCTCGATTTCTAAAACAGTTTGTGTCCGCATTCTCACTCATGGTCATGAACCTTGGGTAATGACCGAAAGAATGCGATCACAAGTGCAAGCGTCCGAAATGAGGTTTTTACGAAGAATCGAAGAAGTTGCACTGTTTAATAACGTGCGTATCTCTGAGATTTGAAAATCTCTCAACATCGAGCCGTTACTTCTCTGAATTGAAAGATCTCAGCTTAGATGATTTGGCCATGTAATCAGAATGCTTTAGGAAAGACTCCCTAAACAAGCTTTACTTGCCAAAGCAAACGTGAAAAGACAGTTGGACGACCTAGAACTAGATGAATCAATTACATTGAGGAGCTTGGATGGAATCGCTTGGAATTTCACCCCAGCGAAATGGTGGATGTGATAGAAGACCGTGAAGTGTGGCGGCTTAATCTCGAGCTGCTGCCCTTGCAACCCTCACGAAAAAGCGGGCAATAAAGAAAGTAGAAGAAGATGAAGGGGTGAAGCAAGACAGAGGATACAGTATTTCACAAAACCCTAAGTAAACTTTTTTTTTCAAAGTTTTCGCTCTTTACTTTTTACCTAAAACCATTTGCTGTTTTATCCATATAGTGTATATTAATAAATTGCCTCGGAAATTTGTGATAATTAAGTTTTTTTGTCAGAGAAATAGCATGGGACGCAATGATCGCACAAAATTTATGTAGAGCGATTTAAAAAATTTTCTGTAAGAGTCTGAGAGAAGTCAATTATTAACAGTATTTTGTTTCATTTTATAGTAAAATCGATTTATCGCAACGGAGTTGATATTTCTTTCTCTCTATACATAGTGATTATGAAGTATGATTGGATGTACAGTGCAAAGCAGAAAAACGAACAAAATTTAACTGATTAACTGCGCGAGACAAAACCAACCTCATAAACTATTATAGTTTACTTTTTATTTCTTTACATTTTTAACACGGGGTATAAGGAATTATAGCACTTTGCAATTTACATTAAACAACCACCACATACTTACAGTATGCAAGCCTTTGTGGATATTAGTGAACATTATAAAATTTTGGGAAATTGTTGCCGAAGTTTGAATGGAATACTTATAGATCTTTAAAAGGGCATTCAGGTCGAAAAATTTCTAGCTCGGTTTTCTCTCAAAAAATGCTGACAGATCTGAAGACTGAAACTTCACCAAATTTGAGCTTTATACGACCTTCCGTTCAAAAAATATGATAATTTAGATTTCCCCTTAGAAAAGCTGTTTTTCCTTAGAAATTTAGCCAGATTTGCCAACCACAAACGAAATCTCAAAAAGTTACTGCATATTTGTAACTTTCGATAAGTGTTTTCAACAGTGCTGTTGTCAAAACAAAACAGAAAAGGTTCAGAATTGTAAATTAGCTGCTTTTCAAGTAAATTCAAGCCATCTTTCTTCAAAATAATCTTCTGTGCCAATACTGGCAAAATGGCAACGCAAAAGTAAGAGGAAAATTGTTAGCTTTGAAGTGCAATATTTTGAAAGTGGGACGATGTAGAAAAATCAAGTTGGGTAAGAATGTATTTTATGCTTTTCCCAACATTTTGATCAACACTGAAAAGCAACTGATCAACATTCAACTCATTTTTCATTTAATCGCAAAAACGTTGTAAACAAAAATTAATCAAAGCTACAAGAAAACCGGGAATGAATCTGATTCTTTATTTTCGGAAAACCACAATGATTTGTAGCGAGGAAGAGATGGCAGTTATTAAATTTTAATTGGGTCCCGCATTTGTTAGCGCTTTGAAACATAGTTCAGAAGCACAAAGAAAAACAAGTCCATACTAGTCTTATTCCATCATATAGCAATCTTCGTAACCTTTTGTTAGCATTAGCACTGCGCGGGATATATGAAATTTTTTGGTTGCTAGCTTATTGTAAATTTCCAAGACCTTGCTTGTTTCCTTTAATCGCTGTTTATGAAATAACTCAAAAGTGGTAAAAACATTTTAAATGCTCAAACTATATGGGTATGAAACAATTAAACCACTTAAAATGTCTGTGAATAAAACAAGCTACCACAAATTTTCAATACCTTGCTTGTTTTCTTTAATCGCTGATTATGAAACAATACAAAAGTGGTAAAAACATTTCAAATGCTCAAACTATGAAACAAATTAAACCACTTAAAATGTCTGTGAATCAAACAAGCTACAACAATTATTCTGCCAAATGCTGGTTAGTATTTGTATTCAAACACTTGAAATTTTATATGTGTATCAGTATTATCATTATTTGCCTTAATATTGTATGGAACTACTAATGGCTATATGCTAAAGTCTAAAAAACTCCTTGACAAGATATTACGAACAACCAGTGGTGTAGAAATTTCAAAAAGGGGGCCATAAATTAAAACTTGTAACCCAAGTCGGGGGTTTGGGGCGAAGCCATCAGCCGCCGGTGACAAGATTTTTACCCTTTTTGTTGAAATAACTCAATTATAAGACCATTTTAGGTTCAATTTTGGTCTACTAAACATGTCTTTATAGCAACGCAAACATACACAAAATAAGCATAAAAACAAATGGACGGCAATAGCTGTTTAACCATTCTTTTTTCTAGTATAGAGCGGAATTAAAGCCAGATAAAAAGTAAGAGTTTCGTGGCTTTGGTGACAGATCAGTTATTTGCAACTCGCCAAGCAGCAAACGCTAACCTGTATGAACATTGGCAAGAAAACATCCGAAAAAAAACCGGCCTACCCTACAGCAGCTGTTTTGAGATGCTACTGCAAGACAACCAGTTTTTTGAATTTGCATCATAACCCAGATGAGAGAGCTAGGGTAACGCTCAAGGCCTTGTAACGTTTTGTGTTATCAATTTTCAAGCTTTTTAAGGCTTCAAAACACCGGCATGAGCTTACCAATATCTGAAGTCGTCCAACCCCCGCACTAAAACTGATTAAAATGATGCTAATATGGCAAGTACATAGGTTGCAGAACGGCGAGGAGGGGGCAGGTGCGCCCAGACCTTTACATTTTTTTTTCAAAAGGGGCCCAGGGGGGCCTTAATTTACTCATTTATTATCAAAATAGTCACTTTAAATAAACAAATTTGCAGCTTAATTTCATAGATGGCGAAGCCAAAAGAAAGCGCAGATTCGCACTTTTTACCTGGGTGGAGGGTGGCGGGAGCAGTGGGGTTTATGTGCGGTTTGAGTGATATTTATCTTACGGTTTGAGTGATATTTATGTGCGCTCTGCGCACTCTATTAAATCGAAATGAATTGTTTCCGTATCCTTGAGGGACTTTGTTAAATTGCAATAGCTGGACCTAAAGCAATAAAAATCGCATTAAGCCTTGGGCAATACGCAGTGGCGCAAACAGGGGCTGAGGGAGAGGGACTGAAACCCTTTTACCCCAATAAGTTACTAACAAAATTTAACAACAAATAGAAGCGTTTAAACATGTTTTGAACTTGACCTGCAAGTAAAAGGGGGAGACTGAAAGGGCTTTTTCTTTAACTGGCTTTCAAATTTGAGTTAAGGTGTTCCAAATGGCTATGAAAACGCCTGAAACGTAATTCAAGCAGCGTTAAAATGGCAATTTTTCCAAAAAAAAAGGACAAAATTCGCTTAGCGACTGAGAGCTTTGTCCATACCCCCATGGCATCAGGCAGCTGGGGGCTCTACCCCAAACTACCTTTCGTAATGCTTAAGTTGAGCCAGTTATTTTCTCAACACCAAAAAGTGAGAAATTTGTTGAAAAAAATAATTTTTACTTCGAATTCAAAATTCAAGTCTCCACTTTAAGAAAATTCTGGTTGCTAGCTTGGCTACACAATATGTACTCTAGACGGAAGAAAACTGGTCACTGTTTTAGGCCCCCACTATTTGAAGTATATATATATATATGATTCCCCTACTATTTTAAATATATATGACTTCTACGACCCGCTGGACAGGTCGTAGAAGTCTTTTCCGTATTTATGCTCCATTTTAATCTAAGAACGCTAACCTTATCCTTTTTACTCGTTTTTTGCATTGTGCCATGATCCAAAGGGGGGGCATGGTACAATGCCCCCAATTTACGTTACTGCGAACAACTGTATTTTGAATTCAAGTAGAAAAAAGTTCAACTTTTATTGTTCAACAGTTTTAATATGAAACCCTCCATCGAGCTTTCGACTCATAACCCAATTACTGTAAGTTGTTGAAAATTTTGAAAAATTATTTAAACTTTAACAAAATTAATGTTACCGCATGATTAATTTTGTCACATCGAAAGGAAAATTTCAGAATTTTTTTTCAGATTCTTCGAAAACTTTTAGAAAAGTTCAAAAAGCTTCAAACCTAAATAGACCATAATCCTTTACTGGCATTGTTATCGCTGTCTTTATCGAGCGTTAATTCTGTTTTTATGCCATTTCAGAAGAAGATCTAATACACGGCACACGTGAGCTATTAACCAAAATAACACATGATTTGGCAAACTGCATCTACAATTACACATGCAAGATGTCCCAGTCTGAAGAAACAATGCTGTAACTCGCAATACTACAAAAGGGATCTGATGAGTACCTTTAGTCTGGTTCAGTTGCATTTGAAACGCGTTGCCGTGATTCTCGGATAGACTCGCACTCAGCTCTAAAAGTGCTTTGTTGAGACGTGTTTGTTGGGTATCGTTGTTTCTGCAAAACACAATATTGAGCAGTTAACGTCAAACATTCTTCGTGTTGTTGTATATCCTCCTGCCACCAGACAGCATCAGAGCTAACTATTGGATAATCTGGACACTTTTCATTCCAATGAGTACATTGTGCTCGGAAGAATCTGCACCTGCTTATAAGTTTCCAGTGGTCCAATGTTTATGAACATTTCTTCAAATTTTTTCTTGTATGAAGCCACCAAGTACAGGTAGCCTACTATCATCGTATAAGGCGTGCTACAGTATCCGTAATCACGCAACAAAGTGACCAGAGTGCGGGTTGAAACCAAATCATGCAATCAGGGCCGCCGAAAAAACGACACCTTTGCTCTTTGGGCAACGCTGGTGACAATTTCTTCTTTGAGAAAGCGGGGACAGCTGCAGTTTAAGGATAAATGGAAACTCATCACAAATTTGCACCACCTTCTGCATCTAATCTTGTTTATATTTGTTTTAGTGTTATTGGCAGAGGTGGAGTCCTCAAGGAAGTCCTTGGCCTCGAGGACGTCCTCGAGGACACATTTTGAAGTCCTTGGCCTTGTCCTCGAAGCCTCAAGAACTTGGCCTTGGCCTCGAAGCCTCAAGTCCTCGAAAATTGCCCTGTCCTCAGCTCGAGGACAGCACTATTTTTTGATTAGTTAAAATTTCGATGGAAAACGCCAGAAACCTCGCGGAAATTTTGCAAACACCTTTTTTGTTTTCCTCACTTGGAGCATAGGCGTAGGCAAGGGGAGGGGGGCAGGGGCCCCTCCCAATCGAAATTTCACCAATGACAAATATGTGACAAAAAAGTCTATTGTTTCTTCAGTTTCAGTTTCTTTTTAGCATTTTTCGCTGACAACAGTATAACTAATTAACAATATTGGATACCAAGGGCGCCGGGTCCCTCTCAATTCAATTTTTGCCAGCCAATTTAAACGTATAACCCGGAGAAAATGGAGAGTTTTTGTCCTAAAAGTTGCTATCTCAGGCCCACATTTAGCCTTTTTGTGAACGTAATGCATTAATCAGGGCCGGATTTTCCATAATATGACGCAGTACTAGCTAGGGGCCCCGAGCTGAAATCGTAAGATATTTTTTGGTCTTTACCTATATTTGGCTAAAAGATGTTGCGAAAATCTCTAAAGTGCCAGGGGCCCAGCGCAATGTAAATCCGGCCCGGCTATAACATGGTTAGTAGACGTAACCATCTATTTTGCCATTTTTCAAAAACAATTCAGAATTTCACCTCCAACCTCGCCGGTTTTTACGCACAAAATACTTTAAAAAAAAAAGCTATTTAAAATGCTGATTGAAAGAATCATTGAACTTCAATTGAGGGACCTGGGCCCCCTGGCGAACGTGTACTCCTATAACTGGTTATTTTCATGACAAAACAAAAATCTCTAAGAAGAATCTTCGAGTGGATTATTATTTACTGCTAAAATGTAGCCAGAGAAAATGCACCTTACTTCCCCCTACCTGGACCAAATCACTTACAATTAAAATTCAACCCTAAAATGAAGGATGCTAAACGTGTTTTGTACTTAAATTGCAAGTAAAACGAGGATTAAACAATTTGCTTTTTTCAATTGGCTTTCAAATGTCAAAAATCTAGTTCTTTCAAATGGCTCTGAACACTTGCGAAATGTGATCCAAAGGCATTAAAATAGCTTTTTTTCCAAAAACTTACAAAAAATCGCCCAACGGCTTCGCCACCAGACCCCCAAAGACTCCGGCGGCTGGGGTCCCTGCCCCCAACCCCACGTCTGTGATACATTTGAGTTACACAAGCTTTCTCAACACGTTTCCAAAGTTGGAAATTTGCATTTTTCAACTATTAGTGTAAGCCTTCTTCCTTTGCAAAATCCTGATTACATGCAAACAGGCAACAACGATTTCAGATCTTCCATCCTACGATATCTTTGTCCCAGAAAAACTTCCCCTTTGGAAAAATTTTGATGACGTCATTTCATGTGATTTGTGGTTTAGGCCTCCCCCAACCAAAAATTCTGGGTACGCCAATAAATTGGAGATCGCCTGAAAAAAATTTTTGAAGATTTTTTTTTTGAGAATGCTTGCGCCTGTGTCCTTGGTCCTTGGCCTCGAGCATTGCTGTCCTTGGCCTCGAGAGGTTCTGTCCTCGGAAAGGCTGTCCTTGGCCTTGGCCTCGGGGATTTTTTTTGTATCCTTGGCCTTGGCCTCGAGCCTTGTGTCCTCGACTCCACCTCTGGTTATTGGTTCCACTTATAATGAGGTATAACTTTGTATGCAACAAGATAATTGGCATACTTTTGAAAACTTTCCCGCGCAGTTCTCAACATAGTGAAAATTGCCTCATTTGTTTACTTCTAGGACACCAACAGCGCTTGTAGATTGTACAGTTCTACACGTTCACTTTTGAGGACGGTTTTGGCTTGGTGGTTGCTTGTTTCCGAGGCACGCCAAGAAACTTGCCAAATTGAAAAAGATAATATTGACAATCAAAGACTTTATAATGGTATGTTGGCGATGTTTTCTTTGGTGACACACAGAAACCGAACCCAGGAATAACCGGGGCTGAGAAGTGGACAAGTAAAAAGCTGCAAGTTTCTAGTGTTGTAAAGATATCAAACATCACGTGGACCAAGAGACTTGGTCTTGTAATGTATCACAAATGCTTGTATCGACAGCGCGACTTTAAAGTGTATACACTATACAGGTATCGTTTTACGACAACCCTGGTTGCAAGATTTGGGTTCGACCCGCACCCTAGTCATGGTATTGCATCCTTAGATAAACTCGTTACAATGATTGTGCTTTCACTGTTAACGTTGCGATTTAAATCCAAACACATATTGTTGACAGTACAGTTGCCAATGTTATTTAAAGATGGCCGTAGCCTGGCCGTAGAAAAGTAGGGGTATACGGCCGTGATTACAAGATTTGGGTTCCGCTTGCGCCGTAGTTATGAAGTTGTGTCCTTAGATAAGGTGTTTCACGGAAAATTATTTTTGCTTAATTGGTGGTTTCCAAATGCATGCAAAAAAGCTTAAATTCATTCAAAAAACTTTATAAATACTCAACTGTGTTTTTTGCAACAAACAGAAAAATAAAGATGTGTTCAGGTTGTTTACCATGCTAGTAGAATAAGTTACAATCACATATATTAATGTAACGGCACTTACTTTATTTTTATTGCGTGTGGATGATTTTCTTCATCTGAATCTTCTTCCTGTTCAACAAGAGGAGTTGCATTTCTGTTTGCGTGCGGAGATGAAAACGGATTTCCATTCCGTATCCGCATTCTGCTAGGTGAGTTTGCCATGAGGCCATTACCGATTTTTCTAAAGGGAGCTGGACTGTCAACAACACGAGGCCTTGCACCATTTACGGCAGGTGACGAATTCGGAGATAAGGAATTCGGGGCGTTTTTCCGAAACAACTCCGTGGTTTTGTTTTGTGTTTTGGCGTCCACTTTAATATTCCCACTTTTTAAAGTCACCACACTCGACCGTCGTCGAACTTCCTCCGTCACGTTCACGTCAAGACACTTGCAGTTATCGGCATGGGATTCACTGTTTAGTTCTTTCGAGCTCGACTGGGCCGAGCTCAATGCTGCCACACTGGAGGAACACCCCATTACACTATATACAGTTAGTATTTTATGCAGCAATATAAAAACAACAAACCTACAGCAAAGTATAGGTATATTTTCTTCCGAAGCAAAAAAATCTAGTCTTCACGATGCCGGCTGCTAAAAAGTATTTCTACTTGAAACTTTTCAAAATAGGTTCTTTTTTGATCAAACATAACGCCCCCTAAATCGAAAATACAAGAAAAAATGCTGTCATTTCTGTTTCGTTTTTTTTTTACCTCAATAAAAAAAATTATTAAAAGAAATTTCAACTGATAGCATTGGTAACGTACGAGTATTATTTGTTTAATATTAATTTACTACAGGGTTTTCAGTATACTAGGGCAATTAAACAGAGGTCTTTCTGGCCTGTGGTCAATTTAAATTATCTAGATCTTTACTCTCAATAAAATTCAATGTTTAGTGCTTGCTACTACAACAAACACAGTTTTGCTGGTTAAAGATTAGCAAACGTTTTGTTGCTTTGATGTTACCTCATAGCAACATCAACATGCGCGTCTAAATAGTTTCAACTTATTGTCTAACAAAGCTGGTCAGAATATGGCTAAAAGCTTCAACTTACGCCATTTCTATTTAAATTTATGCTTAATTTCTAAACTTTGTCTTGGATTTAGTTTCAATTAACACATTAAAATCACATTTTGAAAAATAATGCCGTAAATTAAACTATTTCATTGTAATATACTTTTTTTTTACAAAAACCAGCATATTTTTGGTTGAGGCTGGCTGTACTTAAATCTTTCAAAATTTTCAGCCTCATTTGTTTTTTTAGCGATTGAGTTTTTCTTAAACTCGAAATTTTTTAAAATAATGAATATAATTTTTACGATTATACAATTTTAGTTAACTAAGTTATCAATATCATACAGTATATCTTACAGTTACTCGCAATTAATACGGTGTAATTTTTTATACCTTAATTTGACTCCTCTCTAAGTGGCAATTTATTTGGAAATTTTGAAAGCGATGATGACGTCATCAGATTACTCTACAACAGCACAATTTAGTTATGACTAGGGCCCGCAAAAGTCAATAAAGTTAAAATTTTTTCAGGGCTTTATTTTATCATCAAACGTATACCAACATTAGCTTCGGGTTCTCTGGAGAATAGATTTTATAGGTCAAAATAAAGTTAAAATTTTGGGTTAGGTCAAAATTTGTCAAAATTGTTTGTGATCAAAAATTCTTTTTCAAAATCTTGTTTTTCTTCTTTATGTTTCTGGATATTTGAGCACCATTGAAACTTTATGACCAGTTTTATACACGTTTGAATAAAGTTTTGCGACTCAAACTTCAACAAATAGCTGCAATATGTCATATATGCAATTGATTGAGTTAACTTCTTTAAAAAAAACTAATTTTATAATAACGCGAAGTTATTTTTTCAATTAGGAACAAATCAACAAATGCCAGCCTCGGCATGAATAAAAATGTTAAAAACAATCTATGCAAAAATTTAAAAATCAGAAAATCCATTTTTACCGTATATCACAACAAAAAAACAGATTTTAAAAATCTTTTGGGACTGTACTGTTTTGCTTTCTCAGCTTTTGCAAACGACAAAATTTTTACGCTACAGCACTATTTTTACCAAGCAAGAATGAAACTGTGGCAATTTGTTTTTCAAAAAAAGCTTAAAAGCAAAATAATGTCGCCAAAAATTCGTAAAAATTCAAGAATAGCCAATTTCAATCCAAAATTTACTGGTTATAAAAGACAGTGTAATTGGCATAGAAATGTGTGCTAATTCCTTGGTTTTTGTTTTGGATCGCTTAGTAGTTTTAATCTCAAGACTGACTGATTGAGATTTCTTTCTAAATGCTGTTAATGAAGAGTGAAGAAGGATACCTTCTCAAAACTTACGTGAATTCGTGAATTGCGAATTCCAAACCTTTATTTAAAATCAAAACTTGGAGCTCAATACGGCCAAAACGGTTGAAGTCAAAATTTGCCTACAATAAAGTCAAAAATATTTTTTTAGGTCAAAATAAAAGTGGTCATAGTTATGACTTTATCGTGCTTTAATAGGATCATTAGAATGTAAAATTTCGAAGATTCTACGGTTCCTGTCGATCAGAGATGGAGTCGAGGACACAAGGCTCGAGGCTAACGTCAAGGCCAAGGACACAAAAAAATGTGAGGCCAAGGCCATGGACAGTTCTTCCGAAAACAGACCCTCTCGAGACCACAGACAGGAATGCTCGAGGCCAAGGCCAAGGACCAAGGACACAGAAGCAAGTGTTCTACAAAAAAACAAACAAAAAAAACAGGTTTTCAAAATTTTTTTTCAGGCGATCTCAAAAAACAAAGTCTTCAAAAATTTTTCTCAGGCGATCTCCAAAAGAGGAAAACAGAAAGGTCTTTGCAAATTTTCCCCGAGATTTCAGACGTTTTCCAACAAAATTTTAAGGTCTCAAGAAATAATGCTGTTCTCGAGCCGAGGACAGAGCAATTTTCGAGGACTAGAAGCTTTGGGGCCAAGGACTTCAAAATGTGTCCTCGAGGACTCCAACTTTGCTGTCGATGCATCAGAGTAAATTTCCAGACCGATATTAACCTATTGTTGTTGTTGTTGTTTTTTTTGTTAATTTATGCGTGATGTCTATGACTTCGCAAAGAATGAGTTGTTAAGTTTTCATCTATTCTGAATGTCATAAATTTGCATGAAGTTCTTTTTTTTTATAATTAAATGCGCTATGGTTTTGACTAAAAAACTAGCAAAAAAGGTTGCACTGGAAAAAGCCAACAGCAATTTTTAAACACCGTAGATTTTTCTCTGGCAAAAGTAAAACTCCAGTTTTTTCTGACGCACTTGATAACAAAATACAGATTGTAAAAATTAATTAACTGCTTTTCATGTATTTTATACAATTTACGAATAAAAATTACAAAGATTATAATGTAATACGTAGGCTAACTATTACAAATGTTCTAGTCTTTCTATCTCAAACTTAGTGCTATTCTGAATTTATTGCTTTTCTTAACTTCTAAGGCTGTCGTTCATTATTTTCATTAATATTTTTTTACTTTACCGCTTTGATCAAATGAAAATAGTTAATTTATGATCGATAATATGTTGGTCGGCTACAACACTATTTGCTTTGGCCTTCTGTTGTGATTTCGTTTGCCAATATCCTCTCCAACATTAATTCTATAAGCATGAGACGATCATAGGTTGAATTTAATGCTAACAGCAGCACTTTTCTCGGATGCTTGTGATCTTGACCATTGCCATTCTGCTCGGTTGTTGACACAGTGCGTTTATAAGCCTGTTATTGAGTAAAATGACTCTCTTTAATCATTTACAATTTTTTACGTACTACAACCATTCAGCGTCAAAGAGTTCATCGTAGAAATAATGATTCAAAAAATGGCATTTTTGCAGCATAATTAAGTTATGGCAATAGTTGATTTTTTTTTAAATTTACAGTTTACTTTAAAGCTTAAAGAGATACGGCTACAAATCGGTTTTATTCAAGAAATGAGAACTACTAGAGGTAATAAAGAGAGCCCCCAACGTTTTTCTACCATTCCCTTTATTCGCAAAAATACGATTTAATCCGTTTAACTCCGTACCCTTGCCGACCCTGCATTTCGCAATTCGTGACATCACAAAAGGCAGGTTTTCGAATTTCTCGCAAACTAAGAAACGCGATGTTCCATGAGGTAGGAGGTAATAGCCTAGGATTTTGCTTCAGCTATAGCGATTTCAATTCGAACTAAATTAATCAGTGACAGTATACGGGTGATACAATCTACCGTATCAAATTTAGACCAATTTTGATGATGAATGATGGAAAATTTGAAGCCAAAAACAATCATATTGTAGATCATAGCCAATAATTCGGATTCGGTTAGGCTACTCTACTCTCTGCTACCAGTTGATAATCGCGTTTCTTAGCCTGCAAGAAATTTTGCGAAATCCGCCTTCTGTTATGCCACAAAATGGCGAAATTCAGGATTGCCAATGGTACAAAGCCAAACGGATTTCAATTGCATTTTTATGAATGAAGAGAATTGTGGAAATAGGTTTGGAGCACCTTTTTATTATTTCAATTAGTTCTCATTTCTTCAACAAAACCGATTTCGAGCAGCATATCTTTAGAATTGCTTTGATTATTATGTTTATGTCTTCGGAGCAGCTTTTTGCCTGACACTTGTCAAGAAGTATCGTCAAAATGAAGAGCGTAGGAAAAGAAGCAACAATTTATGCGAAAATGCCAAGTTGTGATTGGCTGGAAAAAGACCAATGAGAGAGCGTCATTACTGCACAATCTTTAAGCTGTACACGAATTCGTGTACGTATATGTTATCAGCGACATTTTAACAACGTTGAGATGCTATCAGCGACATTTTAACCATCAAATTAAAGTTATTATCAAACTCACAAGTCATTTATGTCAGGCTTTTGAGAACATTTACACGTGTTTGAATTTTGGAGGATCCGTTAGGGGGAAACCCCCATCTATAGATAAATTACTCTAAAGACGTACGCGTATTTCCGCCTACTGATAATTGCCCTAAACAGAGCAAAAGCTAATTTAAATCACCATGACTGAGCCTTTCGTCCATCCTAACCTCGTCTAGCTATTGCAACAATAACGTATTTTAAACGTTTGCTACAGCAAAGGATTTTTGCCAACACAATGATTGCATTTTGATATGAATTGGGGTTGATAGATTTACTTGTGGTTCGCTGAACAACGAAAACTTGGAAATGGCCCGTTGTGGGCAAAGTACTGGATAAAAGCAATGACACTATACTTCACTAAAAATTACTTCAAAAAAGAATAGAATTACCATAACCGTTACTTCTCAGAAAGCGTAATAAAGTTATTTGTCGTTACAAATTTTAAATTACGTTGAATAAAAAACTAAGCCAAAATGACAGTAGTTTACATCAGGGGTGCCCAAAGTTTTTGAAGAGTGGGCCGCAGTGTCTTAGAGCGGCCGCACAATCAGCGCCAGGCTAGAACTAGGGATAGGTTTTAAGCGAAATGTAATGCAAAATTTCTCCATCTCGAATGCAAAATTTCTGCATCTCGAATCCACTCGCCGGCGCAAAATTTACTCATTTGGGTCGCATGCAGCCCGCAAAACAAGGTTTGGGTAGTCCTGGTCTACATCAACCTTTCTAATGGCGCTATATGAAACAAACGGTTAAATCTCGTCCGTGATCCAAGCATCATTGAAAGTTATATTGCTTTCATCATACTGCCTCTTCGATACGGTTCGGTGCTCACGAATATTATTTTAATTACCGCATTACATCTAAGTGAATTCAGAATTGTTTTTAAACTAGGCGGGTTTCGAACTTCAGATCTTTTGTTTCTGCGGTCAAGGTCATATCATACAATTGGCTTCCGTGGCCCTTGGTGCGCTGAAGTAAGATCACGCTAACGTTATGAATTATGATTCAAGAAGCAAAATCGAGCAAAAAAATTTAATATTTTTGTTATTAGCTCGAAGTTAGTTACACTCTCTCAGATTTTGATAAAAAATTTCTAACCAGGCGTTAAATGTAAGCTAATAATCTTAATAACGCGCTTACGGTAATCTTCACATAAAAGTACTATCAAGATGAAAAATTTTTTTAAAATACTACGATATGTGATTGATCTATCTATCACGTAGCTTTTTTTTCATTTTTTTTACTTGATAGAACTTAGCGGCGGATCCGAGTTTACCATGTGAAAAAATTGCACTTTGCATGAAGCAATTTTGGAGGGAAAATGGAAATCCTGAGCGATGGAAACTTTTTTTGGTCAACTAATTTTTGTCGGCAGAAAATGTAGTAAAGGGCCCAAGCAATATCAATTTGGCCCTGCCCACCGGCATCACTTCTCTTTAGTTACTAAAAATATTGTAAAAGTTTATACAGATGTCGTTGGTAGACGGACCATAAGCTCCGAAGTGCAGTACATTCAAAGGTTTTATTCGCTTTCTGCAAATTTTTCTGTGTTTATTTTTTTTCTAAAATTCTTTAAAAAGTGACCGCAGTTTTCAATTTTTGTCCTAAAAATTTATTTGGGGCAAGGTGTCAAAAAAATTAACGGTTTTGGACAAAATATGTACTTTTTTTGTACTATACTATAGTTCAGTTGCTATATGACAAAAATATTACCCATTACCGTGTGAATGATTACGGTACACCGGTACAGAGTTGTAAAACGGGACGACAAGTTCAGGCCCGAACCCGGCCCGAAACTATAAGCCCGAACCCGGCCCGAACCCGAAAATTAATTTGAAGCTCAAATCATGCCCGAAAAAATCCAAGAGTTAAGTTAGGTCTAAAAAATTTAGCAATTTTGCCACGTTATTTTAATTATTTTTTTGTACACCTAAGACAAAAGTACATCTCAGGCCCGAATTAAGCCCGACAGTTTTGTCAACTTTAGGCCCGAACCCGACCCGAAAAGTCCGGCCGACTTACAATTCTGCACCGGTACAGTATAGCATTACCTTTGGTTTTTGCATTTGCACAACTTTGAAATTTGACTCTACGCGATCGTATCGATAAATGTCAACTCGTAATACTGTACATTATTCAAATTGATAAATGTTAATCAAAGATGAAAAACAAAAAATTGCGCAAACTGGCAACAAAATATCGTCACCGAAGTCTCCTCCTTGATAACTGCGGAACTATAAAACTTGACCGTATATTTTTCTACTGCTATTGCACTTGTGCTGCATCCCTATGAGCTCTATCAATGATCTTCTTTGGCACTGGCACAAACCGTTTTAGCGCGTAGAAAGGCAATCGGTCAATAACACGACTCTAGTGCGTCATTCTCAACAGAAACAACTTCTTTGATTGGCTGGAGGTCTAAAATAAGCAGAAGGTCAAGCGCTTCTGCTGGATAGTAACATTGCAAAGCTAATTGTAATTAGTAATTTTAACACCACTAAAAAAGTAACAAAATTACCACAAAAGTTACTTTTTTCGAAAAGTAATGTCATTACTGTAAAAATTACTAAAATAGTAATGTGTTACAGTTATTCGTTATTTTTGTAATTCGTTACGGTCCACCAACTGGAAATGGCCTAATTTGCAATTTTCCGTTAAAGCAATTAGCTTATCTCAAAATGCTGTCTGATTAGCAAGTCAAATAACAAAGCATTCGGTTCATGTTCATTATAGCATCCCTAAATAACAGTCCAAATACAAGAGTAAAATGCTTTCATTGAGTTACCATAACTTTTTCAAAGCACACTTAGGGAATTGAGTTTTCAGATTACTTGTGAAAAAAAAAAAAAGATAATTATCAAAAATCGACTGAGTTTCTTCCGTAGTTTTCAGTTTAATTTGCTCGCAAAAATACGGTTGTTGTGCTAGTAACATTTTATTGCCAAACATAATTATTACATCACAAATTCAGCAAAGTTTCAAAAAGAAACAATCTTTAGTACGATGAGGAAGAGCGACCGTCCATTTGATCGAGCGGAAATGCATTCATCTCAGAAGCGGGAGGTCTGAGGTTCAAATTTCGGGCCGGTCAAATCAGACACAGTGTTGCCAACGGCTAGCCACCGCAGCGACAATTCTTCGAAAGGAGCTGTGTTGCCCGGGCGCAAGGACGCGGAAATGGGCTCTGCCAACTCGTTACACGCTTCGGCGTAATACAGCGAGAATGAAAGGTTTGATTTGATAAGGAGCGAAAGACCAAAAGAAAAACATTGATTAATCAAGGTAGTTAGGCCTTCTTTTAAAAACTTTGCGAAAACTCCAAAAAATAGGTCCGAAAATTGATTGCAAAAAAAATTTACTTTTTTTCTGTAAAAAGAAAAAGTATAAACCCAGATTAAAAGTTTCAAAGGCAAGTAACATAACCACAACACCAAGCAACCTTGTGACGTCACACCGCAAAAATCTTCTTCACAAATGCCTGAAAAATACACGCACTCTTACACGTATTTTATACGCGTATGTTTGAATACGCGTGTTCGGTAAAAGCCGGTTGAGTCATACAGTTTCTAGTATTTCGTGAATTGATACACGTTGATATTAAGATTGCAAAACAACAAATACTGCTTAAATTTTGTGGTTATAGATATCATATGAAAATGTAACCCTTATTAACAGTACTTTGTTTAAGAGACGTTACTTTTTCAAGAATAATCTATTGTTACAGTGAGAAAAATTAAATGCTGAAACAGGAAACTTTATTTATGTTAATCAGAGAATGCTATGTTATTGTAAATGTATGCTCCTAGATTTGAAAAAATGGGAAAAGCCCTAAAGTTTTGAAAAACGTTCAAATCTTAAAACTAAAACAGTGAATTTAAAACACTTTTACACTGCAAAATGAGTTGATAGGCTGTATGGTTCATCCTTGAGTTGATAAGAGTAGAGTCTAGCCCTACATCTAGAAATCTAGAGAACCATAGACTTTGAAAATGGTTTCTTTGCAAATGCTGGTTTATTGAACTATAAATTTTTGTCATTTACTTTGCAAAAAATTGCACCATTATCAAGCTTTTGACGTTTGATATGAAAGGCCGAAGAAGCATTAATCTTTTACCGCTTCCAGCTTCCACTTCCACATCCCTGTTCAAAAGTTAATTTTCTGTCACATACCGACAAAATGGCAACCCTGAAGAAAGACAAATTTGATAGTTTTGAGACTGTAATATCTTGAAAACGGCAAGACGCTGAAAGTTCAAATTTGGGGAAATTTCAACTGTGTACAGAATGTTTTTTGTTTGTTTGTTGTTTTTGACTGTTTTGATAGCCGGTTGGTGTCAGCATGGCAGTCGCTATCTCTATTACAAGTATATTGTATTTTGTTGTAATGATTCTGTTATTGTCTTGTTATAGCGTGAGTTTGCGTTTTTCTTGCGTCTCCTTTTTTGGTGTCAACGATGTGACTTGGCATTTAAAATAAAACTCAGAAAGAAAGAAAGAAAAAACATTAATGCTTTTGGTAGTGAATAAACTTCTCTTACTTTTTTTTGCAGAGTCTATCAAAAGTGAGGTATGCCTTTAAATCCGTGATACTACCAACCTACTTTTGAATAAATTTGTAATTTTGGCAGACGCCCCTAATGATCCCGATTTCGGGTGAAACAGACTGTAGGGTTTTAAATTTTCAATTTTTGACGTGTACTGTGTTATGTAATGATACTTTTGTATAAAAATGAAATAGAAGCTTCGGGATTATTAATTCTGCTTCCAGTTCGTTTTTCTTATTTTTACAAGAGATGGGCACGCGCTACTTCAAAAGTTTCGCCACTCTCGCTATCGCTACTTGCCCTAAAAAATAGCGTCGCTACCGCTACCCGCAACTCGTCTTCAAAAGTAGCGCGCTACCGATGAAAATAGCTTCTAGTACCAAAATAAGCGCGCATTTTCATGAAAATAGCTTCTAGAGCTGCTAAGTGAAACTGAGTTTTTGCCTTTGCCAAAATCGAAAATTGTCGACCATGATAGTGAGCAGCGCAGTCAGGATTTTGAAGTAAGTGAAGTACAATGACCGAATCACATTCCAGTTGATTTAGAGGTGTCTTGGTTTTGCAGTTTCGTCTAGACAGAACTTTTGTTGGCTTTTCTTTGTTTTGAATTGATTTGGGAATATGTTGAGTGATTCTCTCCAGTAGGTCTTAAGATGAGCGATCTCTCCTGTAGTCACTCAACATATTCCCAAATCAATTCGAAACGAAGAAAAGCCAACAAAAGTTCTGCCTAGACGAAACTGCAAAGCCAAGACTCCTCTAAATCAACTGGAATGTGATTCGGTCATTGGACTTCACTTACTTCAAAATCCTGACTGCGCTGCCCACAACCATGATCGACAATTTTCAGTTTTGGCAAAGGCAAAAACTCAGTTTCACTTAGCAGCTCTAGAAGCTATTTTCATCAAATTACAGCAACCAATTTTGTGCCGGCACAAAAAATTCGTCTACTTTCTTCAAATTTTACAATAATCAATCATTACGTGGCGTACATACGAAGTTTGACAATCATCCAATCAAAGTTATTTATGTTATACCTGCAGATGACGCAGCTGTATGGAATCGGACTTAAACTCGCAAGGAAATCCGTTCGATTCCCTGCCGTTGCAAATTCTGCAAGTGCGTGTACTCGTACATACCTGGATTAAAAAATTGTCTTGTGTTGCTTGCGAATTTATGTTCGTCCTGTTTAAAAAAAAAAAAGTTATTTCCGTGATATATATATTTTTTTTAGGTGGAAATTTCAACGTTTCGAAAAAGTACAAAACGCCGCATTTTTTGACTCTAATTCGTTCTGGCGTTGATTCTTGATACGGGCGAGACGAAAACCGTTCGAATCTTTTTTTTTTAAACAGCTTTTTTCGAGTCTACCAAAGTTTTTAAAAGATCGACAATGAAACCGATTGTGATCAAAGCAATCTTACAATTAATATTGTTCTTTCCAAAAAAAAAAGTATACAATAAACCTTTAACGGCATTTTTGTGATTAAAAAGAGAGCGCTTATATTATTTAGATTGCTCAAGTTAAAGTAATGCTTCGTATTTTTCATTAATTATTTTATTTATTGTTGAAACAAAAGCAAACGCTTAATCAACCCTAAACATTGCTATGCAAACAAAAAAACAAAATAAAATTGTTTGATAGCAACTACAAATTACAGCAACAAAACTCAGCAAAGATTTTTTCAACGAGTATTTTTTTGGTTATTCTTTTTTGCTGTTTTATTTTGATTCTTAACTCAAATAGACCTTGCCTATTTTTTTGTTTTCATCTAAAATTGACGTAAAAAGCTACTGCATTTCGATGAAGACCTTTCTAGGTCTTCACCTAAAATTAACAAAAAAAAGTTACTGCATTTCGTTGTTTTCAAACAGCACCTCCCCAAAAAAACTTTTTTGTGCCTCCTCCCCACAAACACACTACTCTGGCGCCGGGCCAGCCTCTAACTGTCCAATGCGACCTAAGCAAGCGCAAGTCTCTACTCTGGTACCAAACTTATCTTTGCATTTTTTTAGTTCGCTTTTTGCCTCCATAATATACCTACTATCGGTTTATAGACCAACTACATAATAGACCTACTAACCTATAGCTGTAGTATACGCCACTCCTATTAAGATACAGCTGCTACCGAACCACGACTTTGTGGCCATGTTTTAGTTTAGACTTAAAAGGACAGTGATCACCCGTACAAATCTCCTGCTGGAAATTGCAAAATGTTATAAATTCATCATTGTAACGTCACAAACAAAGTTATTTCGGCATTTGGTCGAGCGGTAACGCGTTCGTCTCTAGAGCGGGAGGTCTGAGGTTCAAATCTGTCTCAGCTTACATTTGAAAAATAAACGCAGTTCAAGTCTCAGTGTTGCCAACGGCTCGCCACCATTGCGACATTTCTTCGAAAGGAGCTGTGCTGCCCGGGCGCAATGACGCGGAGATGGGCCCCGCAAACTCGTTACACGCTCTGGCGTATTACAGCGAGTATAATGAAAAATTTGATTTGATTTGATTCATCCGTACCAATAATTTTGAAAACTAAATATAACAATTCACTAATTTTGAGAGAGGCTAAGACAAGAGTCATAGTCAAGAGATTCCTAAACCGAGAGTGCTCAAACCACTAGCTTGGTGAGCGTAAATCAAATTCAGTTAAGGGCGTTAAGAACAGGAGCACTTGGGACATTGTTTCACAAAATGAATAATGATTTTGACAATATGACAATAAATGGATTTGAGCATTGTCATATTGATCATCATATTGTATCATATTGATCATCATATTGTCGTATCGCTCAAACCCATTTATTGTCATATGTCATACCCAGTGGTGGGCAGTAACTAGTTACAATTGTAACTAGTTACTGTAACTAGTTACGTTTTTAGTAACTGTAACTGTACCTTCGTTACTTTTTTTCAGATGTAACGATATTTGTAACTAGTTACCAGTTTAGAGCCCTAAAAAAAGTTACAGTTACTTTTTGTACTACATGCTTTGAAGCAAATTACAGATTTTGTATGAATTCCGTTCAAAATAATTGTATTACACTGGCAACACAGGACGCACAATCGCATGTCTAATCAACCATAACCTTTTATCCATATTTTCTTCACTATGTTCACTGGACTATACATGTGGTTGCTGGTTAAAGTGAAGGCAGTGATAGTTTTCCAACTTCGCTTTCTGGTGATAGAAACCGTTTGGGGATTCAGTGCTGAGTAAGCCTACAGCACAGCTGTACGTGTACTAGCAATCAGTGTTAGTTTGCAATTTCAGTGAAATGCATTTGTAATCAGTGCACCTAGTTCAAGAGGCTGGAGCAAGAAGAATCGGAGGGGTTAGGGATTATCTCATCTGTTATGGTAAAATTGTGTTTGGGGTTCTGGATCAAGTTTCTGGGTCAACTTTAAGATTAACGTTTAAGTTTCCAGGTTTCGTATTTGGAGTTTGCAGTTAAAGTTCGGTTTTGGTTTTGTGGATTGTGGGTTACAGTTTTGCAGTTTAAAATAAAAGGTTGGGATTTTGGGTTAGGGTTTGGTCTTTGAGTTTTAGGAAGGGTGTCAGGCAACCTTCCAGTTGTTCTGTATTGATTTGCACCGTCCTCTTGCCTCCTCTTAAACTGGTAGGTTCTGGTATCGATAACACGTTTCCAAACCAGCTTTCAGGCTTTAGAGTTTGGGTTTAAGAGTTTACATTTGAAAAAAAATACATTCTTAGCTTACATTTGAAAAAAAAACGCATTGCACACCTGCTGTTGCAATCTACTGAATGTTATATGAAAATACATGTTTGTGATTTAAGTACAATGTTATTTGTACGAGATTTACACATAGGTGGGCAAGTTAATGCAAAACGTTAGCTTCGTTAACCACTAGTCCGTTAACAAACTTCACATCTCCGTTAACGTTAATCCGTTATTTTCAGCTTTAACTAACGGAAGTTAATATAGTCCGTTAATCCGTTAACATTTTGCGTGTAATTTAGATTTCGCTTTATTCACTCGCTTCTAGAACACGTATTGACGCTGTTGAGCTGATTGTAAGGAAATATTTATTGCTATGGTGGTCTTTTTGTGTTTTGAAAGATACATTTTACAGTCCAATCTAATTTCAAGATAAAAACAAATTCAAATGCACAGCGAAGCTGCAAGATATTAACGATAAAAACCTTAACGGAAGTTAACAGAACTTAACGGAAGTTACTTTAGTCCGTTAACAGCACTTAACGGAAGTTAATTTAGTCCGTTAACATGAAAAAACTTTTTAACGGATTAACGATTTAATGAAAAAGTTAGCTAGGTTATTAACGGATTAACGATTAACGGACTTGTGCCCACCTATGGATTTACATTTATGCTAATTGTAAAAAAAGCTTGATTAAACCACTTTTCCAGTGTAAATTATTAATTTTTTTTCAGAAAAGTGCAAGTTTAACATAATGGTCGGCAGAGAAAATTAATGCAAATATATTTTAAGGCGATGTCATATTCTTATGAGAATACCACCAAGTCATGCGAACCGTGTGCCAAGCATTGGACATTCTTCAGTCAGAATCGAAGGCATTTCTTGGAACCTTCCTTCCCACAATTGCAATGGCATTCAAGAAACTAAAAGAGCTAAAAAGCAGCCACAACATTGGTGTTTGCCTGCCGTTAATAGATACTCTTTGTGAAGCCCTTGCTAAGCGATTTGGTCATTATTTTGAAGATGAATCTTGCCTACTAGCATCAAGTTTTCATCCACAATTTAGATTATCGTGGCTGCCTTGGTTTTTTGATGAACCTTTGGAAGTTGAAAATCGCTTGAAAAGAAAAATGTCCGATATTCTTGTGGCTGCAGACAGTGCTGCTGAAACGTCAAGCAGTGATGAAGGCACGAGTTACGCTTTCTTTGGTTGTTTATTCACGCAACAAAAGCGCCGAAAATCCAGCAATGCTGACCGAGTGGAAACTTTTCTGTATGCAGTTCCTCCAAAATCCATTGATGCAAATTCTTTTGATGATGAGGGATTGAAGAAGCTTTTCATTCAATATAATATACTACCCTACAATCTAGTGCAGCAGTGGAGAGACTATTAAGTTTGGGTAAAGATATCTTAAAACCAAAACGCTGTGGGCTCAGTGACGAACACTTTGAAATGTTAGCCTCTTTGAAAGGCAATTGACTGATTTCTGTTTTCAAAATTTTTGTAACTATCAGTGCATATTTTTAGATCTAGCTAGTCCTTTTTTCTTTGCATTCTTACACAAATGCGACTTTGAAAGTTGATGCATGAAATTTAACGCTTTGGCAATACTAAATTTTGTGACAAAGAAACATTCTTGGTTTGGTCTTAATCTACTATTGAGACAAACAGACGTAATCTGGCAAGTGCCGACAGGCCTGTTTTTAGTCCAAATTTTTAATCACTTAAAGTAACTGTAACTTGTAACTGTAACTTAGTTACTTTTTGCCAAGTAACTGTAACTTGTAACTAGTTACTTTTAGAAAGTAACTTGCCCACCACTGGTCATACCCATTTATTGTCATATTGCGACGGCTCAAATCCATTTATTGTCATATTGTCATTAAACCATTACTCATTTCGTGAAACAATGTCCCAAGTGCTCTTGTTCTGAACCTCCTTAACTGAATTTAACAATTCACTAATGTATTTGTTTTTGATTTTATTAAACATATTACAATAAGCTTGAAAATGACTTACAATAAAGTCGATTACATTTTGCTTTCGCAATAAGCTTTTCGGACAAAACTCTTCAGTTGCGATCTCTGTCTGGTTTGGTAAGTGGTGAACAGGATCTTTAAAGACCAAATGCAGTAAGGAGAAATGCACTCTGCAGTAAGGAGAAATGGATTTTAAGGAGATTGCACAGTAGTAAGGAGAAACGAAATCTATCCAATAACAGCAAGCTTTGATCTTACCGAAACAGATGTTGAGTGAATACGAACTGCTTTGGCCAGCACAAATCTGTTTTTTTCCGTGAAATATAAACCGCTTCCAACAGACTCAACTGAAACTGAGAGCGAGCTGTGGTTAGGATTTTAAACTGCGAATCAGAATAGTTGCATGCGCACTGATTGGATTCCAACAAATGTTGGCCAATGGCTGAATCGCTTTCTGGTTCGAATTGAGTCTTACTTTTTGCTTTGAATTTTCTATTTGGCTGGGTTCTAGTTGGTTAAGATCGATGGGTTCCATGTTCCTGAGTAAGAGTGGTTTTTTGCCTTATTGCTTTTGGAACATGTTGCTTGATGCGTTCCTGAAGCCTTTGAGTAGTGCGACCTACGTACCGACTATCACAGTGGCACTCATGTTCATAAATAACCATACTTCTTTGATTGGCAGGTAGCACATCCTTTTTGGCAGCAGGTAGCATGCATTGGCTTGAGAAAATCAAGCGTGGTGACACTGCTCCGTAGCAATTTTGTACAGCACTTTTAACTTGATGTTCTAAGTGCTGAGAAACTGAGTCTATCCACTGGGCTTTAAGGTACACCGGGCACTTTTCTGGTCCAAAGGGTTTGGCTGTAGAAAATTGTACAATTTTCTTGGGTATGTGCTTGTGTACTATCATATCTTCAGGGTACCCGTTGTCAAGCAAGATCTTTTTGATAAAATCAATCTCTTGCTTAAGCTTGTTTTTTGTACATATCATAAGTGCTCTGTGGCGATTAGGTTCGTTTTCCGTTTGCGTGGGCTGAAGGATTCCCAGCGGATGTATTGACCAGAAAAAGAAAAAGTGGGCTTTCAGTATACACTGGTCTCGAAACCAAGTTCAGTTCTTTCCACTAGAATGTATGGAAATGGAAGTTTGCTATCATGTTCTTTTTCAAAAGTGAACTTGAAAGCAGGATGTAGACGATTAAGCGTGATCAGGAAATCGTCAACGTCACCCTCTTGTTTAAAGATAGCAAAGGTGTCGTCAACATATCGAAAATAAACTGCCGGTTTTTGAACACAGGAAAATAGTTTGGACTTGTGGTATCCAACAAAGATATTTGCTATTGCTGGGCCCAGTGGTGAGCTCATCGCTACTCCCTCCGTTTGCTTGTCTAAGGATGACGTAGCACTTTCCATAAGTTTAATAAATACCGCTTGGGGGATGGGAGGTGTGGAAGAAGGGTCTTTGTACTAGGCTTCCGCACATATGCCGATCGTTTTCTTGAGAGGTACTTTGGTAAATAGGCTTGAGATGTCAAATGAGCACAAATAGACATCTTTTCCTTTTAACCTGAGGTGCTTGTATGGTTTGTGCGAATGAGTCTTTTATGCAGTTGGTAGAAAACTGCTCAAGCACTGGCTGTAAAATGCTTGCTAGCCATTTGGCAAGTTCATAGTGGGAAGAACCGACCATGGACAGGATTGGCCTTAATGGCGTGCCTACCTTGAGTGTTTTAGGCAATCCGTTCATTCGCGGTCTTTGCGAACCCGTAGGGCGCACCTCATCATAGGCTTGTTTAGGTAGCTGTTCTGAGTTTAGTAACTCTCGTAATCGGTTCTGAAGTAGTTTGTTTATGGTAGCGGTTCTGTCAGCAGTAGCGGCTGGGCCACGACATTCAAATTTTGATGCGTCTTTCAGGATGTTTCCCAGTTTAGTTACGTAATCACTTTTGTTCAAAATGACTACGCCTGATCCTTTATCAGGCGGAGTGATAAGGATTTTTTCATTTCTACGCAAGCTTTTGATGACCTGGTAGCATTCGTTCTGCATCATTAAGTCATGTTTTTCCATTTGACTGTCACTGTTAGGTCAGGTCAGATGTGCCAGGTGAGTAAGTCGGGCTTTCAAAGCGTTTCGCGTATCAATAGAGCACGCTTTGTGATGTTGTAATTGCGCCCATAGTGATTCGAACTCAGCAAACAATTGCTCTTTACACACAGTTTTGGGTGGTGGGCAAAAATTGAGTTCATGTCCAATTACGAACTCCTCCGTATCCGACAGCACATAGTCTGAGAGGTTTTGAATGTGCTTTTTCCCATCCCTCAGCGCTGTACCAAAACGTTTGCGTCTGAGTATCATGATCAACCGATCACGTTTAGACTTCGTTTTCCGTTCAGTTCGTTCATCTAGCTCGGCTAGATATCTGCATAGTCGAATAGTGTCAAACATATAGAGAAATTTGCGAGCCTTTGTCAATTATTGGATAGATTGCGTTTTTCCTTACTTTTGTGCAATCTCCTTAAAATCCGTTTCTCCTCACTGCAGGGTGCATTTCTCCTTACTGCAGAATGCATTTCTCCTTACTGCAGGGTGCATTTTTCCTTACTGCATTTGGTCTTTAAAAGATCCTGCTCACGACATACCAAACCAGACAGAGATCGCAACTGAAGAGTTTTGTCCAAAAAGCTTATTGCGAAAGCAAAATGAAATCGACTTTATTGAAAGTCATTTTCAAATTCTACTCCACCTCAAAATTGTTCATTACAATAAGCAGGTGAAATAAGCTCCTGTAGCAGGATAGTTCATGTTCTAAAAGTACCTGCAGCACCGCTACTACAGTAGCACGCAGTAGCGTACGCAGGATTTTTGAAAGGGAGGGGTCAGAAAATTCAGAAAATTTGAGATTAATGAAGACCAGAATGAAAAATTTTCAGCCCAAAACCAAGTTCGTTTTCCTGCCCAAACTTTGGTGAAGACCTAAAAAAAACAGGTCTTCACTCAAATTCAGTCCGGTTTTTGGCCCAGAATTAAGTGAAGACCAAAAAAAAAGGTCTTCACTCAAATTTAGTCCAGTTTTTGGCCAAAAAAAGGTCTTCGCCTACCGTTTCTGTGCTCAAACCTTCTGCCCAAGTTACATGCCACAATTTTCAATACTATTCTATGCTAATTATACTATCCTGGCGACCCAAAAGGGGGGCCATGGCCCGATGTCTCCCTTAAATGCGCTGCTGGTAGCGCGTTACTGTCCACCTTTGATTTTTACCTTTAAAAACTAAATGGTGTTTTGAATGCTTTCTGTTTCCTCATCTCGTCAGCATTTTTGGCAGTTAAAAAGTAACAAAGCTTAAAGGCGGTGAATCATCCAGCCAATTCCAGCGGTTTACAATAGGAAAATTGAACTATAATTTTTGATATTTTTTGTTTTAATTTTGGGATTGCGGTTGCAAAAATATTCAACAAATACAAAAAGATGTCCCCCTGAAAAAAGTTTTTGGAAACTCTGAGTTTTGTTCTTCCCGCCAAAACCACAGTAGGCCTAATGGTTTAGCGAACTGTGGTAGGCCTAATAGTTTAGAGATAGTTAGGCCTAATAGTTTAATAAGATTACAGTAGGCTTAATAGTTTAGAGAACTGTGGTTTTGGCGGGAACAACAAAACTCAGAGTTTCCAAAAACTTTTTTCGGGGGGACATCTTTTTGTATTTGTTGAATATCTTTGCAACCGCAGCCCCAAAATTACAACAAAAAATATCAAAAAGTATAGCTCAATTTTAGCTATTGTAAACCACCGGAATTGGCTGGATGATTCACCGCCTTTAACCTTTAGCAGTAAAAATGGAGAAATTTGGTCACAGCAAAAAAAGATTGCGATCTGATCAGGGGGGACATGACAGAACGTGCTAGCGAGCTTGTAAAGGCCATTCTCGCTCGCTAAAAAGCGCTAACGAACAAAAAATCTTCGTAGACAAACTGCAATTTCTGAGCCGTCTCGCCCAACATACGTTAAAACAGTTCGCTCGAATTTCTTTGTGAGAGCTTCGTTACTTGTGTTAGTACGTAATAAATACTCTCATTGTGACGTCAGATGCATTTCTACTTCAAAATAATGCGTTCAAGCGAACTGTATGTACTTACATTGTTATGGAAAAAGATACCATAACCTATGCGTTATTATTCTATGCAAGCAAATTCCTCAACTGATGATAATTAGTAAATGAACGACAGAATTTAATTATATTTTTGGATCAATGTGAAATAAGAACAACTTTTTTCATACTAAGATTTTTTTAAACGACGTAAAGCGCTCTTGAGGTTGTTGGTGGGTAAACTCATATGTTAACAGTAACGCTAGGTCTTTAGGTTTCAAAATTTTTCAAACGTTAGCAAGTCGAAGTACACTCTTTCTTTTTAGTACCGGTAAATCTTAAGTTGAGACTGGCTGTTTTTAATTTTTTGCCGATATTCAGTCTCATTTGTTCTTGATTTTGTAAAAATTTTGAGAGCATCGATGTCAATTTTAGCGGGCATGTTTGAAACACTGTTTAATTCGTATTGCTCTGTTTGCTTAAATGAAGGCTTTTTTCTGGCTTTTGCAGCAACGTAAAATTGCAAAAGCTAAAAAGCAAGCTTTTTTCAAGTTGAACAACTGCCAAAAAAATTTCTCAATTGCTTGCGCAGAGCAACGTAGCTTTATAATCTTGGATAGTTGCAATTTTGCTAGCAAATACAAGAAAATCACCGAAATTTTATCGTTTTGAATCAGCACAAATTTTAGTTTCTTTGATTAGTTTAAATTTTTTTTGTTTGTGTTTGGTTTATTTTGCTGCCAAACCCGGCATTGTTTTTTAAATTTTTTCTTAAATTTTGAGCAAAAATGAGCCTCGTGTTTTAGAAAATCATTCGTATAAAAAGAGTGTATTGCAATTTTTGTCAACTGGCACTACTTAACATTTCTTTATCAGTCGAAACAGCAAGTGGTTCTCAATGCAATTCGCTTTTCTTTAGCAGTTTTGATAGCAAACTTGGCGACGATTTTAATCGATTTTCAGCAAAAATTCGCTATGGTTAGAAGTTTTCAACATTTCGCCATTAAATTTCTGAACCAAAAAGATTTCTCGCACGCATAAAGAGTGCTTCAAGATCCTCTTTAAGTTGGCGAGAAAATTGTGACGTTTTTTTACTCGAACTGCTTTCCGCAATCGCTCAAAGCAAGTTAGCGAGAAAGAATGAAGTAACGGATTTTGCAATTACATACACGTGCAAACATGACCTCTTACGTTTAGCGAGTATTTCGTTCGGTAGCGCCTCTTAAAAAAAACTCGTTAATTAAAGCGAACGAGGAAATGTCTGTCATGTGGGCCCAGGTTCATTAATCGTGATCGAAAATCAGGCGCGTCGCCAGCGGGGGGGGGGGGGGGGGGGGCAGGGGGGACATTGCCCCCCCTGATTTTTGTTTTTGCCTTCGGATTAATTTTTTGCCCCCCACTGTATTTTTTCTTAAAAGTGAGCATCGGATTTGATTTCGGCCAGAAAAAGCCTTCGGATTTCGGCGAAAACCTTTTTTTTTTCGTTTTGAAGATCACCTGTTTTTGGCTGGAAAAACCGTTTCAATTGCTGAGTTCGGCCAGAAAAAGCCTTCGGATTTCGGCGAAGACCTTTTTTTTTCTGATTTTCAATGAAAATTCGCCTAAATGCAATTCAGAAACAATGAAAATTTGGGTCAAGTTCAACGCTGGTTTTTAGCTTTGCCCCCCTGATTTCAGCTTTGCCCCCCCCCGATCTCGCTAAGCTGGCGACGCCCCTGTCGAAAACCCCGGTTATTTAGGATAAAAATGCCGCTAATTCAAGCGACACAGTCGCCGTGTCCTACATGCAGTACAAAATTCAAATGCAGGATTTCGACCCTGCATGGAAACTCTTGTTTCTTTGTTGTTTTTTTTTTTAAATTAAAAAAACTTAAAAAAAGACAAAACTTGGCAATAAAAAAGTCCTGGCCATTTCCGGAAAACCCCAAAACATTTGTCGCAGTTCCAGCATTTCCAGCTCCAGCCAATGACACTGTGAAAGCTTGCAGCGAAATATCCTTAAGCAAAAAATAATTAGAACCGAAAAGCGAAAACTTCTCAAGTCAACAGACCATAGCAGCTCAAAGGTTGTTCAACCTAGCCGGTTAACAGCAATCGAAGCGCGCTCCGTTTGACCCGTCACACACATAGCAAAATTGGCAACTTTTCTTTACCTCTTCCAAAAAATTCAAGTCATTTTCAGAAAATAATATGACATCAAAACGTGGAAAGTTTTTTTATCTCCTTGCGGTAAACTAACGTCTTGGCTAAAATGATTTTTAATAAACAAATATCAACAAAAAGGGACATCAACATTAGCCTAAAACCCTAACAAATCTGTAATAATTATTTCAGATTACCACTTAGTAACTACGTGATCACGTGGGATGCTAATTTTTTTTTTACGTTTTTACACGGTTTTAATTCGGCAGTGAATGTGAATAGCCTAGGCCTAATGGGTATTTTTCTAGAACTACAAGTTATTGGAGTACAAAGGACAGCAGGGCGTACAGCAAAATAATATAGAACGTATTCATACACTTCGGAACTGATTGAACGGCAGTTTTACTTAATTTGATTAAAAACAGTAAAGCCTTAGGCCTATTTAAAATTAAAATTAAAGTCAGACCATAAAATTGACTTTGCAAAACCTAAAATACTTGGAACTGCCAGGAACCGAACCAAGCTATTCATTTTAGAAACTTTAAGCATCGACAAACTGAAACCGGACATAAACGTTGATCAGTCTTCGATAACTTTGTATCTGTTCAACACGTGATTGTTCTTTGTTTTTCCTCTTTTCTCATTCATTGCACTGCGCTAGTATCACAGAATTACTTAGTGTGTTTAGCAGTGGAACAGCAGATTGTTTGCATCAGCAGGTTTTACTCAATTGCAGCGCTATGTATAACTTTTACTAAAATGTGTTTACTTTCATTCGAGACTAGTTCTTTACTTTTTTACTGTTTTAGATTTTACTTTTACTGATGATGGACATAGCTAAGTCCGAAATGTTTAAAAATTTTATTCTTTTAAATAAGGCTTTATTGTATTCATACTCAGTTTACATTTAATTCTAAATAGACCAGTCGCGTCATATTTTATCCTAAAGTAATTATGTGACTATGTGGTTCTGCATTCAATTCACTATCGGTACAGACTAAGCATCAGGTTAAAACAGTATTGATTGACTGATTGAACACACCTCAATCTGCATAGTGGATTATCAGCTATTGCAGTAGGCTCATAGCTGTGTTCCCATTAGGTTTATGGCTGATTGGCAAGTGCCCAAATTTTCTTGAAACAATTGTGCCCAATGCTCTAAAAAGATGTTTATGTGCCATAAAGTATATACCAATCCAGTATTAAAGTATTCCAATTTCCACAAATTTGCAAAATTTTCTTAAGCTATGTTTACTATAGGCCTATTTCCAAAAATTATTTGCCCTTGCACCAATAAACCGTTGATTCGTTGAAAGAAATCGGCTTAGTGTTAACAAAACACTGGCCTATAGTGGTTAACTGCAGTGCATATGCCAACTTATGGTAGTAGTTTAAATACCAGTAGTTGCTATTAACTAAACTGATGTACGGTACTTTTTTGTATTTTCATGATGTACTGGTACCAGTAACTGATTTGAACTAAACTATCTAACTGAATAAAATTTATGCTCCAACACTGATTATGTATGGTATGCAGGTATGTAATATTTGGATGTTATTATTCACCAATTTTTAACTGCTTGCTTCTGGATGATGGCTAATCCATTGTGCTAATCTGATTTGTAAATGTCAATACTGCATGGAATCTCTATTTCCTTATCTCGTGGCACTCTGGACTAATTAGAGGATATATCATAATGTCATAATGATGCCTCACATGCAAGTTGGGTGGATATGTCATAATGAGGCATAATCAAGTTAGAGACACAATTGCTGATGTTATGAAAGAAGTGTGTCATGATGTTCAATTAGAACCACAACTAATTGCAATCGAGGATGAAGAAAAGCCAGTAAGTCAACATTCTAGCACCGCTGACAATGCAAGATTGGATGTTTCAGCAAGAGGGGTTTGGGCTTCGTTTGATCGCACCTTTATTGATATTAGGGTTACCCACCCAAATTGCAGATCAAACAGAGACAAAACACTCAAGCAAATCTATGAAGAACACGAAACGAAGAAGAAAAGAAAATATAATGGAACAGTTTTGAATGTGGAAAAAGGTAATTTTACACTTCTTGTTTTTTTTAACTAGTGGTGAAATGTTCCCGGAATGCAAACGATTTTTAAATCGTTTGGCTGAATTGCATGTTGTAAAGAAGAAGACTCGTTATCAAGATGTAGTTGGGCATTTACGCACTAGGATCAGGTTTGCTCTGCTGAGATCATCCCTAGTTGCCCTTAAAGGATACAGAGGCAAAACCTCCAAAGATGTTTTCATCTCAGATGTGTCTTTCGGCCTAATCCCAGCAACCCCCTCAAGCGACTGACTCACTTCAAAATACATCTAAAATCTATGCAGAGATTTCAGGATTTATGTTATTTTATCAGCATATCAAATAGGTAGCAGGGTTTTGTTTGTAATTAGCCATTAATATTTTGAGAATTGTACAAGGAAATGTTATTATTAGTGTGTTTTACAGATATGCAATCTTTTTCTGTAATGCTCTTCAGTTTTTTCCCGATTTATTTATTTATTTAAATTAGCTTGGCTTAATGGGAATTTCTCTATATGGTACTTATTTTTGGTCTAAAATCACACTCTACTACATTTTCGTATTTTTGTGTTAGTTGATATAGAATAATTTGTTTTTTGGATACCCTGTACCAGAAGGATGACTGTCATTAATTAACTTGTAAATTTAAAGAAAATGGTATTATTTGTATGATCTGTAGATGTGCCATGCGCTTGTTTATTGCTCTTTGCTGTTTCGATATCTTTTAGTATAAATTATCCTAAATTAATGTGTATAGTTTGCTGTTATTAATCTAACTATATGTAGTATCTTACTTTTTAATATTGTTCAGCAAATATATTCTAACATAATATTTTTGTTTTTCATGTTTATATTAACCAATAATACTGTGTGGTTATTTAAACTTACCTGATAATTTATATACCGGTAATTCTGAATATTTTTTTTCATTGACATTTCAACCAACAATTTTGAATTTCAATTGGATTGGATCTTACTCTCATTTCAACCTGCTGACAATCTTTATCGAAATTGATTTATTGGGAATGGTATTGGTAATTTTTCATTAACTGCTTTCTAATTTTATAATTTTTTTTTGTAAATTTTCAATGTTCATCGATATCTTATCAACCTGTTGTCTGTTGACCAAATGGCCTGTACATATTACTTTCACAATTTATATTCTTTGTTACATTTACATATTACTTTATTTTTTATTTACCTTTACTTGTTTTTGTTTTGTTTTACCACATTTGTGATACTCTGGACTAATTTCATATGATATTGCGATAAAATTAATGATTTGTTATGCTGTGGCATCTTATGCTGATTCTGCCTACTCCTATTTATTAATTTATTTAAGAACAATTTTTTTTTGTCTACTGACTCATTTGTTTAGTGTAGCCTGATAGCCGTTTATGTTTGGTTTGTAGGATTTCAATCTTCTCATGTTCTCCGAGTCTTGGTGCCCAAGGCATTCTGTGTTCCCTAGGCATTTGTTTGTTTAGTGTAGCCTGATTGCCATTTACGGTTGGTTTGTACTATGTAGGTTACAATCTTCCATGTTCTTCAAGTCTTAGGGCCCAAGCATTCTGTGTCCGAGTTAGATTAAAGTTTGTAGTGGAAAACGTACCGTAGTATGGCAATGTCAACACTGATATCCATAGGTGAGCAAGTTAATGCAAAACGCTAGCTTCGTTAACCATTAGTCCGTTTACAAACTTCACACCTCCATTAACGTTAATCCGTTATTTTGAGAAGTAGTGAACGAAAGTTAATGAAGTCTGTTAATTCGTTAACATTTTGCATGTAATTTACATTTCTTTTTATTCACTTGCTTTTAGAACACGTATTGACACTGTTGAGCTGATTGTAAGGAAATATTTATTGCTATGGTGGTCTTTTTGTGTGTTGGAAGTTACATTTTACAGTCCAATCTAATTTCAAGATAAAAATAAGTTCAAATGCATTCGATCGGAAAATGTGTGGAAATTGTGAACAGCGATAATTAATAGACCTATATGAGGCTGCAGCTTATTATTTGCCACAAAAAAGAGCTATTTTCTATGCTCTCTTCTATAGAACTGGTGCTAATACGCAACAAATGTTACCAGTGCAAACTGGTTTGTACTGGTACGATGAATAAATGGTGCAAGATATTAACGATAAAAACCTTAACGGAAGTTAATTTAGTCCGTTAACATGAAAAAACTTTTTAACGGATTAACGAGTTAATGAAAAAGTTAGCTTTGTTATTAACGGATTAACAATTAACGGACTTGTGCCCATCTATGCTGATATCTCCGATCATGGCCTATAGGCTAGTTTTTAATCTTTCGTTTACGGTAGACTGATAGAATTATTTTATGAACTATGGTAGGCCTACTACATCTGGCATGAAAATCGTCACTAGTGAATTTTTGAGGTAATTATTACTGATTGCTTTGAACAGAAATACGCCTAGTAAATTTACTTGAAAAAGCTTACTGTATATGCTTGTCTGGGATTACCGTATTTGACGGAATACAGAACGCATGAGCATGTAATTGTAAGACGCACCCCAATTTAGCAGGTCAGTTTCAGGAAAAAAGTTTTTAGTGTAGGCTATTTAAGCGTACAGTGTACAGAGTATATATGTTGTTGAAACTAGTCTAGCCGAACATACACAAACAGAAACGTACGGTAGCTGCATAAAGGCAATTTAGCAGTAAATTACAAAAGCAGAAACATAGCTGTATATAAGCAATTTGCAGTACAGACAAGAATGCATGGAGTTCAGGGTAGGTAGAAGTAGGTACTAAGTGTAAGCTGGGTTAGTGAGAGTCAGAGTGAAGGTTAGTCTAGGCCTATGGGAGGTCTCAAACTGTACCTACGCCATGTAAGATGCAGGGCGATTTTTTGAGCCAAAATTTTGGAAAAAAAGTGAGTTCTCTATGCTGTCAAATTCGGCAATTACCGGCAGTGTTCCCACTAAGCCAATTTTATTCAGCGAATCAGCGATTTGTTGGAGCAAGGGCAAATATTTTTTGGCTATATCTGATATAGTAAAGTTATAGTAAAGTATTATTACTAAATTTTGGCAATATACAGTAGTCCCCGCTTATTAAGCCCACAGTTAATAAGCCCAACCGCTTAATAAGCCCAAAATCGTCCGGTCCGGAATTACTCCATTTATTCCTATAGATAAAAAACCCGCTTTATAAGCCCAAAACCCCGCTTAATAAGCCCAATTTTCGAACACATTTGCTTAAAACTGAGTGAAAACGCGTCAAAAGTCACACTTCTTTGTCTTGCTTTCGAAGATTTCACGCTTCGTTACGCTGCTGCCCTAGTTCTTAATTCAACTGTTTCATCACAGATGGTTTATCTGTGCGGTAATCAATTGGCAAGACAACTGGTGCTCTGAAGATATTACTGTAGGCTGCTGATTACAGATAAATTGCTTGTTATCTGTAACTGTTGCGTACAGTATTAATAGATTCAGCAACTTTTAGCCTTAGTACAGTCGACCATATTCATTTATGCGCATGAGAGTGGCGAAAATTTGTCCCGTGGTTAATAAGCCCTCCCGCTTAATAAGCCCAAAATCGTCCAGTCCCGAGATGGACTTATTAAGCGGGGACTACTGTAGTAAGAAAATCCAACTAATTTGTGGAAATATGACATTCTGTGTACTTTGATACTGGATTAGTTTGAAATTTTGGGCACTTAAACGTCTTTTTAAAGCTTTGGGTACAATTGTTTCAAGAAAATTTGGGCACTCGCCTATTAGCCGTAGGCTTAGAGGGAACACTGATTATCGGTATTTGGTGCTATCTCAGTAGGTTATATGCCTATATGGTGCGATCCTATTTGGTCTTGTGATGTGGGGATCTGATCAATGTACTACACAGCAACCTTTACAACTGTTTCAAAACAATGCTGTGAGAGTTATAACTGGGATTAGTAGGTTTGAACGTATTACATCTTTTTGGCAACTTGATATTTTAAAAATTATAATAATGATTTGTGTAAAATTGAAGTTACTTTGAATATCAATATGCATAGATTTCTAAAGTCTAAACTTCCTGATACGTTTCAAAATTACTTTACTACTCCAAGTAGTGTACATCATTACTCCACTAGAACTAGAAGTAAGCTTCAGCTGATGAAAACTTCTGTTTCTTTCTGTACTGCTTGGTCACGATGCTGGTGGTATGACGACTGATTTTATTTTTTCACCAGGACACAATTGTCATATTGCTGGTGGTATGATGGTTGATTTTAGTTTTACTGTGGCACAATTGTGCTGCATCGGTATTGGTATGTTATTATTATTGTTATTGGATGACTAACATTCTCTGGTTAGGTTTCAAAAATCATTTAAATATAGGGATGTAAAAATTTGGAACAGTATACCCTAGAACAAGATTTAGAAACGCTTTCTCTGAAACAATTCTGCAAAAAGTACAAAAATGTATTGGTTGAAAGCTATTCACTTTAAAAGCTCAAGTAGTTATTTTGCTCAAATTTTTTATAATAATTTCTCAATCAAATCTATAATTCGTATTAATTTCGTGGAGCTATTTAACTCGTAGACCCCCCTAAGGTCACTTTACAGATCCATTGTTGACTTTATACAGGGTGTCTCAAAAAAATGTACTCACTCTTAGAATGACGAGAAAACCTTTATTTATGAACAAAGAGTGAAATAAAATAGCATCGAATACATGAGACAAATGTAATTGAAGAATCATGTTTGCAAATGTTCAAATTGATGACCATTATTGTCCAGACACCGCTGATAACGCTCACCAAGGGATTCGCAAACGTCGCGAAACATGTCATTAGGAATATCACGACATTGTCTTTCAATTTCCAATTTCAATGCATCAATTGTCCTTGGTTTGTTGCCATAAACATTGTCTTTTAAGTATCCCCACAAAAAGAAGTCCATGGGTGTGAGGTCTGGGGAACGCGCAGGGTATTCAGTGGGGCCCCTTCGTCCAATCCATGTGTCTGGAAACACTGCATCGAGGTAAGCTCGTACATTGCGATGGTAGTGGGGAGGTGCTCCATCTTGCTGAAAGTAAATATTGCCGTCATCACCAAACATCTCTGTAATTTGTGGACCAACAAATTCCTGAAGCAAGTTGAGGTAGCTCTCACCATTGACAGTTTCGTTGAAAAAGAAAGGTCCTATGATGCCCAATGCGGATATCCCACACCACACTGTTACTCCTGGTAAGTTTACATGGTGTTCAATTGTTACATGAGGATTTGCAGGACACCAGTACGTGCAATTATGGCGGTTAATGGTATCATTTAATTTGAAGGTTGCTTCATCACTCCACACAATTTTGTGTGCAAACTCGACATCTTCTGCACATTTTGCCAGGTGCCATTCACAAAATTTGACTGTCCGGTCAGGATCGTCTTCGTTGAGAACATGACACAGCTTTGGAATGTAGCATTTCCAATGCAGACGCTTCATGATGCGGTTGACGATATCTTTTGAGATGTGGGTTTTTCAAGCAGTTTGGCAAAGTGATTTCTGTGGTGATGGAAGGAGTGTTTCCTGCACCTGCAGTTCTTTTCCAGGGGACGTAGATGTCCGTGGCCGTCCTGAACGTTTATTGTTGATATTCTGTGTGGTTCCATCTGCTTCAAATTTGTCTCTGATGCGCGCAATGGTCCGGCGCGTGGGTGGCGGTTTTGCAAATTCCCTTGTGAACCGGCGTTGCACTTCAGAGGCATTTTCGGTCTTACAATAGCATTTCAGGACAAACTTTCTCTCTTCGAAACTAAGTTGATTTCCTGCCATGGCTTCAGTAATTCAGGATATCTGCAACACAAAAAAAAGAGTGAGTACATTTATAATGGTCATCAATTTGAACATTTGCGAACATGATTTTTCTCTCACGTATTTGAAGCTATTTCATTTCGCTCTATGTTCATTAATAAAGGTTTTCTCGTCATTCTAAGAGTGAGTACATTTTTTTGAGACACCCTGTATTATTTATAAGTTATTTCATCTTTGAGTAAACTCTTTTTTGTTTATTGTTACAGTTCTGAGTTAACTATAAAAGTGTCAATTAGTGATTCTGTATCTGGTGCAACATGCAAACTTTGCAATCGGGTCAGTGACACCTTACAAGTTCTGAGTTTACAGTTTAACAGCTTAAGCCTATTTTTTTTCTGACACTGTCAGTGTCTCACTTCTTCCTATGGTAGAGGCTTGGTAAATGTTTCATTTGCGCAAACAAAGCCTAAAAAAACTAACTCTAAGCCCTAACCTTAACCCTAATCCTAGCCCTAACTTAAAGCCTAGCCTAAACCCTAACCCAAACCTATAACTGTAATAATCAAAATAAAAATTTCTGAAAATGAGTGACGTCACTGGAATCTTTGTTTATTTAACTGCGCGTGTTACATTTGCCAAGTCACTTCATCTTCCTTTTCCTGATCTTTTATCTGGTATTGTAAATATGCTGTTTTTGGTTTAAAGCTTGCCGTACTGTGTAACTGAATCGGTTCATCCTTTGTTAATGATTTTGCTAGGCCTATCACATAAAGATTCTCTGGTCAAGTCTGAACTAATGTTGAAAATTTAGTCCATGTTTTAATTTGGAGGTTGTGTCAGGCTACTGATTGTAGTATTGTAGCCTTATACTTGTAGTCTTATCATTTACTCAAAAAGCAAGATAATTTTATGTATCTAGAAATTGCATTGCAGTCATAACCTTCAGACTTATTTTTTTATCAACTTAGATTTAGGCCTATTTTGGAGTTGGTGTATGTAATTAGCTTGTTCAATAAGTCTTTATTGTGATATTTCATACATCGACACCAACTAAATGTTTTGCCATCGAATATGAATTATGTCAAATTTTGAACCACATCTACATCAGACCTCCACATCTATTCTAATTACGTTTTATTTCTTGCATTAAAATTGTCAAACTATATCAAAATGAGTTCAAGAAATGATCCCCAACAACGAGCAATCATAGCAAAACTCAGCAGAGAAGATCTGGAAGATCAGCACTTACGTACATTGGAAGACATAAACATTTTAAAAGTTCATGCAAGAAAACAGGAAGAAAAAATTAAAAAGTAAATGTAATAGTAATCATAGGCATCGATTTTTCGTTGGTTAAGCAAATCCAAGCGGCAAAATGTTTTTGTGAAGTTTGGTTATACTTAATAATTCTATTTCAGTTTTGAATTTTGCCCCCAAATTCAGGTTAAGACCAAAAACAAAGGTCTTTGCTGCATTCTGGTTCTATCTCAGACCGGAATTTCGGATTTTTTGTTGCCAAGTGGGTATTACTTGCCAGAAAACCGAGGGAGCCAGACATATTTTTCCCTCTTCTCTGTTTGACCTGAGGGGGAGTTGCCTCCCGGTCCCCCCAAAATTGACGCCTATGATAGTAATAATCTGATTTGAAGCTTTATCTTTGTGGATCTTTTGTTTAGGCAATGCACTTGCGAAAGTGAAAATAATGAGGTCTAATGACTTAAAGTATATGCATTTAAGCTGTGATGTTTTGAGTCTTTTATTGAAGTAGAATTAATAGTTATTTCATATTTACAACAATGTATATGGAATGTCAATATTTCATTTTGAGAAGCTTTAAATAGTATTTGGTTTTACAAAGTTTTGAATATACACAATCCAAACTTTAATAATAGACACAACCAATAGCTTATCAAGATTATAATCATAGACATATGTAGCTATTTTTCATTAATTGGCTTTTGAGCATTCAATATCTAACTCTTTTTTTGGTCTTTTTTAATGTGGTTTTGATGAAAGTTATAAGAACTGTAGCTTGAAAGTAGGCTGCTACCAGTCATACCTCATGATTTTCCATCACTTTTATTTTGCATGGTGAAGTCCTTAAAAATGATTTCACCCCGGACCCTTAATGTATTTGTACTTGATGTTGACAGGTTGATCCATCTTATTGATGGCCTTTCTTAAGATCTCGTTCCTTTTTTTGCGAGTAAAACAGTGGCGTAGCATGACATTTCCGATAAGGCATGCAATTATGATGACATCATCAGTTTTGATGACTCATTGGTTTTCAGGCAGTCAAACATGAAAGTAACTTACACTGCTAAATGTCTAGTATTGCGACTAGGTCTCCTCCCCCCAGTACACATTAGTGTGTACAAGTCTTTCTTGTGTTGCTACAAGCAGTGACAGGTCTAGAAGTTTATATGTGCCAGTAGCCAGTACCATACTAGGCTAACACTAACAGTAAAGTAGGCCCAATAACATTGAGGTAAAAACATTGTATAATTGTAGAACAAAGCCTAGCCAACTTGCTTAACAGCAAATACATAGCCTACTTTTATAGCATCTTTTTCTGGTATTATTGTAACATGTCATGGTCTAGCAACCATTAGCGATGCTATGCTAATGGTTGGTCGGTTCTATATGCGATGCTAGGCTGGTCGGTTCAACGCTAGTCCAATGCAAGCATGGTTAGGCCTTGCCTTGTTTAGTTTATTTAGCAACTAGTTAAGCACATTAAGCAGGCTGGTCGGTTCAAGGCTAGTCCAATGCAAGCATGGTTAGGCCTTGCCGTGTTTAGTTTATTTAGCAGCTAGTTAAGCACAAACAAAACAGCGAAACAACCTACTGGAAATTTATTGATCACCTTAAGAACTTTTTTGCTAACCTTGTGCAAACTCTTCAACTAGCCTAGGTCTACTAGGTAGTAACTAGACCAGCTACCGATAGATTTCCCATCTTGCTTTCACACTCATAACTCAACGTTTGGCATATATATTATATGTATAGTGCAAACAATACCATATCGAAAACTCACTCTGAGTTGCATTGCCTAGTGCTAATACCTAGACCAGCTATCACGGCTTGGTTTTGCTGCTGAGTTATTCGCTTTTAGCTTGTCACTAAATTACATAAAATAAATGGCAATACGCATGCAATATTTAAAATCGCATGCTTTGGTGCCAAGCTTCTGGCCTGTTTTGAGCTAATTTACTGTTACGAATTTCAAATGAAAATAGAGACTGCATTTTACAAAAACAAGAAGCTAGACATTTAAAAGAACTTTTACAGCAAACAATGAGCCAATCAAAGTTTTCAAACCTGTTTAATTGTGTTCATAATCTCATTAAAACATAGCTATCTGTTGAACCGCTGAATGCAATTTAAAAATTGCATGTGTGTTGCCATTATTTTTTGTAATTTAGCAATATGCTGAAATTAGGCTAAAACTGAAATCAATGAATTAAGCAAGAGTATTTATTGCGACTTGGCCTTGAAAGTTAATGCCCGCAACTGTGGCAACTTAGTTTGATTTTGTTTTGAATTTTTACATGTACTTGTTTAATTTATTATTTTCTTTCTTGGCTGATGCATGCCTAGTCATTTATCCAAAAAAGTTATGGTAAGATAAAGTAAATATATTTGTTTTCTTGAGATTGAGAACTACTACAGCCACTTATTTTTTTCATAAATTTTATTTAGATGTTCAACTTTAGTTTTTCTTTCTAGCTAAAATAATCCGTAGAATATTTTTGTTCAAAGTAAAATTAATTTTGGCTTGACTAGAATTAACAAGTAAAAACAAGTAGCTATAATTAACTTATTTTCATTATATACAGTACTCATTTTGGAATTTGTGTATATTAGGTGTGTTTGAAAAGTAGCGGGACTGTGCACGCTGCACGAACAACTTTTATCGCAGAGAAAAAAGTGTTGCTTTCTATAATGTCACAATATCTTATGGTTATGAAAACCAAATTTCAGCATTCTGTGACAACTACATTCTTTTTTGCATGTTTTTCTGTCAAGGTACTTTTTTTGTGACCGTTTTGTGAAAATTTGATTAAATTAAGAATTTTTTGCTTTTTTTTTGGTGCAAAGGATAAGTGTCGAACAACAAATCAACCTGAAATTTCTTGTCCGTCTTGAAAAAACTCCAACTGAAGCACTAAAGTTGCTTCAAGAAGTTTATGCTGATGACACGATGTCAAGAACTCGTCTTTTTGAGTGGCATAGGAGGTTCAAAGAGGGAAAAAAGGAGGTGGAAGATGATCACAGGAGTAGGAGGCCATCCACAAGCAGAACAGATGAAAATGTTGAGCGTGTGAGACAAAAGGTGAGGAATGATCGTCGTCTTACTGTTTGAATGATAGCAGATGAGCTGGGTATGAATAGTGAGAGGGTATGGAGGTTCATTACGGAAAATCTGGGGATGAGGAAGATTTGTGCAAAAACGGTACCAAGTTGTTGAAAGAAGGACAAAAGCAGCAGCACGTGCAAGTGTGTCCAGACATTTTGGAGCAACTCGAAACTGAACCCAACTTGCTGAAAAGAGTTGTTACTAGCGATGGGTTATGGATCTTTAAGTACGATCCACTCACCAAACGGCAGAGCCTTGAATGGAAGAGTGCTTTGTCACCAAAGCCCAAAAAGGCGAGGGTGTTTAAGTCTGAAACCAAGGTGACGCTGATCGCTTTTTTGATGTCCTGGGAATTGTCCACGCAGAATTCTTGTCACAAGGCCAAAATGTTAATCAACGCGTCTACAAAAACATCTTGCGACGTCTGATGTGCTCAGTGAGGGAGAAAAGAAGAGAACTGTGGGAAACGAGATCATGGCTGCTTCATCATGACAATGCTCCAGCTTATAATGCCTTGGGAATTCGGGAGTTTCTTGCCAAAAATAACAATGCTGTACTGGAGCAACCACTCTACTCTCAAGATCTGGTCCCTTGTGACTTCTTTTTGTTTCCCAAGCTCAAGGAAGTCATCAAAGAAACTTGTTTTTAAAATTCGGAAGCCATTAAAACAGCCGTGATGAGAAAGCTCTGAGCAATCTCGAGGGAATCCTACCAGGAGTGCGTGGAAGCGTGGCAGAGGAGATTGGAAAAGTGCATTCGAGCCCAAGGAGATTACTTTGAAGGCGACATGTTGTAAAATTTACTTGTCAAATAAATTAAAACATTTATAGACCCAGTCCCGTTACTTGTCAAACACACCTCGTATTCTAAGTAGTATGCAATGAATGTGAGCTTCGCTTTTTAATTGAGGTAGTGAGATATGTGAGGAAGTGCTACCGGTGTACCTCACAGATATATGAGGAAGTGCTACCTCACAGTAGTGAAAAATGTTTAAATTCCAGTTCTCTGAATTTTTTAATCAGTTTTTTGTAAAATACAAATTGTGCTTTTAAAAATGTTCATAATCTAGTTTTTTATATTGCTATATTATTTTTTTTACTTTTAGAATGGCCACTAAACTTATTCGACTAGCGAATGACAGAAAAAAACTTGCTGCCCAAGGTGGAACAGGTAAGAAATTTTGCCTGATGCAAACCAAACTTTGTTTTACCACATAAAATTTGGGTAAAATCCATCAATAAGCCTAAGTTAATTGCTCTCTGTTACTTTTGTAAACATATTACTCTAAATAACAGTAAATTGAGTTTTTGATTTGAGGAAGGTGAACTAGAGTTACTTAATATGCTCTGAAATTTGAATGATTTTGTTTGTGTTTTATGACGGGTTGTCAATCCACACATTAAATAATCCTTGTTAGTGCTTTTAACGTTTGAATGCGAAAAGGTTGTCAAAACTCATGTGAAAAATGGGCACAAATGAAACCCCAGTGTTATACTGAGTGATTTTAAATGTTTAGAGGTACTTACTAGCTTCATTACTAGATTAAATTGTCTTTGTTTTGCTTTCTCATTTTTCATTTTAGAAATATTTTGCATTCAAGGTGGTGAATCATTCAGTCAATTTTGGTGGTTTACAATAGCTAAAATTAAACTATAATTTTTGATATTTTTGTTTTAATTTTGGGGCTGCGGTTGCTAAGATATTCAACAAATACAAAAAAGATATCCCCTGAAAAAAGTTTTTTGGAAACTCTGAGTTTTGTTCTTTCCGCCAAAACCACATTTCTCTAAACTATTAGGCCTACAGTGGTTTTGGCGGGAAGAACAAAACTCAGAGTTTCCAAAAACTTTTTTTTGAGATATCTTTTTGCCTTTGTTAAATATTTTTGCAATCGCAGCCTCAAAATAAAAACATGTTAAAAGGTTTTGGTTACGATTTTTCTTTGTTCTGAACTGAGGTCTTCTAGAAAGTGCTTGCAATGATGGAATTGAAGTGATTGTGTTTTGTTTCACTGCTAAATCAATTTTAGCTGTGGGAATGTTAAGTAATGTTGATTAGCTTTCTGTGATTAGTGCGACGGTCGGGAAGAGAAGTTGATTTGGAAGAAATGATTGAAAAACAACAGGATTCAATAATACAACTTACAAAAGAAAAAGAAGGTTTAAAGCAAAAGGTAAAGCAGCATCTCAAATTCGGTCTCTCAAAGCATGATCTTGTGAGATTAATCGAATAATGGTATTAAGTGCTTAGCAGGTAAATTTTGTTTTCTTCACTATTCTTATGAATCTTTTTTGTGTGCTCCCCAAACATTTTATGATAAATAGTAACTACTGTACTTGTTCCAAATTATAAATTTTGATTTTAATTTATTGCTTTCTCATACTTTTGGTTGATTTCAGTAGTTACATTATGATCTATTGTGATGCATAGTATAAACATATTGAATAAAGTTACTTTGGACTAATGCTATCCATTGTGTCTATAACTAAACAATGCCAAATGATTTTTTCAATATTTGACGCTTGACGTCTTCTGCAATTAGCTCAATGTTAAAAGAGCTTCCAAAAGTATCTCTTCAGTTCAAACACACATAGAATATTGCCACCTAATGAACTCAATTTGAGGAGGTCCAGTTGGTTACAGAGCTCTGCAGCACTCTTTAGTACTAGCGCTATCAGCACCTTTCAGAACTGCTGAGGTGTTCTGAACTAGACAAGTGCTGGAAGGACATGTGATCGAATATCGTTTGCTTTGCCAATATCTTAGCCAGTGGTTTTCAACTTTTGGTAGACTGGAACCCCAATGAAATATTCGGAGGCTCGAGGAACCCATGACAAAATGACGAAGTATTATTACTACCTGTGTTACCTCAAACTTTTCACCTTCTGCAAAGGTCCTGAAGTGTTTGTGAAAAGCTGCCGGGAACTGTAACTTTTCGGCAACCTTTGTGCCTATCTCCGAAAAAATAAATTAGTAAAAAGAAGAAAAAAGCTTAGGTCTTCGGGCGGGGACCTGCACTTTTTCTGCGAGTTTCGTCTAGGTCTGCAAATAATTCAAAAGAAAAACGGTGTCGCGCCGAAAACCGCAGCTATCGACGATTTTATACCTAATGTCGTGGAACCTCTGGACTGTACTGGCGGAACGTCAAGGTTCCGCGGAATCCCAGTTGAAAACCACTGATCTAAGTCCGGCAATTCGAGCTTGTATAATACGGTATTATCAGTTTAGGCTTTTGAACTTACTGTAACTCACAGCAGAACATACAGTGGCTGCGTTTCTCTTGTAATTATGAAATGATTTTACTCGTTTTTTGTGTGTTATTTATTTTTTTTTCTATGCTTTTGTAGAGCTCTTGAGGTCATGTTTATAACAAAAGCTTGGTACGACGTCTTGAGTCAGCTGTTTGCTGATGTAGACTTATATTGTGCAGAGTCAAAATCAAAATTTTTATTATACTCGCTGTGTTACGCCAAAGCGTGTAATGAGTTGGCGGAGCCCATTTTTACGTCATTGCACCTTGCCAACACAGCTCCTTAAGAAATGTCAAAGCGGTGGCGAGCCGTTGGCAACATGGTGTCCGACTTAACCGGTCTGAGATATGAACCTCTGACCTCCTGCTCCAAAGACGAACGTGTTGCTGCTCGACCAACTGACCGGCATATTCGTCATTTAGATATTTGCAATCTGAGTATTTGTTTTTAGTTGCGATCTGCAAACCAGCAGCTGTTGCTTGATAGAAAACGTCCATCTCCTTACTCGAACGTACCAGGTAGGGTTGATAGCGGAATGACAAAAACGTTAGAAAGGGACCGAAAACTTCGTTCTAGAAGGTCAGTATTAATTTCAAAATGTGAGTATGAGGCCTAAATGCATTTTGTGACTAGAGCACCACTATCGCTCATTCTTATCCCTAAAAGTACTGCTTGAAATGGATGATTATTATTATTATTATTTGTGACTTTGAAATCGAAAACATAATGGGAGTAGGAGCGCTTAGGAAAAATTCCGAAGACTGTAAAGTGAAATAGTAGGCTACGTTTAAACGCTAACTTGGCATTTTAAAAATTATCATTTACATGTGGCTGGCTAGGGTTACTGCTAACTAGTTCTGACGCACTGTCTCTTTCAGATCACTCGACTGGACTTTTTTTAGCTTACTGAATGGTGCGTAGAAAGTAGTTGGCAGTTGCCTAACCAGCTAATATATGTTATTGAAACAGAATTTTTGAGCTAAAGTATATTCAATATGTGTTTTTTCAATGCATGTACGACTGTAGGTATATGATTCTTCGACTGTATATACCGTACCTTTTATTCCACTTTTGAATTAGGCTTTTGAGATTTGATTTCTTTGTTCAAATACGTTTTGCAGCCCTAGTTCCCCCCCGCCACAACGAAACCGATATGGGCACAGTCTTCTTGAGGAGGCTCGAGAGGTTAACGAAGGGTTGAGACAGCGAATTCTTACTTTACAAAAGCAAATTGCCAGATACGAGGATGAAAACGCTTCTCTGAGAAACAAACTCGTTTCTGCAGGTAAGATAGTTTAACTTCTACTTTTAATCACCACTTTAAAATGAAGTGAAATTTTCTGCGTTTTCACGAAGTCAAATCAATATCTTTGGAAATTATTCATAGTTTTTGAATAAATATTCATAATAATAACATTATTTTGGTACTGTAAGGACTATCATCAGAACTATTGGTTAGGACTGCAGTATCTTGTTTGAATTGATGGTTTTCATATTTCAATAAATTTTCAGCATTTTCACAAAATCGTCATCTATAAATCGTCTCCACTCAATCGCCAGTTGTAGCTTTTTCGGTCTCGGTTTATGTTTTACGCTCTAAGTTGTTGAATTTGCTTTTTTTATTCTTAATTTTCATCAACAACCACAGTATTTTAAATTGCCAATGATTGGAAACATTAATGCGAATACGATGGTGGAAAAGTTGTAGACAGTCTCGTTACAAACTTTTTAATTTTGTCCTTTGTGACGAATTCCTTAGACTCGGTTTGTAATTTCGAAGTTGAAAGCACTTTTCGGTACCGCTGTTGAATACCGGTAACGATCCTACAAACATTATTAATGTTACGCGCGCTTAAATGGCTCATCAATTACTTTCGCATAATTAACAAACATCTCAGTTTGTTCAATTAAGTTCTCAGATATTTCTGCTTCGAAATTTGCAGGATAAATTATTGTCGATGGTTTGTGCTTCTCAATCTAAATGCTAATAAAGGTTGTTTGCGAACCACGCTAACTTAATTCAACGACCCAGTAATTTGAAAGTGCGCCTCATATACGCCGGTGAGGTAGCAGTTGGTTGGAACAAACTAAAGAATGCGGTTATGTTCTTACCAGTTTACACCAGAAACGCAGCTATGATAAAAAATAGAGGAAACTCAACATAAAGTGGAAAGGTTTTGGAGGGAAATGGGATGTTTAAACCAATAAAAAGATAAATGTAGGCTTCCAACATCTGTATCTGATTATTTCTAAGGAATCATATTATGTTGGATTGCTTTAGATGCAGAGCACGAAGAAGAGCTTCTTATGATACGTCAAAGCGAAAAAGGCAAGGAAAAATTGACACTAGATGGCAATATTGAGCTCATACGCATGCAACGGCAATTGAAAGAAAAAACAACTGAAATATCAATGTTGGAGGCGAGGTCAGTTGTTGGTTGATCTTTTTGTTTAACGCCAGTTAATTGGCTAATATTGTTGGGTTAGCTGCGGAGGCTTGAGTGGTTTAAAGCCCTTGTCGCAACTTTGATCCCAGTTGTGCCTTTTGCTATTGCGGTTATAGGGTCGAATTTCATTCGTAGTCGTTTTTTCTGACGATTGGGTGTAGATTTTCCCTACTTCATTCGAGGTAACTGTCCGTCCTCATAGCGGGTGGAAATGTTGACCAAAGGAACCCATCAGCATTGTAATAAGAAAGCCCTGTGTGGTTATTGGTTGTCGAATCTCTTGAGCGATGTTGCAATGGATGCTTTCTCTCCCACCAGACTCTCCAGCCCAACCGGGTTCTGTGGTGATGTAGCATTTCTGTTGCACCACGTTTTCATCCACACGAAAGAGCCGGCCAGCCCAACCTACCAACCTGAAACCAATTTGTCTATAACGTTTTTTCTTTTATTTTCGTCATTTTCCGACTTGTGGCAGATGTCGCGAACTTGAAGGCAGCTATCAGCGATTACGGGGTAGCCATGATGACATTCTGCATGAAAGCGAGAGGGTCAAAGCACAATTAGTCAGTGAACAGAGAAGAAGTACGATGGCAGAAGTAAGGCGAACTAAAATAACTGAGAGTCTTATCACAATACAAAACATGCCCCAATTTTTCATGCCGCACTTTTTCTCAGCGGTATTAACGTTTCATTATTGTTGCCCTCATATTAAAAACTACAGTTTTTTTCATGAATACAAATTTTTAGGTTTTTATGTAGTTGAATATGCCTTCAACAAAATAATATGGCCCTGAAGTCCATATCTGCTACAAGACTTCTCAAACCAATATGTTGTGGACAATTAACCAACACCTACAGGGTGCTCGATCCAGGGCTAGAGTAGAATACAAGTATTTCACTTGCATAAATTTTAAATCTTATCAAATTTATTCGCCATTTGTAGGCTCTGCGCTTCAAAACTTTTATCACCTGGCCGTAGCATATCCTTTTTAGTATTTTTCTGCTTTACTTTCTGTACGTTACGTTAGTGTATTGAAACAGCCTTTGTGATTTAAAGTTGTAACAACATTTATATATAGACTTATAATTCATTTAAATCGAGAAATTAGCGTTAAATATTGTACTTGTTATGAGATGTGGTGCCACTGCCCACCAGTATAGTCTGAACCAATTACAAAGGACAGAAAATTTTGTACCAGACTTCATTAAGACAAAGCGACCAAAGACAGAGTGTTGCGCGGTTACAAGCCACGGTGAGGGAGTTGGAAAATGAAGTGGCAATTTTGAAAGAAGCCAATGAAAAACTAACTCACAGGTGTGTAAGGATGACGGTTGGGATGATCTTGCTTGTAATCTATAACATTCTGTAAAAAGAAGGCACCGTGTTTGTACGATTCCTGTGTAAGCAGAATCACTTTGGTTTCCCAGGTTTGCTGACTAGAGAAAAGGCCTGGTTAGTATCGTAAACAAGAGCAAATTCACGGTAGAACCTGCGTTTCAATCACTTCGCGACTTAACTCAAGCGAACTGAAAAGATGGAAGATGTGATCGAAGATCGTTCAAATGTTTTTGCTTCTGACGAATTTCTAAATCTAGTTTTCAATTCAGTGGCTGTTACTGGCAAGTCTATGGTGGAATGCAGCAGGCAGGACTGCAGTGCAGGTGTTGTTTTGTCATAGAACTGCAAAACTTATCCTTTTTTACAAAGTCCCAATAGCTTCTTTTAAAGTTATAGGATGGATTCTATCAGGCGCGCAACCAGAATTTTGCTCAAGGAGAGGGGGGCTCAATTGAACGGCGTGCTGAGCAAGTTGGTGCAACTAAAATTACGACTTATCAACGGGCAGAGCCCCCAGTCGCTTGACGATTTTTGTAATGTTTCGTAAAAAAAATAGCCATTTGGATCACATTTTGCACAGCTTTTAAGTCGTTTGACAGAGCTAATAAAATCCTAAAAATTGGAATCCAGTTGAAGAACCAAATGCTCATTGCCCAGCCCCTTCAACCCTCCCTCCTTTACGTACAAGTCAAGTCTAAAACACGCTTAAACGCTTGCATTTTCGTTAAAGCATGAAAAAGAGAAACAACAATTATTCATTTAAGCATGAAAAAGAGAAAAAAAGGCAATCCAAGAATTAAAAAGAGAAAAAATGATAGCTAACGGGTACAGTTATGAATCGTTACTTTGGCAAAACGAAACTATTACTTCATGTAGACGGTTATTTTTTTTAACGATTAATTGCTGAATTTACATATCACTATTGCTTGTTACCCTGCTGTAACGAACAAATGAAGCAAAGGGAAGAAACGGTCGAAGTCGGAATTTAGCACTTCGCAGTCGCAGCTGTGGCCGCGGTCTAGCAATTACGTAGCCATGTTTACGGACGAGAGGTTTTAGGAAGACATAAAATAAAAAAAATTTTAAATGCGTCACGGGACCCCGTTACAGTTCGTTGTGGCTTTAACTATGAGTTGCATGCAGTAAACATTGCTGTTTTGCTTATCGACCTTGAGGCGGCTTGTACTGCAGAAATACGTTTATCATTTGACTGCTTACATTTTGCCTTTTTTTGCGTTTACATTAAAAAAGATATCATGCGTATTTCCGCTTAAAGTTACGCGTGGTCGGTAAAATCCGCTTCTGGCAGGATTACACAGTATCCGTTTTTGGTCCGTTTTTTTTGGTACTGCATGAAAAAGTATGTGCTTGTTTGTCCGCAGTTTTTACGCCCATATCCGCATTAAGTAGACTGTTACATATTGATGAAAATTTTTGGGTGAACGATGAGAGCAATATTTCAAAATAGGACTGTTTCCTTTACAAAAAAATTTTTTGCGAAATGTTTTGTCCAGTATGTTTTTGTGCATTGTGCTGATATAGACATATAAAAATGCGAATGAAAAGAACATACTTTTTATGAAGAAGAAAAAACTGAGAAAAGCGAACGAAAAACGAATACTATGGAAATTCATTTTTTGGTAATTCAGTTTATCACTGCATTGTTTACTCTTTCCAAGATGACACTTCCCGTTTAGACTAGGTTTGACGATTTTGGCACCTGCACTGTATATTTAAGTCGTAACGACGAAATATTCCATTTTAGTGCATTTGACCAAGAAAAAGAGCTGCAATGGCGACAGTTAGAACGTGACCTCCGTATTCAAATCGGACAGCTAGAAGCAGCTATGAAGGCAGATATGACTGAAAGAAATAACATTCTGTCGAAAATGAACAGCGAAAGAGGTAAAAAAGTTCTTGTGTTGCACGACGTATTGAAATTGCTAATCCGGACCAAGTTCAAAATGGTTTTTAATTTTGTTTCTCCCAAACTGATTTTTGATCTGGTATGTTGAAAATTCGAGTTGACTAGTTTGAGCTTACTACTGTTGTTATATTTGCTTGAACACTGTTACCTTATTAACGCTGAAAATGCTTTTAATGTTAGGTGCAGCTTTCTGCCACCTCCACTCTTCAGTTTGGGTTTATTTTTTCGCTCACAAGTTTCGGTCAAATGCCCGAATTTGTAAATATTTTTTTGTTTGTTTTAAAACAATTAAGTTTATTTTCGCAATTATTAGCGAAGTTTTGATAATGTGAAAAAAAAAACAAATGTACATTTAACTCGCCACTGAGAAGCAGTTGGCCGGTAAATTCACTGCACTTGCTTTCAAAGTAATTTTGAAGTTATAGCATACAGTTGGCAGCTATGTCTAATATGACGGGGCTGACTGTTGAACCCCAGCCCAGGTTTTTCTCTACAGTCGGACGCTATTATTACTCCTCCAACTAGGGTGCTCCTTCAATTTGGTGTAGATAAGGCGATTGATATACAATATTCCCTCCAAAAAGACCCTCATCGCTAAGTTTTTAGTTGGTCTACCTTTTTTAATTCGCTGGGTTGGTTCATTTTGTTCGCCAGTGCATGGCTGCATTTGCTAGAAATTTGTAGTGTTCGGATAGGATGCCACGTGTGCTCTGTAATTCCATGCTATGTGGTCATGATTGCTTGATATGGGTTCAACCCGCACCCTGGTCACGTTGTTGCGTCCTTAGATAAGACCCTTTACGATGATTATCTCTGCTTGGTGGCTTCGGACAAGTAGCAAATTCATTGGACAGGAATTCCAAAAAATTCACAGAAACATTGGATCACCCGAAACTCCTAAGCAGGTGTGGATTCCTCCAAACACGAAGTAGTCAATGCAATGAAAAGTGTACGGATTGTCAAATAGTCAGCGTTTAACGCTGTCCGGTGACAGGATACGTTTTACTTACTTTGCATTTATGCGACTAAAAGGATTGAAAAGTAATATGTTAAACTAGGTTACAATTTCGAGTTGCATTCGCAAAGCAGGAAAGCTCACAACGAACTCGATCGACTCCGACACGAAAACGAAGATTTACGAGACCGCCTGAAAATATATACTTTGTCAGGTCAGTCAAAACTTCAGTGCCGTTTGGATATTGTAATTGTAATTGCATTTTATTCGCCAAGTTGCTTTGGCCAGGAGGAAACAGCAAAGAAACATTTCGGTTTTCGAGTCAATCTGCCACCTTCCTCTCCGTTTGCTACACACAATGGAGGCTTCACACTATTCCTTTTAGTGCTGAACGTCAAGCAGGGAAGCTTTGAATACCAAGTTTTATGGTTTTGGTTTGGCCCGACCGGGAATCAAACCCGAGTCTACCGTTTCAGTAGCAGACGCTCTATCCACTGGACCACTGATCAGTTTGAACTTCGGATATTCAAGGTTTAATGAAAAGTTTAAAGAATGACCAAATTACAACCAATTGTAAAATCGAATGGATGGCATGAATGCAAGTGTTATTTCAAGTTTCATCTGATGTTGTTTCGTACATCAAGCAACGTCATAATGTCGCAGGTGATTCGGTGGATGTGGAGGAGCTGAGAAGCGCACTGTCCGTCATCCGACAGCGACGCCACGCTGCCGCCATGAAAGAACGACCCGATTTCCTTGAAAACGTTGACCCGAAAGGTGAGCTGGGGGTTTTGTACGACTCGATTTGATTTCTTCTGGAGACTATTTGTGAAATTTTTCCGCCACTACTTCAAGTACAGACAGACACCTTTCATTCTTTCACCAAAGTACCACACGATTAATGGTGTAGATTCATAAGTAAAACCTATCAAGTTTAAATTTTGATGTTTTGATTACAGAGTTTAGTTTATTTCGTTCTAATACAACTTTTCCTCATAGTAAAACGTAGGTAGTTGACCATTTTCAAGTTAAATTGGTTAAATTTATGGGTTGTTTCAGACCTGACGCACGAATTTTCCGAATTGCAATCTAACCACGTGGAAACTGTTCAAGAACTAGATAAAACAAGGGAGATGCTGTTGATGCAGCATAAAATAAACAAGGACTACCAGATAGAGGTTGGTCGGACAGGATTTTATTTCTTCATACTCATTAAACGATTTGAATGTTGAAATAGAAGTCAAACACGAGACTTGTAGTAAATTCAAGCAAATATTCAAATTGAAAAAGTGAAAGTTTGCCTTTCTGCAATAACTTTTAGGCGATTCTTTGTTTTACTCTTCCAAGTTTTCATAATTTCATTAAAACCTAATCCAAACATGCTCATTCTGGTTAAACGACTTTTTTAAACCTTGATTTTTCAGTGGGAGTGCAGTCACAAGTAGTTTGTATTGTGTCCATCATTCTAGATTTTTCGCTTCACGTATTTTCTTTTTAAAGCTTGGATTTTGAGTGATTTGTGTATTTGTTGCTTCAATTAAAGTTTGAGTTGTGCGCAAAATTTTGCGTAATTCTCGTTTCCCTAAATCATTTTTAATGTATAGTTTTGATTTGACTTGAATTACAACGGTTTTCAAACACTCACAGGTGGAGAGTGTGACGAATCAAATGCATGAAATGCGAGAGGAATACGAGGCAAAGCTTGATCGATATGTCAGGTTGCTGGATGCTCGGGCGGCTAGAATTAAAGTAAGACTTTCCTTCTTGCAACTTAATTGCAATTCTAAAATAGGTATCTTAGTATTGATTAGTCACAGTAGTTTTCTCGCAGCTAGTGTATTTCCACAGATCGCGAAATTATGCTTGTGGGGAAAGGGTATTCATACTATTCAATAGACTATAAAAAACGGTTAGTTTGTTAATGCAATACCGCCCCTATAAGCTTAAGCTTTAATCGGTTTGTGGTTTTGTTGCTTTTGTCGAATGAAGGTTGAGAACCATTACTCTAGTATCGATATTATTGTTTGATATCCCAGTTGTAGAAATCTTGAAAACTTTTCTACCTTTGCTGCCTCGACTCTCACTACTAATACTGGCATTTTTTAGCTCATAAACCTTTATCGTTACAACTTGTTTTGAATGTTTTGAGATTTGCTATTTGCGGTTTCTTCAGTGTTCAATGCAATTGATCCATCTCCTTTTAAGCATTCTTCTGCAGCCATTCTACCAAGGTTGACCGACAGGCCATTTGTTGTAGGACGTTAACCCGTAGAAAATTTCCCAAATGTTTCTTATCTCTTTGTCTTTGGTTTTTGCTGCTTTTATTCTTGTTCTATCCAACGTACGGGTTCTGCTCTACTATACAGTTCACAAACACGACTACACATTTCAATGTTTTGTAGAAATTGGAACAGCAGTTGCATGACGTTGCGTACGGAACAAAGCAGTTTAAAGTGGACACTGAACGATTGGAGGAGGTATGTGGGAGTAATTGCTGTCTATTCAACCGTGAGCAATAAAATGTTAATTGAAACTGGCGGGCTTTTTCCTGTGGGTGGGAGCATGATGGGAGGGAAGATCACACCTTAGAACCCAAAGTGTGGAGATTGGAGAACCCGGGAGAGATGTAGCCGTTTCAACTACACTGAAAGGATGGAAACCGATTCGTCACACAGGCGCCCACTGCTCTTGTGTACTCATACGCCGCCGGTATACACTGGGTATGCGGCTTCAATATCGTAGGTGTTTTAATAAAGTCTTAAGTTGCTGTTAATTAATTGCAGCACGAAAACAAAAAGTTTTCTGTCAGATTAAATCGTTTCAGATTTACATAATAATGTAGATGATGGTTACAACGATATGTTTGCTGGATGTTAACAGCGTGCTGGTTCAAACTTATAACCTTTTTTTTTTCAGTTCGAAGATGACAATTGCTCTTTTGACACGGTCAAACTTGAACGTGGTGAGAACTTGCTAGAAATCAACGTCACCAAAGTAACGTTGACCCCTGACGCCACGTCGATGTTGACGGATAGAAACGCGTCATTGTTCGTCACCTACGCGTTCTACGACTTCGATATGGTCAGCACTCCAATACAGAAATTCTCGCAACTTCTCTTCGACTTCACAGCGCAGTTCATCGTCAGAGTTGACGACACATTTCTTCACCATCTGCAGAAGGTTGGTGGGTGTTAAAACTCAGAAATAATGCGATATATTTTGTTCCTTTGCTCTGTTACAGTCACGAAATTGTGCATTTTTTGTTAGCACTACCTTCATTTTATTCAATTATAGTGGGATTTTTTCGTTTTACCATAAGCCATCTCGTTTTGCTTGAAACAGTTATTTCAGGCTGAATCATGGCCTCTTCTTGAATGTTTAAAGTATTTTGCATACCTTTCTAAATATTATGTTTTTTTATTCAGCAAGGAACGTTATTTGAGCTTCACGAGGCAGTCGGCATCGACCATCGGACAATCGCATCCTGCAAAGTTCGTTTCCACGAGTTGCTTGATCGGCCACAAGGAAAATTACGCGGTAGTGCAACATTAGTAGGTGAGGATTTTGAGGAACTTAGAGCTGTACTTACATTATATTTACTACGTTGGGTTGGTCAGGAGGCAGCGAAGGGACATTGTTATCTTCTGGGTATATATGCCACCTGTCAGAACAGAACACTTTATTTTTGTTGCCAATAAAAATACCAAAATGACACAGAATTGCGCAATGATAAACAGCAACGGGAGGCTGCGAAGGGACCATTGGTCTTCAAGTCAAGCAGCAACCCTGGCAAATATCTTAATTAAGTTCAAAATGTTACAGTAAAATATTAATTTGTATAACTAAATATTTGGTAATGAAAAGAAATGACAGCAGACTGTTATGATACGCATTAGTAAATTTAGTTCTTGTATTTGCTAAGGAGAAACTTTTTATAAGACTCTTTAAACTTTGAGTCAGTGCATTTTTAAGATCAGATGGAATGTTGTTCCGTATTTTAGCTCCAATGTATTTTATGGAGTGTTGGGTTTTTGAACTCATAAATCGCGGTAAAAAAATGTCATTGCTAGAGCTGTGGCGGGTAGAATAGGATGAAACATCTGATGAATAGGCAAAATAATGTTTAAAATTAAGAGGTAATTTGCTATGAGTAAACTGATACATTAATTTTGCAACTTCAAAGTTGTACAAGTCTTCAAGTTTTAAAATTTCTTGTTTATAACATTGTGGCGTTATTCTACCTCAAATTTTAGTTTTAGAAATAATTCTTAAGGCTTTGTTTTGTAACCTTTTTATCTTTATTAAGTAGCTTTTATATGTTGCACCCCACAATGGCAACGCATAATGCAAATGAGTATGTACGAGAGAATAGTACAAAATTATTAACGTATTGCATGGAAGATAGTAGCTCAGTTTAGCGAGAACGCCAGCAGAACGTCCAATCTTCTTTTCCAAAAATATAATATGAGGCTTAAACGATAAGTGTTCATCGACGAAAATTCCTAAAGATTTTGCTGATTCCGAAGGTTGTACAATTTGATTATCAAAGTTTAAAGTAAGCGAGGTTGTGGATTTTCTTGTTTGGGGAAAGACAAGTAAAGCAACAGTTTTAGCTTTATTAACCACTAGATTATTTGCCAACATCCAATATGACCCTCTTAACAATTCTGAATTTGTCAAGTGTTGTAAATTTTCAACATTGTTTTCAGTTGTCAAAAGAGCTGTGTCATCAGCAAAGAATCTAGGTACAGTTTGTCTGTTTTTTTCTGTTTACCACTCCCTCCCTTTTACCGCTGAAAATCGAGCAGGAAAGCTGCGAGTTTCTGTGCAGCAGGCTTTCAAATTTAGTTAGCCTACTGACTTTATAGGGGCACAGACACCCTAAATTAGGTTGTCAGCAAAAACAGTTGAAGATATCTTATCAAAATTTATCCAAAAATAACTCAAAGATTCAATATTGTCAGTTCAAAAGGTCAAATGCAATTCCAACATCAGCTTACAAGATCAGACATACAAAATTAGCAAACAGATTCAAAAGTTCAGAAAATTTAAGTTAAGCTTGTTGCAGCCAAGCTTAAATGAAAGTTTAAGTAGGCCTAAATTAAGAAGATGAAAAGAAGATTTACTACTGATTTTGGGCTAACAACCTTATTCAAATAGAATACAAAGAATCATTAAAAAAGGCAGTTAACTAACTTAAACACTGAATACGGTCACTCAATGCGGTACTCTAGGCTAAACCTAAACCCTAACGCCATCCCTGGTCTAACAAGCTTGAAAACCTAATCACAAACAGTAATGTTTCCATAGACAAAAATATGAAAAACTTCTACTCCGTAATTACGGATAGGGAAGGGACAGCAAGCGAAATAGGCCAGAAAATAACATTCTAAATCCTACACAAAGTAATAATCCACAAATGCAAGCAAATCACTACAAAAATAGAAAACACGAAACGAGGCGGTGAAAAAAGGAATGGATATAATAATAGCTTACTGGAACACTGCGAATACTATTTTTAAAGACGCGATAGTTGATTGGTTAATTTAAAAACTGGTTTTTGGTTTGAAAAAAAGATAAAATATTTCGAAAAACGTTTGTAAGATGCTGTTTAGGACAGCTATTCAGTATTGACATGCCTAAACAGTAAACACATCCGTTTCCTTCCATGCTGCGCTGAACGAAGGCAGAAAAGCTGGTGCATTGCTATACCAGTTTATATTTTCGAGGTGACTGTTGGTTGCGGTTTGATTCCGAGCACACTCGACTTGAGAAGCAACTCACGACTCGTTAATGCACAAAATTATAATGATGAAGAATATTTCATTCCTAATTATAATTATTGATCTTTGCTGTAATTCGCCATTGGTATGTTTTTAGGTATAAATGGAGTGAACTGCGGATCCTTAGAATTCTGGATTCGCTTACGAGTTCCGATGGACCAAGCGATCAGATTGTACAAGGTAAATTATTTAATATTTGCGCGCTTTTTCAACTATCCAAATCCACTTTTTTTGGTACAAGTTAACGTTTGTAGCGAATGTAAGAGCACCGCGTATTTGATGGCACATTTTGCTCACCAGACATTAGTTTTTACCTAGCATAGGCTGATGTACTAGGTCTCAAAATTCGCTGCTGTTTAACTAGTTCGGCGAATTTTGGTTTAAACTTACTTGACTATGTTAAGTGTTTTGCATATGGTGAAGTCAACGGAGCTTTACAACACTTTGGCTATTTGGTATTAAGTTTTTGTCATAACCAGTACATATTTACTCAAAGTATGATACGTTTTAAGTTGTATCTCGCCAATGTTTGAACAGTTATAGGCTCACAGTTTTATGTAGCATTTTTTAGTTTTATCCGAATTTTCTTCTTTCCGTAATTTAGCATTATAGCCGTTGTTTAAACGTAACACTTTGTCCTTGTTAGTAAAAGCTTCGGACGCGTCGTTCGTTGGGCTTCAAATATTCTGTTTTGATAGGAGCGAGTGAAAGCACTCGGTTACCTCTCAGCTAACACTGCGACAACAAAGAAAGCGCTAGATGAATTTGAAAGCGGATTCCAACCACTCGAAGACGAAGAAGACCTTAACCAGTTGCTTGTGCAAATCCTATCTTGCAACCACGTACAAGGCCGACAAATAGGTACATTGAACAGTTTGTTCGTTGTAGTTCATGTACTGCTAGTTAGTTCTCTAGCATGGTGAATTGCAGTCACTTTGAATTGATTTTAAACGGTACTTTTTTTTAAAACCAAACAGTCATTTGAGCGGTAACGCGCGCGGCTTTGGATGGATAGGTGGTAAAGGTCAAATTGTATACTGTGTTGCCAACGGCTCGCCATCACTGCGACATTTTTTCGACGCTGTTTTGCCCGTGCGCAGTTACGCGGAGATGGGCCGTGTAAACTTACTTGTTCTCGCTTTGGTGGAGCACAGCAAGTAGAATAAAAAATTGTATTTTGATTTGTGTGTTTTTTCAATAACGCTTCGACGCAGTGTACAGTGTACAGTTTGTACACTGATGGTAACGATAGAAGAGCGATAGATTTTAATTGTAAGGGTACATTGCGTTAAAATGCTGCCCAATTTAGCTAATTGCAGAGATATTGATGTTACTTTTGCCTTCTCTATTAATGGGTTGGAATTTACGTCGCAGAAGTGCAGCCAAACGTATACTGCGTTTACAAGTTCTTTGACTTCGCCGACCACGATACTCGAATCATTCCCTGCTCCAACAACCCCACGTTTGACGACCGGCAAGCCTACCCCGTTCGCATGAATGCTGACCTTGATAGCTACCTTAAGTCGGAGGTTAGTTTGTACTAGTAAAACTCCTTTATTTTTGCTGATATGATTGAAGGATCTTTGGTTATTTGCTTCAGACCGATTGCCCCGCTGGAGCAGAAGCGATGGAGTAATTTTTGATTTTGTTGCAGTGTTAACAGGCTGCCGCAGTCTGCTCTCACCCAGCTATTATTTTAATGCTGAACGTGAAGCTGAAAAGAGTTTACTGTGAATGCGATTGTTGCTCTGATTTCATTTGGAGTCTAATCCGCGTCTGTCGATTCAGTAGGACACGTCATATTAGAGAATTTTTATAAAAGACAATAAAAATTGGTATTCACAGCTTCCCTGCTTGACGTTCAGCAACAAACAGAAACAGTGTGAAACGTCTGCCGTGTGTGGGTAGACAGGTGGCAGCTGCTTGACTCGAAGACCAAAAGTTCCGTTCGCTGTCTTCTGGCCAATGCTGTTTGATGAATAACGTACTTACAATTACGCTTTTAAACGTTGGCGTGATTTTGTTTAGAAACTTGATGTCTACGTGTTCGATGATACGGACTGCGACATGACGTCATATCTGGGGAAGGCGGTGATAGATCTGATTCCTCTGGCGCATAACAAAACGATTTGTGCTCCGTTTCAGCTAAAAACGGTATGACGTTGCAATTTCTTTTATAATATACTACGTTATGATGAAACAGCTCTAAGATGTTTTGTGTTTAATGAGACCCAGACTTTTAAACTGCTCCGTACCATTTTAACTCCTGGAAATACGAACAAGGCTGAGTGTTGAGTACATACATAATGGTCTTCACGACTAGGAATGAAACCTCAATTTTGCATAAACGCATAGTCACATACAAATATTAAGTGACCTTGGAACTTTGCATCTTGATTTCAAGCCCACTTGTGTGAAGGTTAATTTCTAGAGTTCAGTTCAGTGCTTATAAAATTATGTTCGCTTCTGGAGCGTAGAAATCCCAGTTTTTTCGGCTGATTTCTTTCTCATTATGCAAGTTATTTTAATTCAAGGCTTGAAAAGTTAGAAGATTCATATGCAGACAGACAGGGATGGAATCAGCACCAAACCATTTGTCAAATATGCTGCGTTGTTTGTTTAAAAAAAAAAATTTGTCGTGTGTGTACTAGAAGGAGTCTGAAAGGTATCCACAAGCACACAAAAAGCATTTAAGAAGTACTAATCTACTTGTCCGGCACTGCTTAGCGTTAGTTTTAAACTCAAGCATTTTTTACGAAGGCTTCCGGAGAACAGAATGGAACTATTGAATTTGCCGCTAGGTGGCAGTTGACGTATAAGTCACCACCCGGTGTCTTGAGAGAAGAGCCCCTTCATGAAGACGAAGCTCAAGAACTAATTCAAGTCTCGGCAAAACCACCTACAACTCCTAAAAAGTAAAAGAAAATTTTGCATTTTGATTTTGTTTTTGCAATCCATATAAGTCGGTGTTCGTAACGATTACAAAGCAAAGCGTATTTTTTTTCTAGATCATTGCTTAAGACTAAGAGCGGTGTTTTCTATTCTGCGCATGCTATTGTACAGTAATTCAAAGTTGCTACTTGCAATAACAGCAATTTTCGTGAGGACAAGTTGTCCGAAACATTGTTGCCTGTCTCTGTAAACTCTTGATTTGACCCTAACCGTTGCTTCGTCTGAAATTGTTGATATTGGAAGGGCTACTTTGTCTTGGAGGATTTTCTTCATGCCCTTATACCTACAATTTTTTTTTTGTATTTTTGTTTATTTTTGCTCAGAGAGACACTGTAAAATAAAAAAAATACCAAAAAATTAATAAGAAAACACAAAATTGCCTTTTCTGCGAGAGGTTGCAAAAAGACCAAGAGGCAATACCTCGAAATCAATGTTCCTGTTTCATTCTTCCATGCTGTGCGCTTGATAATAGTGATTGTATTAATATTCAGATCTCCCAGGCCTCCTCCAACTTCTTCGACCCCTAAACCTCTTCACCGCCAAGCAATGTTCCCTTCCATTTACGAATCACCAAGCAAAGGACGTGATGACGTCATCAAGCAAGAAGCAGAGCGCGATGAGGAGCCAGCAAAGCCGGACGAAACAACCCTGCGATCGAGTGAGTTGAATGCATAATAGGACTTCAAATTTTCCAAATGCTTAATGATCGCGGGCAGGAGCAAGTTATAAACGAAATGCGCATTAAAAAGAATTTCCATGAAAACTTCGAAAGAGCCCTACAAAAACAATATCTTGAATTCATAAAAACCGCTAAATGCTAACGTCTTGCTTCTTTGCAGCCCCTATTTGCTTGATATAAAAACAAAAAATGTTGATAACTCGCTTTGCTTTTTGGTTTATGCTGTTTTATATATTTTTCAGAACGTTCCAGCAAACCTGAGGTTACCGAGGAAGCTCTGCTTGGCGACGTCATCTTTAAAGAATCTATGGCGTCAGAGCTTTTTGACAATTCGTCTTCAGTAAAGCGTAGAAAAGTGCAATTTAAAGAAGTAAGTTAAAATGCTTTATGTTGAATTAAATAGATTTCTTTTTTTCCTTCGTTGCTTACAGTAAAACGAAGCAGTACAAGCATTGAACACCTCACAGGCTATGAGTTATTTGGATAAATACGTTAACTTTCTTACAACTTTTTTCATATCTTCGACTGTGTTATCGAAGATTTTTTACTAAACTAAAACACAAGAAGTTACTCCTATCCATAAAGACAGGCTGTTGTACGTGTTTCAAGTTAAATAAATTCATTGGAAGAAAATTAATGCTTAGTTCATGTCTTGATGCGATTTGCTTTGACCCAGGCTTCCGAACCAGCAAGCAGTACGAAGGAACTTCCAGGAACCAGTAAACTGATCACAGTTGAAGAACCAGTAAGTAGTGCTGGTTTTGTCTGATTTTCTGTAAATTGTTTTGTAGAGTTGTAATGGGTAGTGTCTACTTGAGATGAATTTAGAATTATGAAGCCTTACTAGACTTCAGTATTTCTGCTATGGAATTTGCTTTATTTTTACCCGACTAGCTGTTTGTGCTGGAAAGTTTGACAAGTTTTTGTTTAAACCAAAGGTGGAGTCCTCGAGGACGTCCTTGGCCTCGAGGACAGATTTTGAAGTCCTTGGCCTTGGCCTCAAAGCTCAAGTCCTTGGCCTTGGCCTCGGATTTTCTTTGAGTCCTTGGCCTGGCCTCGAACGTTATATCGTCGACTCCACCTCTGGTATGAACTCAATCGATTAAAAACATTGGCTTTTTTAGATTCTAATCCAAATTTTGAAAAAAATTAAATTGTTGAATTTCGGTGCAAGCAAACTATTTGAAAAGTGTATTACAAATCATTTATCTAAGTATCGTTCAATCGTATGAACCAAGCGCTCTGCCCCTGTCCAACCTCACCAACGCAGAGCACTTCTTGGATTCTATTTGCTAGTTTTTTTTATCAGACTGTTGATTTGTGCGTAGCTCTAGTTAAGCAAAAGTGTCTATTTTCGTTAACAAATAGTGTGCATTAGAAGTGTGAAGCTTTTTTTGAACGAGAATTTAGGCTTACGGTTTATGTTTGGGTCCGTATCTAGATTTTTCAGCCCGTTCAGAGGGTTACTTTGCATTGCTCGTATTATACAACAGGATTTTTTAACACCACTGACTGCAGTAATATTTTTTAGTAACTTAAAGTATTTTCAAAAATAACTTTACAGTAACATAAGAGATTTTCTACAGGAATTTCCTGAAGGTCTGGACGAGTTGGCGACTGATCGCTCACCAGCTTCAACATCAAATGATGAAATTCCACCCAAAGTTCCTTTGGAACCGGAGGTCGTGGTCGTCCAACCCTCTGCCCCTAAGACTTTACCCAGGTTTATTTTGCTCCTACATTGGTTCTTTGTTGCGGAAAGCAGATGGAGGCGTATAACGCAAGAATAATTGGTTTTAATTATGATTTCACCATGATTTAATTATGATATTTGTGGGGCCGAGTTTTAATGTTAAATCGCTTGCGTGTTTTCTGGCCTATATTTTACCGGCGCGAAAGCCTAGTGACGAACATTTTTGTAGTCTTTCCCATTTTCTGAGGCTTATACACTTATAGTCTATAGTCCTGAAAAAGCGAAAACAAATAAAACAGGGATTTTATTTATCCACTGTTTTGTTGGCGCAGAGCCTATTGAGATGCGGCTAGACTTTGCTCAACTTGCATCTTCAGTCAAACGTCTCATTCAACTTTTGTTCAGAGCCATGCGTGAGCTTGCTCTTTCATCCTACTCCGTTCACAGCCATTATTTGTCGACGTTGTCGATTCCCCGCATACTCAATAACAGATTTAAACAGGAAGGGTGTGCGACAACTTATTTTAACCCTAATGCTTGCGGCCAGTTGACTTGGTTCGCAAGTAGGATGTTCACAAACAGCTGCTATTTAGTAGCGGAGTCAAAAAGCAGAAGAAATGTTCTTTTCGTTCAAAAGAGGTCTTATTTTGTGATTAGAACGTCGTTAACGAAGCAAGAGTCTCCTCCCAACACTCCTCCTTTTGATGAAGAGTTTGAGGAGGAATCAATTCCTGAAGAGGAGCCAAGTCCAGAAGAGGAACCGAGTTCAGAAGAAGAACCGCTTCTAGAAGAGATTCAATCTGCTAGAAGCGATGAGTTGGGAGCGATTGAAAAAGGTAATTTCATTGCTTCAAAAAAGTTTGATTGCGTTTCTAAGACTCTGTAAATTGCGCTTCTAAGACTCTGTAATGGTCTAACTGGTAAATTTACTTTCAAACGATTACCATCACATGTCAGTATGGGTGTAGGGAATGTTGGCACAATCTCAAAAAGGTGTTGGTAAAAATTATATCTCGAAAAGCGGTAAGGTTAAGAAACCTAGAACCAATCAAGACCACGGTGGGATGAGACTAAAATTGTGGTTTTGTGCTTATTAATATGTCTTTGATGCAAACGCATGACAATAATTTTGTACTGCATTTTCAAGAATCTGTCGCCGAACTACCAGCGACTGAAGAAGATGAAACGTTGCAAGGAAGAGAAGATGGTGGTCAGGTTTGTGCCTAATGTGTGTGTGATTGTTTGCTAAGTCCGAGTTGATTGTTTTTAATCGTTTTGCTGTCAAAATTCTTAGTGACCGATTTTTTCTTTCCTCTCCTTATCCTCCCAGTCCACTATAAACAACAAGGTGTAGCGGATAATTTGATAGACTTCGGCACTCTGGAATATTATGCGCACCGCTATGTTCTGCACAGCTACTCTTCCATTAATTGATTAGTTCTGAGGGTTTCTAAGCGAATGTAACTAACCTAACAGTTTTTGTAGAGCTTTACATGATAAAAATTACGTCACTTGTTACAGGCATTACTGTTATTCCATTATGGTGTAAAACCCATTTAGGTTATAACAATTACTCAATACTGTTGCTGTATATCTGCAATTATTTTAAACGCAGTAGGTTATCATTATGAATAGATATCTTTTTGATGGAAGGCAAATTTATTCATTTGTAATTTTAAATCGGTAGCGGGGTAACTTAGTTTGCATGTACCAGGTTTCCATCTATTTCAACGCTAACTATGGTCATTTCGAGTTGTTTGAAGGAAAGTGTTATCGTAACCGAACTGTTTTACTAAAACACTAGGGAAGGAGAGTAACGCAAATTTGTTCTGACCTTATTTGTAATAAAATGGGGTTAAAAATATTACTACTACAGCTGTGTTTTGGTAATACCGCGTAAGCCTCGTGAAATTTAACATTTTATCTAATGCTCAAGATGGCCTGGTAATGTACGGAGTGGACCAAAAGAAGGCGTACAGCAATCGCTTTAAAGCATATTCCAAAGCACTTGACATTTTTTTCTAGAAATTAAGTACCACAAACTTAAAAAATCGCAAAAGTTGGTTTGGGTAATAGGTGTATAGTAGGCTGTTTCATAATTTCACCACTTTCAAATTTTTTAACGGCTACCCTTTTTTCTGATGAGATTTTTGACGCTGATCACGAATTTGACATTATTTTTTTATTATGACGTCATCTTTTGGGGGCCCCGAGCAATAATGACGTCATTTTTACCGATTTTGGCATATCTCGTTAACTACTTGCGGTAGAAGTATGAAATTTACACCAAACGACGCAGAATATATGATTTCCTATTTGTCCTCCATACATTATTTTGTCGTATCTGCTCTAGAAAAATAGTTATTCGCAAAAAACACTTTTTTTGATGGTTATCGCACTTTGGCATCACTTTATTCATCAAATGATTTTCGTATCGTTACGCATAAGTTTGTTCCGGGGTTACTTGTGCTATTACGCCACAAATGCGTTTGTTTATTAACAAAACACTTTACAATATTTAAAACATACATCATAGTGCACTTTTTCATACATCATAATACTCTACAACAGTGCATTTTCTCAAAAATGACAGGCCTTTCAACCCTGCGATTTGGTGAGGAAAATTTTTCTTGAGCAAAAGTAAAAAAAAAATGAACCACCCCACCAGCTACACCACATGTATGTCATGATAGCCTACCCACAAAATATAGCAGCCTTGTACAGCTGCTGTCTCAAGGAATATCACCTCTCGTCAGCTCGGCAAGCTACGTAAGCTTATAAACGCTCAACCGAAACTAGAAAAAATGGCGCCCATGAGAGACATGTGGTGTTACTCGAGGGGTGATTCATTTCTTTTTTTATTTCTTTTAAAGAAACTTTTCCCCGTTACCAAAGGGCAGGGTTGAAGGGCTTGTCATCCTGCCATGTCATTTTATTCCTCAAGAAATTAGGGTGTTATCTTACAAAATATTTAAAATTCAATATAAAAATTTTCTTCTAAATTATTAGCAATAAGTCGCCTGCACGTCTCGCAATGACTATTTGGATCTTCTGATTTTTCGGAAGGCTTAAATGGTTTGCCCGATGACGTGCCATTAAGTAAATAAAATCTAACAACGGTGCATATCACCACAACATATTTAAATCTCACTACTACCAGGCTAAATCAGTAAGTTCTCTTGACAATTAGGGTGATTGCTTGCTTGACTTGATGACCGCGAGGTCCTTTCGCAACTTTCCTTTCGCAATTCCAATAAATTTATGACTGCCATTATATTGTTACTGAGCGACTAAATAAAAGTTGTCTTGTACGAAATTGTTCGATATCCTCTACCAAATAAGCTCTCTTGGGGAATTGAAATGGGCCCAATAAATGGAATACGACTTGCGCTTCAACGGTTATGTTGGCATCATAGGCTAGCGGATATACTGGCGTGTCGATTTTGTGGCCGACAAGCCAACATCGACAAGCCAGCATATCTGCTAGAGCAGCTAGATTATGATGCTAACAAAGCCGTTGAATTATAACGCATGTAGTATTCCATTTATTGGGTCCATTTCAATTTCCCGAGAGGGCCTATTTGGTAGAGAATATAATTGAACAATTTCTTAAGAATGACAGGCCCTTCGGTAACGGGGAAAAGTTTCTTTAAAAGAAATAAAAAAAGAAATGAATCACCCCTCGAGTAACACCACATGTCTCTCATGGGCGCCATTTTTTCTAGTTTCGGTTGAGCGTTTATAAGCTTACGTAGCTTGCCGAGCTGACGAGAGGTGATATTCCTTGAGACAGCAGCTGTACAAGGCTGCTATATTTTGTGGGTAGGCTATCATGACATACATGTGGTGTAGCTGGTGGGGTGGTTCATTTTTTTTTTACTTTTGCTCAAGAAAAATTTTCCTCACCAAATCGCAGGGTTGAAAGGCCTGTCATTTTTGAGAAAATGCACTGTTGTAGAGTATTATGATGTATGAAAAAGTGCACTATGATGTATGTTTTAAATATTGTAAAGTGTTTTGTTAATAAACAAACGCATTTGTGGCGTAATAGCACAAGTAACCCCGGAACAAACTTATGCGTAACGATACGAAAATCATTTGATGAATAAAGTGATGCCAAAGTGCGATAACCATCAAAAAAAGTGTTTTTTGCGAATAACTATTTTTCTAGAGCAGATACGACAAAATAATGTAAGGAGGACAAATAGGAAATCATATATTCTGCGTCGTTTGGTGTAAATTTCATACTTCTACCGCAAGTAATTAACGAGATATGCCAAAATCGGTAAAAATGACGTCATTATTGCTCGGGGCCCCCAAAAGATGACGTCATAATAAAAAAATAATGTCAAATTCGTGATCAGCGTCAAAAATCTCATCAGAAAAAAGGGTAGCCGTTAAAAAATTTGAAAGTGGTGAAATTATGAAACAGCCTAGTGTATAGTGTATGGGTTTTTATTATGGTCCACTTTGTATTAAACCGAATATTGCAGCTTCAAAATAATTCTGTTAATCGTTTGTTCGAGGTATTACTCTTCAAGCATCAAAGCTATATGTTTGTGCAGGAATCTCCTGGCGAAGATGTTGGCAGTGCAAAGGAAGAAGGTGAAACATCCGAACACAGTGAACAGGTATGTGGTAAAATTAACTGAGAAAAACAAACAGGAGGTAAAGCTCAAAATCCACTTGACTTCTTTATAGTCATTAAAGCATTCAGTTTATTAAGCGATATCTTGCAGTACTGCATGGGAGGGGCTTTATTAAAAACAGTTTACGTCATCATCATCTTGTAACAAATCGAATCAACGACTTTTAAAAGAATAGCCTGTGTCAATTGCAGTTTACCAGCAAATTTTTCTCTAGACTCCGGATTCTATCCGAATTCGGATCAACCACTTATCCTTGGATCCGGAGACGACGGTGTGGAACGAGGAGGAGGTGGAGCAGATATTTGTGGAATTCGAATTCCTCGGATCTGTGGAAGAAACCCCGGATGCCGTCGCGAAACCAAAAAATAAAGATGAAAAACTCGTCTACGATTTCGAAACAAGTAAACAGATAGGATTTTTTCCCTAACCAATTAATTTATAAACTGACAAGTAAACACCGGCGTCCATGTTGTTTCTACCGACGTGCTTAATGACTCGGTGTCGTGGCAAAAATGTACATACAATTTTTAAGCGCTTGATTTTGAACGAAGGTAATCTGTCTTAGGGTGCATTTTGATAATGAAATCAAGACAATGTTGAATACAGGTTTAGTTGGGCATTTGTTTACATTGCAGGTTTGGGAGTTGGAACATCTGAAAACCCTGATAAACGTGAAGCGCTGTCGTCGATGCTGACGTCAGGACATACGTCATTCAAGATGACGGTCGTGTCGGAACCGATTGCTGAAGAAGGCGACGAAGAAGCTGAGTGTATGGAGATCGGTGAGTGAGCCACAGTATTTGCCATCGATATTAACCTTGGTATCGGCCGGTTGGTCGAGTGGTAACGCGTTCGTCTTTGGAGTGGGAGGTTTTGAGGTTCAAATCTCGTGCTTGTCAAATAGGACACAGTGTTGCCAACGGCTCGCCACCGTTGCAGCGTTTCTTGGAAAGGAGCTGTGTTGCCCGCAGGTGCAATGGCGCGGAGATGGGCCCTGCCAGCTCGTTACACGCTTTGGCGTAATACAGCGAGTATAGGAAAAAATTTAATTTGATTAATCTTTGTACTGTGTCAGGAAACAGCAAAAAGACCTTTGTGGTCTGCCAACCAAACTGCCGCTTACCCACCACAGACAGTGGAGGCTTCACACTGTCCGTTTAATGATAAACGCCAAAGAGGGACGATAGAGAATCTGTTGAAAGTTATTCAATGTTTGACTTTTCGAATTATATGCAAGGAAGCTGTGAGGAACTTTGGTGAAGGTCTTCAGATTCATTCATCGCTTCTTTTATAATTTGAATATTCCGCCGCCGAGACTCTGTCAGGTGAAAAGCACCTTTTTACACCAATCCAATCTTCATTTCGTTACTTGCTATTTTATCACCTTTTCCAACCTTATTTACTACAACGCCTGTTGCTTCTTTACGGACACTGCTTGCTATTCTTCCTTCCTTAGGTAGAAAAATTGTCCATTCCATCATTGAAAACTTTTTCCAGCTTTTTGTAAGCGATTATAACGTCACAGTTTCATCAAGCTTTGTATGTTTGGTCTATGAGTTTTGTGAAGTAAACCACCTGTTTTTCTCGGCACTGTAAATGTATGACGACTTTGCTGCGGTTTTAGGAACTGCTTCAGTCGACCTCGCATCCATTTTGAAGAGCGGTCGTGACATTATCAACGATGACGTCATAGTGACGGACTTGCGCGATCCGAAGGCGGTTGTGGGAAAACTTAATATCTCAGTGGAGGCTCTAGCTGTGCTGCAAATGATGAAGAAAGAATTAAAGGCGAGGCTTGCCGAGAGCGACTCGTAGGTCTCTGGTGTATCGTAATCGATTGATGCCAAGCACATATTCCACTCCCAAAATTTCTTACCGTGTCGAAACAGACGACTTTTGGTCAGTGTCCCACTTGCGATATAGCAAGCAATCAACAAAATTTTTTACAGACACAACGATAGTGTTTGAAGAGCTTTGATGTTGTTTATGACGCCACGTCGCTGCTATGATGACTTGACGGTGCTGGTATACCACTGGCGATTTTTTGTGGCGGGGCGCCAATGTTATTTTGGAGCAAATTTTTTGTGCTTGCTGAAATGTTCGTTAAGCACTGGTAATTTGCTCTGGTATTCAATGGTTACTGAAAGTTCGGGTTTATAGAGCTAAGCGAAATAGTGATATAGATAGGCACTGTGTTTATTGTTTTTGTGGTGCTATGCGTGTTAGTAACTTCATTACATTAGCGATTGTAGATTATATTAAAATTTTGAGAATTTGTACTTTTGAACATAGTTTCATTGTTTTATGCATTTTTTCTGTTCGTCAAGTGATTAAAATACTATGTTTTACTGATATTAAAATTGTATTCGATATACAATTTTCACGTAGTTTGTGCTTTGATTTTGCAAAACGAATACCAATGGCATTTCAGAAGAATTAGATCATCATCAGCAAGCACTTCATTAAAAATTTACCAAGTATAAAAACAATGGGTTTTTTGTAATGTTTAGTACTTTTTGCAATGCTGTATTTCAGCTTCCATTTCGCACATATTTTTGTGTATTCTTTACCGCTTGTAGTGATATGTGTCAACTGTAAAGTTTTTTCGAACGTGGTATTTATGTCATATCGACAAACATAACACTATTTTTTGTACCTTAATTGTGTGTTGTCGTTACGTGACGGGCTTGCGACTCAAAATTAGCTGATAGATGAGGAAAGGCGTTGTTTCCTTTACGCCTGCTGAAAGTTCTTGCCGTTATTCTTGTTTTCAATATTAATCCATTCTGAAAAGGCATTTACGTCGAATAATTTTTTGCTCGATTTTCTCTCAAAATTTTGACGGGTCTGAAGACGAACTACACCAAATTTGAGGTTTGTGTAACCTTCCGTTCCTGAAATATAACAGATTAGATTTCCTTTAGAAAGGCATTTTCCCTTAGAAATTAACAAAATTTTTTACCACATGTTCTTAATTCTCAATAAATGTTTTGCGGCAAGAGTTATTGTCAAACAAAGTAAAGGTTTGTAACTGTAAAATTAGCTGCTTTTCGCTAAATGGTAGGCCAGCTTTCCCAAAGTTAATCTTCTGTCACAATACTGAAAAAATGGCAACATTGAAGTAAGATAAAAACGACTACTTTGAACTGTGATATCTTGACAACGAAAAAGCATGTAAAAATCAACTTCGGTGGAATTGCATTTTAGGCTTTTCCTACCATTTTGGTCAAAAATGAATAAATGGACCTGAATGTCCTTTTAAGATATTCAGTGCCGTGGAAATTCAAAATTTACCTCTATTTTTTGCTGTTTTTTCACTCTGCGCTAAATCGCAAACTCTTTTCTTCGTTCTGGCAAACACGTGCCGGCGGTTTATTTCAGTCAGTTGTTCGGATAATAACTTTGTAATCTGAAACAGGCAGCAAAATCGATTGAAAAAGACCCGAAAATGCCTCCTGAGTCAAACCCAAGCGCGCGAGTTGTCATACAGTGTACCCACCGACTGAGCTATGATCGGACCGTCTCGTGCGCGGGGTAGGATTTCAACCAGTAAAAGGATGTCTTTTCACGAATCACACTTTTTTCTCACAAAAACATGAGACTCATTATACTGTAGTGAAGTCAACCACTTAAAGCGCAAATCTTCAAACGAGCTTACCAGGCAAATCTACAGCACAAGGTAACACAAAATTCCGCCTCCTAAATGAAGTCAATGATTAAAAGCAAACACCTCAGATCAGGAAAAACGCTGGCAGAGCGCAAAAGTGAGTTGATATGTTCGGCCAAGACCGTAACATGTAATAGCTTAAATAACAGCACTTTGGAAAATCGATTTGTCATTGCAGACGCGTCACCAGGATTTTGTTGGGGAGGGAGAAGCTTGAAGCAAAAATCATAATTTGTTTGGAAAATGACTCATTTAAGCGGCATGCTGAGCTAACTGCTGCAATTAAGCGTTCCACAGATGAGGGCTCCCGGTCGGTGACGATTTTAGTGATTTCTTGTTCATTTTAACGCCATTTGGATACCATTTCGCAAGTTTTTAGAGCTATTTCGATGAACTAAATCGCTAAAATTGGAAGTGATTTGCAAGAATTAAATTGCCTTGCGCATTCATCCCAGAAATCATTTAAAAGAGTCAAAAAACCTTTACTGCCTTCAGCCCTCCTTACTCACAGGCGAAGTCCAAAACAAGTTATAAACGCTTGTATTTTGGGCAAAGTCGTAGCCAGGATTTTTGATTGCGGGGCCAAACCACAAATCACATTTAATGACGTCATCAAAAGTTTTCGAAAGAGTAGCTTTTTATGAAACAAACATATCGTAGAATGGAAGATCGGAAGCCGTGGCTTGGTTTGGCTCGTAATTAAATTTTTGCTAAACGGAGAAAACTTGACCTCCCACTCCAGAGACGAACGCGTTACCGCTTGATCAACTGGCCAGTGGCCGGTTGAGGTTAGAGGTTCAAATCGCGGGTCGATCAAATCGCATATAGTTTTGCCAACGGCTCGCCACTGCTGCAACATTTCGAAAGGAGCTGTGTTGCCTGGCGGCAATAGCGCGGAAATGGACCCCACAAACTCGTTACACGCTTCGGCGTAATACAGCGAGTGTAACGCAAGGTTTGATTTGATTTGGAGTGAACTGTAACACTTCAAAAACAGGATGACGTAGAGAGTTCAAATTTGGTGAGAATGCATTTTAGGCTTTTATCAACATTTTGGTCAACAGCGAAACCTTGCTTTGAATGCCCTTTTAAACACTAACAGGTACCTCTGCTGTGTCTTGAGTTTATTTTCGTAAAACTAGTTTCATTTAAATATTGCTATGGCCCCTCAATCAGATGCTTCGACACCTGTTGGAGTTATCTCAAGAGAGAAACAAGTTGCTTATTATTGCTGATATTATACGATAATCGGGGTGGAAAATTCATAAAGCTTGAAATTTAATTTTTTCCAAAATTCGAATTTAACAGGTTTTAGAAATTCAAATTCAGAAAAAGCCAGTTTGGAAGAGACAAATTCAATTCAATTTTATCGTGAACCTTCCTTTGTGCACTCGATGCTGTTTGACCGCGTCAAGTGGCATCAAAGTCCGTAAAAAAACCAGGAATTTGCGGTATGGAGTAATACAAAATTTACCATTTTTAGTCCGACTCATCAAGCCAAAAGAATGCAACAAAGGCAATGCGTTTTTTTGCAGTAGAAAAATTTTAAAGTTTTTAAAAATGCAAAAGTTGATTCAGCGATTTCAAAAACCCCAATTCAAAAAATTCAAATTTACGGAAAATTTTTGAGTGGGTTAAAAGTTAAACATAATCCCATCCCAGTCTAAAGCGACAGCAAAGAAAGAAAGCCTCAAAGGCATTGAAATTTTTGGAAGAAACACGATTCTGACTACGAGCATTTCACCCCAAAATTACGGAATATATGAATGAAATATTATTGTCAATTATTATTCAAATACTAAACAATGATGACAACTACTGTAAAGCAGAGCATAGGCGTAGCCGGGGGGGAGGGGGCCAGGGGGCCCGGCCCCCCCCCAATCAAAATACTACTAACGAGAAAAAATTATGACAACATAGCCTAGCAATGTTTAGTTGCGTTTTTTTTTCAGTGATTACGCACATAACAGTACTTAACAATAATATTAATGACAGCAATGGAGTCCCGGGGCTCCTAACTAACAACCAGGGGGCCCTTACTAATAACTAAGGGGCCCTGGGGCCCTTAATCGACAACCAGGGGGCCCCGGAACCCCTAAGTGAAAACTAGGTGGCCCATAACTGAAAACCAGGGAGCCCAAGGGCCCCTAACTAATAACCAAGGGGCCCCTAACCAACAACCAGGGGGATCCCTAACTGACAACTAGGGAGCCCAGGGCCTCTAACCGACTACTAGGGGGCCAGGGGCCTTTGACCAACAACCAGGGGCCCCTAATTGACAAAGAGAGGATCTTAGGGCCATTAACTAATTACCAGGGGCCCCAGATTCACAACCAGGGGGCTCTGAGGCCCCTAACCAACAACGAGGGGGCCCCTAACCGACAACCATGGGGCCCCAGGGCTCCTAACTAACAATCAGGGGGCTCTTAACCAACAACCAGGGGACCCCTGGGCCCCTAACCGACAACCAGAGGGCCCCAAGGCCCCTAACCAACAACCAGGGAGCCCCGGAGTCCCTAGCTGACAACCAGGGGGCCCTGGGGCCCCTTACTCACGACCAGAGAGCCTCAGGGCCCCTAACTAACAACCAAGGGGCCCCAGGGCCCCTAACCGACAACTAGGGCCCCCTAATTAACGACCAGGGTCTCTGGGGCCCCTAACCAACAACCAGGGGGCCCTGGAGTCCTTAACTGACGACCAGGGGGCCCCGGAACCCCTAATTATTGACCAGGGGGCCTGGGGCTCCTAACCGACAACCAAGGGGCCCCGGGGCCTTTAACTGGCAATCAGGAAGCCCCAGGTCCCCGGACTGACGACCAAAGTTTCCTGGCCAGGGGCCCCTTAATTCAAATTTTTAACAATTTATATGCAAAACCTGTAAGAAATTTAAGAGTTTTTTCTTAAAAGTTGCAACCCCAGGCCTTCGTTTAACGTTATTATGAACTTAATGCTATAACACAGACGGTAAAGCAAACGTTATTATGAACTTAATGCTATAACACAGACGGTAAAGCAAACCCCCCAACTGAAATACTGCCAATGATAAATATGAAGAGAGCATAGCCAGTATGTTGCCCCAGTCCGGAATTGCAGTTTCTTTAATTTAGGATTTAAGCGTACAAAAGTAAGCAATAATAATAAGGACCACATGACAACGTTTCAAAATACTGTCAAGTGACTTGACTCGAGTCCTCCTCGTTTTGGAAAAAAAGTTATTTTAATTTTGATTTAAATGTTTTTTTATGAAAGAACTTAGGGCAACGATCTTGTCTCAAAATTATTGGCGTTGCCAGGGGGTGGCCGAGGCGACCGGGTCCCCCTCAATCAAAATGCCACCAATGACAAAAATTTGTCAAAAAAGCCTTGTTTCTTCATTTTCAGTTTCTTTCAGCATCTTTGCGTACATCAGTACACGCGTACAACAGTAATTAATAATAAATGATATTGATGACCAGGGGGCCCGGCTCACCCCCTTATTTCAATTTTTCGTACCAATTTAAACGTATAACCAGGGTGAAATCAAGAGTTTTTATCGTAAAAGTTGCTACCTCAGGCCCTCATCTAAACTTTTTATGGGCTTAATACAATAACCAGCGCCGTATTTGCCATATGGCTCAGTGCCAGGGCCCTGCCCTCAGATAATAGAACTTTTTTTGGTCTCCATTTTTATTTGGCAGGAAGATGTTGCAAAAATCCCCGAAGTGCCAGGGACCCTGCGCAATGTAAATCCGGCCCGGAAATAACATACTGTATTTAGTAAGCGTAACCATCTATTGTACCATTTTTCAATAACGATTCACCTCCACCTCGCCAGTTTTTACGCGTAAAATACTTAAAAAAAAATAGCTAGGAAAAATGCTCATTGAACAAACAAACTACTGAATTTCAATTGAAGGGGCGTGGGCCCTTTGGCCGTACATGTACTCCTATAACTGATAAACTTCATGACTAAACAAAAATCTCTAAGGAAAATCTTCGAGAGGATTATTATTTACTGCTAAAGTATTGCAGGAGGCAATGTGCCTTACTTCCCCCTACAGACCAAATCACTTACAATTAAAATTTTACACCATAATCCAGATTCTAAACGTGTTTTGGTATTTAATTGCAAAAGGAGGATTGAACAACTAAATTTTTTTGATTGTCTTTGAAATGTTAAAAATCTAGTTTTTTGAAATAGCTTTGAACTCGTGCGAAATGTGATCCGATGGGATTTAAATAGCTTTTTTTCCAAAAAGTTACAAAAATCGCCCAGCGGCTTGGGGCTTTGCCCCAAGACCCCCATAGCCACCGGCGGCTGGGGGCTCCACCCCCAGACCCCCGTCTGTGATGCGTTTCAGTACGCTAGCTTACTCACACACGTCTCCTAAGTTAGACATTTACACTTTTTAACTATTAGTTTTCACCCTCTCCCTTTACCAAAATCCTGGTTAAGTGCCATCAGGCTACGGCTTCAGATCTTCCATTCTACGATACCTTTGTCCGACAAAAAGTTCCTTTTTTGAAAATTTCTGATGACGTCATTGCATGTGATTTGTGGTATGGGCCCCCCCCCAATCAAAAATCCTGGCTACGCCTATGAAGCAGAGATCAAAAAAACTAATTATTACAGTTCAGGCGCACAACAAGGATATTGTAAGAGGGAGGCTTGAACCAAAAGTTAAGTTTTTTTGTTCAAAAAAATGTCTCAAATGGGTGGCCATGGAAGTCTGCATGCAAAGCTCCTGGCCCTTTGGCAATAATTGCGAATTTTCGAAAAAATACCATTTTAACGCCATTTTGAACACATCTCGAACAGTATCATAGCAATTTGGAATAGGTTATACGGATAATTGCTAAGATTTAGAAGCCAGGTAAAGAATTAGGCCTACTGTAAATTGCCCAGCTCCTTTAACGCACAATGCAGGTCAAGCCTAAAACAAGTTCAAACGTTTGCAATTTCAGGAGTAAAAAGTATTGGTTTAGCACTTAGATTAATCAGAAAAATTAGGAAACACTGTAGCCTATATGAAACATACTCAAATTAGAAACGTTTCGGTTTATTCATCATCAATTTTATTCAAATAGAATTATTCCGTTTGCATTTTTGGTTTAAATTTTCCAAACGCTTGGCCAGGGGCGGTCTGGGGGGGAGGAAGCCTGTTAAGCCTTTACCCCTTAATCTCTGCTTGTGCAACTGATGAAGTTTCGTAAATCGCAAAATTGGGATAGAGACACTTTTCACTCTCTGTCGGCTAGCAAATGATAAGAAAAGCTTCGTTCAAAGTGCTACAAATTGTGTAGCTTGCCAACGGACACGGAAAATAATCGGATACTTCTCTTTCAGAGAAAGCTCGTAAACAATTATTAAATCACAAAGAAAGATCACAGAATATCAAGAGTGACTCACGTAGCTATAAATTAGCCGAATTTATGTTTGAAAAGGGAGTAAGTAAAACTGAAAAGCGGAAATTATCGAAAAGTGCTGTTTACATAATACAGTTAGCACAGCTTTGCTAAGCACAGTATACAGTAGTTTATAGCATAGCTTAATGTAAAATTGAAATCAAAAAAAAATTACGGTAAGTGACAAAATGTTCTAATGGACGCGTAAATACAGTATAGACTTGTATTGGTCAGTTTCAAAATTAAGTTTAAGAATAGATCAAGTTGTAAAAAATTAAGAGGAAATTTTCGAACAACCTTACAGTATCAAACTAAAACTTAGTCAACATAATGTTTTTCAAATTTCACCGCAGCTTTTGTTTGTTTCAAAACCGCGACGCTGCAGTAAAACGACGTCTTCATGCTTGCTTCCGAAAAAAGCGAAATCGCGCTTTCCAATAAAATCGCTGAAAAGTAGTTTTAGTTTCAGCCAGACAAGAAAAAGTGAGCAGATTTGAAACATCTAAGTCAGTGCCGTGCGGAAAAAATTAAATCCTAAAACTTGCCTGTGAAGGATTTGTTTTGTGGAAAAAGCCTTAAAGTACCGATATGTACAGTAGTCGTAGAACCTACAGCAGGCAACTTTTATTTCACTGAAAAATTTTAAGTTGATAAGAATAAACGAAAAATGAAAAATTTGATAATATTCAAATATTGTTATCAGACCGTTTTGCAATTGCGGTTTTAAGAGAATGAAGGATTAGTACTTGATTTACACTAAATCTTGGGTTAGCGCTGGATCATAGATTCGTTAGATTGAGATTATTTTGGTTTCGGAGTAAGAATTTGAGTGTCTGGATCAGAAGTCAATTAACAACAACTAATTGAAATTTAAAAGTTACGGAAAACAAAGCTTTTAGTCTATGGTAAATATGCAATGCACGATTTCTAGTTACTTTGCGATCTTCTTTAGAGGTGACAGAAGACGAGGTTTAATCAGAATTTAGTTCAACTTCTAAAAAAAAATGAAGCATCTCACCTAGTTCGTAACTAGGCCTAGTTTTTCAATAAAGTCAATTTTTTTAGTAGTAAATTGGAATGATGTGTTTTTTTGCAAGATATGAATAGAATTAAGTCAGTTTCATATTCTTTATTTGATTGGTCAATAAAAAGTCAATTTTTTACCGTTTGGTCATTATTCTTTTTATGAGGCAATAGAATCAATTTTGTGTAATTGGGACTTCGCGCTCGTGGAACATTTGTTTTTACTTGGTAATTTTGACAGATGAGCAGCGAAATTTATTGATTTGCTTATAACTAAGAAACGGTGAAACATGGAAAGTTGAATTTTGGATATAACATGACAATAATTAAAAGCATTATGTATGCCAATTTTGAGGAACATAGGTCACGTGATTGTGATTTAGAAACTCTAAATTCAAAAACAAACTGCCATTTTTGTTTGAAAAATTTATTAATTCGCTTATAGCTATAAATTTGCTGAACGTGGAACGCTGAAATTTGAACACAACTTGGGTGAAGATAGAGACTGTATGCACACCAAGTTTGGGGGCCCCCAGTCACGTGATCGCGATTTCCGAGGCCGAAAATCGGAGAAAAGTGGACAATTTTAAATCGGTATATCTCGGTAACTACCAACATTAATGAAAGAAAGCTTGTGTTTTTTGATTTTGATTATCATGGTCATATTCATTTATTTCGCCTTGGATAAAATTTTTCCTTATTTTTTCTTCTATCACTATTGCTTTTTAAATCACAAAACTCACATGGATCATACTGTGAGCTATTATAGATATCCAAAAGTACTGATGCCCGCCTGAAATCGGGGGTGCTACGATGGGGGGTCCCCAAACGGACCCTCCAAAATTTAAACTTTTTTATCTTTAGAGTTGGACCAATGAAATTTTTAAGGTAGGTAAATATAAGGGAGAGATGAAATTTGACAAAATATGGAGGTACCAAAATGAGGGGGAGGCCGCGCAAAATTTAAATTTTTTAACCTTTCAAGTTAGACACATGAAATTTTCAGAGTAGGCAAGCATAAACAAAAGATAAAATTTGACAAAATTTAGGAATAAAAAATGAGGGGGTCCCTTTAAAACAGGGCTGCCAAAATTCAAACGTTTAAACCACTCAAAGTAGACTGATAGAATTTTCGGAATAGGTAAATATATGTAAAAGACATATCATATGCCAAAATTTGAAAGTACCACAATGGGGGGGGGGGTACTCCTCAAGCGAGGACGCCAAAATTTAAACTTTTTAATTGCTTGAGCTAGACTCATGAAATTTTCAGGATAGACAAATGTGAAGAAAAGATAAAATTTGACAAAAAAATTGAGGTAGCACAATGGGGAGGTCCTCCTCAAACAGAACTGCCAAAATTAATAGTTTTTATCCACTTAAGCTAGACGCATGTAATTTTCGGGATAGGTAAATATAACAAAGTTATAATACGACAAAATTTAGGGTACCGAAATGGGAGTCTCCAGATTAGGTCCTCAAAAATTTAAACTTTTCAAACATTTAAGCTAGGCATAAGAAAGATTTAGAATACAAAGGACAGATAAAGTTATGACTAATTTCAGTTTCCACAATTGGGTAGTCCTCCTCAAATATGTCTTTCAAAAATTTTAACCACTCAAGTTTAAAAAATAAAATTTTCAACATAGGTAAAAAGATAACATGAAAAATTTTTGGAATGCCATACTATAGAGATCCTCCTATTATGTTGACACTTGCCCCCATTAACTACAAAAGCTAAACAAATTAAATGTATTGGATTGGTTAATATGAATCTAAAATTAAAGGTAACAAACTTTGGTGGAGCACATTGAAGAAACCATGCCAAATGGGCTCTGCAAGCTAATCGCATTCCAATTTTTCAGGGTATAACTTGTGTAAGCATTATGGTTCTCAATTGTCATTCTTGTCTGAGAATTTACTAAATCGATCGTTTTATGCTGGAAGCTTTTTCTCTATGCCGTCGTTTTGATGCCCTCATCTGTCAACACCGATTGTAAATGAACAATAATTAGTAGCTTTCATCTGAACAAAGACACATACCAATCAAAGTTCGAGCAGATAAAGACGTATTAGTTGACGGCAAGAATAGCTTGTTAGCGGTCTACAATATTTTTGTGTTAATTTGCTGGTATCCTAGAGTTTTTAGCAGAGGTGGGTAGAGCAAGTCATAAAAGTTGCGCCGCAAGCGCTCGCGCAACTACTCCGAAAATCTTGCGCCGCAAGTGTTTCTGCAAGCCCAAAAAAATAATTGCGCCGTAAGCGCAAGTGTGACGTTATGAAATGTAGAATTTTAATTGACTCACTGCTCAAATCTCATCAGGTTGCGGTACGAAAGCAATATTCAAAACAAATTATGCACGCTACCAAATTAGTAAACAAAAAATTATTGATTTTTTTAGAAAATACAAGCATTTGAAAATGCGCATCGCTTAACCTGTTTGAGTGAAGAGCATCTAATACCTAACAAAAAAAATTACTCTCAACATTCGCTCTCAAGGAACCGCGGTGTTAAAAAATTCCACTAAAAAAAGCCTGCATGAGGTAGTAAGCGAACGACTTCGTAGTCACTGTTTTTTCTAATGGCTCTTTAAGGAAATCCTTTACAAGCTTCGATATTTTTCGTGCTTCTGGAGCAATTAGCATCACTTTCTGACAAATGGAGCACGCTAAAAACTCATCCTGTTTTTGTTTTAAAAAATTGAACCATTTAAGCATTACTTATAAGAGCTTTACCAATGCTGTCACTTCTGTTTGCAATATCTTTCAAGTTTTCCCGGACAAGCAAAAAAGTTGTAATCAATAGTTTTCATTGTTTTTTGTCTTTGCATTACGGTAAAAAAGGACTGTCACGAGTAACGCGGTTAATACCCGAAGCAAGTTTAAGATTGTTTAAAAACGCCCCACGTATTTCTAAAAAAACAATTACAAAAACAATTCTTCGGTGTAAAATTTGGTTTTACAACCATTTTTTTACTTACTCAGTTGGATTTTTTTTTTTTTTTGAAAAATCGGCAAAAAACATTTTAGAGAGAAAAGTTTCAGCGAAAGATGACTCCTGCTGTAAATCCATTAGAAATATTGCAAGCAGTAGACGAATGGAATTTCCCATGACGAAGCTTTTATGAACCTACCTCGCCATAGGCGTAGTCAGGGGGTGGGGCAAAACCACCCCCCCGCCAATTGAAATGCCACCAATGATAAAAATAATAACAACAAAGCGTTATGGTTTTTTCAGTTTTAATGGAATTTTTGCGTACAACAATATACGTGTACAACAGACTAATATTAACGACCAGGTAGGTGGCCTGGGCCCCCTCAAATCAAATTTTTGCCATTCAATTTAAATTTATAACCAGTATTCACGACAAAACAAAAATTTCCCAAGGCAAATATTTGATTGATTAATTACTGCTAAAATTATTGCTGGGGGCAATGCACTTTGCTTCTCCAACCTTGGCCAAGACACAAACAAAATTTAACCCCCAAATTTAAGATTTTAAACGTGTTTTGATCTGTAAGTAAATAGAAGACTCACCAATTTGATTGTTTCGATTGGCTTTCAATTCTTAAAAATTTAGTTATTTTAAATGGCTCTAAAAACGTGAGAAATGTGATCCAAATGGCATTAAAATAGCTATTTTTTTCCAAAAAAAGTTCCAAAAAATTGCCCAGCGGCGGCCTCCAGACCTGCGTCTGTGATGCGTTTGGACTAAACTAGCTTGCTCACCACGTCACCCAACTTAGACTATTTTGGAAGTCTTTTTAACTTAAATTCAAGCCCTTTTTCTTCAGCAAAACCCAGGTTACATGCCAACCCAGATTCCGGCTTCTGATCCTCCATTCTGCGATATCTTTGTCCAATAAAAAGTTCCTCTTTTCAAAAAATTTTGATGACGTCATTACGTGTGGTTTGCGGTTTGGCCTGTTCCCCCCAATCAAAAATCCTGGCTACGCCTATGTACCTTGTCAATGTTTTTTTTTATTAACTTTAATCACACTTAATTGAAAAACAATCATTCATAATTGTATTTAATATGCGCTTGCGCGATTGCGCTCAAAATTGCTAAAATACTTGCGGCACAAGCATCAGAGCAACCGTTTAAAAATGATTGCGGCGCAAGCGCTATCGCAAGTGAAATAGTAGCGCGCGCCGCAAGTGCCCACCTCTGGTTTTTAGTATGGTACTTTACTAATTAATCGTGTTTCTAATTATAGAAAGTAGTTACGGGAATTTAACGCAAAATTTAGAAAGTCGTTGACCACAAACATGGTGGGACATGACAGAACATGCTAGCGAGCTCGTAAAGGCTATTCTCGCTCGCTAAAAAGCGCGAACGAACAAAAAATCTTCGTACACAAACTGCAATTTCTGAGCCGTCTCGCCCAACACACGTTAAAACAGTTCGCTCAAATTTCTTTGCGAGAGGTTCGTTACGTGTATTATTACGTAATAAATATCTCATTGTGACGCAGATGCATTTCTACTTCAAAATAATGCGTTCAAGCGTACTGTACGTACTACATTGTTATGGAAAAAGATACCATAGCCTATGCGTTATTATTCTAAGCAAGCAAATTCCTCAACTGATGATAATTAGTAAATGAACGACAGAATTTGATTATATTTTTGGATCAATGTGAAATAAGAACAACTTTTTCAATACTATAATCTTTTTAAACAACGTATAGCGCCCTTGAGGTTGTTGGTGGGTAAACTCATGTGTTAACAGTAACTCTAGGTCCTTAGGTTTCAAAATTTTTCAAAAGTGAGCAAGTCGACGTTCACTTTTCCTTTTTAGAACCGGTAAATTTTGAGTCGAAACTGGCTGTTTTTAATTTTTTTCCCGATATTCAGTCTCCTTTATTCTTGATTTTGCAAAACTTTTGAGAGTATCGATGTCAATTTCAGCAGGCATGTTTGAAACTCTTTTTAATTCCTATTGCTCTGTCTGCTTAAGTGAAGGCTTTTTTCTGGTTTTTGCAGCATCGTAAAATTGCAAAAGCAAAAAAGCTAGCTTTTTTCACGTTGAGCAACTGCCAAAAAATTCTCAATTGCTTGCGCAGAGCAACAGAGCTTTAGAATCTTGAATAGTTGCAATGTTGCTTGCAAATACAAGAAAATCACTGAAATTTTATCGCTTTAAATCACCAAAAATATTAGTTTCTTTGATTAGTTTGAATTTTTTTTTGTTTGTTTTTGGTTTATTTTACTGCCGAGGCTGGCATTGTTATTAATTTTTTCTTAAACTTTGAGCAAAAACGAGCCTCGTGTTTTAGAAAATCATTCTTATAAAAGGAGTGTATTGCTATTTTTGTCAACTGGCACTACTAAACATTTCTTTATCAGTCGAAACAGCAAGTGATTCTCAATGTAATTCGCTTTTTTTAGCAGTCTGATAGCAAACATGGCGACGATTTTTATTAATTTTTAGCAAAAATGCGCTTTGGTTAGAAGTTTTCAACATTTCGCCATTAAATTTCTGAACCAAAAAGATTTCTCGCACGCTTAAAGTGTGCTTCAAGATCCTCGTTAAGTTGGCGAGGAAAATGTGACGTTTTTTTACTCGAACTGCTTTCCGCAATCGCTCATAGCAAGTTAGCGAGAAAGAATGGCGTAACGGATTTTGCAAGGCTTTACAAACAAGTGCAAAAATGACCTCTTACGTTTAGCGAGTATTTCGTTCGGTAGCGCCTCTGAAAAAAACTCGTTAATTAAAGCGAACGAGGAAATTTCTGTCATGTGGGTTCTGATCAAGTTAATGGAACAATTTGAAATTCGAAAGCAGAGTATTTCAGATCTGACTATCAACAACCATAAACACTCTTCACGCAATTGTAAAATTCTTTAGTTCAGTTAGGTTAGATACTTTCGCGAAGTCCCCGAATATCGCTTGCGATGTCACATTTTAGTTATTACTCTTTTTTCAGTTTATCACCCATATATAGCAACTACTAGGCGCGCTGCTAGAAATCTGCAATTGGGGGATGTTTGGGAGTGTCTGAGGAAAGAGCCCTTAGCGTTAGGAAATTTTGCAATTTTTTACAAATACGTCTTAATTTTAAGACTATTTTGACAAAATTAATGCTTTTAAAACGTGGCATAGAAATTAGCATTGGCTACAAATACATGATTAAACTGGGAGCGTAAATATAGGCTATGTGAGCTGGCCTAACTTAACCCTTTAGTGCCTGTGGTATGTTGCGCCCCGTATAAAATTGTAATAACCATGTCAGGTTGTCATTTGAATGACAATCATCGAATTTCGTCACTTGTTTCAGAAATTATACCTTAAATTCTTGTAGTAAAAATGTGTCCATTTTTGAGGACATTGGTCGTTTGAGGTAATACAATGCAAGTATATGTCTTACTGTTGGAAGAGTCATTTTTGTGTGTAAATGTTTGTGTTACGCTATTGATTGCTAACCTATCATGTTCTATTTACTTTGCAACTGATCAGCCTTTCAAAATCATCGATTTTACCATCCAAATTGACTGCTTTGCTAGCCAAAGCTCGAAAAAATTTCCCAATTATGAGGTTTGAATATAATTTTGTACATTATTCTTGCATGATTGTAAAAAATGGCGATACAAGCTTTGAAGCTCAACACTAACACTTGCAGCATAACACTAACATAGCAATAGGACAACACTAACACTTGCAACACAAAATATTCCAAAACTATAAAAAAAACATACAGATGCAGCGCAACACTAACACTTGCTATACAAATAATTGCAAAGCTATAAGAAAGCATGCAAATACAGCACAACACTAACACTTGCCGTACAAAATATTATATGCAAAAAGAACACAAAGAGCAAAAATCTAGCAGTTTGGCATGTGAAATTTCATGAAGCAGCCAAAAGCACCAATAACGCAAAGTCACACTTTGCATTTAGTGCACATCAATGGCGATTTCCTTTTGCATCCTGGCTATTTGCATCGCATGGCATTTCCTTCTACTTGTATAGGCCAATGGTTGTATTTGTCATAACGTATTCCACTTGGAACTTGGTTTGCTGACAATGATCTCTCTGGCACAGCAGGTGGAGAAAGATCCTCTGCCAAGTCATTTTCATATGGTGTACTTTCTCCCCATTGCATATAGTGTACTTCCTCACACCATCTAATGAGTCTTCACTATTAAATTCAGGTAGAATTGTTTCTACAACTGGTTTTGGGCGTTTTTTGCCGTAGAATAATCTGCAAAATTAAAATGGTTTTAAAAGGGGTGAGCAATTGCACTAGCAAACAATGATCTGAAAAAAATACCTGAAAATGGGATAACAGTTAGCATGTTTACTAGAATCATTTTAACCCAGTTGCAATTAAAGCTACTGTAAGATACACAGTTCTTCAATTAGGTCTGATAATAGTTAGAGCCTGCTAACTTTAGGCTTAGCAACTTGGGTTAGAGTAGACTGCATAACTCTTGACTACTCGATATTACTTGGCATAGCCTGTATAGTCAAATGCAATGAAATGATACAATTGGAATGTCTTGCTAGACAAGCATGCTGTTTATTGCTAAGTACTGATAGCCTATAGTGCTATAGTTGGCGAGTCGTTAGCTCGCAGCCAATATTGTAACACTTTTTACAAAAATGTACAAGAACAAGTAAATTTAGTGCCAGTTATTCTAGGCTGCTAGAATGGTTTCACAAACTATGACAGGTTAGCCTGCTATAGACAGCAAGTTTAACAGTTAAAGTTTTGCTGGATTAGGCTATTTTAAAATTTAGGCAGTTCAATAAGTTCATTTTCAAAGATGGATGACTCACTTCTTGCAGATAAAACAAGAATTAATCATTAAACTAAATTAGCCTATGTCAGTTTGACACGTTACCATAACAGCCCACTGTCCACTTTCGAGGACATGCGCAATTTGACCTAGCAAACATGTTTTATTGCACTCTTCAACTGCTATTTCGGATTCTTTTCAACCTAAAAGAAGTAAACTTCATATTTCTAGCAAAAATTTGCTTTAAAAATTGCTTTTTCAATAGAAAATTACAAAAACAAACTTGGTACTTACCGAGATGTAACCTTGAACTCGAAGCCATTCTATTTTCAAGAAAAAGACCGCAAAAGTTCCGCGCTCTTTTTTATCAATAAGGACATTTCTTTTATGGTATCCAGAAACAAAGTTTATTGAAAAAGATAATTCGAAAAGATTATTGAAAAAGATAATTCAAAAAGATAAATCCTATGATTCGAAAAAACTCACAAGTTTTAACCTAATTCGTGTGCATTTTATAAAGAAAGATAATTTGGGGCAAGGGCCTAAGGGATCAAGATTTGAGAGAAGTTATTGGTAATTAACTAAATTAAATAGACGACTGAATACCCCAACCAATCCATAATTTGTTTAACGAAGACTGCGTTAAGCATTTTGCATCAAGTGATCAAATTTGACAGTTTGATTGCTTATTTTTAGTCATTTTAAAGTTCTACTGATTTATTAGCTTTATTTTTGACAAATGTTTGTTCCTCTGTAAATAAATGTCTTAAAAGTGGCTTTTAGCAACTTCAAAGTCTATATCAGTTCAAAAGACTGTTTCAGAAGTGCGAAAAACGCGGTATTTTCCTTATTGCGCATTTTGGTCGAGAGACAATTTTGTAAGGTTCTGTGATGTATTAGTCAATGTTAATGACGATGATATGATATTGAAAACTTTCATCAGCACCATTTCGTCATAAATATTAGCAATTGCATAACAAACGCTTGCATCATGAATATTATTGCTAATGAAAATCTTCAATTAACCGTGGATATCTGTTGTGACGCAAGAGTCTCGATTTTTTCATGAACACCATTGCATGACCTAATGTAAAAAGGTTGACTGCAATAGGAACCGAATTAAATATACATCTAATTTTTATGCTTTGATCGTGTGAATTTGCACCTTCAAAACAAAGCTGACCTAGACAACCTTTTTTGGAATTGTTGGTTGATTTTATTTGCACAGCTATTTGTGACAGTATGCTTTGTTTTGTCCGCATTGCATCGTTAAAATTAGCAATTGCAATTGAAATATCGAATAGAAACCATTTGAGGACCTCCATGTTTGCTCCACCAGTAGAGCACCGGATAAAAATTGCACGGCTTTGTTTTGAAGATACTGCACTCTCAGAAACTCTCTCAATGCTTTAAACGATATTTTCGCTAAATTAAGGTGACTAGCAAGTTAATCCTGTAGCATGCAACTAGGTTTTAGGTTCCAATTACTATTGTTTTGAAAGAAATGTTAATGTTGTACTTGCATTCTATCCTGTAGACTGTAAAGTTTGTTATAAACTACGTTGTTAGCTGCTTGGTGTTTAAAAAGAACCATGAACAAGAAGAAAACTGAACAAGAAGAAAATTGCAGCTAATTATTTTCTACATCTTGGAATTTGAAAATTCATATCAAATCGCATTCAGGAGAGAAACCATTTAAATGCAGCATTTGTGACAAATCATTTACTCAATCTGAAAATTTGAAGTGCCACATGAGATCTCATTTAAGGGAGAAACCATTTAAGTGCCGCATTTGTGACAAATCATTTACTCAATCTGGAAATTGGAAGCGTCACATGAGATCTCATTCAGGGGAGAAACCATTTAAGTGCAGCATTTGTGACAAATCATTTACTCAATCTGAAAATTTGAAGTGCCACATGAGATCTCATTCAGGGGAGAAACCATTCAAGTGCAGCATTTGTGACAAATCGTTTACTCAATGTGGAAATTGGAAGCGTCACATCAAATCTCATTCAGGGGAGAAACCATTCAAGTGCAGCATTTGTGACAAATCGTTTTCGAGATCTGGAAATTTGAAGTGTCACATCAAATCTCATTCAGGGGAGAAACCATTCAAGTGCAGCATTTGTGACAAATTGTTTATTCAATCTGGACATATGAAGTGCCACATGAGATCTCATTCAGGGGAGAAACCATTTAAATGCCGCATTTGTGACAAATCGTTTACGAGATCTGGACATTTGAAGTGCCACATGAGATCTCATTCAGGGGAGAAACCATTTAAATGCCGCATTTGTGACAAATCATTTACGAGATCTGGAAATTTGAAGCGCCACATGAGATCTCATTCAGGGGAGAAACCATTCAAGTGCCGCATTTGTGACAAATCATTTACTCAATCTGAAAATTTGAAGTGCCACATGAGATCTCATTCAGGGGAGAAACCATTCAAGTGCAGCATTTGTGACAAATCATTTACGAGATCTGGAAATTGGAAGCGACACATCAAATCTCATTCAGGGGAGAAACCATTTAAGTGCAGCATTTGTGACAAATCATTTACTCAATCTGGAAATTGGAAGCGTCACATGAGATCTCATTCAGGGGAGAAACCATTCAAGTGCAGCATTTGTGACAAATCGTTTGCGAGATCTGGACATTTGAAGTGTCACATGAGATCTCATTCAGGGGAGAAACCATTCAAGTGCAGCATTTGTGACAAATCATTTACGAGATCTGGACATTTGAAGAGTCACATGAGATCTCATTCAGGGGAGAAACCATTTAAATGCAGCATTTGTGACAAATCGTTTACGAGATCTGGAAACTTGAAACGTCACATGAAAACTCATTAGAAGAAAATTTTCAACAAACTCGGTCCGAGTGAAATGTTTTTCTTACGATGTAAAGATTTGTTTGTCTTTGTGTATTCAAGTTAGATGACATCATTTCGTTCATTACTCAATGATTTTTCCGGTATTGGCATCAAAAAACTTGTTGAAAAGTTTTTGCAGTGAAGATAAAATGTCTTATTTTGCGATGTGTAAAATCAGTTCTTTTTTACATTCTATTTTCGAAGTACTAACTAGTTTTACTGTTGTGTCTCGAATTTTTATCGTAAATTTTGGAACTTATTTGAAGCACCAAAATATCAAAACTTTGTTTTGATTTCGGATTGTATTTTGGTGATTTATCTTGTTAAAAGCAAAATTGTTGAAAACATCAATTTTTTACTTTTTTGTAATATTTGTTCGAATATTCAAACTGCTGCTTGCAACAATACATATGTTGACATTATTTTGCATGCACTTAATTACTGTAGTATGGATATATTTGGCCTGGATAAAAACTTTTGCAGTTATTGGATTATTGTGAAAAGAACTAAAAAATGATATGAAGAGTTCTTTGCAAGAATAATTTAATGAGCTAGGCCAATTTTTTTGGATAGCTTAAAGCTCCTCGCAGGAGACGAGTTTTAGTCGCACACAAGTACTGCGAAAAATCGTAAGGTGCTCCAAATTTTATCAAATTTGATCTTTCCTTCATATGTACTTGCGTTGCTAAACATTTAAAAAGTTTGAATTTTGGCGTCCTCGTTTGAGGAGGACTCACCGTTGTGGTACCCCAATTTATGTCAAATTTTATCTCTGCTTCATATTTACCTATCCCGAAAATTTCATCAGTCTAGCATAAGTGGTTAAAGTTTGAATTTCGGCGTCCTTGTTGGAGGGGAATCCCTTCATTTTGGTACCCCCAAATTTAGTCAAATTTTATCTTTTCTTCGTATTTGTCTATCCTGGAAATTTTATGTGTCTAGCGTGAGTGGTTGAAAAGTTTAAATTTTGATGGCACCGCTTGAGGGGACACCCCATTTTGGTACCCACAAATTTTGTTAAATTTTATCTTTCTTTTATAGTTACTTACCTAAAAAATTTCATGTGTCCAGCTTAAAAGGTTAAAAAATTGAATTTTGGAGGGCCCCGCTGGGGGCAACCCAGCATTTTGAAACCCCCAATTTTTTTAGAGTTTAGTTTATTTTTAATATCTACCCATTCCGAGAAATTGATTCACTTAGCTCTAATGCTTTAAAAATTAAAAATTTTAACGGCTCCGTTTGAGGGGAACCTCTTTTTTTGATACCCCCAAATTTTGTTAAATTTTATTTTTCCATGTTTGCTTTCGCTGAAAATGTTGAAAATTTAGTTCATGTTTTAATTTAGAGGCTGTTTCAGACTACTGATGTGATAGTATTGTAGCCTTATACTTGTAGTTTTATCATTTATTCAAAAAGCCAAATAATTTTATTAAATCTAGAAATAGTATTGCCGTCACAAACTTCAGACTTATTTTTTGCCATATATACTGTATATTTAGGCCTAATTTGGAGTTTGTGTTATTAATCAAGTTGTTTAACTTATAAATCTTTATTCTGATATTTGATATTCTGGTAACAACTAAATGTTTTGCCGTCGAAATTGAAATATGACAAATTTTGAACCATTTATTATCTACATCCACATTCCACAGCTATTGTAATTGCTTTTTGTTCTTGCATTAACGTAGTCAAACTACTATCAAAATGAATTCAAGTCGTCAACAACGAGCATTCTAAACTTTGCAGAGAAAAATGCAGAGAAAAACGAGCATTCTAAATTGCAAACTTTGCAGAGAAAATCTGGAAGATCAGCACTTATTCACTCTCGAAGACGTAAACATTTTAAAAGTTCATGCAAGAAAACAGGAAGAAAAAATCAAAAAGTATGTATAACACTGGCCAACACAATTTTTGGTGCCAAGAAGTTAAAAACGGTTTTAGGCTAATTTTGGGTGCTGATTCCAAAAATGATCTTGTTTTTGCTCTATCAGGTCAATTTTTTGAGATACAGTCAAACTTCGATACTATGCCACCTCGCTACTATGCCACCCTCGCTACTATACCACTTTTGATCGTCACCAACTAAATTCAATAGAAAATATATTTACTATGCCACCACTTACCCTCGCTACTATGCCACATGAGGTACAGTATTGCAGTGTATTAACGAAACAATAAACGCTACGAACGAAACAATTAAACGGCTGTGAAACGGCAAAAGTATACAGTATGTGCATGTAATATGTTCTCTCAAGTTATCTACTGTAGCTCAGCCCAAAACTCTGAGGAATCGTCAGCTGGCGCATGTTCTTTCTGCGGATTTCATGCACTTCGTCGTCTAGCCGATCGCATGCTTGCATCACACTGGCCTTCACACTGGCCTTCCCGAAACTACTGCACTGTACTGTACATTATATTGAAATACATGTAAATTATAATCGTACAATACAACGTGGCATTACATTGTTACATCACAAGGCTGTTTTTACAAATCCTTGTTACTATGCCACCCTCGCTACTATGCCACTTTCTCTCGGTCCCAAGGGGTGGCATAGTATCGAAGTTTGACTGTATCCAACATTTTTGGTTTCTATGCGATAGGCTGTTTAGCAGTGTCTTCAGTAGGATGCTGTTTCATGTCTTTGTCTTGCAATTTACTTGATTTGTGTTTCAGAAGTGTTTTTATTGCCGCTTTCGCAGGCAGGAAATATAAACACCAATTGTTTACACACTCCCTTTTACTCTTTTGTGTCTCTCATCACTAGTCTTAAAGCTGCCGTTCTGTCTCACTAGACTAATGTAGCTGAAGAGCTTAGCACTGATGAACAGTCACGTTTACTGCTTAGTGCATAGGTTGGAAAATAAGCATAACTAAATAAGCAATATCCACTTGCAGTAACTATCAGTTGTGATGATATGGAAGTGCATGTCATTTTATAAGAGAAGATATAGATAGTCAAGTTAGATATACAGATATAGTTAGATATTGTACCACTGTATATTCATTAGTTAGATACACTATACTAGGCTGTAGTATACTGCTATATCATAGCGTTACCGGTATATGAAGCTAATATTAGTTTACATTGTTATGCAGATATATTACATCTAAAGCAGTAAGTTATGGCTACTTCATCTAGAAGAAGTTGTGTAAATGACCCTAATGTTTTTTGTTATACATGTGGCGATTACACATTGGAGCACAGCCGAAAGCTAATCACCGATTTTGTAGAACAAGCTTATTTAGCTTATTTCAAAGTGAAACTTGGTGATCAAGACAAATCGTGGGCTCCCCATATTGTTTGCAAAACCTGCATCGAGCATTTACGGCAGTGGACAAAGAAACAAAGGAAAGGTTTGAGGTTTGCAATTCCGATGGTGTGGCGAGAGCCAAAAGATCATTACAGTGACTGCTACTTTTGTGGAATAAAGACCAAAGGCATCCATCAATAGGAAGAATAGAACCTCATTAACATATCCAAGTTTGGATTCGGCAATCAGGCCTGTTCCACACAGTGAAGAACTTCCTATTCCTGTTTTTGAAGGTTTGCCTCAACTTGAATCTGCTTTATCCAGTGAAGATAATCTTTCCTCTACTGACAGGGAACTACTATTGCAGACAACGACTTTCCACCTTCTCTGTTACCTCCACAACTATTTTCACAAAATGAACTAAATGATTTGGCAAGAGACCTGAACTTGTCCAAAGAGTCTTCTGAGCTGTTGGCATCAAGACTAAAAGAAAAGAATCTTTTACAACCAGGAACATTTGTAACTTACTACCCAAATCGTCACGCTGAATTTCTACCTTATTTTACACAAGAAAAAGATATAGTATTTTGCAATAATGTTGAGGGCGTTCTGAAGAAGCTTGTTGTCACTCAATGTGATCCCAATGATAGGCGACTTTTTATTGATAGCTGCAAACGAAGTTTAAAATGTGTTCTCTTGCACTATGGAAATGATTTTGAATCTATTCCCTTGGACATTCTACAACACTTAAAGAAAAATACAGCGATATTAAATTTGTTTTAGAAAAAATTGGCTATTACTAGCACAACTGGATCATATGTGTGGATCTGAAAATGGTTGGATTTTTATTGGGATTACAAGGAGGATATACCAAGTTTCCATGCTTTATTTGCTTGTGGGATAGCCGAGCTAGAGAACAACATTGGAGACAAAAAGAATGGCCAGCGAGAGAACAAATGGTACCAGGTGAGAAGAACATACAAGCTCGACTGCTAGTGGAAAGATCCAAAATAGTTTTTCCTCCATTACATATCAAGCTGGGAGTCATGAAACAATTCGTCAAAGCACTGAACAAGGAAGGTGCATGTTTCAAATATATCTGCGGCAAATTTCCAGATCTAACAATAGAGAAATTAAAAGCTGGTATTTTTAACGGACCCCAAAGAAGAAAATTAATGAATGATCATGAGTTTCCCTCATCCATGAGCAAAGAAGAATTTTATGCATAGTTGGGCACAAGTCCGTTAATCGTTAATCCGTTAATAACGAAGCTAACTTTTTCTTGAACTCGTTAATCCGTTAAAAACTCTTTTCATGTTAACGGACTAAATTAACTTCCGTTAAGTCCTGTTAACTTCCGTTAAGGTTTTTATCGTTAATATCTTGCACCATTTATTCATCGTACCGGTACAAACCAATTTGCAATGGTAACACTTGTTGCGTATTAGCACTAGTTTTATAGAAGAAAGCGAAGAAACGAGCTCTTTTTTGTGGCAAATAATAACCAGCATCCTATTAATTATCGCTGTTCACAATTTCCAAAGATTTTCCGATCGCAGCTTTGTAAGTGCATCCGAACTTATTTTATCTTGAAATTAGATTAGACTGTAAAATGTAACTTCCAAAACACAGAAAGACCTCCATAGCAATAAATATTTCTTTACAATCAGCTCAACAGCGTCAATACGTGTTCTAGAAGCGAGTGAATAAAACGAAATGTAAATTACACGCAAAATGTTAACGGATTAACGGACTTTATTAACTTCCGTTAATTAAAGCTAAAAATAACGGATTAACGTTAACGGAGGCGTGAAGTTTGTTAACGGACTAGTGGTTAACGAAGCTAACGTTTTGCGTTAACTTGCCCACCTATGATTTTATGCCTGGGATGCATTTGTGAAAGTAGTTAAAAACTTTTTTGGAAACAAAAAAGCATCGAACTACAAAGAGCTTGTAGCTAACTTACTAAGCTCTTTTGAAGATATCGGTGCTAAAATGAGCATCAAGGTTCATTTCTTGCACAGTCATCTTGATCGCTTTTGAAGATATCTTTCAAAATTTGGGTGCACTTAGTGACGAGCAAGGAGAAAGATTCCATCAAGACGTTAAGGAAATGGAAGAGAGGTATCAAGGGAGATGGGATGCCGTCATGCTAGCCGATTACTGCTGGTCTATCAAACGTGATTCTGTTGCCACTCATAGCCGCAAATCATTAAAACGCAAGTTTATGGTTGGCACTTCATAAATATGGCAGCCTACTTTTCATTATTCTGTTGCTTTAGTGTTTTTGCAACTATTAAAGAAATTGGTATGTGCAACATATTTTTGATGTTACACAATCTTATGCTTTGTAAAAAAACTTTTACAGATATTCAAATGATTATCTTTTAGTACAGAAATGCTCATTAATTGGTGTACCATAGCGAAAAAACTAGACCTGATGGAGAAAAAATAATTGCATTTTTGAAATCAGCGACCCCAAATTAGCCAAGATCAGTCAAAAAATCATTGGCACCATTCAAAAAACTTTTTTTTTTGGTGGCCAGTGTAATCAGGGGTATACTTAAAATATTATCATAATATATAGCAAATACGATTTGAAGCTTTTTCTTTATGTATTTTTTCTATAGGCAATGCATTTGCAAAATTAAAAATTACGAGGTCTAATGACATACATGCATGCATTTAAGCTTTAATGTTTTGAGTCTTTTATTGAAGTAGAATTATTAGTTATTTCAGATTTATAACAATGTATGTGGAAATTTGATGTCTTATTTTGATAAGCTTTAAGGGCCTGTCTACACTGTGCGTAAAATCGTCAGCTTACGAGCGTAACCTTAGTTTGTTTTAAAGAAAAATTCCGTAAGCCCTGGCGTACCACCTTACGGGCGTAGCACCTTACAAGAGTAAAATTGCCAGCGAAAAAAATTTGCTAAAAGAGCAAATCGTAAGCTCACGATTTGCGTGAAATTTCAAAAACTGGTTTGCCAGGTCTCGCGCAGAGATGGAAACCGGTCGGGTCAACCGGCACCGGTCTGGTCGACCGGCCGGTCGGGTCGAGATTCTTCGACCGGTCGGTCTAGCCGGTTGAAAAACCGGTCAAATTATCCTTTCTGGCAACTAAAAGACATCTAAGCACCAACCGAAATATACTTATATATTTTATTATAAATAAAACTTTTTATAAAAAATCAGTATTAACAAACCACACCTTTCGAAAACACTTGTTGAATGGTTTCAAGCTGTGACTAATATGCTGTGACCATTCAGACATGCTCATCCCAGGGACGTGTTTAGGGTGGGAGTACTGTGTAATGCCCCCCCACTTTGGGCCACGGCACAAAGCAAAAAAGTGCAAAATATACGTTAAAATCGCGTAATCAGATTCTAATAAAGCATGCATGTGGAAGAGTTTTAGTACTTGCTAAAACTTTGCCGCTTTGAAAAGCCTTTTTTAACTTAAATTTACTACATTCTACGCTGGGCAAGAAAGACATAGCTCTTATTTTTTTATATCTAACTAGCCATGACTTGTTCTCAAGTAGCAGCATTTCTACAAACTGCTAGGGCACTTCATATTTCGAATGTTTTCTAGCCAATGTCATAACAGTTTTGTGTTTTCAATAAAAATAACGGACGCGTTTTGTTCATCGGGGTAGTTATTCATAACCACTTCGTACTACCGATGAGTTTATTTTTTGATCTGACGTTTTGCTTCCCAAACCGGGAAGCTTCTTCAGAACAACTTGCAGCGCTGCCTTTGCAGTTACAAAAAGATAAATGAGAAAAAAATTACAGCAGAAGATAGGTAACAGTAAAAACATACGAACATTACAATACTTGTACTATTACGAGTATACCCAAAAACATTAAAATAATGGAGCAATAACATTAAATAATATTGAAAATTATGTCATTAACAGCGTGAAAAAAGAAATATTGAAAAATTATGTCACTAACAGCGTGAAAAAAAATGAATTATATTCATAACAACTTGGCTGCTTCACTAACAGTTTGAGAAAGTATGAAAAGGATCTATTGCAAAACAAAATGTACTGGTAAAGGTTTTTAGCTGCACAGAGATTTATATTAATTGTTCCGTGTATGTAAATCTCTGTGGAGCTAAAAAGCTTTGCCAGTACATTATGTTTTGCAATAGATCCTTTTCATACTTTCTCAAACTGTTTGTGAAGCAGCCAAGTTGTTATGAATATTATTAATTTTTTTCACGCTGTTAGTGACATAATTTTCAATATTATATAATGTTATTGCTCCATTTTTTTAATGTTTTTGGGTATACTCGTAATAGTACAAGTATTGTGATGTTTGTATGTTTTTACTGTTACCTATCTTCTGCTGTAATTTTTTTCTCATTTATCTTTTTGTAACTGCGAAAGCAGCACTGCCGAAAAAAGTTTAGTATTTGCTGCTCGGCAAATTGCAAATAATCTGTCACAAATAGCTAAAAAATTATAACTTCATTTTTTGGCCTTCGTCTAATATCATTAGCAGAGGTGGAGTCGAGGACGCAAGGCTCGAGGCCAAGGACACAAAAAAAATCCGAGGCCAAGGACAGCCTTTCCGAGGACAGACACTCTCGAGGCCAAGGACACAAGCGCCAGTGCTCTCCAAAAAAAGAAAAAAGGTCTTCACAAAAATGTTTCAAGCGATCTCCACAAAAAAACGTTTTCCAAAAAATTTTTCAAGCCCTCCACAAAATTTTAACAATTCAAAAAATAGTGCTGTCCTCGAGCCGAGGACAGGCCAATTTTCGAGGACTTGAGGCCTCGAGGCCAAGGACTTGACCTTCGAGGCCAAGGCCAAGGACTTCAAAATGTGTCCTCGAGGACGTCCTCGAGGCCAAGGACGTCCTCGAGGACTCCACCTCTGATCATTAGAAAGAACGTCTAATATAATTTAGGGTGTGCCCTCCAGTGGTTTTTATGCTTATTTTGTGCACGTTTTGCGCTGCTCAAAACAGGTCTTTCAAACCGAAACTTAAATAAAAAAGATCTTAAAAATGAGTTATTTTTGCAAAAAAAACAATTTTTTTTGCGTTTTTTTTCTGAGACCCCCGTCCAAAGTCACAAATTTTAACACATCCATGCCCCCCCCCCTTTTGAAAATTTTCATTAGATACACTGAACAGTGAACAAAAACCTTCTGTAAAAATAGTAACAGTGAACAAAAACCTTCGGTTGACCGGGCCGGTCAGAAACCGGTCGACCGGCCGATCAATCGCCGATAATAATTTTGAAAAACCGGTCGGGTCGGGTCGAGAAAATTCTGACCGGTTCCATTTCTGCTCTCGAGGTACGTTCAATTTAGGTTCATAAGTTTTGTTGAAAAAAAGTTGATTTTCAAAAGTGAAAGCATGCGTGTTGGCTTGAAATAGCCTAATTTAACATGAAAATGGTTAATTTGCGGCTGTATAAGGAAAAACTTGCAAAAAAGGGGCCTAGATCGCAGGTGCGTAGCCAGAAATTCGTAATGGGGGGCTGTTGTGGGGGTGTGGCGGCGGAGCATCCAGCCGCTGGAGGCCAAGCCCCCAGTCGCCGGAGGCCAAGCCCCCAGCCGCCGGAGGCACGGGGTCGGGGGGCGGAGCCCCCAGCGCTCAAAAAATTTGCATTTTTTTGCAAAAAACAATTTAATTCTAGAGCAATTTTAATAAAAGATAGTGCGTTTAAAACGTGGCATAGAAATTGGCAGCGTAACATGATTTAACTGGTTGCATGAATGGGCTAAGTGGGATGTGGCTAATGGTAACATACTGCAGTTCTCTTGTTTACATGCTGGTAAATCATAAAGTTCTATTATTCAATAAACTTACACGGAGTAATCTATTTCGTCTATTAGTTTTTGACAAATTAGCCCCCCTGAATATATGTTTTAAAAGATGCTTTAAATCACTTTTTAGTCCATTCCAGCGCAAAAAACAGTCTCAGAAGAGCTAAAAACGTGGTATTTTCCTTATTTGCATTTTGGTTGACAGGCTCATGGAAGGGCTGGAACCCCCCCCCCCCCCCCCCCCCCGAAAACCTTTCAAACGATTACCATACCACGTCAGTATAGGTGTAGCGAATGTTGGCACAATCTCAAAAAGGTGTTGGTAAAAATTATATCTCGAAAAGCGGTAAGGTTAAGAAACCTAGAACCAATCAAGACCACGGTGGGATGAGACTAAAATTGTGGTTTTGTGCTTATTAATATGTCTTAAATGTTAACGCATGACTATAATATTGTACTGCATTTTCAAGAATCTGTCGCCGAACTACCAGCGACTGAAGAAGATGAAACGTTGCAAGGAAGAGAAGATGGTGGTCAGGTTTGTGCCTAATGTGTGTGTGATTGTTTGCTAAGTTCGAGTCGGTTGTGTTTAATCATTTTATTGTCAAAATTCTTAGTGACCGATTTTTTCTTTCCTCTCCTTATCCTCCTAGTCCACTATAAACAACAAGGTGTAGCGGATAATTTGATAGACTTCGGCACTCTGGAATATTATGCGCACCGCTATGTTCTGCACAGCTACTGTTCTATTAATTAATTAGTTCTGAGGGTTTCTAAGCGAATGTAACTTGCCTAACAGTTTTTGTAGAGCTTTACATGATCAAAATTACGTCACTTGTTACAGGCTTAACTGTTATTCCATTTTGGTGTAAAACCCATTTAGGTTACCACAATTACTCGATACTGTTGCTGTATATCTGCGATTATTTCAAACACAATAGGTTATTGTTATGAATGGATATCTTTTTGATGGAAGGCAAATTTATTCGTTTGTAATTTCTAAATCGGAAGCGGGGTAACTTAGTTTGCATGTACGCAGGCTTCCATCTATTTCAACGCTAACTATGGTCATTTCGAGTTGTTTGAAGGAAAGTGTTATCGTAACCGAACTGTTTTACTAAAAACACTAGGGAAGGAGAGTAACGCAAATTTGTTCTGACCTTATTTGTAATAAAATGGGGTTAAAAATATTACTACTACAGCAGTGTGTTTTGGTAACACCGCGTAAGCCTCGTGAAATTTAACATTTTATCTAATGCTCAAGATGGCCTGGTAATGTACGGAGTGGACCAAAAGTAGGCGTACAGCAATCGCTTTAAAGCATATTCCAAAGCACTTGACATTTTTTTCTAGAAATTAAGTACCACAAACTTAAAAAATCGCAAAAGTTGGTTTGGGTAATTGTTGTATAGTGTATAGGTTGTTATTATGGACCACTTTATATTAAACCGAATATTGCAGCTTCAAAATAATTCTGTTAATCGTTTGTTCGAGGTATTACTCTTCAAGCATCAAAGCTGAATGTTTGTGCAGGAATCTCCTGGCAAGGATGTTGGCAGTGCAAAGGAAGAAGGTGAAGCATCCGAACACAGTGAACAGGTATGTGGTAAAATTAACTGAGAAGAACAAATAGGAGGTAAAGCTCAAAATCTACTTGACTTCTTTACACTCAATAAAGCATTCAGTTTATTAAGCGATATCTTGCAGTACTGCGTGGGAGGGGCTTTATTAAAAACAGTTTACGTCATCATCGTCTTATTGTAACAAATTGAATCAACGACTTTTAAAAGAATAGCCTGTGTCAATTGTAGTTCAGATCTAATACCAGATTCAGCGAATAGATTACCAGCAAATTTTTCTCTAGACTCTGGACTCTATCCGAATTCGGATCAACCACTTATCCTTGGATCCGGAGACGACGGTGTGGAAGGAGAAGGAGGTGGAGTAGATATTTGTGGAATTCGAATTCCTCGGATCTGTGGAAGAAATCCCGGATGCCGTTGCGAACCCAAAAAATAAAGATGAAAAACTCGTCTACGATTTCGAAACAAGTAAGCACATACGATTTTTTCCCCTAACCACTTAATTTATAAACTGACAAGTAAACAAGGCGTCTATGTTGTTTCTACCGACGTACGTAAGGACTTGGTGTCGTGGCAAAGATTTATACACAATTTTTAAGCGCTTGATTTTGAACGAAGGTAATCTGTCTTAGGGTGCATTTTGATAATGAAATCAAGACAATGTTGAATACAGGTTTAGTTGGGCATTTGTTTACATTGCAGGTTTGGGAGTTGGAACATCTGAAAACCCTGATAAACGTGAAGCGCTGTCGTCGATGCTGACGTCAGGACATACGTCATTCAAGATGACTGTCGTGTCGGAGCCGATCGCTGCGAAGGCGACGAAGAAGCTGAGTGTATGGAGATCGGTGAGTGAGCCACTGTTATTTGCCGTGGATGTTAACCTTGGTAGCGTTGGTCGAGTGGTAACGCGTTCGCCTTTGGAGCGGGAAGTTCTGAGGTTCAAATCTCGTGCTTGTCAAATAGGACACAGTGTTGCCAACGGCTCGCCATCATTGCAGCATTTCTTGGAAAGGAGCTGTGTTGCCCGCAGGTGCAATGGCGCGGAGATGGGCCCTGCCAGCTCGTTACACGCTTTGGCGTAATACAGCGAGTATAGCGAAAAATTTAATTTGATTAATCTTTGTACTGTGTCAGGAAATAGCGAAAAGACCGTTGTGGTCTGCCAATCAAACTGCCACCTGCCCACCACAAGCAGTGGAGGCTACACACGGTCCGTTTAATGATAAACGCCAAAGAGGGACGATAGAGAATCTGTTGAAAATTATTTAATGTTTGACTTTTGAATTTATATGCAAGGAAGCTATGAGGAACTTTGGTGAAGGTCTTAAGATTCATCCATCGCTTCTTTTATAATTTGAATATCCCGCCATCGTGACTCTGTCCGGTGAAAAGCAGTTTTTTGCACCAATCCAATCTTCATTTCGTTACTTGGTTTTTCATCGCTCTTTTCAACCTCATTCACTTCAACGCAAGTTGCTTCTTTCCGGACACTGCTTTTCTTCCTTGCTTAAGATAGAAAACTTGTCCATTCCATCATTGAAAACTTTTTCCAGCTTTTTGTGAACGATTTTAACGCCACAGTTTCATCAAGCTTTGTATTTTTGGTCTATGAATTTTGTGAAGTATACCACCTGTTTTTCTCTGCATCATGAATTATAAATGTATGACGACTTTGCTGCGGTTTTGGGAACTGCTTCAGTCGACCTCGCATCCATTTTGAAGAGCGGTCGTGACATCATCAACGATGATGTCATAGTGTTGGACTTGCGCGATCCGAAGGCGGTTGTGGGAAAACTTAACATCTCAGTGGAGACTCTAGCTGTGCTGCAAATGATGAAGAAAGAATTAAAGGCGAGGCTTGCCGAGAGCGACTCGTAGGTCTCTGGTGTATCGTATTCGATTGATGCCAAGCATATATTCCACTCCCAAAATTTCTTAACGTGTCGAAACAGACAACTTTTGGTCAGTGTCCCACTTGCGATATAGCAAGCAATCAACAAAATTTTTTACAGACACAACGATAGTATTTGAAGAGCTTTGATGTTGTTTATGGCGCCAAGCCGCCACTGGTTACCTCTTGACGGTGCTGGTATACCACTGGCGACTTTTTGTGGCAGGGCGCCAATTTTATTTTGGAGCAAATTTTTCGTGCTTACAAAAATGTCTGTTAAGCACTGGTAATTTGCTTTGGTATTAAATGGTTACTGAAAGTTCGGGTTTATAGAGCTATGCGATATAGTGATATAGATAGGCACTGTGTTTATTGTTTTTGTGGTGTTATGCGTGTTAGTAACTTCATTGCAATAGCGACTGTAGATTATATTAAAATTTTGAGAATTTGTACTTTTGAACATAGTTTCATTGTTTTATGCATTTTTTCTGTTCGTCAAGTGATTGATATACTATGTTCTACTTAAATTAAAATTGTATTCGACATACAATTTTCACGTAGTTTGTGCTTTGATTTTGCAAAACGAATACCAATGGCATTTCATAAGAATTACATCATCATCAGCACTTTACTGAAAATTTACCAAGTATAAAAACAATGGATTTTTTGTAATGTTTGGTACTTTTTGCAACGCTGTATTTCAGCTTCCATTTCGCACATATTTTTGTGCATTCTTTACCGCTTGTAGTGATATGTGTCAACTGTAAAGTTTTTTCGAACGTGTTATTTATGTCATATCAATAAACATAACACTATTTTTTGTACCTTAATTGTGTATTGTCGTTACTTGACGGGCTCGCGACTCAAAATTAGCTGATAGATGAGGAAAGGCCTTGTTTCCTTCACGCCTGCTGAAAGTTCTTGCCGTTATTCTTGTTTTCAATATTAATCCATTCTGAAAAGGCATTTACGTCGAATAATTTTTGCTCGATTTTCTCTCAAAATTTTTTGACAGGTATGAAGACGAACTACACCAAATTTGAGGTTTGTATGACCTTCCGTTCCTGAAATATAGCAGATTAGATTTCCTTTAGAAAGGCATTTTCCCTTAGAAATTAACAAAATTTTTTACCACATGTTCTTAATTCTCAATAAATGTTTTGCGGCAAGAGTGACTGTAAAACAACGTAAAGGTTTGTAACTGTGAAATTAGCTGCTTTTCAATATATGTAGGCCAGCTTTCCCAAAGTTAATCTTCTGTCACAATACTTAAAAAATAACAACACTGAAGTAAGATAAAAGCGGCAAATTTTGAGCTGTGATATTTTGAAAAGGGGAAGGCATGGAAAACTGAACTTGGGTGGAATTGCAGTTTACGCTTTTCCTACCATTTTGGTCAAGAATAAATGGAATTGAATGCCTTTTAAGATGTGCAGTGCCGCTGCATTTCAAAATTTACCTCTGTCTTCACTCTGCGCTAAATTGTAAACTCTTTCATTCTGGCAAACACGTGCCGGCGGTTTATTTCATTCAATTGTTCGAATTATAACTGATTAATCTGAAACAGGCAGCAAAATCGATTGAAAAAGACCTGATAAATGCATCCTGAGTCAAACCCAAGTGCGCGAGTTGTCATACAGGTTCGGGATGAGCTAGGATTGGATGATTTCGTACGCGGGATGAGATTTCAACCAGTAAAAGGATTTCACCCAGTAAAAGCATTAAAACCAGAAAAAGGTCTTATTTTCACGAAGCACACTTTTTTTCTCACAAGGACACGAGACTCATTATACTGTAGTGCACAGGTGGCCACAAGTCCGGTAATCCGTTAATAACGAAGCTAAGTTTTTCATTAACTCGTTAATCCGTTAAAAAGTTTTTTCATGTTAACGGACTAAATTAACTTCCGCTAAGCTCTGTTACCGGACTAAATTAACTTCCGTTAAGTTCTGTTAACTTCCGTTCAGCTTTTCATTGTTAATATTTTGCACCATTCATTCATCTTACCGGTGCAAACCAGTTTGCACTGGTAACACTTGTTGCATATTATTAGCACAAGTTTCGCAGAAAAAAGCGAAGAAAGGAGCTGTTTTTTGAGGCAAATAATAAGCTGCAGCCTCATAGGTCTATTAATTATCGCTGTTCGCAATTTCCAAAGATTTTCCGATCGCAGCTTTGTTAGTGCATTTGAACTTATTTTCAGGGCTGCGAACTCAATCGATTTTTATTCGAGTTCAGGTTCGAGTTCGAATTCAGCCTATTTTAGCAAGTCCGAGTTCAAGTTCGAGTTCTCAAATTTAATTTTTTCGAGTTCAAGTTCAAGTTTGAGTTCGCAGCCCTGATACTTGCGCTGTGTTTCTAGGTCGCCACGACATGAACAAGAGATTTGAAGGATATGCTTTTATGCAGCTGTTACGAAAAACGCAATCTCAATTTTCACGGCTAGATCAACAACAAATATTTTTCCGACAAACTTATAATCTTAAATTTTTTTTTGTGAACTCGAACTCGAACAATTTTATTCGAGTTCAGGAAAATTATTTTTTTGAGTTCAAGTTCGAGTTCGAAACCCTGCTTATTTTCATCTTGAAATTAGATTAGACTGTAAAATATAACTTCCAAAACACAAAAAGACCACTACAGCAACAAATATTTCCTTACAATTTGCTCAACAGCGTCAATACGTGTTCTAGAAGCGAGTTAATAAAAAGAACTGTAAATTACATGCAAATTGTTAACGAATTAACGGACTTATTAAGTTCCGGTAATTAAAGCTGAAAATAACGGATTAATGTTAACGGAGGTGTGAAGTTTGTTAACGGACTAGTGGTTAACGAAGCTAACGTTTTGCATTAACTGCCCACCTGTGCTGCAGTGAGGTCAACTAATTTAAGCACAAATCTTCAAGCGAGCTTACCTAGCAAATTTGCAGCACAAGGTAGCATAGAATTCCGCTTTCTAAATGAAGTCAATGATTAAAAGCAAACACTGCAGATCAGGAAAAATTCTGCCAAAGCGCAAAAGCGAGTGGATGTGTTTGGCCAGCACTATAACTTGTAATAGCTTAAAAGGGCATTCAACCCGAATTTTGAAAAACTGAGAAAAAATCATAAAAAATATGTTTACCCACATGACCCCATTGCGATTCTTGCAACTCATCCGGTTAAGAAAGTCTAAGTGAAAAAATTTTATGTTTTCTTCCAGCAGAGATGTCCAAACTTTGAAGTAGTCTTAAACGAGACTTCGCAAAGACGCCCTTGGTCCAATAGCTCTTGATGGTACTACTTTTCTTGCTAGAATATCAGTCCCAGTCCAAGGGCCAAAAAATATACAAACTGGCCAGAAAACTGGTGAAGATTGAGAAAATCTAAAAAAAGGCTTTGGACTTTTTTAGTGCAGTTTGGGTCAATTCGAACATAATTGCCAAGTAAATTAAGTCGGAAAAAAATTAAGGCCGAACGTGGGCAAGAAAAAATTTCATCGCGGGCAGGACTCTGATCACTCTTGTCTTACAGTAAAGGTTAAAACTCTTCCCCCTGTTGTCAGTATCATTAAAGGTGCCTTATTTTCAAACAAACCTTAAAAACATTAAAGACACAATTGCGAACAAACAGAAAAGATCAGTTGTTTGCGAGTGATGCTATTTCGCTATTTGGTTTGCAAACTTGCTTTAATCGACTTGAACCAGCAGATTTTTAATTTGAAATTTCTAAGCGCGAAGCGAGTAAGGAATCCGTCGTTTTCTCATTTAAGTTAGTACAGCTTTAAAGCAAACTTGTTTTGATTGTTCAATCGATTGCCGCGCTACTGTTGAAACGGTTAAACTTGCATTCGATTCTCGGTTGAAAAAAGGTTTTTTAAACTTGCGATTCGCAATTTTTGCGTTTGGCGTTAGAACATCAAAAAGGACAGTACAAAGCCTAAACCTTGTGTCACGAAATGTGGTGTAGACAGATGGAGAGGTTGCAGTTTGATTCAAAGACCAAAAATCGTTTGCTGTTTTTTCACAAAAACAACATGATGAATGAAGATATAATATTGCTATTATTTCTGGAATATGATATACGTTTCAAAATTAACTAAAATGTATTTGACTGAATTGTATGTGAATTGCAATTATCTTGATGTAAATTAATGTAAAAGTGTTTGTCAGAGGTGGAGTCGAGGACACGACCTTCAAGGCCAAGCACTCGAAAAATATCCGAGGCCAAGGCCTAGAACCGACTTTTTGAGGACAGACCCTCTCGAGGCCAAGGACAGGAAAGGTCGAGGCCAAGGACCAAGGACAGAGTTTTTCTAAATATGGTCGGCAAATTTTCCACTCTTTTTAAACACGAAAATTTTTAAGGTATTGCAATGAGTTAAGTTTTTAAAGATAATTCAAAAATAGTAGTTTTTAAAAATAATGAATGTCATTTTGAAATTTTACACGTTAGCTGTGGCTTCGCTAGGGGGGGGGGAGGGGGCGGCCCGCCTAGGGTGACACCATTTGGGTTTTTTATTTTTTTGAGACCGAAAACCCAATGGTTGGTAGGCGAAGACCTTTTTTTTGGTCTTCACCTATTTTTTGGCCGATAAAGAGCGCCACCATTCTTCGCACGTTAGCAGCAATGTTGATTATGTTCCGTAGCGGTATAATAAAACAATTAAGGCCGTAACTTGAGCATTGGAAATGAGAATAACTAATAACAATAAATTCTTAACGTGGAATCGATCAAATTTAAGGTCTATTTTCATCAGTTAAGGCCCGGGTCCAAACTTCTACTGCTTATGGACACGCTCTTTTTCAGCAGTTTCTCAAACAAATATCTTATTGTTTGGTTAAACGTTTTCTTTTCGAAGAAATTTTGAAAAAGTATCATAGTTTTCGAATATTGCAAAGCGACTATGATAGTATTATCTAAATGTATTGGAAAATACGGCAAATTTGTATTTTTAAAATGAAATGAAGTACCATACTTGCAGGCTTAAGTCCCTACAAAAAACTGGGTTTTGGGACAAGGGCAAAGTTTTCATGCCTCCGTTAAACAATTTTAGCAAGTTTTTTTTTTAGCAAAATAGAAATTTTTGTGATATTACACAATTAGATTTTCAACAGTTAAGGTAGAAAAACTTTAGTTTCCCTGCGGTTTCTCAATCCTAACTTTTTTCTTTACATATCAGTGGATGTGATGTCTCTCCATAATCTTGCATCTATCAACAAATGAGCGCATACGTTTCAGCAGCCAAAAGTTACTTTGTAAAATTTAACGTAAGATATTTAGCTGCAAAAAGTAACCAGAGAACCCCAGCAGAGCCGTATTAAGGTGGAAAGCATTGGAGATTTTATCCTGGGAACCCTTCTTCATAAGGCTCACAAACTGTAGAAACGTAAAAAATTAGAGTTGTTCTTTCTCATCTCAAAACAAATTCTTGGCAATATTCGCCCACATATTTTCTGAACAATAGCTGTCGTTTTCAAATAACGTTTTGTTAATTATATCAGGGTTATACTACATCTAACATATTTAGTATAACGTAGGCCATCCCTGGTAACTGTATTGCATTTCATAATCATCACGCACATACTTTTATCTGATTCCACATTCACATAAGCACGGTCATGTTTTAGTAATGGCAACTCAAAAGAGTTGGTGTCCGGACACTCGGATCCCTTGCTATGGCCCTGAATGGTTTTAGTGTTTTGCTGTTTGCACCACCCGCAGCGGAAGTATAGAAGAAGTAAAAAGAACTATCTACACTGCGTTTTACCCCCTCATTTTTCCATTAGAGCTTTCACACAATGCCATTGAAAATAAGGCTTACTATGGCTTGGCTACCAAATTATGTTATTTTTTATACAAGGAAAGGAAACGAATTGACAGGTCAGAAGTCGAAGGCGTAGCCAGGGGGGATGGGACTGAGGGCCTGCCTACCCCCCTAATTGAAGTGCTACCGCTGATAAAAAGAATGACAACAAAGCCTATTGCTTAATCGATTTCAGTTTCTTTTAGGATTTTCGCGTACAACAGTAATTGACAATAATATTAATATTGACAACCAGGGGAGCCCGGTTTTCCTCAATCCAAATTGTTGTCAATCAATTCAAATGTATAACCCGGGAGAAAGCTCACGATTTTTGTCCTAAAACTTGAAATCTCTGGCCTTCATCTAACCTTTTTATCAACTTAATGCAATAACATGATTAGTAACAATCTATTACACCAACTTCAAGTAACAATCCACCTTCATCTTGCCAGATTGTGTGCCTTCATCATTCAAAAATCCTGGCTACACCTATACCAAAATTTAAGAAATTATTATGTTTGGTTATTTTCCTTTTCAACCATTCAAAAACCAATGCTGTCCTAGAGCCGAGGACAGGACATTTTTGAGGACTTGAAGGGTTCGAAGCAAAGGCCAAGGACTTGAGCTTCGAGGTCATTCCAAGGCCAAGAACTTCAAAATATGTCCTCGAGGACGTCCTTGGCCAAGGACGTCCTTGAGGACTCCAACTCTGATGTTTGTAGCATCTTGATTATTTTGAAGAAACCATGAAGAAAAAAACTGATCAAATAGCTAACAAATTCAAATTGTGTGAAAAAAAATTAAAAAAACCCTCTAATTTGAATCGTCACATCATAATGCATACCCAAGAAACATCATTCAAATGTACATATTGCGCAAAATTATTTGCCCGCCCCGATACTTTAAAAGTTCATGCGAGAACTTACACTGGCGAAAAACCGTTCGTTTCAAAATTGCAAGAAAATGTTCCGACAATCAGGTGGTTTGCAACGTTACAAAAAAGTTCACTCCAGCCAAAACCCGTTTAAGTGTAGTTACAGTCCGAAATCATTTGCTGGTTCAAATAATTTGAATGTTCACGTGAGATTTTTTACCGAAGAGAAACCTTACAGATGCGTTTGTTGTAAAAAGTCGTTTACAACACCCTCAAAGTCAACAATGCACATGCGATTTCATATTGGTGAGAAACCATTTGAATGCATACATTGCAACAAATCGTATACAGCATCTGGACATTTGAAACGTCGCATGAAATTTCACAAGTGAAAATCCCAACAGACGTATCGTAATTTATTTGGAAAGTTCTTCACTGTATCTAAAAATTTAGTACATCGTTTTGATCATTCAATTCCAAGACTCACTTTAAAAATTTTTTTTTAATTTTTATATTTTTCACTTTATAAATTTTTTTTTTAATTTGAAGACTCACTTTTTAAATGCTGAGATTTACTGGTATACTTTTTCCAGAACTTGACGTTTGAAAACTTTTTGACAGTTATTTTACTAAAAAACCGCTTTCATTTCATTATGTTCAACCTGCTGTTCGTTATTATATTTTTTCATTCTTCTGCGTCCACTAAACAATTTTGCTGTTGGGTTTGCGTCGTATTTCATGTTCACCAGTTTCAGATACCAGCTATTAAAGCGAACCAAGCCAACTAATCACCGCAAACTGACCGCAAACCAATTGACCGCCAAGACTAGGGTTAGTTGGCGGTCAGTTTGCGGCGGTCAGTTGTCGTGAACGCTCATTAAAGCTTTGTTGCTCTTCAACAAAAGCAAACTCGCTTGCTTTGAGTTTCAACTGTTTCTTCATAGGCGTAGCCAGGATTTTTGACTGGGGGGGGCAAACCACAAATCGCATGCAATGACGTCATCAGAAATTTTCGAAAGAGGAAGTTTTTTGTGGGGCAAAGGTATTGTAGAATGGAAGTTCAGAAACAGTGGCCTGTGCGTTTGGCACTTAACCAGGATTTGACTGAAAAGAGAGGGCTTTGAACCAAAAGTTGGAAAGTGAAAAAGTCTAAATTGAGAGATGCGCCAAGTGAACTAGTGTAACTGAAACGTGTCACAGAAAAGTGTCTGGGGGCGACGCCCCAGCTGCCGGGCGATTTTTTTGAAAAAATAGCTATTTTAATGCCATTGAATCACATTTCGCACGTGTTCGGAGCCGTTTGAAACAACTGGATTTTCAACATTATTTTAAACGCCAATTAAAAAAGTAAATAGTTAATCCTCCTTCTACTTGCAATTTAAAAGGGCATTCAGGACGTTTTTGTTTAAAAAAATTTTCTGCGAAACCATAGTGAAACAACTGCGGCAATTTTTTAGGATTTTTTCGCACCAACTTTGATTCTCTTCGGCCAAGAAATCGTAAGTTATTCGCAATTATTTTTCCCCTTTAACTAAGGAGGAACGCTTTCCGAACATTACCAAACTGAAAGGACCTAGGTAAAAATCGTTCCAAATGACTGACTGCACTAGCAGCTGTGAAGGAAATGGCTTCGTAGGTACCTACTGAAAACCGTAACAAACCTACAGTATACGAAAAATGCTAACCAAAATGGTTTGCGCTGAAGTTTGCAATTTCATGTTTAAGTAAAAAACTAACTAGCCTTTTGTGATCTTTAGGCCTAAACCAATTGCGCTATAATTGCATAAAACTTACTGGCTCAGTAAAAACTAGAATCTTAGTCTAACATCTTGCCAGCTACGATGCTCAAGCCTTCAACAGGCAATAATTTTTTCGGATAGGTTATCTATAGTAAGCAATAGTCACAATCTGCAATAGGCTATAGGCTACTACGCCTAATGCACTAAAGCCTTATCTTATTCTGACTACTTGGCTAGCACTTGGCGGACAAAGCAAAGTATGAAAGCATCTAATCTCTCTGAATTCAAACAGTAGCTGTTCCACTAATTTATTTACCTATACCTTCAGCACTCACCTAGTTCCAAGAAGCCGGGTACTTAGCAAGACTCGGAAATAGAAGTTACAAACTGATTTATTGCGCAATCTACTTGAAACAAGATGGCCGAAATTTGAATTCTAAGGGGAAAACATGAAATTTTTTCACTTAGACTTTCTTAACCGGATGAGTTGCAAGAATCGCAATGGGGTCATGTTGGTAAACATATTTTTAAAGATTTTTTGGCAATTTTTCGAAAAAATTGAATGCTCTTTTAAGTCCAAAACAAGTTTAAGATCTTGTATTTTGGTGCTGAATATTATAAGTGATTTGGCTTAGATAGGGGAAGTAAGGTAGCCTACAATGCCTCCTGCAATGTATTAGCAGTAAATAATAATCCACTTGAAGATTTTCTTTAAAGATTTTTATTTTGTCATAAAAATAAGCAGGTGTAGGAGTACGTGTACGCTGCCAGGGGGTCAAGGCCCTTCAGTTCAAATTCAGTAATATTTTGTTCAATGAGCATTTCCCCAGCTATTTTTTTCTCAAAAGTATTTTTCCGCGTAAAAACTGGCGAGGTGGAGGAAAATATTCGATTGAAAAATGGTATAATAGATGTCTAGACTTACTTACCAGCATGTTATTGCTCGGGTCAAATTTACATTGCGTGGGGGGCCTTGTACTTTGTGGATTTTTGCAAAATCTTCCAGTCAAGCATTGGTGAAGACAAATGTGTTACCCATCTGAGCGCGGGGCCCCTGGCACTGATGTGCCTTATGGTAAATCCGACCCTGGTTTTTACATTATGTACATAAAAAAAACGTTAGATGAGGGCCTGAGGTTGCAACTTTTAGGATAAAATACTTAATTTCACCCGAGTTATACATTTAAATTGGTTACCAAAAATAGAATTGAGAGGAACCGCGCCTCCTGGTCGTCAATATTATTGTTAATTACTGTTATGCTCTGTTGTTGGCGAAGATGCTAAAATAAACTGAAGAACCAATAGACGTTTTTTTACATTTTTATTGTTAGTGTCGTTTCAATTGGGAGGGGGGTCAGGCCCCCTGCCCCCTGGCTACGCTTATGTGTTTCTTGGTATTTTGATTAGCTGCCTTGTTGAACGTAAAGTTGTTAAGCATTCGTTATATTATACTTCTCATTATTTTCTTGACAACACAAAAAAGTTTTCCACCACTGAAAGCATATGGGCATTAAGTTTGCATGCACTGAATGATTCATCGAAATGTTTTCGCTGAACAACTTTTGCAATTGTACTTTTACATCATTGCAACATTACTAGTAGTTTTCTACAGCAGGCTACGTTGGGTAAACGTTTTTCGGTTTTTTGTTTTTAAGCATTAAGTGTTGCAAATTGTTGGAATAAAGATAAGCTTTGGAAGCTTTATTTTTATTTGTAGCAAAGTGCGTAAGTGATCGTGTTAAATTTTTGCTCTGTAAAGTTTGCAAGTTTGGTTTGAAACTCAAATGCACTTGTGTGAGTAAATTTGACGGCAAACAGAGCTTCCTACATGAACCATAATATGTTTTTGAATTACGAGTGGTGTTATTTTGTATACAGTGAACAACACATGGTAGCAATGATTAAAATAAAAAGTCATAATAGGCCTACTGCATTCAAACATTGGTGCTAAGCAACATAAGACAACACAAATTTATTTCATCGCTCAGCATAGGCGACGATTTTTTGTTGATTAAGCAAATTTCAAGGCGGCGAAATGCTTTCCCGAAGTTTGGTTAAACTTAATAATTCACTTTCAGTCCGAAATTTTGCTCCCAAATTCAGGTTAGAACCAAAAGAAAGGGTTTTCGCCGTTTTCTGGTTCTGTCTCAGTCCGGAATTTCGGATTTCTTGTTGCAAATTGGGTATTACTTGCCAAAAAACCTAGGGGGTCAGACATATTTTGCCCCCTTCCGTGTCAGACCCGAAAAGGCGCCGCCCCCCGAGGATCGACGCCTATGTCGCTCAGTAAGAGCACGAAACAGAGATTAATTAGCATTCGTTTACGTAGGCGACAAGAAAGTTGAGGAAGATCTTTCGCTCATCCAGCCAAGCAACCATGCACCCTCATGTCAAAAAGGGGCAATGTGCCAATATCATGGATGATTTTCATTACTTAATTTAAGTGAGTTGCGCCATTTTGACGATTTCAGAAAAATGCCGCCCAATCATCAGCTTGAACCTTTTCATGTTGCCGAAGCAGATATCGGTCGATGTCGTGAAAAGGAACCAGCAAACTGCGTAAACCATAGCTATGTACTTTAGAAACCAATTTACCGTGTGATGAGACTGTATGTATTTTTGACAGAGGTGGACAAAGTAGTCGAAAAATGTACTTAAGTAGAAGTATTGTTACTTACTCAAAAATGCCTTTCAAGTAAAAGTAGAAGTATGGCGAAACATTTCCACTTAAGTAAAAGTAGGAAAGTAGTCAAAATTAATTCTACTTAAGTAATGAAAGTAGAAAGTAATTTCGAATTTCACGTGTTTGTTTATTCTTCGAAGGTTTGCTGTTGTGACGCTTACGGTCAGTGTTCAAGCAAAGCCATACTTATGGTAGCGTATCAAAAAATCAAAGTTTTATTATTCTCTTGAAATTACACCGAAGCGTGTTACGAATACGATTTAGTAGGGACTCTGGGCTCATCTCCGCGCCTGGACAACACAGCTTGAGAAGAAATGTCGCAGCGATGGCGAGTCGTTAGCAACGCTGTTCGTTAACCGGCTAGGGAATTGAGCCCCAGACGGGCCGCAGCACACGCAGCGCCGTTAACCGCTAATCTTTTTCGTATGAACCAGGACTAATGCGCATGTCTAGTTTGTCTACTGTACCATGCTAATTAGGGTTCGGTATGCTTTTTTTTTAGTGAGACTGAGTCAACACCTGGTATTTGATGCAACGCAAAAACACACTACCTAGATGACCTGTAAATGAATCGGCGTAACTATTCAATAAGTTTCGTAGTACAGTACAGTAAAACAAACTCGATACGTACTTATTGTACACGTTGTGAGGTGGAATAATGTTTACTTCGTTATTGTACACGTTGTGAGGTGGAATAATAGCTAGGTGTTTACTTCTACTTTACATAAAAGTCATTACTACTCAAGTAGCGTTACTTCGAGAGGATTTTACTTGAAGTAAAAGTAGAAGTATCAGAAATGAAAAATACTTAAGTAAGTCGCTCGTTACCGAAAATACTACTTAAGTAGTCTACTTAAGTAGAATTACTTCGTTACTGACCACCTCTGATTTTTGACAATTATGCTATCATCTTTTATGCAGTCACAAAAACACAGACAGTATACTGCATGACTTAGCATTTTAAATGTTCTGTATTCTTTCGTAATTTTTCAAAGTTTATGCAACAACACTTCAATTGGGCTCAACAACTATTTTTGGCATTGGAACAATTTCGTTCAAACAAATTGAGCAATCTACTATTGATATCGATTCAACACTTTTTTAATCAATTGGCAACCAACTTTTTGCATTTTGAATTTAATACGTTGATCCAAATTAAACTGAATTCTGTGGATTCAAACTCACATTTGACAAGCTGGTTTTAAAAACTACGTGTAGTTAGTAGTTAAATATACCTTTGCTTGATTACTGATTGCACAGCAGTTATATTTGATTGATTTAATTTGATTAAAAACACTAAAGCCTTATTTTAAATAGTAAAAGTTCTAAACGTTTCGAACTCAGATACGTCCATCATCAGTGAAAATGAAATCTTATTCAAAAATAAATTAAAAATGAAACCTTGTTCATTCTATTCAAATAAAAATTTGTTTTTACTGATGATAAACTTAGCTAAGTCAGAAATGTTTGGAAGTTTTACCATCCCAAAAAGTTTTCAATCGTTTGTTTAGGTTTTGCCAATACTAATTTCAAATTTCAGCTTCGAGTTTGTGCAAGCTAGATTGTTACTTATATGTTTGTGCGTTTTAGGTATTATGATTTGATTTCATTGTATTGAAATGTTTGTGCGTTTTAGGTATTATGATTTTGTTTCATTTGAAATGCCATATACACTACAGTATGACAAAATGCTATTCTGTTTGCAAACATGCTTTAATCGACTTGATTCAGCAGATTTTTAATTTGAAATTTCTAGCAAGGAATCCCTCGTTTTTTCATTTAGTACAGCTGTAAAGCAAACTTACTCTGACTGTTCATTTGATTGCCGTGCTACTGTTTAAACGGTTGACGAGCGTCCAATTTTCAATCAAAAAAACAAGATTTTTTAAACTTGCAATTCGCAGTTTTCACGTTTGGCCTTAGGACATCAAAAAGGACAGTGCAAAGCCTTAACCATTAACCAAGGTTGGGCACTTCCAAAAATTGGTCCGCAAATCTGCAAATTGCGGACATTTGCGAACCGATTTCTTACTGCAAACATTTGCGGATTTGCAGCAAAAAAATTGAAATCTACCGCAAATCCCCAAAGCAACAACATCGCTGGCATGGTTTCTTTGCAATTTCTAAAAAAAAATACGTTTTGACGGTTCAAAGTTTCGATAGATTTGATTAGATGTATTTATAAGATACAACACTCCCTTAACAAGTTCCGCTGCTGTGGAGCGGTTGTTTTCTATGGGTGTTGCTATTCTTGCAGCAAAACGAGCTAGCTTAACGTCGAAAAACTCCCAACGGTTTGTTTTTCTGAACACAAACTTAGACTTTAAGTGGCACGAGTTTGCAAAAGACGACTTTGATGACATAGCCACCACCTGTAGTAAATATATAAGCTGCAGGCTTACCAACATTTTCAATCTTTGTTTCAGCTTTTTAGGGTTTTTGTTTTTAGTTTCATTAATCATGTTTTTGGAACGCATATACTTTAGACTACATGCGTTGCCGCTCAAAAAATTTTCAAATATTTTGGGAAAATAATATTACTGCCCGCCTTAGAATCCTGGAAAAAAATTCTGTATGCTTGATAATCTTGTGATATTTGATGGTGTATGCATAATATAACTATGCATTTTTGATTTTCCAAAGTTTGCGTATTATGCAAATGATGCGTCAAAATGCTTAGGCTATTTTTTATTCAAGAAATGGCATAAATTTTTGAGCAGTTGGCGGTGTTTTCGAAATTTTTCAAAAATTCATGAGCTAAATTAGTTATAACGACAAACATTTTGGCGCGTAAAATTACTACCGCCCATTGATCTTGTAGATTTTTGATATCACCAGCGAACTGGCCATTGTCGAAACAAATTTCTAATTTAACAGGGACCATTGATTGTATCTGTGTTACAAAGCGATAACCAAGACTTAAAATCCAAATTTTCTGTTTTTGCTATTACCCTTAGGTGCTGAGCGCCAAACAGCAACATTAAATTCAAAATAAGAGCAAATTTTCAATCAAAATCAATATCTGCGTCGTAATCATATTGGGTACAATTTGAGAACTTTTAAAGGACTTATTTACCTAAAGCTCGACTACAAGTTCACGCATTAGAATTTCATGTAAGCATTAATCAGGTCTGTATCGTAACAGAAATAAAATATACAAAAAAGGCTTGTTCTTCTTAGACGTAGCACATTTTTGTCTTTGCAAAAGTTTACCTCTATGAACGCCTTTCAAAACAATCTAAAAAATTTTGCAACAGCATAGTAGCAAGAAAAAAAACAGTAGCTGCATTTATCACGTTTGAACTAAGCAATTATAATTGTGATCTGCAAATTGCCAGCATGCGTGATGAAGTACAGGAAGGAATATCGACAACAAACCGCCCCCCATTCCGTCACTGAAGCAGTAGATAGAAGACTATAAGTTAGTAAAGTATCATTTTCCAAAACATACTGCGATTCAATAAAGATTTGTGCATCTCTGTTTATCCTATACTACAAATATACGTATGAAGATCAACTAAAAATTTTCAACTCAACCAACGTACGAGTATAGTAATTAGAAGTTAAAACGAGCAACGAAAGTGACTGGCAAGTGAAGTCGCACTCTTTGAAGTCTCCACTCCAGCCACCAGCAGAGTCGCAGCCGTAATCAAATTTCAGTAGCAATTTTGTTTAAACAATAAACCTGCGTGCATTTTCACTCAGCCCTGCTGCTGACATATATCTTACAAAAACAGGATATTAAATACACCGAAGAAAACTTACTGGTGTTTATTGCAGGTCTATAGCCTACACAGGAAATATAAAGCATTGTTACTGCCATAGGTTTCCTCTATTTATCTAAGCAGAACAAAATAACAGCAAAGTTGGGGGTTTAGGTTTGCGGAAGTAAAAACTCATTTGCGGTTGCGGAAGTGCAAAAACTTACCGTAAAGGTACCGCAAACTTGTTGATTTGCGGTTGCGGACCACCAATTCCTATTTTGCGGTTGCGAAATAGAGAGTAAATTTGCCGTGCCCAGCATTACCATTAACATACTGTACTAGAGAAAAATCATTCAAATGCACTTATTGCAAAAAAAGAATGTGTGGTGTGGACAGATTTACAGGTTGCAGTTTGATTTGAAGTCCAAAAAATCTTTGTTTTTTTTTGACAAAAACAACGTGTTAAATAAAGATGTACAGTAATATAACAGTTATACGTTTCGGTATTAACTAAACTGTATTTGGCTGGATTCTATATGACTTGCAATTAACTTGCTGTAGTATAAATTAATGTAAAAGTGTTTGTAGCATCTTGAGTGTTTTGAAGAAACCATGAAGAAAAAAACTGATCAAAAAGCAAATTAATGCAAATTTTGTGAACGAAAATTCAAAAAACCCACGGACTTGAATCGTCACATCAGATCGCATACTCAAGAAAAACCATTCATATGCACTTGTTGCGAAAAATTATTTGCCCGCCGTAACACTTTAAAAGTTCATGCAAGAACTCACTCCGGAGAAAAACCGTTCAAGTGTAGTCACTGTCAGAAATCGTTTGCTCGTTTAAATGATTTAAATGTTCACTTTAGATCTCATACCGGAGAGAAACCATACAAATGCGTTTGTTGTAAAAAATTGTTTACTACATCTGGAAAGTTGACAGTTCACACGCGATCTCATACTGGTGAGAAACCACACAAATGTATTTGTTGCAGCAAATCGTTTACAACACCTGGATACTTAGCAGTTCACATGCGATCTCATACTGGTGAGAAGCCGTTCAAATGCATCAAGTGCGGTAAATCGTTTTCCCGATCTGGAAATTTGAAACGTCACATGAAGCTTCACAAATGAACATCCCAAAAGACTTGTAATTTATATTAGTATTTCTTCACTGTATCCAGCAGTCGAGTAGCCAGGGGGGAGGGCAAGGGGGCTACAGCTCCCCCATCGGCCTATCGACCAAAATGCAGAATATGAAAAATACAGCCATTTTGGTCTCAGGCCTTGGCCTAGAAGCCTCAAGTCCTGGAAAATTGCCCAGTCCTCCGCTCGAGGACAGCACCATTTTTTAACCGTTGAAATTTTGTTGAAAATGCCAGAAACCTCGCGAAAAATTTGCGAAGGCGTTTTTGTTCTCCTCAATTGTAGATCGCCAAAAAATTGTTGTTGAAGATTTATTAATTTTTTTTGAAATTGACCGAAAAAAAATTTTGAAGATCTTTTTTTTAGAACACTTGCGTCTGTGTCCTTGGTCCTAGGCTTCGAGCATTCCTGGTCTAGGCCCCGAGAGGGTCTGTCCTCAGAAGGGTTGTTCTTGTCCTTGGACTCGGATTTTTTGCGTCCTTGGCCTTGACCTTGAGCCATTTGTCCCCGACTCTACCTCCGCCTTTTTGTACATCTGAGACTGTTTTTTTTGCATTAGAATGGATTAAAAACTGAAATAAATCATTTTTGAAACATATATGCAGGGAGGAAGCTGATTTGTCAAAAAAAAACAAACTTGCAAATCAATAAAAACTTTGAAAAATGGCAGAAAAAACTAATCAAATTCAATCGCTGGTGTAAAAAAGCTAAAAAGGGGGGGGGGGGGGGCTATTCAGTATTAGTTAATTACTAATCCCTTCACTCAAGTCTCTTTCCTTTACCCTCCGCCAAATATTTTTCTGTATGAAATATAGACGAAATAGATTACTTCGTGTGAGTTTTATTGAACTTTTTTACCGTTAAGGTGAATTTGCACAGTATCCGTTTTTCGCACGTTTTCTATGCGCTTTTTCATCCGCATTTTTATAAGTCCATATCCGCACTAACCAGACAGTCACATACTGAACAAAAGTTTTCCGAAACAATTTTTTTGTAAAGGGGTACAGCTCTATTTTGAAATATCGCTCTTATCCTTCATACACAAAATTCTTGAACAAAATTTTTACCTACATACAACAGTTTACTTAGTGTGGATATGGACTAATAAAAATGCGGATGAAAAAGCACATGCTTTTTCAAGAAGAAGCAAAAACGTAAAAAAAAAACGGACGAAAACGTACGGAAAACGGATACTGTGTAAATTCACCTTCAGTCACCCCCCACGCAGCCCATTTACGCAACAAGTTTAATCATATTTGCACTGCCAATTTCTATGCCACGTTTTAAAAGCATTGTTTCTTATCAAATAGGTCTAAAATTACGTTATTTTAAATAAAGCACAATTTTTGAGCGCTGGGGCTCCGCCTCCATACCCTCAAAACAGCCCCCCTCATTGCGATGTTGGCTACGCCCCTGCTTTCTACAAATTTATCACATCATTTTGATTCTTCAATTTAGAAAACTTGAATTTCAAATGCTACAATTTACTGGTGTACTTTTTCCAGAACTTGACGTTTGAAAACTTTTTTGCAGTAATTTTACTAAGTGACCGTTTTCATTTGCATTATGTTCAACCCAGAGTTGTAAACGGGCCGACTAGTTCAGGCCCGAACCCGGCCCGAACCCGAAAGCTATTTTGAAGCCCAAATCATGCCCGAAAAAGCCCGAAAGTTAGGTTAGGTCTGAAAAATCTAGCAATTTTGCAAGGTTATTTTAATTATATTTTTGTGCACTTAAGACAAAAAGCACGTTTCAGGCCCGAAATAAGCCCGAAAATTTTGTCAACTTTAGGACCGAACCCGGCCCGAACCCGAACCCGACCCGAAAAGCCCGGCCCGACTCACAACTCTGATTCAACCTGCTGTTCGTCATTACATTTTTTCATTCTTCTGCGTCCACTAAACAATTTTGCTGTTGCGTTTGCGTCGTATTTCATGTGCACCAGTTTCAGATACCGGTTATTGATATCTTGTTCATTTTCTGCAAATCGACAAATACAGTAAATTAATTCTGTCTGCCAGTTGTTAAAGCGAACCAAGTCAACTGATCGTCGCAAGTCAACTGACCGTCGCAAATTGACCGCAAATAAGCTGACCGCGAACCAACTGACCGCCAAGAGTAGGGTTAGTTGGCAGTCAGTTGCTGTAGACCCTTATTGAAGCTTTGTCGCTTTTCAACAAAAGCAAACTTTTTTGCCTTGAGTTTCAACTGTTTCTTGCTATTCAATTAGTTGTCTTGTTGAACGTAAAATTGCTAAACATTCGTTATATTATACTTCTCATTCTTTTCTTGACAACACAAAATAGTTTGCCACCGATGAAAGCATATGGGCATTAAGTTTGCATGCACTGAATGGTTCATAGAATCTAGCGGACGCACGATTTTCGAAAAGGGGGGTGGGGGACCAGGAAATTTGAGAATAATAAAGACCAAAATAAAGGTCTTCACTCAGAATTAGTCCGTTTTTCTGCCCAAATTTTGGTAAAGCCAAAAAAAAAAAAGAAAGGTCTTCACCTACATCCAGCCCGTTTTTGTGCACAGTTTTTCTATCCAAATTCCAAAGAGGGGAACCATGGCTCAATTTTGTCACTATTCTTACTTATTTATGCATTACTGGCACCCCCAAGGGGGGGGGGGGGGGCATGGCACCATGGCACAAATACATCCCTGTTCATAGAAATGTTTTCACTGAGAAACTTTTTCAACTGTACTTTTGCATCATTGCATCAAAATTACTAGTAGCTTTTTGCAGCATGCTACATTGGGTGAACGTCTTTCATTTTTATAAGTTTTTGAAGCATTGAATGTTGCAAATTGTTGGAATTAAGATACAGTAAGTTTTGGAAGCTTTATTTTTATTTGTAGCAAAATGCGTAAGTGATCGTGTTAAAGTTTTGCTCTGTGAAGTTTACAAGTTTGGTTTGAAACTCAAATGTACTTGTGTGAATAAATTTTCCGGCTAACAGGATTTCCAACATCCTATGTAATATGTTTTGAATTACGAATGGTGTTATTTTGTTTTCAGTGAACAGCACATGAAAGCAATGATTAAAAGAAAAAGTCAAAATAAAGCCTACTGTATTTACACATTGATGCTAAACAACATAAAACAAGACAAATTTATTTCATTGCTTAGTAAGAGCACAAAATAAAAATTAATTAGCTTTTGTTTAAACTGGGAATGAAGTCTAATTTTAATTCCTTTATTGTCATAAAAAACAAAGTTGTATTCTTTTTGTTTGGGGGGGGGGGGGGGTGGACTTATTTCAGAATTCTTTGAGTTCTACACCAAAACATTTTTTTTCCCGCTATTTGTGGCAATTATGCCAATTTTTTTTTAATAAGTTTTGAATCAACCACTAGGTGTCGCTCGTTTGCATGCAGTGATAATGTTAGAAAAGCAAAATTATTATGCTTAGAAATTCTAGACTTATGACTCTGCAGATTGAAGATATTTTCTTATTTGGAGTGCTTTCCTTTATGTTTGTTTTATTTTTTCTCATTTAAAGTTTTTTTGAAATAGACTTGTCACTATTGATTACCAATGCGCAGTAGGTCTGCCACTAATCCCAGTTCCTATACCTACAAGCCTACCATTAGTTAAGTAGCCTACCAGTAGACTTTTAAAAGCTGTAACTTCTAATCTCTACTAGTCAGAGGTGGGGTCGAGGGCACAAGACTCGAGGCCAAGGCCAAGGACACAAAAAAAATCCGAGGCCAAGGCCAAGGACAGCCCTTCCGAGGACAGACCCTCTCGAGGCCAAGGATAGGAATGCTCAAGGCCAAGGACACAAGCGCAAGTGAACATCTTCCAAAAATTTTTTTAGGCGCTCCGCAAAATTTTAACACTTCAAAAAATAGTGCTGTCCTCGAGCCGAGGACAGGCCAGTTTTTGAGGACTTGAGGCCAAGAACTTGACCTTCGAGGCCAAGAACAAGGACTTGAAAATGTGTCCTCGAAGACGACCTCGAGGCCAAGAACATCCTCGAGGACTCCACCTCTGCTACTGTTCAAGACAACCATGTCTTGAACTGGCTGCGTTATAACCGTATAACACAACCTTAAACTCTCGTGAGAAACCAACTTTGTAGATTTCTCGATCCGCGCCGTCCGATCTTTGAAGCAAAACTACACACTGATTTTTCCCAAAAAATCTTTATTGACAAACTGCATCAGCTCCGGAATACAGCGCCCGTGGTAGATCACTTCCAAAGTGGATAAGGCTTGGATTAAAAAGCGAAATCGCTCTGGGGTTAAACTCAGCCGCTCGCTGACTGCACAAAACACTACAATAATTTGGACATGTGGGTCTCCGATATATAAAGCCAAATTGATAAAGCATAACAACAGCAAAAACAAATTAGTCATCACGTTGTTTTCCGAATAGCTGGTCACTCAATTTCCGATGCGGGGCAGGTATTTGTTATGAAAAAACAACGGGGGTTAAAGAGAATCGAATACTTCAATCAAGTTAACGCACTTATGTCATCCCAAACGTAGTACTATTCTTTTTACAGTCCAAACCATATTTTTTTTCTCCCAAGGGTTAGTCATGTTCGTAAACATATTGCTTCTAGCAATTTCAGTGAATACGTCATAAAAAAGGTTTGTGCTTTGATTTTGTACACTTCTTAAACAAAAACAATACAATAACTCAACGTCGAGCCCGTTATTTTCCGGTTTCCAGAATGTCACTTATTTATCTATGCACGCTAACTCGGTCGCATTAACAGTAAACAAGCAAAATTGAGCGTTAATATTTAGCATGCACGATGAGCGGTTCGGTTCACATTTTGACTTCTACTATTTTCGATAATACGGGCCCAATTTATGGAGCAGCTACTAATTTACTATTTACTATGTACGGTAGCTTAAAAATACTGCGCTTTTATACCGGAAATTGGCTTTAATTGCAAAGAACAACTAGGTAGCCTATATGACATAGGCCTAAATTATCAGTGTTATCCGATCAGCCTAGATTTTAAGTTTTTTTCTAAATGCACAAAATCGAATATCTGCGCTAAAAAAAGAAAATTTGAACCAATAGGCTTAATTTTACATTATTTTTGAAAAATATCTTATTTGCCAAAGCCACAGCAGAAACCTGACAAAATCACTTCCAACCCCCGGGATCTAGCAGATGACAAGTCGGTTTAAAACTGCGGAGGCAAATTTGATTTTGTAATGTTGCCACAGCCGAATTTTTGTCCCGTAAAGTCAAAATCAAAAGCTATTTCACGTCAGACAATGAAAAAGCAGCACAAAAACTTTGGAAATCAATTATTTTTCACGTATCCAGCTTTAAAATTCACAATTTACACCTTCCTGCCCCTTTAAGTCGGGTGCTGGTGAACTACTGGTGACTTTTTGACGGTGCTGATGTACCACTGGTGACTTTTTGTGGCAGGACGCCAATTTTATATGGACCAAGTTTTTCGTGCTTACCAAAATGTTCGTTAAGCACAAATATTTTGCTCTTGTATTCAAGTGGTTACTGAAAGTTTGGATTTATAGAGCTAAGCGATATAGTGATTAGATAGGCTATGCGTGTTAGTTTTTGTTTAAGATTTTTGTAGTGCTATGTGTGTTAGTAACTTGCATTGCATCAGCAATTGTAGATTACATTAAAATTTTGAGAATTTGTGCTTTAAATAAAGTTTCATTGTATTATGCTTTTTTTCTATTCGTCAAGTACATTTATACACTATGTTGTACTTAGATTAAAGTTGTATTCGTCATACAATTTTTACGTAGTTTGTGGTTCAATTTTTTAAAACGAATAACAATGCCATGTCAAAAAAAATTAGACCATTATCAGAACTTTATTAAAAATTTACCAAGTACACAAAACCATTCGATTTTTGTAATGCTTGGTACTTTTTTGCAATGCTCTATCTGAGCTTCCATTTCGCACATATTTTTGTTTTGTGTATTGTTTATCGCTTGTAGTGATATGTGTCAATCGCAAAGTTGTTATAGACGTCTTATTTATGTCCTATTAATAAGCATAACACTTCTAACAGTATATTATGGCATGATATTTTCATATTTGCAATATTGCATCACATGGGGCTCTTGTTCCCGCAGTAATTTGACCCCTTTGGTATCGTTGCAAAAACGGATTGTTCGCATTATCATTGGTGCTCATTATCGGGCTCACTTAAAACCACTTTTTCTCCAATCACAACTACTCAACCGGAAAGATATATTTTTTGTTGAAGTCGCAAAAAAGGTGCATTTTCTGTCATCAAACCAAGATAAGCTTTCCCAGCAGTGTTCGTTTTCACAAGTCTCATCACTTCATGAAACTAAAAAGTCACTTGCTGTCAAAATATTTAAATGATACCGATACCTAATAGTTAACAAAGCCTTTTAGTTACAATAAAATGAAGTAAACTTGCGATGCTTAAGATCATGTTATGGTCAACTTAGTATGATACTGTGTGCATTTCTTTCTTATTTTTTTTGTTTTTTTCCATGGTTCTTCTGCACTAAAACCCTATTTTGATTCTACACACTTTCTACGTAAAAATTTTCCTGCATTGATGCTGACATTTTGTGTAAAATTTGCCCAAAGAAACCCTAACTCCGGGTTAAACTTTTTGCTGAAGGGACTGGGCAATTCAATTCTTCAACTTGACTCAACTTTGTATGTATCGTCACGAGGGTTGTTTTTACTGTTTGCTTTTGTTTGATATCAGCTTCGAAGGGGCAACTAACTCGAAGACCGTACAATCATTTTCGCTGTCTTCTGGTTTAGTTTTTATGCTTTCACAGTTCTATCTTTTTTGTGCATGCTTAGTGATATTCAAAATGTGTTGTGGTGCTCGCGTTGAACGATTCCGAATAAAAGTTGATTGATTGATTGATTGATTGATATCTTCACTGCATGTTGTCGTTACTTGACACGCTCGCGACTTAGAATTAACTGATAGATGAGGTAAATAAAGCCTTGTTTCCTTCGCACTAGCGAAAAATTCTTGCCGTCATTCTTGTTTTAAATGTTAATCCATTCTGAAAAGGCATTCACGTCAAAAATTTTTCGCTCGATTTTCTCTTTAAAATTTTTATAGATTTGAAGACTAACTTCATCAAATTTGAGTTTGTACGATCTTCCATTCCTGAAATATTACAGATTACATTTCCCTTAAAAAGGCTTTTTTTCCATTACAAATTAACAAAATTTCAAAAAGTTATTGCGTGGTCTTAATTCTCAATAAATGTTTTGCAGCAAGAGTTATTGTAAAACAAAAGTAAAGGTTTAGATTTGTAAAAATAGCTGCTTTTTAGTAAATGTAGGCCAGCTTTTGCAAAATTAGTCTGTCACAATACTGAAAAACTGGCAACACTGAAGTAAGAGGAAAACGGCTAATTTTGAACTGCATTATCTTGAAAACGGGAAGGCGTAGAAAATTTAACGTGGTTAGAATTAAATTTAAACTTTTCCGAACATTTTGGTCAAGAATGAATAACTTGACTAACTTCAATGTCCGCTTTAGACATTTAGTGCTGTGGCATTTCAAATTTTCTTCTATTTTTAGCTCCGTCTTCACTTCACGTAACATTGTAAGCTCTATGCTTCGTTCTGATACATACGTGCCAACGGTTTATTTCAGTCAGTCGTTGGAATAATTTCTTAATTTGAAATAGGCAGCAAAATCTATTGAAAAAGACCCGATAAGAACATTCTGTATCAAGCCCAAGTATGCGAGTTGCCATGCAGGGTGCCCACCGCGACTTAGCTATAATCGGATCATTTCGTGCGCGGGATAGGATTTAACACAGCTAAAAGTCGTCTTTTCACAAAGCACACTTTTTTCTTACAAGAACACGAGGCTCATTGTACTGTAGTAAGTCAACCAATTAAAGCGCTAATGTTCAAGATAGAGCTTTCTAGCCAACTCTACAGCTCAAAGTAACGCGAAATTCCGTCTCCTAATGACGTCACTGATAAAAAGCAAAAACTGCAGATCAAAAAAACGCTGACAGAGCGCAAAAGCGAGTTGATGTGTTTAACCAAGACTGTAACATGTAATAGCTTAATTAATCAGTTTTGAAAATCAACCTGTTATTGCAAGTGCGCAACCAGGATTTTGTTAGGGGTCGGGGCTGAAAGCAAAACTTATAATTTGTTCGGAAAATGACTCATTTAAGCAAACTGCTGTATTTAAGCGTTCCACAGATGAGGGCCAGAGACGTCGCTAAGAATGGTGTCACCCGGGGCGGGATTTTGTGGTGGCACCCTTTATCGGCCAAAATATAGATGAAGACAAAAAAAAAAGGTCTTCGCTGCAAAATGAGTCGGTTTTCAGTTCAAAAGTATGTGATGACCAAAAAAAAAAGGTCTTTGCCTACCAATCAGTGGGTTTTCGGTCTCAAAAGAAAAAAAGGCCCAAATGGTGTCACCCCAAAATGGTGACACCTGGGGCGGGCCGCCCCCCCTAGCGACGCCACCAATGAGAGCTCCCAGTCGCTGGCGATTTTAGTGATTTTTCGGTAAAAATAGACATACAACGTCATTTGGATCCCATTTTGCAAGTTTATAGAGCCATTTAAAAGAACTAAATTGTTAAAATCGGAAGTTATTTGAAAGACATAAATTGCCCACCACCTTCATTGCCTTCAGCTCTCCATACTCAACGGACGAAGTCCAAAACAAATTATAAACTCTTGTATTTTGGGGCAAAGGCGCAGCCAGGATTTTTGATTGGGGGGCCCAAACCACAAATCACATTTAATGACGTCATCAGAAGTTTTCGAAAGAGTGGCTTTTTATGGGACAAACATATCCTAGAATGGAAGATCGGAGGGTCTGATTTGGCTCGTAACCAGGATTTTGCTGAAAGAAAACTTGACCTCCCTCTCCAGAGACGAACGCGTTACCGCTCGACTAACTGGCCGGTTAAGGTCTGAGGTTCAAATCGCGGACGGGACAAATCGCACAAAGTTTTGCCAACGGCTCGCCACCGCTGCAACATTTCTTCATAGGGAGCTGTGTTGCCTGGCGGAAATGACGCGGAGATGGGCCCCGCAAACTCGTTACACGCTTCGGCGTAATATAACTAGTATAACGCAAGATTTAATTTGGAGAGAACTGTAACACTTTGACAACAGGATGACGTAGAGAGTTCAAATTTGGTGAGAATGCATTTTAGGCTTTTATCAACATTTTGGTCAACAGTGAAACCTTGCTTTGAATGCCTTTTAAATACCAACACGAACCTTTGTTGCGTCTTGAGTTTATTTTCGTAAAGCTATTTTCTTTTCAATATTGCTATGGCCCCTCAATCAGATGCATCGACACCTGTCGGGGATATTCCAAGGGAGATATAAGCTGCTTATTATTGGTATTATTGCTTATATTATAGGGTAATTGGGTTGGAAAATTCGAAAAGCTTGAAATTCAATATTTTTTCTAAAATTCAAATTTAACAGGTTTTAAAAATTCAAATTCAACAGGTTTCAAAAATTCAAATTCAGAGAAAGCCACTTGGGAAGAGACAAACTCAATTTAATTTCATTGCGACCTTCCTTTGTGCTGTTTGACAGGATCACGTTGCATCAAAGTCCGTAACAAACCCTGGAATTCGCGGTATGGAGTTATACAAAGTTTACCCAACATTTGCCATTTTATGGCAAATGGCATTCAGGTCGGAAATTTTTTTGCTCGATTTTTTCTCAAAAAATTTTGACAAATCTGAAGACCAACTTTACCAAATTTGAGCTTTCTACGACCTCCCGCACTTGAGATATAACAGATTGAATTTCCTCTTAAACAGGTTTTACCCCTTAGAAATTTTGCCAGGGTTGTCAATTAGAAACAAAATTTCAAAAATTGACTGCTTGTTTTTGATTCTCAGTAAATATTTTGCGGCAGAGTTATTGTAAAACAAAGCACAGGTTTAGAACTGTAAAATTAGCTGCTTTCAATAAATGGAAGCCAGCTTTTCTAAAGTTAATTTTCTGTCACAATACTGTTAAAATGGCAACACTAAAGTAAATGGAAAACTGCTAATTTTGAACTGCAATATCTTGAAAATGGGAAAGCGGAAAATTTCCAAATTTGATATGAATGTGTTTCAGGCATATCCCACCATTTTGGTCAAGAGTGAAAAACTTGACTTGAATGCCCTTTTAAGACCGACTCATCCAGCCAAAATAATGCCACAAAAACAATGCCTTTATTTGCAATAAAAATTTTTAAAAGTCTTGAAATTACCAAAGTTGATTCTGTGATTTCAAAAACCTCGATTCAAAAAATTCAAGTTTATTAAAAATTTTGAGTGGGCTTAAAAGTGAAACTTAATCCCATCCCAGTCTCAAGCAACAGTAAAGAAAGAAAGCCTCAAAGGCACTGAAAAGTTTTTGAAGAAACACGATGCTGACTATAAGCATTTTCATCCAAAAATTACGGAATATCTGAATGAAATATTACTGCAAATTATTACTAAAATACTAAATAATGGTGACAGCTACTGTAAAGCAGGAGTCAAACAAAATATTACTGCAGTTCAGGCGCGCAACCAGGATATTGTGAGGGGGAGGCTTGAACCAAAAGTTAAGTTTTTTTGTTCAAAAGATGTCTCAAATGGGCTGCCATGGGAGTCTGTATGCAAAGCTCCAGGTCTTTGGGCAATAATTGTGACTTTTCGGAAAAAATACCATTTTAACGCCATTTGGAACACATTTCGAACAGTATCATAGCAATTTGGAAGAAGCTATACGGGTAATTGCTAAGATTTAGAAGCAAGATAAAGAATTACATTTCCCAACCTTTCAGCTAGCTCCTTTTCACTTACAATACAGGTCAAGCCCAAAACAAGTTCAAACGTTTGCATTTTTTGGAGGAGAGAATATTGGTTTAGCACTAGTTTGATCAGAAAAATTAGAAAATATAAAAACCATATTCGAATTAGAAACGTTCCGCTTTTTTCATTATCAATTTTATTCAAATAGAATGATTCCGTTTGCATTTTTGGTTTAACTTTTCCTAATGCTTGGCCGGAAAGAGGGTGATGGTGGGGGTGGGGGTGGGGGAGGGGGCGGAAGCCCCTTAACCCCTACTGCTTGCGCCAGTGATGCAGTTTCGTAAATCGCAAAATTTGGAGAGACACTTTTCATTTTCTGTCGGCTAGCAAATGATAAGAAAGGCTTCGTTCAAAGTGTTACAAAATGCGCTGCTTGCCAAAGGACACGGAAAATAATCGGATACTTCTCTTTCAGAGAAAGCTCGTAAACTTATCAAATTGCAAAAAAAGATCACAGAATGCTACCAGCGATTCATGAAGCAGCAAATTAGCCAAACTTTATGATCGAAAAGGGAGTGGTGAATAAAGCTGAAAAGTGGAAATTTTCGATAAGTACTGTTTACATAAAATAGTTAGCACAGTTTTGATAAGCACAGTTTACAGTAGTTCATGGCATATCTTACAGCACAGTTATGACGAAAATGCGAAATTGCAATTAAAATAAAAATGACAGTAAATGGCAAAATGTGTAAATGGACGCAAAAACATAGGCCTGCATTAGTCAGTTTCAAAATAAAGTTCAAGAACAGGTCAAGTAGTAAAAAATTAAGAGAAAACTTTCGAAGTAACCGCTAATATCAAACTGACGCTTATTCAACTTATTATTTTTCAAATTCCACGGCAGCGTTCTTTTTTGTTTCAAAACTGCAACGCTGCAGAAAAAAAAGTTTGGCTGAGAAGCGCGTCTTCATGCTTGCTTCCGGAAAAAGCGAAAACACGCTTTCTACTAAAATCGCTAAAAAGTAGTTTTAATTTCAGTTGGCGAAGAAAAAGCGTGCAGATTTCGAAATATCTAGATCAGTGCCGAGCGAAAAAGTTAAAAACTAAAAGTCACCTGTGAACAATTAGTTTTGTGGGAAAAAGCTGAAGCCATAGAGTACCGGTATGTCCAGTACTTGTAGAATACAGCAGCAAACTATATTTCACCGAAAAATTTTGAGTTGAAAAGAATAAACAAAAAATGAAAAATTTGAGAATATTGCTATCAGCCCGTTTTTCAACTGCGTTTTTAAAAGGATAAGAGCGTAGGATTTGATTTGCACTAAATCTTAGGTTTAGCGTTGGGTCCTAGATTCGTTAGACTGACCTTATTTTGGTTTTGGAGTAAGGATTTGAGCTTCTTGATCAAAATTCATTTAACAACTAGAATATGACATCGCAAGCGATATCTGGAACCTTCGCGAAAGTACCTAACTTTGCTGAACTAAAGAACTTCACAATTGCGTTAAGCGTGTTTTGCTGTTTATGGTTGTAAAATGTAGATAGTCAGATCTGAAATACATCGCTTTCGAATTTAATAATACTCTAATAACTTGATCAGGTTTGTGGTTGACGGCTTTCAAAATTTAAATGTCTAAAAAAGGCATCTATAAAATGTAAATCAAAGTTTTACAACTCCGCTTAGTCATCGTTTTTACTTTTAGGAAATTTCTTGAATTTTCACCTAGCGCTTAGAAGCGAAATTGTTCAAATTGCGGTTACAAACAAAACCCCCAGACCCTCATTAAAACAAATATTTTGGCAGTAAACTTTTGCTCCGGTTAAAACACAGGAACAAAACTTTTGTGATCAAAAAATGCCGATTTTTTAATTGATTTTGTATTTTTGGATTGATTTATTTAACTTATATTATCTTGACCAAAAATTTGGCACACAATTCTAAATATCAAATCTACACCCTCAACTAGTCCACTGCAATAGCTTTTTTAAGAAAAATTTTATATAAGTACATGTATAAACAGTTCTATTGATTTTCTCAAAATTCAAAAACTAAATCAAAACAATCCCTTCCTTAGCAATTCGCACGGAAAAAGATACGCACTCAAACAAAATTTAGAAACAAACAACCAAATTCTTATGAATTTATAAGTGATGTTACAGAGTCTAACGTTACGATGACTTCAATTTAAAAATTTTTATTAATTTACTCAACTCTATGCTTTCCAGAACCCTAGGTGTAATGTGTAAAGTCAAACAACTATTTACCAAAAATTATCAACTTCTATGACTCATTATGCTTTTTTTAGTTCATTGTAACAGCTTTGAGGTTATTCGCTCTTGAAGTTTAAAGATCTCAAATTAATTAAAGTAATGAAATAACGTCAATCAAAAAGCTATAAGGAGTTCCTAACAGTTTTTCACTTTATTATGAAATAACATAGAGCGATCTTTTAAAGTCCAGCGACTTTATGGCATCAGCCAAACTTTAACGCTATTCACGGCCAGAAATATGCACGCATTTTACAGCTATTCCTATTCAGAGAACGTTATTTAGCATTGCGACCCAACGGTCAACACATAGGATAGGAAGACTTTATTTCACCGGAAATTTTTATCTACTTTTTTTATTAATTCTGACTCAAATCTAACCCAAACTCAAATGCTTACTCTAAAACTATCCCCAAATCGAACCCTAACCCAAACCCTAACTTAAACCCTAATCTTAACCCCCAAAAAAGCAAATGAAAAAAGCGCGGATGAACATTTTTCATTTTCGTATTGTTTATTTTAACTTGAAAATTTTCGGTGAAATAGTCGCTACCTATAGGATATTGTACAGTATATTGTATTACATCCATTAATCAGCACAAAAGCTTTCTGAATAATATTGTGTAAAAACTCCGAAGATCAAATCAAATATTTTTTCAACATCGCAAGTGACAGCTCAGTAAAAAAAACTCGGCCATCCAGGTTCAATCTTGCAAAGTCATTCAACTCAAGTACTTCAACGTCTTAAATGATGGAGAAACCCCCATAATTTGACTCTTCTACTTTTCTGTGATACCAATTCATTGCGAGAATTCAAAGTTTAAAGGTCTATTTAAACGCTAATTTTCCTACATAGCATTGCCAAGTTTTGCATGTTTTATTTTTTTCTAGTATTAGCCTACCGGTACTCTTAAAATTTGTTATGTCTAGCTGGAGTGATTCGTAATAAAGATTTAAAAATTTTGAGGGGCCCATTTAGCTTGGTCTCCTCAATGTGGCCAACCAAATTTTGTTGTCTTTAATTCGTGTTAACCTATCCAATAGATTTAATTTTTTTGGCTTTTGTGGTTAATGGAGGGAGTTGTCAACATAATTGGAGGACCCCAAAAATACGAGAAATTCAATTTTTTCCGGATTGTATTTTCACCTATCTTGAAAATTTTATTTGTCTAGCTTGAGTAGTTAAAAGTTTAAAGGGCCTGTTGAAGGAGGACTCCTTAATTGTGGCACCTAATCATATTTGATGTTCCTATTGTGATTTTATCTTTCGTTCATATTTAGCTGTTCTAAAAGTTTTATGTGTCTAGTTTGAATGGTTGAAAAGTTTCAATTTTGAAGGACCTCCCATTTTGGTGCCCCAAATTTAGTCAAATTCTATCTTTCTTTCATATTTGCTTGCGTATCCTGAAATTTTAATGCGTCTAGCTTACACAATTAAAGAGTTTAAGGTTAGCGTCCTCGTGTAAGAGGACCCCCATTGTGGTACCTCCAAATTTTCTTTTTCTTTCATATTTACTTATTCTGAAAATTTCACCAGTCTAGCGTAGGTGGTTAAAGTTTGAATTTCGGCATCCTTGTTTGAGGGGGTCCCTTCATTTTACGTAACGTAATTACATTTGTAATGTAAATTGTAATTACATTATATTTGTAATGCAATTACATTTTATTCACCAAGTTGCCTCGGCCAGGAGACAGCGAAGAGACCTTTCGGTCTTCGAGTCAAGCTGCCATCTGCCCACATCTTTACCATACAGGGTGGAGGCTTCACACTGTCCCGTTAATTGCTGAACGTCAAGCAGGGAAGCTGTGAATACCAATTTTTATAGTCTTTGGTTTGACCCGACCGGGAATCGAACCCAAGTCTACCGCTTCAGTAGCAGACGCTCTATCCACTGAACCACTGATCGGTTTACAGTACCACCACCAAATTTTGTCAAATTTTAACTTGCCAATCTTGAAAATTTCATGTGTCTTTTCGCAATAAAAGATTTTGCCCAGTTTTCGCAAGAAAAATTTTAGTCACGTGACGGGCGCCTCTAAACTTAGTTTTACATAAAGCATTTATAAGCGCCCACATCGTGTTCAAATTTCAGCTTTGCACGTCAAGTGGTTTTTGAGTTATAAGCAAATTACTAAACTTTCACAAAAAAGCGTTACACAATTTTTTGTGTCTCCATTCACGATCACGTGACACAGGATCCCCAAAATTGGCACACATGATGCTTTCATTAGATCTTATGTTAGTTCCAATAACTAACTGAAACTTGAAAGTTTCTGTGAAACAAAGCTTGGTCTACGATAAATACACAATGCATTCATTTTCAGTTGTTTTGCGATCTTCTTAAAGTTTATAGAAACAGGTGACAAAAAAGGAGGTTTGATCAAAATTTGGTCTAAGTTTTAAAATGTTGAAGCATCTTGCCTAGTTTTACCAAAATTGGTGAATTTTCTCTATATTTAGAGAATTTTATTAGAGATGTTCCTCTTTTTTTGAAATAGCTTAGCCTAGCTTAAAAAAAATGTAAGTCTCGGACTTTTTTGTTTTCAATGTGTTGCTACAGTTTCCTAAAACTTTCAACAAACATGGCTAGATTAGAGGCACGGAGGGAGATCGCAGTAGTAAAGGGAGCAAAAATAGTATTTGACTTGAGTCACTTGACTTTCAATCTCGTAATTTTTCCTGAAAAAAGTGTGAAAGAATTGTTTTGGTCTTCGCTTAATGCTTGAGTTACACGATTTTTGATGTGGTGTGTGCTCTTTTGGTTGGTGCCACTTTTTCCAGCAAGAAGACTCTTCAATAGCCAAATCGCTAAGTTTGTAATGAGCAAATTCGAAATTTTTTAAATATGTAGTAGGCTATGTACATACTTTATTAATGTGTCTGCTATGCCACAAAGTTGCGAGGGCAAAACGCCCGCGAAAAAATATTTTGCTGTTAAAAAACTTCTTTTTAATGCTTGTTACACTGTTTTACTATTAGAGGTCTTGCAGTGGGAGTATTTTTGCGGAGAGATTGGAGTAAATAAATTGGTCTTCTTAAAAAATCTGGCCTGGCTTGCAAACCTCAAAACATCACAATGAAATTGCTAGATGTTCATTTTCCCGCGGGAAAATAATACGGGACTTCCGCCAGTTCCATTTCACCATCATTCTCCTCTTCATTTTTTGAAAGTCACCGATATTTCTGTAAAACTCAATCGTATGCAATGCAAGCAAACTGATTTTGTCTAATGAAAAAAATAAATCTTGATTTTAAATCGTTTGTGGTTTGGGTAAAACCGATGTCCGACTAAGTATTTGAACACAGCTCAGTTTATTCGCGACAATTTCAAACCCTGGCGCCTTTAATCATTACGCCAGCTCAGCCTATATGAACCCACCTGACAAAATCAATTGGTAAATTTAGCTTCAAAAAGAGATTTTTTGGGGAAGGTTCATTTGGGGTTTCGTACCCACAAACCATGTAAAAAATTGTCTTTTAAATATCTACTGATATCCAAAAAACTAGCGCCCTAGCTCAAGCTCAAACTAGCTTCACCCTAGCTTAAGCCGTCAAAGAAACTGAGTTTTGTTTGGGTCCATTTGGGGGTTTTTAGGGGGTTGGTACCCCCAAAGTATGTCAAAATAGTTTTGTTCTAAAAAGTTCTTCTGACACCCAAAAAATCTAGCGCGCTTGCTTATGGTGTTTAGAAAGTGTTTTTTTGGGGCGTCTTCACAGAGAATGAAACCTGATATCGTCTGATCATACGTAGTGTCGAACAGAAAATATTGAAAGCGATTTGGTCGTATCCAAAAAAAAAATTAATATATGCTAGATTCGATATAATCTTGGTTTGATAAAAGTGATGACCAAGTAGATAATTGAACCCAGGTCTTTTGTTCATATCACTGGCGCCTTAAACCATTCGGCCATGGCAGCAAGCGCGTAGGTGACTATCTCCAAAGTAAGTCAAAATATTCTTGTCTTGAACGTTTTTAGTGGTAGCAACAAAAAACTAGCGCGCTAGCTTGAGGTCTTAAAATGCTGATTTTTGGGACATCTTCACAGAGAATGAAACCTGATACCCCCTGATCATATCTAGTGTCAAACAAAAAATATTACAAACGATTTTGTCGTAATGGAAAATAAAAATTAATGTTCTAGATTCAATACAATAGTAGTATGATAAAAGCAATGGCCAACTAGAGAATAGATCCCAGGGCTTAGGATATCAGCACTGGCGCCATTAACCATTCGGCTAAGGCAGCATGCGCAAGAACATGACTAAAATCACTTAATAAACCTCGCTGTAACAAATTTGGGGTGCATATGCCCCAAACCACGTGACGTAGCGTTTCCAAAATTGCAGGTACACAACTTCATGTATAGACTTATAGTCTATCCAAATTTCAAGTTTCTAGCTTTGGTGTGACTAAAATCACTGAATAAACTTCGCTGTCACGAGTTTGGGGGCATATGTCCCAAACCACGTGACGTAGCGTTTCCAAAATTGCAGGTACACAAGTTCATGTATAGACTTATAATCTGTCTAAATTTCAAGTTTCTAGCTTTGGCGGTTTTTGAGTATTTGTAACTTCGCTGTCACAAGTTTGGGGTGCAAACGCCCGAAACCACTTGACGCAGCGCCTCCAAAATTGCAGGTACACAAGTTCACGTATTCAAATCTCAAGTTTCTAGCTTTGGTGGTTTTCGAGTAGTTGCGACCACCATGCGACTTGCTCAAATAAATAAATAAATAAATAAAGAAAAAAGTGTCGGAATCGTCATGGTTTATTTTTGACAACTGAAAGGGCATGCCCAGACGCTTCTAAATTCGAAACTTTTATTCCCCTACTGCCATTAGTTTTCGAGCTAGAGCTGTTTAAATCTAAAATTGGCATTTCATTTTTTGGCTTGGAAACCCGTATGACATGACCGATTGCCCCCAAACTTTGCACTAAGAAGGATTCGTATGTGCCCCAGCTAAGATCTAAATTTCAAGTTTCTACCTTCAGCCGTTTCAAAATTATAGCGTTTTTTATTTTTGCTTAAGAATTCGTAAAATATGCCGGAAAAAAACATAGGGACTTCCGACGCAAAGCGTCGCGGAAGTCCCAATTATCAACATCATAGCATAAGCAAGTTGCTAGGTTTAAATAGCCAAAATTAAACTTGCAAGAAGACATTCTCTCTAGCTCAAATAGGAGAGCAGTGAATCGGTAATCGAAAGGCTGCAGTTCGAATCTTGTGGGATTAGAACTTTTTCGCATTGCTTGTTTTAAGTAGCCTAGTCGCCGTTCTGGTGGCTCTTTCCTTGGCTTCCGCGCTGGAAGTCCTTTGGCCAGATAGAAAGAAAACGATTGATTTTTTCTTATATTACAGAGTATTAAACAGGGGCGTATTTAGGTGGGGGGGATTGTGCCATGGTCCCCCCTTTTGGGTCACCAGGATTGTAAAATTGCAAAGAAAAGTAAGCAAAATTGAGGCATGCCTCCCCCCCTTTGGAAGTTGGGCATAAGGTTTGATCACACAAAGGGTATGTTCTGTGCGTTTTTTCCAGGCTTGTGCTCAGGTTTGGGAGAAAAATCGGACGAAATATGAGTGAAGACCTTTTTTTTTACTCTTCACCCAATTTCGGGCGAAAAATCGGACTGATTTTGGGTGGAACAATTTCTGATTCAGATCTTTGTTCTTCTCAGATTTTCTGAAGTTCCTGGCCCCCCTCTTTTCAAAATCCTGCGTACGCTACTGGTATTAAATTACTGTAATTATTCAAGTTCAAGCATTTTGATGTTTTCAAATAAAGTATGAAGAAGCGATCAACTGATTAGAGAAAGAGCAACTCCAAATTTTGTGAAAAAAATTTTTAAAAAAATTTTTAAACCGTTATGTGAGAATTCACTCAAGACCATTTGCTACGACAAATAAAAGTCCACTCCGGAGAAAATCCGTATCAATTGAATGTTCATATTGCAAAATATCTTTTGCGTGTTCAGGAGATCTAAAGCTTCATAGGAGAATTCATTCTAACAAAAAAGCATATTGTTGTTTTAGTTGTCAAAAATCGTTTACGTTTCGCAAAAATCTCAAAATTTGTATCAAACGGCAGCATTTTGAAAAGAAACCTTTCGAATGTATCAGTTGTGGCTAATCCTTTTTGTGATCTGATTATTTAAAACGCCACCTAAAAGTTCATGAAAAATCATCCCTACGAAGATAGCACCGCGCCACAAAAAAATATGACCTGTTAGTTACTAAATGTTCGCAATCTATTCTACATGGAATTTGGATTGCTGATTCCGAATCTGAAGTCGGTTTTGCTCTATCACGTCACAATTTTGAGTTAATTGCATTTTTTAAAATATGCATAAAATGACCTATTTTTTGAAAAACGTCGTTTTGTCAATGTAACAAATGCACATTTGATTAACAACTACTTGTTTGCTATTGAATAATATCATTGCTTAAATGATATTATGCCTTGCAACGTAACGTTTTTAAATTCTATAATCAATGAAATTTTAAATTCCACTAGATATAAAACTGTAGTACCGCAAGCACTATCGCTTATGTGCACTGCAAAACATAACTAATGCAGCTACCAGCACATGTAGCTGAATGAAATTACAATATTTTTAAAGGTTTAGCAGCACTTATAACAAATCAAACAAAGTAATTAACACACTAATCCAAAAGTTTTGTTTAGAGTTACGCCTAAATTCAAAAACACATGTTTAAAAATGTCGAGGGCATCTTCTCTTTTTACAAAAGTTTTCGTCAGTGTCTCTTTAAAGAGACCTACAAAAATCGGCCATCATGACAGGACTAACGTTCCTTGGTAGCCTTCCTTTCTTCAAAGAGTTTAATGTCCGGGAGGAATCTTTCTCCATGCTCATCGCTGAGATCTCCATTATTTTCAGGAAAAAATTCTTAATGAGAATGCAAGAAATGCATTTTTAATGACATTCGAGCACCCATTTCTTTGTAGGATTGCAGCAATTGTTCAACATTTTGTGTGTAGTTGGTTGCTTTGTGCTTTCCTTGGAAGTTTTGGATCACCAACGCAAAGACATTTGAAGCGTCAGGTTCATTGGGACTTAATTTTGTTTCAAAGTATTTATCCTTCAGTACTTTTCTAATTTCTGCTCTTACGAATATACCGTGCTTTACCTTAGCTTCAGTCTTATTAAGGAAATAATTCGTCTATATGTTTGAAACCTTGACCTTAATGATCCAAGGCTTTAACAAAGTTTTTATCCAACCCAAGCATTAGGTAAAGAAGAAGACAAACTTTTGCTGCATCGACCAGAGAAACATGCTGCACATAGACTTTTCTGAATTGAAATTCTAACGAGTAGGCCATTCCACAGGTCTGTAGTGTTGTCAATCAGCTCGACTGTTCTACAAACATGAGAAAAACATATGTTTTTGGTGTAACCCAGCTGCAAACCAAGCAATAGTTCAATGACTTTAAGGTATTTACAGACATAGGCGTAGCCAGGATTTTTGATTGGGAGGGGGCCCAAACCACAAGTCACATGCAATGACGTCATCAGAAATTTCCAAAACAGAATCTTTTTTGTGAGGCAAAGATATCGTAGAATGGAAAATCTGAAGCCGTAGCCTGTTGGCACTTAGCCAGGATTTTGGTAAACGTAGAGGGCGAAACATAGGCGTAGCCAGGATTTTTGATTGTGGGGGCCCCAAACCACAAATCACATGCAATGATGTCATCAGAAATTTTCAAAAAAGGAAGTTTTTGTGAGGCAAAGATATTGTAGAATAGAAGATCTGAAGCAGTAGCTTGTTGGCACTTAACCAGGATTTTGGTAAAGGGAGAGGGCGAAAACTAATAGTTAAAAAGCGCAAACGTCTAACTTAGGAGACGTGTTGAGTAAGCTAGTGTACCCAAACGTGTCGCAGACGTGGGGTCTGGGGGCGGAGCCCCCCGCCGGTGGCTATAGGGGTCTGGGAGCAATTTTTTAAAGTTTTTGGAAAAAGCAGTTTTAATCCCACTGGATCACATTTCGCACGTGTTTACAGCCATTTGAAAGAATTAGATTTTTAACATTTGAAAGCCATCCGAAAAAATTTAGTTGTTCACTCCTCCTTTTACTCGTAATTAAATTACAAAGCACATTTAAAATCTTGCAATATGGTGCAAAATTTTAATTGTAAGTGATTTGGTCCATGTAGGGGAAAGTAAGGCACATTGCCTCCTGCGATATTTTAGCAGAAAATAATAATCCACTCGAAGATTTTCCATGGAGATTTTTGTTTTCTCATGAAGTTAACCAGTTATAGGAATACATGTACGGCCAGGGGGCCCAGGCCCCCTCAATTAAAATTTAATAATTTGTTTGATCAGTATTTTTCCTAGGTATTTTTTAAAAGTATTTTTTACGTAAAAACTGGCGAGGTGGAGGAGAATCGTTATTGAAAAATGGTACAATAGATGGTTACGCTTATTAAACATGTTATTACCGGGCCGGATTAATATTCGTGAGGCTACTGGCACTTGGGGGATTTGTGCAACATCTTCCTGCCAAATATAAGTGAAGACCAAAAAAAGTCCTTCTATCTGAGCGCGGGGCTCAGATAGAAGTGTGCCTCATGGCAATTACGGCGCTGGTTATTGCATTACGTTTATAAAAAGTTTAGGTGAGAGCCTGAGGTAGCAACTTGAAGGATAAACATTCTTGATTTTGCCCTGGTTATACGTTTAAATTGGTTGCAAAAAATTGAATTAACGGGGTGCGCCGGGCCCCCTGGCCGTCAATATTATTCATTGTTAATTACTGTTGCATGCGTGTACTGTTGTACACAAAGATGCTAAAAGAAACTGAAAATGCAGAAACACGGCTTTTTTGTCAAACTTTTGTCATTGGTTGCATTTCGACTGAGGGGGCCTGGGCCTCTAGGGCCACCCCCATGCTACGCCTATGATTTTGAGATAAGATCACGCCCTTAAGTTCTTTCATAAAAAATCAAATAAAATTTAAAGCAAAATTAAAATTTTTTTCCAAAACGTGGAGGACTCAAGTCAAGTCACTTGACAGTTTTTTGAAACCTCCTAGAATTGCATGATATTATTATGACGTGGACACGTGATTGTCATTATTATTACTAACTTTTGTACGCGTAAATCCTAAATTAAAAAAACTGCAATTCCGGACAAGGACACCATACTGGCTATGCTCTCGTTATATGCTCTCATTGGTAGTATTTCAATCGGGGAGTTTGCATTACCGCCTGTGTCATAGCATTAAGTTCATAATAACGTTAAACGAGGGCATGGGGTTGCTACTTTTAGGGCAAAACTCTTAGATTTCTCACAGGTTTTGCATGTAAAGTGTTAAAAATTTGAATTAAGAGAACCCTTGGTCGTCAGCCATGTGCCCCGGGGATCCCTTGTTGGCGGTTAGGGGTCCCAAGGCTTCCTGGTAGTTAATTAGAATTCCCGGAGCCCTCTAGTTGTCAGTTAGGGTCCCTGGGGCCCCCTGGTTGTCGGTTAGGGTCCCCGGGGCCCTCTGGTTGTCGATTAGGGGCCCTGGGAGCCCCTGGTTGTCAGTCAGGGTCCCCGGGGCCCCTTGGTTGTCGATTAGGGGCCCCGAGGCCCACTGTTCGTCAGTTAGGGACCCCTTGGTTGTCTGTTAGGGGCCCTGGGGCCTCCTAGTTGTCAGTTGGGGCCCCCTTGTTGTCAGTTAGGGGCCCCACAGCTTCCTGGTGGTTAATTAGGGGCCCTGGGCCCCCCTGGTAGTTAGTTAGAGCCCCAGGGCCCTCTTGTTGTCAGTTAGGGGGTCTGGAGTCCCCTTCTTGTCGGCTAAGGGTCCTGGGAGCTCTGGTTGTTAGTTAGGGGCCCTGGGGGCCCCTGGTTGTCAGTTAGGGGATCTGGGGCGTTCTGTTTGTCAGTTAGGGGCCCCAGGGCCTCCTGGTTGTCGGTTAGGGGCCCTGGGGCTCCCTGATTGTTAGTTAAGGGCCCCCTGGTTGTTAATTAGGGACCCAGGGGCTCCCTCGTTGTCATTAATATTATTGCTAATCACTGTTATGTGCGTAATTACTAAAAAAAAAACTGCAACTAAACATTGCTAGGCTGTACGTTGTCATCATTTTTTATCATTGGTGGTATTATAAGTGGGGGGGGGGCGGGCCCCCTGCTCCCCCCTGGCTAAGCCTATGGTCAGTGGTTTGTCATCGCAAGGATCTGCGCATGGGCAGTAGTCAGGAATTTGGATTTGAAACGGCCTTAAAGCGAAAAGTCCAATCACATGGTGGTAATGTTTCAGCTGAGGCAACTTTCTCTGAACGTTCACCCAGAAATTTAAAATAATGAGAGATTATTCGGAGTCTAGAGACGGATTTCCAAGCGCTCGGGATAATAACTTATTTCAATTGCATCTGCGCTGCTAAGCGCAAATCTTTGTTTGGTTATAATTAGGTAGCCCTGCGGCGAAACTTTCAAACTTGCAGAATTTTGTTTTGTTTTTTTAATAGCTTGTTTGTGTATGTCGTTTTTGTTATGTTTTTGAGTGGCAACATAAAGATTTAACAAGTTAGCTAGTAACTTAGGTGAACTGAAGGCATGAAAATGGCACTCGCTTATGCAGGAAAATACGCGGCAAAAATACTGCAGGGCAAACGGAAAAGCAGTTGAAGCAAAAAAGCAATAATTATTTTAGCAAACAAGCGCACTAGTACAGGAAACACAGGTTTAAAGTTAACGCAAAAGTTCACGAGATCACAATAGCAAGAAATGAAACACACGCAAAACTCAGGTTCGAATCCATAGTGCGCAATACAAAACGAAATAACACAAACACCTCCCCGAACAAGTAAAATGAACGCGAAGGGAGTTTTAATAATTAGTCAAAGCACAACCATAAAAAGTTCTTTGCTTTCTGGCTCTCGTCGATCGTCTTGGATTAGAAAGGCCATAAATGGGTGAATGTGGTAGAGTGTTCGTAGATACTTGAACTGAAGATTCTGGTTCATCTTGAGTGGAAGGTTCTGGTGCATCATTGATTTGTTCAGAATTTATGGGGTGTTGTCAGAGTCAAAGGTGTAGTCCTCGCCAGGTTCAACATCTTGGAAATCGTGGTCGAAGTTGATCAATGTGACGTGCGAGATACTACCTTGGGGAACTGTCCGAACTCGAATAGTACGAGTGCCAGTGCGTTTGACGACCACGGCTGGAACCCATCTCCGATCTTTGGGACCAAAGTAGAGTGCGTAGCAAAGGATCACCTGTTTTGAAGTTGTGGATTGAATGACGCGAATCATCATTTGAAGAAATTGCTCTTGTCTGCTTGCCTTGCATAATGTGAGCAGGTGATGGTAATATTGCATGCAATTTTGTGCGTATTTGTCTACCATTAAGTAGCTGGCTAGGAGAGAATCTACTATCTGTCGGTGTGCGCCTGTACTGACGCAGAAAGTCCAGCAAAGCTTTCTTTGGAAGTTGCGCAGATTTCCGTAGAACTTGTTTGAAAGTCTGCACTAAACGCTCAGCTGCTCCATTGGTTGATGGATGGTATGGGGCTCCTGTCAAGTGGATGATTCCTCTCTCTTTGCAGAACCCCTTGAATTCTTCGGACGTAAAGCACGGAGCATTGTCAGTAACGATGGTATGTGGGAAACCCGAAATGTGAAAAGTCTTGCTCCAGTAAGTTAATGGTACTCTTCGCAGAAATAAAGTGGATAGGATGGATACAAGGGTATTTAGAGTAAGCATGCACCAGTACCAACCAATTAGAACCCATGAAATTAACAGCATGGTCCAAATGTCAACGACTCCATGGCTTTTCTAGTACCATCCATGGATGAATTGGAGGCTTGGAAGGTCGATTCTGATGTTCAGCGCAAGATGTGCAAGACCTGCAAAGATCAACAATATTATTATCAATACTTGGCCAATAAACAGCGGTTCTGGCAAGCTGTTTCATTCGTTGAATACCAAAGAGTCCTTCATGAAGTAGTTTGAGCACAAAGCGTGCTTGGAATCACCACTCTGGTACCATACAGCAAACATCCATGTAGTGTGCTCAGGGAATCTGCAAGTTTCCAATATTTCTCAACATCTACGTTGTAGCACAGAGCTGGACAGCGCTGTTTCGAGCTTTTAGCTCTCATCGGCAGCCCTCAGCTTCTTTAACAAAGTTATTCCCCAGCTGGACAAGACTCTTGGCCGAACTGGACAAACCTAAGGGCTTGCATAACGGCAGAGGCTTTGTAGGGAATAAACGAATTTTCACTTGTGGTACTTAAAAAACAAGTGAAAAAATCGCTGAACCCTTGTAGTAAGGGCAGGCATAGGCTATCCTCACTACAAGGGTTCCCCTTATGTGACCACGGAAATCATAACCGACAAGTTTGAAGTCCTTCGTGGTCGACTCCTGGGAAATCATAACGACTTTCACTGGCAGTTAGGTGGCCAGATCAACCACCAACCCTGCAGCTACAAAGCAGCTCGAGTCATAAGATGCACAGAGCTGGACAGCACTGTTTCGAGCTTTTTGCGGCCATCCATCCATCTACGTTGTTGTTCTTTTGCGGCCATCCATCTCTTGTGAAACGCATGGCTTGACGAATGACAGCATCCCTTGCTGTTTTCTTCTGCAGGGCTGCTGGGTCCAATGTTCCCATCTGAAAAGTAAGGGTTGAAATTGCAGAAACAACGCCAACATCACCTACACTCTCCTCCTCGTCAAAAAGTTCATCTTCTCCAAGCATCTGCATTTTGATGGTCAGCAGATCTTCGATACTCAATTTGGAAATCAAATTGGTTTAAGATCAACGCCCAACGGGCCAAACGGTTTGCCACGATACCTGAAGACTTCTTATTGCCATAGATGGCGAGTAAAGACTAATGGTCAGTAACCAGGACGAACTTTTGACCAAACAAATACTGGAAAAACTTCTTGACAGCAAACACAACCGCCAAAGCTTCTTTCTGGATCTGATTGTAATTCCGCTGGGACTTGGACAAAATCTTGGAAACATTGGCGATCGGTCTCTCAGAGCCAGCAGGATAGCGATGAAAGAGTGTTCCTCCTATTCCAAGACTTAATACGTCACAGGCGATCCCAATTGGAAGAGCAGGGTTGTAGTGGGTAAGGACCGCGTCACTGGACAAAAGACTTTTGAGCCTTTCTGAAGAAGATTGCTCGTTCGACCCCCAGTTCCATTCAACCTCCTTCTGTGTAAGTCAATAAAGAGGTTCAGCTTCTGTTGCATAATTTGGAGGCAGAAACTTGGCGAGAACTGAACCGAACCTAAAAAAGACTGCATCCACTATGTGACCTTTGTGAATGCCATCCTTCTTAAGCGTATGACCCAAGTATTCAACTTGAGGTTGTGCAAAGCTGCACTTCTCCCTCTTGCATCGCAAACCTTTGGCATGTAAGCAATCCAGCAGGCGTTGGAGATTGTGGTAATGGTCCTTAGCATCTTTTCCGCTGACTAAGATTTCATCTAAATAAACCGCAACACCAGGAAGATCAAAAGTGAGGTCATCCATGATCTTTTGGAAGTAACCTGGAGCGGATGAAATTCCAAATGGAAGAACATTTTGCAACAGAACACCTCTTTGCGTACTGGGAGCCAAACGCTAGCAGCTCTCTGGACCAAGTCTCCTCTGGCAATACCGGCATCGTATGCTCGTGCTAAGTTATCTTTTATGGAATAGCTTTAGCTTTAGCAGCTGATGAAATAGCTTTAGCAGTGGAAAAGAAAAATTCGTCAACGGAAATGCCTAACACTTTAATAGCATCTCTTCCCAGTAGATTTAAACCGGGAACCTCTGTAACCATAAAGATAAGGTTGTTGTATTATTACGGTAGCTAGTAGTAGCTTCAAAACTTCCGCGCACCGGTAGTTCGTGTTTACTCGCGGATTGAAATTTGCATAGAGTTTTTCCGCGATGACAACCTCGAGTTTTGGAACCGAAGTAACTCCGTTGGCAATAGAGTTGACTTCCCCTACATCAATCGCCTTCACCGGGCCTGTAGTAGATTCCTGCGTCTTCTTGCGACAGACCTTTTTTTAGTGACCTGTAATTTTACAAAAATTACAAATAGTGTCTTTGAAACGACAATCAGGAGCTACGTGATTAGTTTTACTGCAGCAAAAACATTTGACCTTAGGTCGGTCAGAATCTTTGCTGTTTGAAGCGGTCTTTTTGCTAAATTTATTAGCATTTACTTGATGAACGGATTGTGTTGGTTTCGATCCATAAACCGTCTCTTTGACAACCTTTGCTGCATCTTCAGTTTCGACCGCAATTTCAACTGCACGAGAAAAGGTTAACTCGCCGTCTTTTACCTTAAACAGTGCTTTCAAAACTGCTTCGTTGTTGATCGAGCAAATGAAGCGAGTACGCAGGGCTTCGTCCAAAGGATCTTTAATAGCTCTAAAATTGCAAGTAGCAGCAGCTTGCCGAATACCTGCTGCTAATTCCAAAACCGACTCACCCGGTTTGCGCTGCATCTCACTCCAAAACTTAAAACGTTTCCGTACAACAAACCGTTTGGGATCGAACTGGTGCTTCATATAGGTCTCAATTTCGGTCATAGTAAGTTCGTTGATGCTTTCCGGGGGTGTTTCCTGAGAAGCTAAATTTGACAACAGTTTATGCGTAGTTGAAGACTGATTAGTTAGAAAAATCTGAGCCTTTCGATCGTTGGAAACAGAGTGAGCGCTACCGCTAACAAACGTACAGAATTTCGCCCAGTAATCTGTCCAAAGCTCCGATGACGGGTCGAACTGCACGAAGCTCGGAGTAGCGCCCTGCAAAGAAGTAGAAGCAACAGTGTTAGTTTTATCTACCGCACTCAAGAGAGCTTCCATTCGAGCCTTGTAAAGGGATTCCTGGCGCTCAAGTTGTTTCAGAAAACGCTGTTCTTGATTCTCCATGTGCTCCTTTTGATTCTCCACCTGTTTCTTTTGATTCTCCATCTGCTCCTTTTGACCCGTAATCTGTTGTTGCATTAGATCGATCAGTTTCTCGATGTTCGCACCGTCGCCCATTGCACGTACACTCGTCGATCACTCGTTGCTCGTAGAAAAATCGTCGCTCGTACACGCAGCAGAACTTCGTCGAGCGTAGCGACACCTCCGTCATGCAGCATCCCAACTCCGTCGCCAATAAATCTGTTATGTTTTTGAGTGGCAACTAGAGATGGCGCGGATAACAAAAAATGCATCCGGATGCTGCGCTGCGTCCGCAAACTTTGTCCGCATGCTGCACCGCACCGCATTCAAACACAACTAAGTTCACGCTGCACCGCGCCGCACCGCAAGTTAAATATCCTTTAAATTTCCACTAACATCAGAAAAAAATTAGCTCTCTAGCTTATGACATATAAAAAATTGATATTAGGGGTATTATTTTGGAGAGTTTTCAAAAGAGTCGCTCTCTCAAACCATGTCAAAATATTTGTTTTTTAAACATTTGCCGGTATAACAAAAACTAATGCCCAAGTTTGGGCCGTTCAAAAAACTAATTTTTGGGGAGTCCATTTGGGGGCCCCTGGGGGGGGGGGTGGTACCTCCATACTATGTCAAACTATTTGTTGCTTAAATATCTACCAATACAAACCAAAAATTATCACCCTAGCTTGAGCAATTAAAAAAATTAGTTTTTTAGGGCCCCATTTTGGGGGGTTCTGGGGAGAAGCCTCAAAAAAATTCAGAAGACAAAATTACATTTGCAGCCCAACAAATTTACACGAAAATTAGATATTAATGTTGTGTGGTTTAGAAGAAGAGTGCACAAAATTTAGAAAGCAAAAAATTAAAAAAGAAAAAAAACTCAATGCGGCTAAAAGCGTAGGTAGAGATGAAAGAGTATCTTACGACATATAACCATGTGAAATATTTTTTGCTGTACTTAAACCGTTTTTCAATAAGACCGCTTTTCACACCAAACTTTTGAAGTAGTTTTCGGGTCCTAAACCTGAAGTTACTGGACTTATTGCCTTGAAATTTGGCACACACAAATAACTTATGAATCTCAAACTGCAGTCAAAATTTCATGCAGCTAGACCAAACCATTATTGAGTTATAAGTAAAAGTCTGAAACTTCGCACTCGTTAACTTTGAAAATGGCCGAGTTAAAACTAAAAAACACGCGACGTAAGATCAGTCGTTTCAATTATAGGCTTTCAGGTTTAATCTGCCATGTGTGTGCTTCCTCTCAGTTTTTCTGCACCATGTTTTGGCAATCAAAAACAATCTACCAGTCTACCTGATGATTTCATGCAACTACTGTGCGGTACTAATCCTGAACCAGTAGCTCAAATAATGAAATATAAGGTATCACGTGCTCTGCATGCTGTCACAAGCTACTACACTTGTATGAAACTACCCTATGTATTAATACGTTTGCCGTTTACATTTGTGTTGGATTGTGGAATAAATTTTGCTACTACGTACCGGTGGGCTATTTTGTCATTGGAAATTTGTGTAGCCCAGCCTTCGTACTCTACTACGTACAGACATAGGTCTATCAGATCTGAGATAGGCTCCAGACATTGGACCGAAAGCCTAATTCTTGATGCCATGACCTGTTGACGAATAGGCTACACTGAACCTACTCTTTCACTCTGAAATGCAAGCCCTTGTGTAGTAGAAACTGTTGTCTAGCCTTGGGCTTGTACCAATACCATAGGCCTATTGCGTACAAAGAAGGTGTGTCGCTAGGCTTTGTTTTGTGCCTCTACTCTGATGATTGTTTCCCACAAATCTGTTTCTTCTACAATTGTCTGCCTTTGTTTCATCTTCTCACCGACAGGGGTGCCGAGGAGGGGGATGGGAGATATATTCCCCCAATAATTTGACTGTATCTCCCCCAATAATTTTAGTATATTCTGCATCTGCATCCCCCCAATAATTTGACTTTGGTGTGCATTTGAGCGCAGGTCTCCTCTAGAATTTGGGGAACAAAGTTTTCCTTCTTTTGATGAAGACCTTTCTTTTGGTCTTCACTTAATTTGCTCACCTGAAAAAAATCGTGGTCGAGGTTCATCCCCCCCAAAGTTGAAAATAGGGCAAAATTGGGGTAAAATTGCAAGTTATCCCCTCCAATGCTCAACGAAGATCGGCACCCTTGCTCACCCAACGTCCTAAACCTTTCCTAGTCTAGCCTACTAAAACCAAAATCTTTTTGTTGGTGTCAAAAAAAAAAAAAAAACACGTTCAGCCGATCAAAACTAAGTTTCTTGTAGCCAAAATAGCCGATTCTAGGATGCTCCGAATTCTGAAAAAATAAACTTGAACTGAAGGCACCTTTTCCTGTTTTAGTAGCATGCATTGTCTTCAATTCATATAATAGTTACATCCAGACTAACCATTGTTGTTCATAAAGAGAAAATCACCAACAATACTTGTAAAAAAAATGTACAAAAATTTTTGTACGCGGCGCTGCGCTGATGCTGTGACGTAATGCAGATTTTAGTTGCCACGCTGCGCGGCGCGGTGCACCCACAACAGCGCGCGGCCGCGTACGCTGCGCTGTTGCCATCTCTAGTGGCAACATAAAGATTTAACAAGTTAGCTAGTAACTTAGGTGAACTGAAGGCACCAAAATGGCACTCGCTTATACAAGAAAATACACGGCAAAAATACTGCAGGGCAAACGGAAAAGCAGTTGAAGCAAAAAAGCAATAATTATTTTAGCAAACAAGCGCACTAGTACAGGAAACACAGGTTTAAAATTAACGCAAAAGTTCACGAGATCACAATAGCAAGAAATGAAACACACGCAAAACTCAGGTTCGAATCCATAGTGCGCAATACAAAACGAAATAACACAACAGTTTTCGCTGAATTTTTGCTTGCAACGTGTGTTTTAGGATACAAAATAACAAAACACTGCAACAATATAATGCTGCTATGCATAACATTACCATATTAAAATAAATCTTGCTGCAAACGGTACTTAGCAATATTTAAGACAAGCATTATAACATCTTGTTTAAAAGTCATACAATAGTAAACTTTGTTTGAAATACGTAATGATGCTCTCCTCTTTTGCGTTTCAAGAATATTATTATCGCAATGAAAGAAATTAAAATGCTGGAACTGGAAATTTTGTTTATTTTGGTGAATGTACTGGGTTTCCTGACTGTGTTATACGAGTAGGCTATGGCACTAGATTTTTAAAAAATGGGCAAAGCCTTACTTTAAAATGTTTTTGAGATTTAGGACTGAATTGCGAATTTTTGAACACTTATAATTTAAAAGTGATTAGGTTAGCTACAAGGTTTATCTTGGAGTTGATAAGGGATGGGGGCTGCCCCAGATTTAAGTGATGCTTCTTTGCAAATGATGATCTATAAAACATTCTCTTTTCGTCGTATATTTTACAAAAAATTGAACCACATTCAAGTTTTTGAAGTTGTTATGAATATTAAGTGGAAGCGAAAGCGTTACCCTTTAACCGCTTCCAGCTTCCGCTTCCACGAAAATTTGCCGCTTCCACATTCCCGTTTTTTTTACTGTTCGTTGATATTGGCACCAGCAGAGGGCCGAAACGTTCAAAATATGGTACACTAATTGCAATCACATTTGCTGTAATTTTTATGATTGAAATCAAAAAAAGTTTCTGGAATCAGCAATAATAATAAGCAAGACAGCTGAAATAACTTTTAACCGTTTTGGTTTTCGGCTTACTACAGTAGTTTATTGTCAACGATTTCATATTGCATGCCTGCAAAACATTGAGTACATAGAAACTGATTTGCAGAGCTGGGCAAATCCACAAGAGCATTCGCAATTACAAATTGTGTATTTAGTTGCGGAATTGCGATTTTTGTTGCAAAAGTTTGGAAATGTTAATCCACAACTTCGCAAGTATAAAAATAGTTTATCTCATCGAAATTGCAAAAGGCTGGAAACATTTTGGCTGTTTTCCTGAAACACATGCGTCTATTCTCAAAAAAAAGAACAAAAACGATTAACCCAGTGGCGTAGCGTGGCATTTCAGATAAGGCAAGCAATTATGATGGCGTCATCAACTTTGATGACGCCATTATTATCAGACAGCTAAATAAAAAAGCAACTTACACTAATACATGTCTACTTTTGCAACTAGGCCTCCTCTCCCCAGTGTACATTAGTGTGTGTATTTACTGTCCAAGTACAAATCTTTCTTGTGTCGCTACAAACAGTGACAGGTCTAGCAGTTTTATATCTGCCAGTAGGCGGTACCATACTAGGCTAACAGTAACAGTAAAGTAGGCTTAATAACATCAAAGTAAAAACATTAATTGCAGAACTTAGCTGAGCCAAATTGCTGAATAGCAAATACATAACCTACTTTCATAGCCTCTTCCTCATGTCATTATACTATATTGTAGCCTGGCAACAGCCAGCGATTCTATACAATATTACTCAGGTTGGTGTGCTCAAGACTAGTCCAATGCATGTATGGTTAGGCCTGGCCTTGTTTAGTTTATTTAACAACTAGTAAAGTATACAAACAAAGCAGCTAAGTTACCGTTCGGTAATTTATTGATAGTGTTAAAAACTTTTTTACAAACCTAGTGCAAATTCTATAACTATCCTAGGCCTACTAAGTACTAACTGAACCAACTACCGGTAACTCTCTGCTTAAATGGATTTCACATCTTGCTTTCACTCTTATAGCTCAACATTTAGCCAAAATAGTGCAAACAGTACCATATCAAAAACTCACTCTGATTTACATCGCTTAATGCCAATACCAACCGGCTATCACGGCTTGGTTTCGCCGCTTAGTTATTCGCTTTTTTCACATTACACAATTACATAAAATAAATGGCAACACGCATGCAATATTTAAAATTGCATGCTTTGGTGCATAGCTTGTGGCCTGTTTTAAGCTAATTTACTGTTACAATCTAAAATCAAAAGAGAGACCATATTTTACGAAAACAAGAAACTAGACTTATAAATGAACTTTTGCAGCAAACAATGCACCAATCAAAGCTTTCAAACCTGTTTAATTTTGTTCGTAATCGTATCGAAACATAGCGATCTCTTGAGCCGTTGAATGCAATTTAAAAATTGCTTGCGTGTTGCCATTATTTTTTGGAATTTAACGATGTGCTGAAAACAGGCTAAAACTGAAATCAATGAATTAAGCGAGACTATTTATTGCTACTTCGACTTGAAAGTGAATACCTGTAACTGTGGCAACTTAGTTTGATTTTGTTTTAAATTTTTACATGTACTTGTTTCAATTATCATTTTCTTTTTTTGGCTAAGTGACTAGGCATGCAATGCATGCTTTGCATGCACGGAGAATACGCCCCTGGATTAACCTTTATTCAAAAAATGTTTTAGTAAAAAAAATACAAGTCTACCATAGGGCTTTTAAGTTGTTAGACCTCAAAACGAACTCACTCTTGGTCTCGAATCATCGTACTATCACAGTCTCGACTAGTTTAAAAAGCCATAAAATAATGTATGCAATGTTTTAGTGACGTAATCACTCCAACTGAAGCAGTTTATCATTCGATTGATATTAACTAGAGTTGGTTAAATCATAGAACCACATTTTGAAAATTTTCGCTCATCAAAAGTTGAAAATAATTTGATGACATAACGTCATTTTTTTTCTGTCGCGGTTTTGGTCTCGAAATTTGCCGATCTCGGTCTCGAAATGCTGGCATCGGAAAAAATTTTGCAGTTTCTGTCTTTGTCTAGAACGAATCAGTCTTAGCTACAGCCTTTGGAAATGCATGAACATATTTTGTTAAGTTTTTCTTACCAAAGGGTTATACTAATGCGCATAGGCGTCTTTTTTTTTTGTTGATTAAGCGAATTCCGAGGAGGCGAAATGTTTTTGCGAAGTTAAACTGGTTAAACTAAATAATTCTATTCCAGTCCGGAATTTTGCCCCCAAATTCAAGTGCAGACCAAAAAAAAAAGGTCTTCGCCGCAAACCGGTTTTATTTCATCCCGGAATTTGTAAATTTTGCCCCCAAATTCAGGTGAATACCAAAGCAAAAAGGTCCTCGCCGCATTCTTGTTCTATCTCAGTCCGGAATTCTGGATTTCTTGTTGCCAAATGGGTATTACTTGCCAAAAAACCGAAAGGCCCAGACATACATCGCCTCCTTCAGTGTTAGACCCGAGGGAGCACCGCTCCCTCGCCTCCCCGAAATCGACGCCAGTGCTGATGCGAGGTTTTTCAGTCCAGGTGTTTGCAAAACATTGAACTAGCCAATCGCGCGGTAAACGAAATGAGATCGCTTTGTAAGCCAATCGCTTTGTAACCAATGAGAGGGCACTAGCCGAAAGTGGAGGAGCACTAAAATAGAATGAACTTTTGCGCATAAAAACTGATATTTTAAGCTACAAGTTATGCGCTATTTTAAAAATTTTGTATTCAAGCTTGAAAAAAGGACGTATAAGCCGATAGAGCGTTTATTAGCTCGTTTTGTATGCGGCCCGTACAATCGCTTGAAAAATCTGTCTGCAGGAGTAAATGCGACCAGAAGTGTAGTAACCGGGAATTTGCTCAGAGGGAGGGGCTCGAACCTAAAGTAAAGTTTTTTTTGCACAAAATTGTCAAATTTAGGTCCTGTGTTGAACAAACCGATGCAACCCAAGCCTATTACTGAGGAGCCATGGGGGCAGTGCCCCTACGCGCTGGGTAATTTTTGTGATATTGTAGCAAAAAATAGCAATTTTAACGCCATTTCAATCACATTTCGCATGTTTTTAAAACCATACGAATTATTACAGTAAATTGCTAAAATTCAGATATCATTGAACGTATTAAATTGCTTAGCCCCTTCAGCCCCCTTACTAAGGTCAAGTCCAAAACACGTTCAAATGCTTGTTTTTTGGGTTATATCTTATTTTCTAAATGACTTGGCTAAAAGGGGCTGAAGCCCCCTCCCCCTTGATGGGCAACTGACTGGGACGTAAAACAAATCTTGAGTCTGCTCTAAAAAAACAAGAACAGCTAATCTTTTGAAAAAATGTTTTCACGTATGGTTTCAGGTCATAATCATAAACGAAAAACCGGTAACGATTCTGTAGGCTTACATCCCTATTCCGCGACACACCCGTAAAGGCGTGTTAATAAGACGGAAAATTGCGTCACATTTATGTACAGCAGTTGGTGGCCAGCAATTTCGCAAACAATCGAGAAAATTTTAAACGAGATTTACGTTTGAATGTTTTTATTTCTTTTTCCATTTGTATCTGTTGTCTTGTCGTTACGTGATGCTCCAAAGAAGTATTCTGATCAAACCGAAATGAGGGGCACAAGAAGTAGTTAGGGGAGCACGGCCTCCCTGGCCCCTCCATAGCGACGGCACTGCAAATGAGCATTTATTTATTCTTTCAATCAAAGAGCTTTTTGGTTTTGGTACAACAAGTAGCCTACCACTTTTCCACTACGCGCAAAACAGCAACGAAAAAACGATCTTTAGCCTACCTTCATCTGACGCTGCAAGTCTCAGCCCGCCCTCTCCCTCAGTGTCCTATTATAACAGTCAGGACTTTCCTTATCCAGACTTCTTTAGCTTTGGTAACAGACACACAGCCACAATGATGAGTGTTTGACACATGCAAATAAAAATTGCAATATATTGGCTAAGTGATAATAAGCCTACACACGCGTATTGTGATTAACACATCATTATAAAAACCTTGGCCTGGCGTTGTGATATGCAGTTTGTAAGATTTTGAGCAAGAAAAATCTGACAAGACCGAAATGCTATTTAGTAAGTATTCATGATAAATATCAAACATTGTTCCATTTTATTGAGGGGTCTTTTACTCTTTAGACCCCCCAATGCATATTTTTGGGGTGCTCCGGACCCCCTTCCGGAAATTGACGCGCCTGACTGGCTATACCTGGTAGACTTTTTAAAACATTGCGATTACTTTGCAGCATCATAAATTAATTAAAAAGTGTTTGTAGCAACTTAAGTGTTTGAAGGAACTACGACAAAACAAAACGATCGGATAAAAATGGAATGCAAATTTTGCGAACGAAAATTCAAATATCCCTCCATCTTGAATCGTCATATCATAACGCATACCAGAGAAAAATCATTCAAATGCGCTTATTGCGAAAAATTATTTGCCAGCCGTTATGCTTTGAAAGATCATACGAGGATTCACACTGGAGAAAAACCATTCAAGTGTCAAAATTGCAAGAAAATATTCAGACAATCAGGTGGTCTGCAACGTCACAAAAAAATTCATTCCGGCAAAAAACCGTTTAAGTGTAGCCACTGCTCGAAATCATTTGCTCGTTCTGATCATTTGAATAATCACTTGAGATCTCATGCTGGTGAGAGACCATATACGTGCATTTTCTGCAGCAAATCGTTTACAACATCTGGGAGTTTAACAGCTCACATGCGATCTCATACTGGTGAGAAACCCTTCAAATGCACCGATTGCCATAAACCGTTTACAACTTCTGGAAGTTTGAAACGTCACATGAAACTTCACAAGTGAACATCCCTAGAGACTTGCAATTTATATGAGTATTTCTTCACTGTATCGAGCAGTAGCGTAGCCAAAAGGAGGGGGCGAGGGGGCTATAGCTCCCCCATTGGTCTGTCGACCAAAGAGCAAAATAATGAAAATACCACGTTTTTACTACTTTCAAAACTTTTTTTTGCCCTGGAATGGACTAAAAAGTGATTTAAAGCATCTTTTGAAACATATTTTAGGGAGGGAGCTGATTTGTCAAAAATAAAACTCACAAATTAACGAAAACTTTGAAAAATGGCCAAAAATAAGCAATCAAATCTAATCGCTGGTGTAAAAATGCTGAACCTAGGTTTCGTCAACAAGTATATTGTAAGCTCAGGAATAGGTGGGAGGGGAGCTATTCAGCATTAGTTACTTACCAATCACTTTTCTCAAATCTCTTTCCATTATTCCCCCCACTGCCAATTAGTTTTCTCTGTTAAATAGAGACGAAATAGATTACTCCATGTGAGTTTTATTAAACTATAGGATTTTACCAGCATGTAAATAAGAGAACTGAAATTTTATCATTAGCCACCTCCCGCATAGCACATTTATGCAACCAGTTTAATATTGCTTGCACAGCCAATTTCCATGCTACGTTTTAAAAGCATTATTTCTTATTACAATAAACCTAATATTAAGTTATTTGTGAAAAAAACAATGCAAAATTTTCGAGCGCTGGAGGCTTCGGCCCCAGATCCCAAACCAGCCCCCCTCATCGCGAATTTCTGGTTACGCACCTACGTAGTATGTAGAAATTTAGTGCGTTATTTTGATTACTCAATTTAGAAAACTTGAATTTTAAATGCTGAAATTTACTGGTGTAAGTTTTCCAGAGCTTGACGTTTAAAAAGTTTTTGACAGTTGTTTTTCCTACTGACCGTTTTCATTTGCATTACGTTCAACCCGCTGTCCGTCATTATAGTTTTGCTTTCTTCTGCGTTCACTGAACAATTTTGTTGTTGCGTTTGCGTCGTATTTTTAGTGCACAGATTTCAAATACCAGTTATTGTTGTATACTGTAGTAGGTTTTCTGCAAATCGACAAATAAATTAATTCTGTCTGTTGGTTATTAAAGCGAATCAAGTCAACTGACCCTCGCAAACTGACCGAAAATAAACTGACCGCGAACCAACTGACCGCCAATAGTAGGGTTTGTTCGCGTTCAGTTTGCGATGGTCGGTTGTCGCGGACTCTCATTAAAGCATTGTCGCTTTTCAACAAAAGCAAAACACTTGAGTTTCAACTGTTTGTTGGTATTTAATTACTTGTTTTTTTGAACGTAAAATTGTTAAGCATTCGTTGTACTTAATATATTTTTTTGACAACACAAAAAAATTTGCCTCCGCTGAAAGCATGCACGTGGACTTTGTGGAGCTTGTAGGCAGTGCCTGCGAGAGGGGGATTCAGGGGGTACATCGTACCCGGGCCCGGGCCAAGGGGGGCCCGGAAGAGTTCAGATTCCGCGGTAAGTTTTGGTATCGCACCATAACACCATAATCAAATTTGCCTACAGCAAAAATATCAGTCAGCCTATTCAGTACTGGTAATTGTTCGCTATTTTCGCTACACAGCCTTTAGGGCTTTCAATAGTTGCCAATTTGATTAAAAAAAGAGGAAATTGTATCAAAAGCCATACACTTGCACCGAAATTAACGTTTTGTTACATTTCTCTGACTTGAGAGCCCTAATTCTACGGTATAACAATGTACGAGGGCCCGCATTTCCAGAGATCCAAAAGCATTTCAATCTCAGAGAGCGGAGTCAAAGTTGACAGACTATGCTACTATCATTAAGTAACTCACTCCATCTGAATGAGTTTAATAGGTATTAGGGTTTGTGAAGTCTATGATTGCGGATGACTTTTTAAAACTTTTATCAGTGAAATATTTGGATTTGCAGTATCAAAGTCATTATATTGTATAATATTGCGTCAATGTCATCATTCCCCACTTCACATACTTTCTTTCATGTATATCACGTTTTCTGCTTGTCAATTTAAGCAAGTTTGGTGCTGGGATGTTGATCAAATGCTGTGTTTTGCCTTCGAAAAACAAAAAAAAAACCGTTAAAGCTTCTTGGGTTCTGCCTCGGACCTCGCAGGGGGAGCTCACAGCGCTCCCCCAGACCCCCTAGCTGGATTTAAACCAATTTTATGTCCGGTTGTGTTTTTTATAGGTCCGAACTGTACGTGAATATCGCTATCTCCTCACTTTTAAAAGAAGATCTACACCCATCGGACAAAAAATAATGTAGCGCCATGGGCCCCGGATAAGGCTTGGGGGCCCAATAAGGTTTGGGGGCCCAATAAGGTTTGGGGGCCCGGTATCGACCTTCGTACTCCCTGGAATATTTTCTCTCTAAGACCCTGCTTGTAGGCATTAAACTTTGCGTGTGCTGAATGGTTCATAAAAATGTTTTTACTGAGAAACGTTTGCAGCTATATCATTGCAAAATTACTTGTAGTTTTTAGTAGGTTACGTTGGGTAAACGTTTTTCGTATTTATAAGTTTTTAAGCATTTACGGTTGCAAATTGTTGTAATTAAGATAAGTTTTGGAAGCTTTACTTTTATTTGTAGAAGAATGCGTACGTGATGGTGTTAAATTTTTTGCTTTGTAACGTTTACTTGTTTGGCTTAAAACTCAATGCACTGTCGTGAATTGAAAAAAAAGGACAACGTAGCAATAGGAAATCAGCTTAGCTTGATTTGGTAGGGATTTCAGTTAGATTAATAGCCTGTAACTTAGTTTTAAGTGGTAAAGATTAAGCGAGTTTGACATTCTGAGGCTTAGATTTAATTCGATAACGATCTCAGTTAGAAAGAATTAATTAGTTAAGCATAAAGTGTTGCGTAAAGATTGCTATGAAACAGAATTTAATCTGCAAATATTTAATCATTTTCTTGGTGTAGTTTTTTGTTTTTCGGAAGTTTTATCACGATAATATTTGTCACTTTAGCCCTGCTAAGCCTAACTGATGAGCCTTAAAATTAGGCGAAACAGCTGTCTTAGGCATGCAACTGTTAATTTTTTTGTCTGGTTTTAGGGCTATCCCATTATATTTCAACAAATGCCAAATACCCTAGGTCGGAAAATTTATAAAAAATGCTTATAGATCATCTATATAGGATGACACAAGCTATATATAAAAAAAAATTTTTGAAATAAGACTGTACGTTAATGAGATATCAAAAATCACCACTAGATGTCAGGTGAGAGTACGTAAAAGTACAAAAATCAATTTTGAGGCCCTTGCTTAGAGCAGAAAGTTGGTTTTTGTGTCAATATATATGTTTTTGAGGGTGGGAAATCTAAATTTGAGGTTTATTTAAGGCTAATGTTGCTATAGAATTGTATTTTTGATAGTTTTTTTAGGTTTTTGAGGGGTAAATTGGGGTCAAAATTGGGGATAAAGGACTGAATAAAATTTTGAAGCAAAAATATTTTGGGGTAGCATAAAAGTTGTTCTTTCTTTTTGATATAGAATTTACGATGATAATTGATTAGCAATGTGTGTAAATAGAACAATTTGTTTTGCTGTTGCAGTATATCACAACCTGACTATTCAGCTATCAATATAATGCGATAAAAACAGCACAAAAAAATTTCTTCTTTTAAGTGAAATAAAAGTATGGATATGAAAAGAGACCAATTTTGAGTATTTTCGTTTTCATACAATGAAGCTGAGCAAATTACGAAGCTGCATGTAAGATGTATCGAACATTAGTAGACGTTTTGGCCACAAATTATACTTAGCATTAAGTTGGTCTTGCTGACTCACGTAATAAATGCTAGTCAACCACAAGATTAGTGTCATTGTTGCAATAGGGTTTAGCGCATTTTTGTTATAAAATACAATTCTAATCATTGTAAAATCTTCATACAGGGTGTTTCAAAAGTAACATACCAATATACTGGTATTATTCTTACAATATATTGGTAGGTTTTTTTGAAACACCCTGTGTATACCTTGTATCTAATTTAGCTCAAGAATATCATGAGCAAATATTCTAATAATATGTCAATTATAATGTTTTTGACGTTTGCAGGCCAGAGTTTTAATGTTTAATAGTTTTGCTTGCTTCTGGTATAAAAGCTACCAGCGCGGAAGCCTTGGGAAGAGCCACCAAAACTGCGACTACTTGAAACAAGCAATGCGGAAAAGTAGTCTTCTCATAGGATTCGAACCTGCAGCCTTTGGATTACCGGTCCACTGCTTCGTAGATATAACTAGAGAAGACTTCTCCTTGCGTACTTAGTTTTGGCTTTTTAAACCCAGCAGCTTTCTTGTTTAATTTTGGCTATTAAAACTCGACTAACTGGCCGGTTAAGGTTGCACATAGTTTTGCCAAAGGTTCGCCACCGCTGCAACATTTCTTCAATGGTAGCTGTGTTGCCTGGCAGAAATGACGCGGAGATGGGCCCCGCAAACTCGTTACACGCTTCGGCATAATATAACTAGTATAACGCAAGATTTGATTTGGAGAGAACTGTAACACTTTGACAACAGGATGACGTAGAGAGTTCAAATTTGGTGAGAATGCATTTTAGGCTTTTATCAATATTTTGGTCAACAATGAAAACCTTGCTTTGAATGCCTTTTAAATACTAACTCGAACCTTTGTTGTGTCTTGAGTTTATTTTCGTAAAGCTATTTTCTTTTCGATATTGCTATGGCCCCTCAATCAGATGCATCGACACCTGTCGGGGATATTCCAAGGGAGATATAAGCTGCTTATTATTTGTATTATTCCTTATATTATAGGGTAATTGGGTTGGAAAATTCGAAAAGCTTGAAATTCAAAATTTTTTCTAAAATTCAAATTTAACAGGTTTCAAAAATTCAAAGTCAGAGAAAGCCACTTGGGAAGAGACAAACTCAATTTAATTTCATTGCAAACCTTCCTTTGTGCTGTTTGACAGGATCACGTTGCATCAAAGTCCGTAACAAACCCTGGAATTCGCGGTATGGAGTTATACAAAGTTTACCCGACATTTGCCATTTTATGGCAAATGGCATTCAGGTCGGAAATCTTTTTGCTCGATTTTTTCTCAAAAAATTTTGACAAATCTGAAGACCAACTTTACCAAATTTGAGCTTTCTACGACCTCCCGCACTTGAGATATAACAGATTGAATTTCCTCTTAAACAGGTTTTACCCCTTAGAAATTTTGCCAGGGTTGTCAATTAGAAACAAAATTTCAAAAATTGACTGCTTGTTTTTGATTCTCAGTAAATATTTTGCGGCAGAGTTATTGTAAAACAAAGCACAGGTTTAGAACTGTAAAATTAGCTGCTTTCAATAAATGGAAGCCAGCTTTTCTAAAGTTAATTTTCTGTCACAATACTGTTAAAATGGCAACACTAAAGTAAATGGAAAACTGCTAATTTTGAACTGCAATATCTTGAAAATGGGAAAGCGGAGAATCTTCAAATTTGATATGGATGCGTTTCAGGCATATCCCACCATTTTGGTCAAGAGTGAAAAACTTGACTTGAATGCCCTTTTAAGTCCGACTCATCCAGCCAAAATAATGCAACAAAAACAATGCCTTTATTTGCAATAAAAAATTTTAAAAGTTTTGAAATTACCAAGGTTGATTCAGTGACTTCAAAAACCTCAATTCAAAAAATTCAAGTTTATTAAAAATTTTGAGTGGGCTTAAAAGTGAAATTTAATCCCATCCCAGTCTCAAGCAACAGTAAAGAAAGAAAGCCTCAAAGGCACTGAAAAGTTTTTGAAGGAACACGATGCTGACTATAAGCATTTTCATCCAAAAATTACGGAATATCTGAATGAAATATTACTGCAAATTATTACTAAAATACTAAATAATGGTGACAGCTACTGTAAAGCAGGAGTCAAACAAAATATTACTGCAGTTCAGGCGCGCAACCAGGATATTGTGAGGGGGAGGCTTGAACCAAAAGTTAAGTTTTTTTGTTCAAAAGATGTCTCAAATGGGCTGCCATGGGAGTCTGTATGCAAAGCTCCAGGTCTTTGGGCAATAATTGTGACTTTTCGGAAAAAATACCATTTTAACGCCACTTGGAACACATTTCGAACAGTATCATAGCAATTTGGAAGAAGCTATACGGGTAATTGCTAAGATTTAGAAGCAAGATAAAGAATTACATTTCCCAACCTTTCAGCTAGCTCCTTTTCACTTACAATACAGGTCAAGCCCAAAACAAGTTCAAACGTTTGCATTTTTTGGAGTAGAGAATATTGGTTTAGCACTTAGTTTGATCAGAAAAATTAGAAAATATAAAAACCATATTCGAATTAGAAACGTTCCGCTTTTTTCATTATCAATTTTATTCAAATAGAATGATTTCGTTTGCATTTTTGGTTTAACTTTTCCTAATGCTTGGCCGGAAAGAGGGTGATGGTGGGGGGGAGGCGGAAGCCTTTTAACCCCTACTGCTTGCGCCAGTGATGCAGTTTCGTAAATCGCAAAATTTGTAGAGACACTTTTCATTTTCTGTCGGCTAGCAAATGATAAGAAAGGCTTCGTTCAAAGTGTTACAAAATGCGAAGCTAGCCAAAGGACACGGAAAATAATAATCGGAAACTTTTATTTCAGAGAAAGCTCGTAAACTTATCAAATCGCAAAAAAAAAAAGATCACAGAATGCTATCGGTGATTTGTGTAGCAACAAATTAGCCAAACTTTATGATCGAAAAGGGAGTGGTGAATAAAGCTGAAAAGTGGAAATTTTCGATAAGTACTGTTAACACAATATAGTTAGCACAGTTTTGATAAGCACAGTATACAATAGTTCATGGCATATCTTACAGCACAGTAATGACGAAAATGCGAAATTGCAATTAGAATAAAAATGACAGTAAATGGCAAAATGTGTAAATGGACGCAAAAATATAGGCCTGCATTAGTCAGTTTCAAAATAAAGTTCAAGAACAGGTCAAGTAGTAAAAAATTAAGAGAAAACTTTCGAAGTAACCGCTAATATCAAACTGACGCTTATTCAACTTATTATTTTTCAAATTCCACGGCAGCGTTCTTTTTTCTTTCAAAACTGCAACGCTGCAGAAAAAAAAGTTTGGCTGAGAATTTAGGTCAGTGCCGAGCAAAAAAGTTAAAAACTACAAGTTGCCTGTGAACGATTAGTTTTGTGGGAAAAAGCTGAAGCCATAGAGTACCGGTATGTCCAGTACTTGTAGAATACAGCAGCAAACTATATTTCACCGAAAAATTTTGAGTTGAAAAGAATAAACGAAAAATGAAAAATTTGAGACTGTTGCTATCAGCTCGTTTTTCAATTGCGTTTTTAAAAGGATAAGAGCGTAGGATTTGATTTGCACTAAATCTTAGGTTTAGCGTTGGATCCTAGATTCGTTAGACTGACCTTATTTTGATTTTGGAGTAAGGATTTGAGCTTCTTGATCAAAATTCATTTAACAATTAGAATATGACATCGCAAGCGATATCTGGAACCTTCGCGAAAGTACCTAACTTTGCTGAACTAAAGAACTTCACAATTGCGTTAAGCGTGTTTTGCTGTTTATGGTTGTAAAATGTAGATAGTCAGATCTGAAATACATCGCTTTCGAGTTTCATAATACTCTAATAACTTGATCAGGTTTGTGGTTGACGGCTTTCAAAATTTAAATGTCTAAAAAAGGCATCTATAAAATGTAAATCAAAGTTTTACAACTCCGCTTAGTCATCGTTTTTACTTTTAGGGAATTTCTTGAATTTTCACCTAGCGCTTAGAAGCGCAATTGTTAAAATTGCGGTTACATACAAAACCCCCAGACCCTCATTAAAACAAATATTTTGGCAGTAAACTTTTGCTCCGGTTAAAACACAGGAACAAAACTTTTGTGATCTAAAAATGCCAATTTTTGAATTGATTTTGTATTTTTGGATTGATTTTGTAACTTATATTATCTTGATCAGAAATTTGACGAACAGTTCTAAATATCAAATCTACACCCTCAACTAGTCCACTGCAATAGCTTTTTTAAGAAAAATTTTATATAAGTACATGTATAAACAGTTCTATTGATTTTCTCAAAATTCAAAAACTAAATCAAAACAATCCCTTCCTTAGCAATTCGCACGGAAAAAGATACGCCCTCAAACAAAATTTAGAAACAAACAACCAAATTCTTATAAATTTATAAGTGATGTTACAGAGTCTAACGTTACGATGACTTCAATTTGAAAATTTTTATTAATTTACTCAACTCTATGCTTTCCAGAACCCTAGGTGTAATGTGTAAAGTCAAACAACTATTTACCAAAAATTATCAACTTCTATGACTCATTATGCTTTTTTTAGTTCATTGTAACGGCTTTGAGGTTATTCGCTCTTGAAGTTTAAAGATCTCAAATTAATTAAAGTAATGAAATAACGTCAATCAAAAAGCTATAAGGAGTTCCTAACAGTTTTTCACTTTATTATGAAATAACATAGAGCGATCTTTTAAAGTCCAGCGACTTTATGGCATCAGCCAAACTTTAACGCTATTCACGGCCAGAAATATGCACGCATTTTACAGCTATTCCTATTCAGAGAACGTTATTTAGCATTGCGACCCAACGGTCAACATTTATCTACTTTTTTATTAATTCTGACTCAAATCTAACCCAAACTCAAATGCTTACTCTAAAACTATCCCCAAATCGAACCCTAACCCAAACCCTAACTTAAACCCTAATCTTAACCCCCAAAAAAGCAAATGAAAAAAGCGCGGATGAACATTTCTCATTTTCGTATTGTTTATTTTAACTTGAAAATTTTCGGTGAAATAGTCGCTACCTATAGGATATTGTACAGTAAATTGTATTACTGTTAAAATCATTAAAAATAATCTGCCCCGCTTTCAAGTAATGACTGAAAACCCAATATTAAATCTTTGTTTGTGCATTTGTGTCTGATTAATTATTGGATTTCGCAAATCTTGTGACTTAAATCGAACGGATTGTTTGTCATTGTCTAATCGGTGTTTAAGTTAAATTAATGAGTAATTATTGTCCTTTGTTAAAAATACGCTGCTAATTAGCTCATCTTCAAAGGCGCATCTTCAAAGACCTTCAAAACGCTAATTAGACCATATTTAGAATCGTTGTAAGAATGTTCTTTTGTGCATTATTTGCTTTGAGACGACTGTAAAAGTAGCAGCTTGACAACGTTTGTTTGTTAATTTCTGGCCTTTGATGCTAGACAATAGGCGATCCCACGTGTTTTCTACTACTTGGAACTACTTAAACCTGCTTTGGGCCTGAAAACTGAGTAGTGACAAAAATGAGTGAAGTGAAAATGCTGCTTAACTTGGGTAAATTGCGTTTTGCGGTCCCTTACCCTTCCTATTCGTTCTTGTTTATGGATTTGACTATTGACTGTGAGGGGACAGTCTTATAGATTGGAAGAAAGGCCCTGAATTGGCCGTATTTGAGAATTTTGAGACTACTTCGTTATTTTTATTTTTTCTGTATTTTTCTTCATTCAATTAAATAATAAATTCCATTAAAAAACCAAGAAAATCAAGTGCTCAGTTGTGAGGAGGAATAAGGGATTGGGAGAGTTTAGCATAGCTCTCCTACACGTTATTGAAGTTGGATATAATACTACGCATCGTTGCCCTGCAGAAAACACAATACGGTTCGGATTGGCAAGTCTTGGCAGATATTCAAATTTAAGAAATAAGCTTTAACGAGAAACGATTGGGCAACTGACACATATCACAAGACCGGGTTAGAAAGACTTTACCGTTTGTAACAATTACATCCATTAATCAGCACAAAAGCTTTCTGAATAAAATTGTGCAAAAACTTGGAAGAGCAAGTCAAATATTTTTTCGACATCGCAAGTGACAACTCAGTAAAAAAAACTCGGCCATCCAGGTTCAATCTAACAAAGCCATTCAACTCAAGTACTTCAACGTCTTAAATGATGGAGAAACCCCATAATTTGACTCTTCTACTTTTCTGTGATACCAATTCATTGCGAGAATTCAAAGTTTAAAGGTCTATTTAAACGCTAATTTTCCTACATAGCATTGCCAAGTTTAGCATGTTTTATTTTTTTCTTATATTAGCCTACCGGTACTCTTAAAATTTGTTATGTCTAGCTGGAGTGATTCGTAATAAAGATTTAAAAATTTTGAGGGGCCCATTTAGCTTGGTCTCCTCAATGTGGCCAACCAAATTTTGTTGTCTTTAATTCGTGTTAACCTATCCAATAGATTTAATTTTTTTGGCTTTTGTGGTTAATGGAGGGAGTTGTCAACATAATTGGAGGACCCTAAAAATACGAGAAATTCAATTTTTTCCGGATTGTATTTTCACCTATCTTGAAAATTTTATTTGTCTAGCTTGAGTAGTTAAAAGTTTAAAGGACCCGTTGGAGGAGGACTCCTTAATTGTGGCACCTAATCATATTTGATGATCCTATTCTGATTTTATCTTTCGTTCATATTTAGCTGTTCTAAAAGTTTTATGTGTCTAGTTTGAATGGTTGAAAAGTTTCAATTTTGAAGGACCTCGCATTTTGGTGCCCCAAATTTAGTCAAATTCTATCTTTCTTTCATATTTGCTTGCGTATCCTGAAATTTTAATGCGTCTAGCTTACACAATTGAATAGTTTAAGTTTAGCGTCCTCGTGCTAGAGGGATTGTGGTACCTCCAAATTCCTCTAAAGTAAATATGAAAGAAAAAGAAAATTTGGAGGTACCCCATTGTGGTACCTCCAAATTTTCTTTTTCTTTCATATTTACTTATTCTGAAAATTTCACCAGTCTAGCGTAGGTGGTTAAAGTTTGAATTTTGGCATCCTTGTTTGAGTGGATCCCTTCATTTTACGTAACGTAATTACATTTGTAATGTAATTACATTTTATTCACCAAGTTGCCTTGGCCAGGAGACAGCGAAGAGACCTTTTGGTCTTCAAGTCAAGTTGCCATCTGCCCACCTGTCTACCACACACGGCGGAGGCTTTACACTGTCCCTTTAATTGCTGAACGTCAAGCAGGGAAGCTGTGAATACTAATTTTTATAGTCTTTGGTTTGACCCGACCGGAAATCGAACCCATGTCTACCGCTTCAGTAGCAGACGCTCTATCCACTGAACCACTGATCGGTTTACAGTACCACCACCAAATTTTGTCAAATTTTAACTTGCCAATCTTGAAAATTTCATGTGTCTAGCGTGAGTGGGTAAAAAGTTTGAATTTTGGTGGCCCCATTTGAGGAAGACACCCTCCTTTTGGTATTCCCGAATTTTGTTATAGTTTATCTTTAACTTCTATTTATTTATTTAGAAAATTTCATCTGTCTAACGTGAGCGGGTCAAAAGTTTGAATTTTGGGGGGACGTTTGAAGGATCCATATTTTGGTATCCCCCAATTTTGTTAAATTTTATCTATTCTGTATATTTGCCATCCTGAAAATTTTATGTATCTAGCGTGAGTGGTGAAAAAGTTTGAATTTTGTCAGCCCCGATGAGGGGAACCCCCATTTTAATACTCCCAAATTTTGTAAAAATTTTATCTTTTTTTTGTATTTACTTACCTTAAAAATTTCTTGTATCTAGCTTACAAGGGCAAAAAATTTGAATTTTGGGGGACCTTTTTTGGGGCAAAAATCCCATTTTGGCACCCCCCAATTTTTGTTAGACTTAGTTATTATTAATATCTACCTCTTCCTAAAGCTTAATCTATAAAACTATAACGGTTTCAAAGCTCAAAATTTTTAAGAACCCGATCAAGGGGATCCCCCAACCTGGCACCTCCGATTTCAGTCTCACAAAAGTCCTATCTTCAATCGCTTAAACTTAGAATATAATACGCTTAGCGGTTTAAAAGTAGATAGTATGGAAAGAAAAAAAAACAAACAAACACGAGAAAAAAAATACAAAACAAGAAAAATAGTATTGAGGTTGAGGTAAACGAGCATAGCCAAACGAAAAGTGGTTGATAGTGTACTCAAAAATCACAAACCAGTTTTTTATGAATATTGATAATTACTGAGGTATATCGGTTCAAACTCGTCAAATTTTGCTTATTTTTGGCAAGAAAAATTTTAGTCACGTGACGGGGCGCCTCTAAACTTAGTTTTACATAAAGCATTTATAAGCGCCCACATCGTGTTCAAATTTCAGCTTTGCACGTCAAGTGGTTTTTGACTTATAAGCAAATTACTAAACTTTCACAAAAAAGCGTTACACAATTTTTTTGTGTCTCAATTCACGATCACGTGACACAGGATCCCCAAAATTGGCACACATGATGCTTTCATTAGATCTTATGTTAGTTCCAATAACTAACTGAAACTTGAAAGTTTCTGTGAAACAAAGCTTGGTCTACGATAAATACACAATGCATTCATATTCAGTTGTTTTGCGATCTTCTTAAAGTTTATAGAAACAGGTGACAAAAGAGGAGGTTTGATCAGAATTTGGTCTAACTTTAAACATGTTGAAGCATCTTGCGTAGTTTTACCAAAATTGGTGAATTTTCTCTACATTTAGAAAATTTTATTAGAGATGTTCCTCTTGTTTTGAAATAGCTTAGCCTAGCTTAAAAAATGTAATTCTCGGACTTTTTTGTTTTCAATGTGGTGCTACAGTTTCCTAAAACTTTCAACAAACATGGCTAGATTAGAGGCACGGAGGGAGATCGCAGTAGTAAAGGCAGCAAAAATAGTATTTGACTTGAGTCACTTGACTTTCAATCTCGTAATTTTTCCTGCAAAAAGTGTGAAAGAATTGTTTTGGTCTTCGCTTAATGCTTGAGTTACACGATTTTTGATGTGGTGTATGCTCTTTTGGTTGGTGCCACTTTTTCCAGCAAGAAAACTCTTCAATAGCCAAATCGCTAAGTTTGTAATGAGCAAATTCGAAATTTTTTAAATATGTAGTAGGCTATATACATACTTTATTAATGTGTCTGCTATACCACTAAGTTGCGAGGGCAAAACGCCCGCGAATTTGCTGTCAAAAAACTTCGTTTTAATGCTTGTTACACTGTTTTACTATTAGAGGTCTTGCAGTGGGAGTATTTTTGCGGAGAGATTGGAGTAAATAAATTGGTCTTCTTAAAAAGGTCTGGCCTGGCTTGCAAACGTCAAAACATCACAATGAAATTACTAGATGTTCATTTTCCCGCGGGAAAATAATACGGGACTTCCGCCAGTTCCATTTCACTATCATTCTCCCCTTCAAACTTTGAAGGCTACCGATATTTCTGTAGAACTCAATCGTATGCAATGCAAACAAACTGATTTGAAACCTTATACCGTCTCATCATACGTAGTGTCAAACAAAAATATTCAAAACAATTTTGTCGTAATCGAAGCAAAAATGAATATGCTAGATTCAATATAATCTTGGTTTGATGAAAGCGATGACCAACCAGAGTATTGAACCCAGGTCTTAGGTGTAAGCACAGGCGCATTTGACCATTCGGCCACGGCAAAGCACGAGCGTAGGTGACAACCTCCAAAGTGCGTAAAAATGTTCTTGTCTTTAAAATTTCTAGTGATAGCAAAGAAAAAAGTAGCGCGCTAGCTTCAGGTCTTTAGAAGCTGATTTGTGGGACGTTTTCACAGAGAATGAAACCTGATGCCATGTGATCATGTCTAGTGTCAAACAAAAAATATTATAAACGATTTTGTGGTAATCGAAAAAAAAATTATTATGCTAGATTCAATATAATGTTGATTTGATAAAATTGATGACCAACCAGAGTATTTAAATCAGGTCTTAGCCAAACTATGTCAGGGTATTTGTCTCTTTATTGTCTCTTGATAACAAACAGTGTCCCCAAGGGGAGGCGGTACCCCCAAACCACGTCAAAGTATTTGTCTCTTAAATATCTACCGATATCAAAAAACACTGGCACCTTAATTTAAGTCGTTCAAGAAATTGATTTTTTGGGGGTTTATTTTGGTCCCCGATGGGGGGTGGTACCCCCAAAGCACGTAAAAATATTTGTCTCTTAAATAGCTACTGATATCAAAAAACAGTGGCTCCTTAATTTAAGTCGTTAAAAAAATAGGTCTTTGGGGTGGACCATTTTGGTCCCCGAGGGGAGGTAGTATACCTTCAAACCACGTCAAAGTATTTTTCTCCTAATTATCTACTGATATCAAAAAACACTGGCACCCTACGTTAAGTCGTTCAAAAAAGTGATATTTGAGGTGGCCGTTTGGGGGGGTTCCCGATAGGGTGGTACCCCCAAACTATGTCAGCGTATTTGTCTCTGAATTGTCTCTTGATATCAAAGATGTAGCACCGTAGCTTAAGCCGTCAAAAAAAAGATATTTGTTCGGGTCCATTTGGGGAGTTGGTCCCCCCAATTTATGTCAAAATAGTTTCGTCCTAAAAATTTCTATGGACACCCAAAAAAATTAGCGCGCTTGGTCATGGTGTTAAGAAAGTGCTTTTTGGGGCGTACTCACAGAGAATGAAACCTGATACTCTCTGATCATACGTAGCGTCAAACAAAAAATATTCAAAGCAATTTTGTCGTAGTCGGAAAAAAATTAATATGCTAGATTCAATATAATTTTGGTTTGATAAAAGCGATGACCAAGTAGATACTTGAACCCAGGTCTTAGGTTTCAGCACTGGCGCATTTAACCATTCGGCCACGGCAGCACACGAGCGTAAGTGACTACCTCCAAAGTACGTCAAAATATTGTTGTCTTTAAAAGTTTGAAGTGATAGCAAAAGAAAGTAGAGCGCTAGCTTGAGGTCTTTAGAAGCTGATTTGTGGGACGTCTTAACAGAGCATGAGAACTGAAAGGGCATCATATGTAGTGTCAAACAAAAAAATAGTATGAACAATTTCGTGGTAATGGAAAAAAAAATGAGTATGCTAGATTCGATATGATGCGGGTTTGATAATGCGATGACCAAGCAGAGTATTGAACCCAAGTCTTAGTATACAAGCACTGGCGCCTTTAACCATTCGTCCACGGCACCACGCGCTTGCAGGAGTAAAATGACCTAATAAACTTCGCTGTCACAAGTATAGGGTGCATATGTCCCAAACCACCTGACGTAGCGCCTCCAAAATTGCCGTGACGCAAATCCATGTATAGACCTATAATCTGTCGAAATTTCAAGTTTCTAGCTTTGGTGATTTTGGAGTTTTTGTTCCCATAATGTGATTTGCTTAAATAAATAAATAAATAAAAAGTGTTGGAATCGTCATGGTTTATTTTTGAGAGCTGAAAGGGCAAGCCCGGACGCTTCTAAATTTGAAAGTTTTATTCCCCTACTGCCATTAGTTTTCGAGCTAGAGCTGAACCTACAATTGGCATTTCATTTTTTGTTTCGGAAACCCGTATCACGAGACCGATTGCCCCCAAAATTGGCACTAAGAATGATTCATATGTGCCCCAGCCAATACCTACATTTCAAGTTTCTACCTTCAGCCGTTTCAAAGTTATAGCGTTTTTTATTTTTGTTTACGAATTCGTAAATTTTGCCGGAAAAACATAACGACTTCCGACGCAAAGCGTCGCGGAAGTCCCAATTATCAACATCATAGCATAAGCAAGTTGCTAGGTTTAAATAACCAAAATTAAACGTGCAAGAAGACATTCTCTCTAGTAATCGAAAGGCTGCAGCTCGAATCTTGTGGGATTATAACTTTTTCGCATTGCTTGTTTTAAGTAGCCTAGTCGCCATTCTAGTGGCTCTTTCCTTGGCTTCCGTGCTGGTAGCCTTTAGGCCAGATAGTAAGCAAACGATTGATTTTCTCTTATATTACAGAGTATTAAACAGGCCGTTTTTAGGGGGGGCATTGTGCCATGCCCCCCCCCTTTTGGGTCGCCAGAATTGTAAAATTGCAAAGAAAAGTAAGCAAAATTGAGGCATGGCCCCCCTCTTTGGAAGTTGTGCGTAAGGTTTGATCACACAAAGGGTATGTTCTGCGCGTTGTTTTCAGGCTTGTGCCCAGATTTTGGAGAAAAATCGGACGAAATATGAGTGAAGACCTTTTTTTTTACTCTTCACCCAATTTTGGGCGAAAAATCGGATTGATTTTGGGTGGAACAATTTCTGATTCAGATCTTTGTTCTTCTCAAATTTTCTGAAGTTTCTGGCCCCCCTCTTTTCAAAATCCTGCGTACGCTACTGGTATTAAATTACCGTAATTATTCAAGTTCAAGCATTTTGATGTTTTCAAATAAAGTATGAAGAAGCGATCAACTGATTAGAGAAAGAGCAACTCCAAATTTTGTGAAAAAAATTAAAAAAAAAATTTTTAAACCGTTATGTGAGAATTCACTCAGGACCATCTGCTACGACAAATAATGAAATAAAATTCCACTCCGGAGAAAATCCGTATCAATTGAATGTTCATATTGCAAAATATCTTTTGCGTGTTCAGGAGATCTAAAGCTTCATAGGAGAATTCATTCTAGCAAAAAAGCATATTGTTGTTTTAGTTGTCAAAAATCGTTTACGTTTCGCAAAAATCTCAAAATTTGTATCAAACGGCAGCATTTTGAAAAGAAACCTTTCGAATGTATCAGTTGTGGCTAATCCTTTTTGTGATCTGATTATTTAAAACGCCACCTAAAAGTTCATGAGAAATTATCCCTACGAAGATAGCACCGCGCCACAAAAAAATATGACCTGTTAGTTACTAAATGTTCGCTATCTGTTCTACATGGAATTTGGGTTGCTGATTCCGAATCTGAAGTCGGTTTTGCTCTATCACGTCACAATTTTGAGTTAATTGCATTTTTTAAAATATGTATAAAATGACCTATTTTTTGAAAAACGTCGTTTTGTCAATGTAACAAATGCACATTTGATTAACAACTACTTGTTTGCTATTGAATATATCATTGCTTAAATGTTATTATGCCTTGCAACGTAACTTTTTTAAATTCTATAATCAATGAAATTTTAAATTCCACTAGATGTAAAACTGTAGTACCGCAAGCACTATCGCTTACGAACACTGCAAAACATTACTAACGCCGCTACCAGCACATGTAGCTGAATGAAATTACAATATTTTTAAAGGTTTAGCAGCACTTATAACAAATCAAACAAAGTAATTAACACACAAATCCAAAAGTTTCGTATAGAGTTACGCCTAAATTCAAAAACACATGTTTAAAAATGTCGAGGGCATCTTCTCTTTTTGCAAAAGTTTTCGTCAGTGTCTCTTTGAAGAGACTTACAAAAATCGGCCATCATGGTAGGACTAACGTTCCTCGGTAGCCTTCCTTTCTTCAAAGAGTTTAATGTCCGGGTGGAATCTTTCTCCATGCTCATCGCTGAGATCTCCATTATTTTCAGGAAAAAATTCTTAATGAGAATGCAAGAAATGCATTTTTAATGACATTCGAGCACCCATTTCTTTGTAGGATTGCAGCAATTGTTCAAGATTTTGTGTGTAGTTGGTTGCTTTGTGCTTTTCTTGGAAGTTTTGGACCACCAACGCAAAGGCATTTGAAGCATCAAGTTCATTGGGACTTAATTTTGTTTCAAAGTATTTATCCTTCAGTACTTTTCTAATTTCTGCTCTTACGAATATACCGTGCTTTACCTTAGCTTCAGTCTTATAAGGAAATAATTCGCCTATATGTTTGAAACCTTGACCTTGATGATCCAAGGCTTTAACAAAGTTTTTATCCAACCCAAGCATTAGGTAAAGAAGAAGACAAACTTTTGCTGTATCGACCAGAGAAGCATGCTGCACATAGACTTTTCTAAATTGAAATTCTAACGAGTAGGCCATTCCACAGGTCTGTAGTGTTGTCAATCAGCTCGACTGTTCTACAAACATGAAAAAAACACATGTTTTTGGTGTAACCCAACTGCAAACCAAGCAATAGTTCAATGACTTTAAGGTATCTACGGATATGCCATTTATGCCTCTCATGTTGTGTAAGTCGTTGGACTATTGCTTGGTTTGCAGTTGGGTTACATCAAAAACATGTGTTTTTTTCATGTTTGTAGAACAGTCGAGCTGATTGACAACACTACAGACCTGTGGAATGGCCTACTCGTTAGAATTTCAATTCAGAAAAGTCTATGTGCAGCATGCTTCTCTGGTCGATGCAGCAAAAGTTTGTCTTCTTTACCTAATGCTTGGGTTGGATAAAAACCATAGGTGGGCAAGTTAATGCAAAACGTTAGCTTCGTTAACCACTAATCCGTTAACAAACTTCACACCTCCGTAAACGTTAATTCGTTATTTTCAGCTCTAATAAACGGAAGTTAATAAAGTCCGTTAATTCGTTAACATTTTACGTATAATTTACATTTCTTTTTATTCACTCGCTCCTAGAACACGTATTGACGCTGTTGAGCAGATTGTAAGGAAATATTTATTGCTATGGTGGTCTTTTTGTGTTTTGGAAATTACATTTCAAAGTCTAATCTAATTTCTAGATAAAAATAAGTTCAAATGCACTAAAAAAGCTGCAATCGGAAAATCTTTGGAAATTGTGAACAGCGGTAATTAATAGACCTTTGAGGCTATGAGGCTGCAGGGCATTATTTGCAACAAAAAAGAGCTCCTTTCTTCGCTTCCTTATATAAAACTCGTGCAAATACGCAACAAGTGTTACCAGTGCAAACTGGTTTGTACCGGTCCGATGAATGAATGGTGCAAGATATTAACGATAAAAATCTTAACGGAAGTTAACAGAACTTAACGGAAGTTACTTTAGTCCGTTAACAGAACTTAACGGAAGTTAATTTAGTCCGTTAACATGAAAAAACTTTTTAACGGATTAACGAGTTAATGAAAAAGTTAGCTTTGTTATTAACGAATTAACGATTAACGGACTTGTGCCCACCTATGATAAAAACTTTGTTAAAGCCTTGGGTCATCAAGGTCAAGGTTTCAAACATATAGGCGAATTATTTCCTTATAAGACTGAAGCTAAGGTAAAGCACGGTATATTCGTAAGAGCAGAAATTAGAAAAGTACTGAAGGATAAATACTTTGAAACAAAATTAAGTCCCAATGAACTTGATGCTTCAAATGTCTTTGCGTTGGTGGTCCAAAACTTCCAAGAAAAGCACAAAGCAACCAACTACACACAAAATCTTGAACAATTGCTGCAATCCTACAAAGAAATGGGTGCTCGAATGTCATTAAAAATGCATTTCTTGCATTCTCATTAAGAATTTTTTCCTGAAAATAATGGAGATCTCAGCGATGAGCATGGAGAAAGATTCCACCCGGACATTAAACTCTTTGAAGAAAGGAAGGCTACCGAGGAACGTTAGTCCTACCATGATGGCCGATTTTTGTAAGTCTCTTCAAAGAGACACTGACGAAAACTTTTGCAAAAAGAGAAGATGCCCTCGACATTTTTAAACATGTGTTTTTGAATTTAGGCGTAACTCTAAACGAAACTTTTGGATTTGTGTGTTAATTACTTTGTTTGATTTGTTATAAGTGCTGCTAAACCTTTAAAAATATTGTAATTTCATTCAGCTACATGTGCTGGTAGCGGCGTTAGTAATGTTTTGCAGTGCACGTAAGCGATAGTGCTTGCGGTACTACAGTTTTACATCTAGTGGAATTTAAAATTTCATTGATTATAGAATTTAAAAAAGTTACGTTGCAAGGCATAATAACATTTAAGCAATGATATATTCAATAGCAAACAAGTAGTTGTTAATCAAATGTGCATTTGTTACATTGACAAAACGACGTTTTTCAAAAAATAGGTCATTTTATACATATTTTAAAAAATGCAATTAACTCAAAATTGTGACGTTATAGAGCAAAACCGACTTCAGATTCGGAATCAGCAACCCAAATTCCATGTAGAACAGATAGCGAACATTTAGTAACTAACAGGTCATATTTTTTTATGGCGCGGTGTAGTTTATGAGGAAAGTAATTGACAGCAGCTAGCTTTCACTCTCAAATATTGTTCTTGAAATGTTTATTTCTTGTACAATTTTTCGTTATTATTTTTGTGTGACGTTTGACTAGAGTAGTAAATAAATTCAGCAAGAAGATAATGAACTATTGCTGTAATTAAGACCTGCTTGTTATAGTTCGTTCTTATGTTTCTGAGTGCACTATACACTTAAGTATGACCTGATTTCTTTATGCACAAAATTTAATCCCTGCTTGTTCAAGGTTTGATTTTTGAACAACATCAAATAGTTGTTTATATTTATAAGCGGTTTTTGCTTTTTTATTCAGTGTTGTTGTTTTTTGTTTTTTCAGCGGATAAATATAGGTTGGTACTTTGCATCATTACTAAAGCAGCGATAGCAATGTAGCTTCGCAATTTGTTTTATTTCGCGGAATATTAAATAAATGTTGCGGAAAAATTTAAAAGCCTACCCCTATAGTACTTCTTAAACTGCTCAAGGCACATACTGTATTATTGGAAAAAATGAATTAAAATACAGGTTTTGTTGTTTTTATCATACGATACTGCGCGAAAAATGTCTGCAATGCTTTATTGTTTTTCATGCTTTAATGTTTAAAAAAATTGCTCAAAAAAAGCCCGCAAACTTGCTATTTTTGAGAGGTTCAGGTGCAGATCAAAAAGATGTTTTCATTGCAAAACTAGCAAATATGAATTTACTAAGCTCTTCGATTAGTTACGGTAAAAACTTTTAAACGTACAATATTTCGTATCTGGTTTTGATGGTAATGTTTTCGCCGCTGGAGCGGAAGGTCTGAGGTTCAAATCTAGGGCCGGTCAAATCGGACACAGCGTTTGCTATCGCTGCGACATTTTTTTGAAAGGAACTGTATTGCTCGGAGATGGGCAGTGCTGGGCACCGCAAGTTTTTTTTTAAGTCCGCAGTCCGCAAATCCGCAACCGAATTTCAATTTTCTTAATCCGCAACCGCAAGTCCGCAAATGGACGTTTAAAAGCTTAGCCCGCAACCGCAAGTCCGCAACGACTTTTCAGGATTCTTGAATCCGCAACCGCAAGTCCGCAACTTCCTAATTCTTGAAGTCCGCAACCGCAAGTCCGCAACTTTGTAATTCTTGAAGTCCGCAACCGCAAGTCCGCAACTTCGTAATATTTGAAGTCCGCACTGCAAGTCCGCAACTTTTTATGAACCGAGTGAAAGAGTTCTGCAATTAACCACGTCCCGAAGTGAACTGCTCAGAGTTGATTGGCAAAAATAAGTCAAAAGTTGTGACATGTGGGAAGTATAGAAAACGTATGGTGAATACATTCCACGCAATAAAAGAAATTACTCACAATCGTTGATTGTAGTAAATGTACCACAGCACGACTTGTTATTGAGCTGCTTTTTCGGATGGCAAACTTAAGAATAGCCCAGCCCCTCTTACTTTCAGGTCCAACTCAAAAAAGATTCAAACGCTTGTAATTTTGGTTATAGTTTTTAAGTGACTTGACTAAGGGTTTTTAGCCTCCAGCCCTCCTAGTTGCGCTTCTGCTTATACAGTAGGAGCCTAAACTGCGTGGAAGCATAATGCACAACCCACCGGCGAACCCTTAAAAATATGGCAATGAAGCTAGGGATTTGGAGATTAAAAGCCATTGGATTACAGTGAGAAGCCATCAAATAGCAAAGCACGATCCGCATTTCCACTTGCAACATTATATTCTAAGAAAACAATTTTTTCGAGGCAGGAAAAGGCAAAAGCAGTAGAAGGCAAAAAAGCATTCATATCACTAATCGTATTACTAAATTTTTAGTCCCTAGTTTCAATAAATACTCTAGGAATGAGATAAATAAGCACACGCTACAAGCAGTGCCGTCGCCAGACCACACGAAGTGAGAGGGCCCTAGCCGAAAATTGGGGGGGGGCACTATAAAATGGACTGAACTTTTGCACATAAAAACTGCTATTTTAAAGCTACAGTTTTGTATTCATTTTTGGAAAAAGATACAAAGCCCGGCAGCGTTTATTAGCTCGTTTCGCATGCGGCCGGTATAATCGCTTGAAAATTATGTCTACAGGAGTAAATGCGACCAGAAGCGCAATCAGGGTTTTGTTAAGAGAGAGGGGGCGTGAACCAAAAGTAAATGTTTTTTGCACAAAAATTGTCTAATTTAGATCCCGTGCTGAACAAACCGTTGCTACTCAAGCATGTTACAGAGGGGGCTCAGCTGCTGGGTGATTTTTGCGATTTTGCGGCAAAAATAGCGATTTTAACGCCATTTTAATCACAATTCGCACGTTTTAAAACCATTTCAATAATCACAGGAAATTGCTAAAATTCAGAAGTCATTGAACGATTTAAATTGTCAAGCCTCTTGAGCCCCCATACACATTAGGTCAAGTCCAAAACACGTTTAAACGCTTATTCTTTTTTTGGTTATATTTTCTAAATGACTTGGTTAAAGGGCATGATGACCCCTTAGCCCCTTCCCCCTAATTGTGCCACTGACTGCAAACTAAAATAAATCTTGAGTGTGCTCTAAAAACAAACAGCTGGTCTTTTAAAGAAATGTTTTCACGTATAGTTTCAGGTCATAATCACTAACGAAATACCGGTAACGCTTCTGTAAGCATACATCCCTATTCCGCGACACATCCGTAAGGCGTGTTAATAAGACGGATTATTGGGTCACATTTATGTAAAGCAGTTGGTGGCCAGCAATTTTGCAAACAATCAAGAAAACTTCAAACCAAAATCATGTTTGAAAATTATTATTCCTTTTTTCATTATTGTCTGTTGTCTTGTCGTTACGCGATGCTCCAAAAAAGCATTCTGAATGAATCAAAATGGGGGGGCACAAGCAGTCGTTAGGGGGGTACGGCACCCCTGGCCCCACCGTAGCGACGGCACTGGCTACCAGTACAAAAAAATGATACCCCAGTGGCTAATTTTGGGAACTCACGGTAAAAAACAACAAAGCCATACTTTGAACCAGGGCTGCAAATTCGAATTTAAACCCAAAAAAAAGTCGGTTGTTTTGCCGAACTCGAGAAAACAGTGTTGACTCCAATTTGAATCAGGTTAGAACCTTTTGTAATAACCTGTCTCGCCGAGCGCCGTATCCTTCATATTTCTGCAGTCATACCACACTTTGGATATAAATATAACAATGTTATTCCTCACAGAACACAAAAAATTTGATTCATCCAAAGGAGCACGGCAAAACAAGAAGTCAATTATCAGCTAGCAAAATCAATATCAATTAACTAAAATTTACTGGACCAAAATTTACGCTATTGATTATACTAACACTATACTAGACTTGACTAGACTCTGCTATTAAAAAACTGCTTTGAGGTCGCACTATAGAAATAGAACCATCAGCAACCAACTTACTACACAGCTAACTTACGAAAATTTGAAACACCATATCACTCGTTCTGTCGAAGACTATCTAATTTGAGCACTAATTGCAGACTTAAAGATTATGAGATTAAAGGTCTAAAGACAATACAGTTAAAATTACCACAAAGACAGTTCTAGAAGATTCCTAAAACAAGCACAAAAGGGGCTTCTAAAATGTTCTAAAAAATCAACCAACTATTTGCATAAAAGATGAAAACGCGGCATGTATTCGTTTCTCACGTTACCAAACAGCATGCCAACAAAAAGAAAGCGATTAAGTCGAAAAGCAGACTTAGTATTTATGTCAGCCTGAACTCGAAAAACTTGATATTTTTGCCGAACTTGAACTCGAAAAAATTAAATTGATTTCTCATGTTTGACTGGGTAAAACATGAATATTTTACGAAAACAGCAAGAAATTTCAATATTTGTATAAAACTTGCGGAATTGCGGACTAAAATTAATAATAGTCCGCAACCGCAAGTCCGCAATTTAAACTGCCAAAGTCCGCAAGTCCGCATGTCCGCAACTTTTTTCGTTAGTCCGCAATTGCGGATTTGCGGACTTGCGGACTAACTTGCAGACTTGCCCAGCTCTGGAGATGGGCCCCACTAACTCGCAATGACGGGTAGATAAGCCTGTTATAGATTGAAGGCTGTGTCCTAGGCGGAAAGCCTAGTTCTTCACTGTCTGGTCTCGCGTCCAAGAGGCTAACAAAGGAGATTCCAAAAACAAACTTGTATTAATAAAAAAGCAAATAAAAAAGACCAGTCCAGCAAAAAATTATCGAAGATTACCCGGCTGGGCGATAAACACTTAAAACTGAAAACTTAATTTAACAGCGTAAAATAAAAAACCTCTTGACGCTACTGTTCAAAAATAAGACTGATTTAACAGCTGTGCTAAATTAAAAACGTTGCTACAAAAAGGTGATCAGCAAACGGCAAAACGGCGCGTCTTTCAGGCAACTTTGCAGAGTTTCTACCGAGCGAGATATGAAAGGCGCGCAACACAAAGGTAATATGCAAATAAGGTAAATGGACGTCTTAACGATAGAACATAAAACCTAGGTTCGAATCTAACTATAAACGATCGTGCTGAAACAAGGCCCCATTAACTCGTTACTCGCCCTGGTGTAATGCAGCAAATATGATGAAAGATTTGATTGACCCGCAAAACATTATTCATGTAACACTTTATAAACTTTCAATAATGCCATGTTCTAATTAGCTGCTGTTAGTTAGTGGTTGTGTTTTATTCCAATATTTCAATTCACTACATTTATCTTTCAAAGTCTTTTTTTTTTTCTTCTGTAGTGTTTTATTTCTTTGTAGAGGAGTGCAAAGTTAATGATCGTGTTTAGTTAAAACTGTGGATAACTATTTATTTTATTTGTTGTCGCAATATGCAGCTAAAAGTATAGGCCTCTTTTTGAGCAAATTTTTCATTTTAGTCATTACTGGAATGTAATTCGTGTAGTTTTAACCAGGTATGTGTAAGCGGAAATTTTTGAATCACTTCCGTTTCCAACCTTAGCGGTTACGCTTCCATCGCTTCCGCTTCCACCACTTGAAGACGTAATTTTTGCTTAAAATTTTTTGATCTTAAAATTTTTTGGCAAAATTTTTTTCAGATAAGTCAAGATAAAACAGCATTGTTATCATCATCTTAAAAACATCATCAATCAAATCTTTTCTTATACTTGCTGTATTACGCCGAATCGTGTAACGAGTTGGCGGAGCCCATCTCCGCGTTATTGCGCCCGGGCGATGCAGCTTCTTTCGGAGAAAGTCGCAGCGGTGACGAGCCGTTGGCAACACTGTGTGTGATTTGACCGGTCCGAGGTTTGCTCCTTAAACCTCTCGCTCCAGTGAAGAACGCGTTGCCGCTCGACCAACTGGCCGGTACAAAAACTAAGCAAAAAACATCATTGTTAAAATCATTTAAAAAAATCTGCCCCGCTTTCAACTAATAACTGAAGACCCAATTTTAAATCTTTGTTTGTGCATTTGTGTCTGATTAATTATTGGATTTTGCAATCTTGTGACTTAAATCGAACGGATTGTTTGTCATTGTCTAATCGGTGTTTACGTTAAATTAATGAGTAATTATTGTCCTTTGTTAAAAATATCTGCACTAATTAGATTGTATTTAGAATCGTTGTGTTTCTTTTGTGCATTATTTGTTTTGAGACGACTGTAAAAGTAGCAGCTGACAACGTTTGTTTGTTAATTTCTGGCCTTTGATGCTAGACAATAGACGATCCCACGTGTTTTCTACTACTTGGAACTATTTAAACCTTCTTTGGGCCTCAAAATTGAGTAGTGACAAAAATGAGTGAAGTGAACAGTGTCAGTTTTTGGTGAGGCGTGTTAAATGTTGCTTAACTTGGGTAAATTGCGTTTTGCGATCCCTTACCCTTCCTATTCGTTCTTGTTTATGGATTTGACTATTGACTGTGAGGGGACAGTCTTATAGATTGGAAGAAAGGCCCTGAATTGGCCCGTATTTGAGAATTTTGAGACTACTTCGTTATTTTTATTTTTTCTGTATTTTTCTTCATTCAATTAAATAATAAATTCCATTAAAAAACCAAGAAAATCAAGTGCTCAGTTGTGAGAAGGAATAAGGGATTGGGAGAGTTTAGCATAGCTCTCCTACACGTATTGAAGTTGGATATAATACTACGCATCGTTGCCCTGCAGAAAACACAATACGGTTCGGATTGGCAAGTTTTGGCAGATATTCAAATTTAAGAAATAAGCTTTAATGAAAAACAATTTAGCAAACTGACACATATCACAAGACTGGGTTAGAAAGACTTTATCGTTTGTAACAATCATATTGAACCAAATTATATTTATGATTGTATTTAGTAGCATAGGAGCAGCCAGGATTTTTGATTAAAAGGGGGGGGGCCTCAAACCAAAAATCACATGCAATGATGTCATCAGAAATTTTCAAAAAAGGAAGTTTTTGTGGGGCAAAGATATTGCAGAATGGAAGATCTGAAGCAGTAGCTTGTTGGCACTTAACCAGGATTTTGGTAAAGGGAGAGGGCGAAAACTAATAGTTAAAAAGTGCAAATGTCTAACTTAGGAGACGTGTTGAGTAAGCTAGTGTACCCAAACGTATCACAGACGTGGGGTCTGGGGGCGGAGCCCCCCGCCGGTGGCTATAGGGGTCTGGGGGCAGTTTTTCTAAGTTTTTGGAAAAAGCAATTTTAATCCCATTGGATCACATTTCGCACGAGTTTACAGCCATTTGAAAGAACTAGATTTTTAACATTTAAAAGCCATCCGAAAAAATTTAGTTGTCCAATCCTCCTTTTACTTGCAATTAAATTACAAAGCACATTTAAAATCTTGCAGTATGGCATAAAATTTTAATTGTAAGTAATTTGGTCCATGTAGGAGGAAGTAAGGCGCATTGCCTCCTGCGATATTTTAGCAGAAAATAATAATCCACTCGAAGATTTTTTCCTTGGAGATTTTTGTTTTGTCATGAATTAACCAGTTATACGAGTACATGTACGGCCAGGGGGCCCAGGCCCCCTCAATTGAAATTCAATAATTTGTTTAATGAGCATTTTTCCTAGCAATTTGTTAAAAGTATTTTTTACGTTAAAACTGGCGAGGTGGAGGAGAATCGTTAATGAAAAATGGTACAATAGATGGTTACGCTTATTAAACATGTTATTACCGGGCTGGATTTACATTGCGCGAGGCTACTGGCACTTAGGGGATTTGTGCAACATCTTCCTGCCAAATATAAGTGAAGACCAAAAAAAGTCCTTCTATCTGATCGCTGGGCCCTGTGCCTCATGGCAATCACGGCGCTGGTTATTGCATTACGTTCATAAAAAGTTTAGATGAGGGCCTGAGGTAGCAACTTGTAGGACAAAAACCCTTGATTTTGCCCTGGTTATACGTTTAAATTGGTTGCAAAAAATTGAATTAAGTGGGTGCGCCGGGCCCCTGGTCGTCAATATTATTCATTGTTAATTACTTTTGTACGCGTGTACTGTTGTACACAAAGATGCTAAAAGAAACTGAAAATGTAGAAACACGGCTTTTTTGTCAAATTTTTGTCATTGGTTGCATTTCGAATGAGGGGGCCCGGGCCTCTAGGGCCACCTCTGGCTACGCCTATGATTTTGAGATAAGATCGAGCCCTTAATTTCTTTCATAAAAAAAAAACAAACATTTAAAACAAAATTAAAATTTTTTTCCAAAACGTGGAGGACTCAAGTCAAGTCACTTGACAGTTTTTTGAAACCTTCAAGAATTGCATGACATTATTATGACGTTGTTAAAATCACTAAAAATAATCTGCCCCGCTTTCAACTAATGACTGAAGACCCAATTTTACATCTTTGTTTGTGCATTTGTGTCTGATCAATTATTGGATTTCGCAATCTTGTGACTTAAATCGAAAGGATTGTTTGTCATTGTCTAATCGGTGTTTACGTTAAATTAATGAGTAATTATTGTCCTTTGTTAAAAACACGCTGCTAATTAGCTCATCTTCAAAGGCGCATCTTCAAAGACCTTCAAAACGCTAATTAGACCATATTTAGAATCGTTGTAAGAATGTTCTTTTGTGCATTATTTGCTTTGAGACGACTGTAAAAGTAGCAGCTGACAACGTTTGTTTGTTAATTTCTGGCCTTTGATGCTAGACAATAGACGATCCCACGTGTTTTCTACTACTTGGAACTACTTAAACCTGCTTTGGGCCTCAAAATTGAGTAGTGACAAAAATGAGTGAAGTGAACAGTGTCAGTTTTTGGTGAGGCGTGTTAAATGTTGCTTAACTTGGGTAAATTGCGTTTTGCGATCCCTTACCCTTCCTATTCGTTCTTGTTTATGGATTTGACTATTGACTGTGAGGGGACAGTCTTATAGATTGGAAGAAAGGCTCTGAATTGGCCCGTATTTTGAAAATTTTGAGACTACTTCGTTATTTTTATTTTTTCTGTATTTTTCTTCATTCAATTAAATAATAAATTCCATTAAAAAACCAAGAAAATCAAGTGCTCAGTTGTGAGAAGGAATAAGGGATTGGGAGAGTTTAGCATAGCTCTCCTACACGTTATTGAAGTTGGATATAATACTACGCATCGTTGCCCTGCAGAAAACACAATACGGTTCGGATTGGCAAGTCTTGGCAGATATTCAAATTTAAGAAATAAGCTTTAACGAGAAACGATTTGGCAAACTGACACATATCACAAGACCGGGTTAGAAAGACTTTACCGTTTGTAACAGACGTGGACACGTGATTTTCATTATTATTACTTACTTTTGTACGCGCAAATCCTAAATTAATGAAACTGCAATTCCGGACAAGGACACCATACTGGCTATGCTCTCATTATATCTCATTATATGCTCTCATTGGTAGTATTTCAATTGGGGAGCTTGCATTACCGCCTGTATCATAAAATTAAGTTCATAATAACGTTAAACGAGGGCCTGGGGTTGAAACTTTTAGGACAAAACTCTTAGATTTCTCACAGGATTTGCATATAAAGTGTTAAAAATTAGAATTAAGAGGACCCTTGGTCGTCAGCCATGTGCCCCGGGGCCCCCTGGTTGTCGGTTAGGGTTCTCGGGGCCCCCTGGTTGTTAACTAGGATCCCTGGGGCCCCCTAGTTGTCAGTCAGTTAGGGGCCCCGGGGCACTCTGTTCGTCAGTTAGGGGCCCCCTGGTTGTCGGTTAGGGGCCCTGGGGCCTCCTGGTCGTCAGTTGGGCCCCCCTTGTTGTTAGTTAGGGGCCCCAGAGCCTCCTGGTTGCTAATTAGAGGCCCTGTGGTCCCCTTGTTGTCAGTTAGAGCCCCGGGGTCCTCTTGTTGTCAGTTAGGAGGTCTGGAGTCCTCTGCTTGTCGGTTAAGGGCCCTGGGGCGCTCTGGTTGTTAGTTAGGGGCGGGCTCCTGGTTGTCAGTTAGGGGACCAGTGGCGTTCTGTTTGTCAGTTAGGAGCCCCAAGGCCTCCTGGTTGTCAGTTAGAGGCCCTGGGGATCCTGGTCATAGTTACTGGCCCCAAGGCTCCTTGGTTGTCAGTTGGAGGCCCTGGGGCCTCCTGGTTGTCGGTTAGGGGCCCCGGGGCCCCTGGATGTTAGTTAAGGGCCCCCTGGTTGTTAATTAGGGGCCCAGGGGCTCCCTCGTTGTCGTTAATATTATTGTTAATTACTGTTATGTGCATAATTACTAAAAAAAACTGCAACAAAACATCGCTAGGCTATGTTGTCATCATTTTTTATCATTGGTGGTATTTTAAGTGGGGGGGGGCGGGCCCCCTGCCCCCCCCCACTGGCTACGCCTATGATCAGTGGTTTGTCATCGCAAGGATCTGCGCATGGGCGTAGTCAGGAATTTGGATTTGAAACGGCCTTAAAGCGAAAATTCCAATCACATGGCGGTTATGTTTTAGCTGAGGCAACTTTCTCTGAACGTTCACCCAGAAATTTAAATAAATGAGCGATTATTTGGAGTCTAGAGACGGATTTCCAAGCGCTCGGGATAATAACTTATTTCAATTGCATCTGCGCTGCTAAGCGCAAATCTTTGTTTGGTTTTAATTAAGTAGCCCTGCGGCGAAACTTTCAAACTTGCAGAATTTTTTTTTAAATAACTTGCTTGTGTATGTCGTTTTCTCTGAATTTTTGCTTGCAACGTGTGTTTTAGGACACAAAATAACAAAACACTGCAACAATAATGCTGCTATGCACAACATTACCGTATAAAAATAAATCTTGCTGCAAACGGTACTTAGCAATTTTAAAGACAAGCATTATAACATCTTGTTTAAAAGTCATACAATATTAAACTTTGTTTGAAATACGTAATGATGCTCTCCTCTGTTGCGTTTCAAGAATATTATTATCGCAATGAAAGAAATTAAAATGCTGGAACTGGAAATTTTGTTTATTTTGGTGAATGTACTGTGTTTCCTGACTGTGTTATTCGAGTAGGCTATGGCACTAGATTTTTAAAAAATGGGCAAAGCCTTACTTAAAAATGTTTTTGAGATTTAGGACTGAATTGCAAATTTTTGAACACGTTGAATTTAAAAATGAGTAGGTTAGCTACAAGGTTTATCTTGGAGTTGATAAGGGTGGGGGCTGCCCCAGATTTAAGTGATGCTTCTTTGCAAATGATGATCTATAAAACATTCTCTTTTCGTCGTATATTTTACAAAAAATTGAACCACATTCAAGTTTTTGAAGTTGTTATGAATATTAAGTGGAAGCGAAAGCGTTACCCTTTAACCGCTTCCAGCTACCGCTTCCACGAAAATTTGCCGCTTCCACATTCCTGGTTTTACCTGTTCGTTGATATTGGCACCAGCACAGGGCCGAAACGTTCAAAATATGGTACACTAATTGCAATCACATTTGCTGTAATTTTTATGATTGAAATCAAAAAAAGTTTCTGAAATCTGCAAAAATAAAGCAAGACAATTGAAGAAACTTTTAACCGTTTTGGTTTTCGGCTTACTACAATAGTTTATTGTCAACGATTTCACATTGCATGCCTGCAAAACATTGAGTACATAGAAACTGATTTGCAGAGCTGGGCAAATCCACAAGAACATTCGCAATTACAAATTGTGTTTTTAGTTGCGGAATTGCGATTTTGATTGCAAAAGTTTGGAAATGTTAATCCGCAACTTCGCAAGTATAAAAATAGTTTATCTCATCGAAATTGCAAAAGGCTGGAAACATTTTGGCTGTTTTCCTGAAACACATGCGTCTATTCTCAAAAAAAGAACAAAAACGATTAACCTTTATTTTAAAAATGTTTTAGTAAAAAAATACAAGTCTACCAGGGCTTTTAAGTTGTCAGGTCTCAAGACAAACTCACCCTTGGTCTCGAATCATCGTACTATCACAGTCTCGACTAGTTTAAAAAGCCATAAAATAATGTATGCAATGTTTTAGTGACGTAATCACTTTAACTGAAGCAGTTTATCATTCGATTGATATTAACTAGAGTTGGTTAAATCATAGAACCACATTTTGAAAATATTCGCTCATCAAAAGTTGAAAAAAATTTAATGACATAACGTCATTTTTTTTCTGTCGCGGTTTTGGTCTCGAAATTTGCCGATCTCGGTCTCGAAATGCTGGCATCGGAAAAAATTTTGCAGTTTCTGTCTTTGTCTAGAACGAATCAGTCTTAGCTACAGCCTTTGGAAATGCATGAACATATTTTGTTAAGTTTTTCTTACCAAAGGGTTATACTAATGCGCATAGGCGTCTTTTTTTTTTGTTGATGAAGCGAATTCCGAGGAGGCGAAATGTTTTTGCGAAGTTAAACTGGTTAAACTAAATAATTCTATTCCAGTCAGGAATTTTGCCCCCAAATTCAAGTGCAGACCAAAAAAAAGGTCTTCGCCGCAAACCGGTTTTATTTCATCCCGGAATTTGTAAATTTTGCCCCCAAATTCAGGTGAATACCAAAGCAAAAAGGTCCTCGCCGCATTCTTGTTCTATCTCAGTCCGGAATTTTGGATTTCTTGTTGCCAAATGGGTATTACTTGCCAAAAAACCGAAAGGCCCAGACATATATCGCCTCCTTCAGTGTTAGACCCGAGGGAGCGCCGCCCCTCGCCTCCCCGAAATCGACGCCAGTGCTGATGCAGACCCGGCGCCACGGGGGGCATACCGGGGCCGTGCCCCCCCAACTGACTGCTTGTGCCCCCCAAACGAAAATTGTGCCCCCCAAGCGAGGTTTGTGCCCCGAAGAAATTAACAAGCTCCGGGCTTCTGGTGTGCAAATCGAGGTCCAAATTACTGTTTTTTGTGGACTCACACCAGATTTTGTGACGTTTTTGGGATGAAGACCTTTTTTTTGTTTTTTCTTTTTGGAGATCACCTGTTTTCGGCCGGAAAAACCGCTTGATTTTCCGATTTCGGCCGGAAAATCCCTTTGACTTATTGCTTTTGACCTTGTTTATTTGATCCAGACTGGGATAAATTTCTCGTGCCCCAGTGCCCCTCTCGAATTCACACAAAATAAACTTGTCGTACCCCCCAAAAATTTATTTCTTCCCCCCCAGTCACGCTATCCTGGCGCCGGGCCTGTGTTGATGCTTGGTTTTTCAGTCCAGGTGTTTGCAAAACATTGAACTGGCCAATCGTGCGGTAAACGAAATGATATCGCTTTGTAAGCCAATCGCTTTGTAACCAGAGCAAACGAAATGAGAGGGCACTAGCTGAAAGTGGAGGAGCACTAAAATAGAATGAACTTTTGCGCATAAAAACTGATATTTTAAGCTACAAGTTATGAGCTATTTTAAAAATTTTGTATTCAAGCTTGAAAAAAGGACGTATAAGCCGATAGCGTTTATTAGCTCGTTTTGTATGCGGCCCGTACAATCGCTTGAAAAATCTGTCTGCAGGAGTAAATGCGACAGAAGTGTAGTAACCAGGAATTTGCTCAGAGGGAGGGGCTCGAACCTAAAGTAAAGTTTTTTTTGCACAAAATTGTCAAATTTAGGTCCTGTGCTGAACAAACCGATGCAACCCAAGCCTATTACTGAGGAACCATGGGGGCAGTCAGCAGTGGCGGATTAGGGGGGGGATGGGGGGGATGCATCCCCCCCCACCAGCCTAAAAGTAACGATTTCGGCCGAAAAATCAGCCTCAATTTCAAAAAATTAGGGTCCATTTCGGGGCGCATCCCCCCCACCAGCCTAAATCTAACGATTTCGGCCAAAAAATCACTCTCAATTTCGGTGAAGACCTTTTTTTTTTTTTTTTTTTTGGAGACCACCTGATTTTGGGCGGAAAAAACGTTTGAATTTCCGATTTCGGCCGAAAAATCACTCTCAATTTCGGTGAAGACATCCGAATTTTTGAGGTTGTGTGCTTAAAATTTTTATTATCCTCCCACCAAAATTTTCTAGATCCGCCACTGGCAGTCGGTGCCCGTAGGCGCTGGGTGATTTTTGTGATATTGTAGCAAAAAACAGCATTTTAACTCCATTTCAATCACATTTCGCATGTTTTCAAAGCCATACAAATTATCACAGTAAATTGCTAAAATTCAGAAATCATTGAACGTATTAAATTGCTTAGCCCCTTCAGCCCCCCTTATTAAGGCCAAGTCCAAAACATGTTTAAACGCTTGTTTTTTGGGTTATATCTTATTTTCTAAATGACTTGGCTAAAAGGGGCTGAAGCCCCCTCCCCTTGAATGGGCAACTGACTGGGACATGAAATAAATCTTGAGTATGCTCTAAAAAAACAAAAACAGCTAATCTTTTGAAAAATGTTTTCACGTATGGTTTCAGGTCATAATCATTAACGAAAAACCGGTAACGATTCTGTAGGCTTACATCCCTATTCCGCGACACACCCGTAAAGGCGTGTTAATAAGACGAATAATTGAGTCACATTTATGTACAGCAGTTGGTAGCCAGCAATTTCGCAAAGAATTGAGAAAACTTTAAACGAGATTTATGTTTGAATGTTTTTATTTCTTTTTCCATTTGTATCTGTTGTCTTGTCGTTACGTGATGCTCCAAAGAAGTATTCTGATCAAACCGAAATGGGGAGCACAAGGGTCGTTAGGGGAGCACGGCCCACCGGGCCCCTCCATAGCGACGGCACTGCAAATAAGCATTTATTTATTCTTTCAATCAAAGAGCTTTTTGGTTTTGGTACAACAAGTAACCTACTATACCACTTTTCCACTACGCGCAAAATAGCAACGAAAAAACAATGTTTAGCCTACCTTCATCTGACGCTGCAAGTCTCAGCCCGCCCTCGCCCTCAGTGTCCTATTATAACAGTCAGGACTTTCCTTATCCAGACTTCTTTAGCTTTGGTAACAGACACACCAGAGATGGAACCGGTCAGGATTTTCTCGACCCGACCGCTAAATTTCAAAATCATCGCCGGTTGACCGGCCGGTCGACCGGTTACTGACCGGCACGGTCGACCGTTTTTTTACAGAAGGTTTTTGTTCACTGTTCAATGTATCTAATGAAAAATTTTCAAAAGGGGGGAAGGGCATGGTTGAGGTCTTAAAATTTGTGACTTTGCACGTGAGTCTTAGAAAAAGTTTTGCGTTTTTTTGCAAAAATAACTCAATTTTAAGACCTTTTTTGGTTAAGTTTCGATTTAAAAGACCTGTTTTGAGCAGCGCAAAACGTGCACAAAATAAGCGTAAAAAGAACTGGAGGGCACAAGCTGAATTATTGGACGCTCTTTCTAATGATATTATGCAGAGATGTAGTCCTTGAGGACGACGTCCTTGCCCTCGAAGACGTCCTCAAGGGCACATTTTGAAATCCTTGGCCTCAAAGGTCAAGTCCTTGGACTTGGCCTCGAAGCCTCATTTGCTCAAAAACTGCCCCGTCTTCGGCTCGAAGACAGCACAATTTTTTGAATTGTTAAAATTCTGTACATCGTCTAAAAAAATTTTTGGAAGACATTTTTTACTGGAGATCGCCTGAAAAAATTTTTGAAGACCTTTTTTTTCGGAGAACACTTGCGCCTGTGTCCTTGGTCCTTGGCCTCCTCAGAAGGGCTGTCCTTATCCTCACTTTTTTTTTGTGTTCTTGGCCTTGGCCTCGAGCTTTTTGTCCTCGACTGCGCCTCTGATATTATGAGAAAGGCCAAAAAATAAAGGTACAATTTTTTAGCTATTTACATATTATTTGCAATTTGCCGAGCAGCAAACATTAAACTGTTATGACATTGGCTAAAAAATATTCCAAATATAATGTTCCCCAGCAGTTGGTAAAAATGCTGCTACTTCATAACAAGCCATGGCTAGTTAGAGATGAAAAAAATAGAAGCTATGTCTCTCTTGCCCATTGCAGAGTGTGGTAAATTTTCGTTGAAAAAAGCTTTTCAAAGAGGCAAAATTGTAGCATGTACTAAAAAATATGAAACCTGCGTCACTTGTATACCCTTAAGCTGATTGAAATGATGCTAAAATGCCAGGTAGCGCAAGCCTCTTCCACATGCATGCTTTATTAGAATCTGATTACGCGATTTTTAGGTATATTTTGCACTTTTTTGCTTTGTGCCGTAGCACAAGGAGGAATGGCACAATACTCCCAACCTAAATACGCTCCAGGATGTGCATATCTTAATGGTCACAGCATATTATTCACAACTTGAAACCATTCAACAAGTGTTTTCAGAAGACGTGGTTCTTTAATAGTGTTTTTTTTTATAAAAAGTTTTATTTATGATAAAATATATGTAAATTTTGGTTGGTGCTTAGATGTCTTTTGGTTGCGAGAAAGGAGATTTTAGCCGGTTTTTCAACCGTCTTAACCGGCCGGTCGAAGAATCTCGACCCGACCGGCAACCCAACCGGCCGGTTGACCCGACCGATGAGGTCGACCCGACCGGTATCCATCTCTGAGACACACAGTCACAATGATGAGTGTTTGACGCACGCAAATGAAAATTGCAATATATTGGCTAAGTGATAATAAGCCTACACATCCGTATTGTGATTAACATATTATTATGAAACCTTGGCCTAGCGCTGTGATATGCAGTTTTTAAGATTTTGAGCAAGAAAAATCTGACAAGACCGAAATGCTATTTAGTTAGTATTCATGATAAATATCAAACATGTTCCATTTTATCGTTTTTTTTTACTCTTTAGACCCCCCCCATTGCATATTTTTGGTGGGCTTCGGACCCCCTTCCGGAAATTGACGCGCCTGACTGGCTATACCTGGTAGACTTTTCAAAACATTGCAATTACTTTGCAGCATCATAAATTGATTAAAAAGTGTTTGTAGCAACTTAATTGTTTGAAGGAACTACGACAAAACAAAAGGATCGGATAAAAATGGAATGCAAATTTTGTGAACAAAAATTCAAATATCCCTCCAGCTTGAATCGTCATATCAAAACGCATACCAGAGAAAAATCATTCAAATGCGCTTATTGCGAAAAATTATTTGCCAGCCGTGATCATTTGAAAGATCATACAAGAACTCACACTGGAGAAAAACCGTTCAAATGTCAAAATTGCAAGAAAATGTTCAGACTATCAGCTAATCTGCAACGTCACAAAAAAATTCATTCCGGCGAAAAACCGTTTAAGTGTAGTTACTGCCCAAAATCATTTGCTCGTTCTGATCATTTGAATAATCACTTGAGATCTCATTCTGGCGAGAGACCATATAAGTGCATTTTCTGCAGCAAATCGTTTACAACATCTGGGAGTTTAACAGCTCACTTGCGATCTCATACTGGTGAGAAACCCTTCAAATGCACCGATTGCCATAAACCGTTTACAACTTCTGGACATTTGAAACGTCACACGAAACTTCACAAGTGAACATCCCTAGAAACTTGCAATTTATGTGAAGATTTTTTCTCTGTATCGAGCAGTAGCGTAGCCAAAAGGAGGGGGGCGAGGGGCTATAGCTCCCCCATTGGTCTGTCGACCAAAGTGCAAAATAATGAAAATACCACGTTTTTACTACTTTCAAAACTTTTTTTTGCCCTGGAATGGACTAAAAAGTGATTAAAAGCATCTTTTGAAACATATTTTAGGGAGGGAGCTGATTTGTCAAAAATAAAACTCACAAATTAACGAAAACTTTGAAAAATGGCCAAAAATAAGCAATCAAATCTAATCGCTGGTGTAAAAATGCTGAACCTAGGTTTCGTCAACAAGTATATTGTAAGCTCAGGAATAGGTGGGAGGGGAGCTATTCAGGATTAGTTACTTACCAATCACTTTTCTCAAATCTCTTTCCATTATTCCCCCAATGCCAATTAGTTTTCTCTGTTAAATAGAGACGAAATAGATTACTCCATGTGAGTTTTATTAAACTATAGAATTTTACCAGCATGTAAATAAGAGAACTGAAATTTTACCATTAGCCACCTCCCACATAGCACATTTATGCAACCAGTTTAATATTGCTTGCACAGCCAATTTCCATGCTACGTTTTAAAAGCATTATTTCTTATTGCAATAGACCTAACATTAAGTTATTTGTGAAAAAAAAACAATGCAAAATTTTCGAGCGCTGGAGGCTTCGGCCCCAGACCCCAAACCAGCCCCCCTCATTGCGAATTTCTGGTTACGCACCTAGAATGTAGAAATTTAGTGCGTTATTTTGATCATTCAATTTAGAAAACTTGAATTTTAAATGCTGAAATTTACTGGTGTAAGTTTTCCAGAGCTTGACGTTTGAAAACTTTTTGACAGTTGTTTTTCCTACTGACCGTTTTCATTTGCATTACGTTCAACCTGCTGTCCGTCATTATAGTTTTGCTTTCTTCTGCGTTCACTGAACAATTTTGCTGTTGCGTTTGCGTCGTATTTTTAGTGCACAGATTTCAAATACCAGTTATTGTTGTATACTGTAGTAGGTTTTCTGCAAATCGACAAATAAATTAATTCTGTCTATCTGTTATTGAAGCCAACCAAGTCAACTGACCCTCGCAAACTGACCAAAAATAAACTGACTGCGAACCAACTGACCGCCAATGGTAGGGTTTGTTCGCGTTCAGTTTGCGATGGTCGGTTGTCGCGGACTCTCATTAAAGCATTGTCGCTTTTCAACAAAAGCAAACACTTGAGTTTCAACTGTTTGTTGGTATTCAATTTCTTGTCTTTTTGAACGTAAAATTGTTCAGCATTCGTTATACTTAATATATTTTTTTGACAACACAAAAAACGTTTGCCACCGCTGAAAGCATATGGGCATTAAGTTTGCATGTGCTGAATGGTTCATAAAAATGTGTTCTCTAAGAAACCTTTGCAGCTATATCATTGCAAAATTACTTGCAGTTTTTAGTAGGTTACGTTGGGTAAACGTTTTTTGTTTTTATAAGTTTTTAAGCATTTATGGTTGCAAATTGTTGTAATTAAGATAAGTTTTGGAAGCTTTACTTTTATTTGTAGAAGAATGCGTACGTGATCGTGTTAAATTTTTGCTTTGTAACGTTTACTTGTTCGGCTTGGAACTCAATGCACTGTCGTGAATTAAAAAAAAAGGACAACGTAGCAATAGGAATTAAAAAATATTTTGGGGTAGCATAAAAGTTGTTCTTTCTTTTAGATATAGAATTTACGATGATAATTGATTAGCAATGTGTGTAAATAGAACAATTTGTTTTGCTGTTGCAGTATATCACAACCTGACTATTCAGCTACCAAGATAATGCGATAAAAACAACACATAAAAATTTCTTAATTCAAGTGAAGTAAAAGTATGGATATGAAAAGAGACCAATTTTGAGTATTTTCGTTTTCATACAATGAAGCTGAGCAAATTACGAAGCTGCATGTAACATGTATCGAACATTAGTAGACGTTTTGGCCACAAATTATACTTAGCATTAAGTTGGTCTTGCTGACTCACGTAATAAATGCTAGTCAACCACAAGATTAGTGTCATTGTTGCAATAGGGTTTAGCGCATTTTTGTTATAAAATACAATTTTAATCATTGTAAAATCTTCATACAGGGTGTTTCAAAAGTAACATACCAATATACTGGTATTATTCTTACAATATATTGGTAGGTTTTTTTGAAACACCCTGTGTATACCTTGTATCTAATTTAGCTCAAAAATATCATGATGAAATATTCTAATAATAAGTTGTAATTACAATGTTTTTGACGTTTGCAGGCCAGAGTTTTAATGTTTAATTGTTTTGCTTGCTTCTGGTATAAAGGCTACCAGCGCGGAAGCTTTGGGAAGAGCCACCACTTGAAACAAGCAATGCGAAACAGTTGTCTTCCCATAGGATTCGAACCTGCAGCCTTTGGATTACCGGTCCACTGCTCTACCACTTGAGCTAGAGAAGACGCCTCCTCGCATGCTTAATTTTGGCTATTTAAACCCAGCAACTTGCTTGTTGTATGATTGTAATAATAAGTCAATTAAGATGTTTTTTGACGTTTGCAGGCCAGAGTTTTAATATTTTAATCGCTTGCTTCTGGTATAAAGGCTACTGGTATAAAGAAATATAAAAATTGGTATAAAGAATATAAAAATTGATTAAAATCAATTAAAATATTATTTTTTATAATAATAAAATTAGTTTTGCGTGCTTCTTTTAATGATATTATTTTAGTATTTTAATTGATTTTAATCAATTAAAATATTAAAATAATATTTAAAATAATATTATTAAAAGAAGCACGCAAAACTAATTTTATTATTATAAAAAATAATATTTTAATTGATTTTAATCAATTTTTCGCATTGCTTGTTTTAAGTAGTCGCCGTTCTGGTGGCTCTCCCCTAGGCTTCCGAGCTGGTAGCCTTTAGGCCAGAAGCACGCAAAACGATTAAAGTATAATGTATATAATAAGTCAAGTTGCTGGGTTTAAATAGCCAAAATTAAGCATGCGAGGAGACGTCTTTTCTAACTCATGTGGGAGAGCAGCAGTGCACTGGTAATCCAAAGTCTGCAGATTCGAATCCTGTGGGAAGACAATTTTTTCGCATTGCTTGTTTTAAGTAGTCGCCGTTCTGGTGGCTCTTCCGAAGGCTTCCGCGTTGGAGCCTTTAGGCCAGAAGCACGCAAAACGATTCAGCAAAAATGAGTAAATATGTTGATGAAATGATAAAACATTATACACGTGGGTTCATTTCCACATCACTGCTACTATATGTCATTTGAAAGAATAAGAAACTAGCATTGCAAATTTATTTATAGTGCAATTGCAGTTTTACTTGGAATGAAGTTAAATGACCGGCCAGTTGGTCAAGCGGTAACGCGTTCGTCTCTGGAGCGGTAGGTCAAATCTTGGGCCAGTCAAATCAGAGATTGTTGCCAACGGCTCGCCGCTGCTGCGACATTTCTTCGAAAGGAGCAGTGTTGCTTGGGCTTAATGACGCGGAGATGGGTCCCGCAAACTCATTACATGCTTCAGCGTTATACAACGAGTACAAAAAAATTTGATTTTGACTTGATAAAGTTAAATGACAATTAAAATCACATGCACAAAAGAATATCAAGGTCCTGGGAGAAAACAGCACTACTAAGCACACTCAAAATTACTTAATACATGAGAATTGACCTACGTAAGCAATTCAGATGTTTGATAATATGGCATTTTTTAATAATTTCTTTGTTGCAATCTACATCTTTTTCATAATGAGCGCAATTAAAAAAGTTAATCCTTAAAACATTGAGATGCAAACTTTAATTGACGTTTTTTATTAATCAATAGTATTAACAGTCTAGGTTTTTTTTTTTTTTTTCAGTTATATGAAAATTATTGCGTAAATTTTGAATGAATGGCCAAAAAATTGAACATTTTGCTGCAAAATTAACTAAAAAAATTAAAATATTTTGCAAGCTCTAAAATAATGCATGCGAAATTGGTGAGAATGATCAAAATAACTTTGATTGATTTTAGTTAGCACTTTATGTAACCTAATTTGCACAAACAATCACTAATTGATATCATTGGTGAAATACAATCAAATGAAAATCATTCATGGCAACTAACTCATAATGAAGCACTGGAGAGAATAATCTCTGATTATTGCGCAATTAGGTAAAGTTCGTGATTCTGACACATAGACCATTTTTGTTGCGTAATTATGAAACAACAGTAATTGTTTTGAAACAATCAATATTTGTATTTATTTAGAGGAAGCAATAAATTCAAAATTTGAAAAACAAAGTATGAGTATTTGGAAGCTTGTTTCAAAAAATACAGCATAGGTGATGAAGACTACAATTGTCATGGAAAAACGAAAAAGCAATGAAAATTGTTTGTTGTAAAGACTTTAAGGCATATTTGTCTTTTTTATTTTGTGCAATTCTTCATTCCCATTTTCGGGCCTCAACTTAGCCCCCAAAATTTAAAACAACTTCAAGTAACAGACTTTCCTGAGAAATTATCATGAAAATAATCTGAAATTATGATTCCTTGCCCTAAAAACATGTATTTAGACACAAAAACCAAGTCGATACCTTTGGTAAAACTCGTAAAATCTAAATTTAAAATTTTTCATACTCGCGTCTGCCATCTACAGGTGACCTTCAACATCTCAGTAACCAATGGGCCGATTAGAAAAAACTTTTTTTGCAGGTTGATCAGTACGCCAGCCTCTATCTATAAAAGAGTTAATTGACTTTTTTCCAGAGGTAAGGTATAAACATACTCAAATTTTTTTGAAAGATGATGGAATAGCTTTTTTTTTGAAAGATGATAGTCTTCAGTGAATTTTGATGTTTGTTCGATTGCTTTCGTAATGTACTTTATAAATGCTACTTTAAGTAGCGTTACGGTTCAAAAATTAGACCTCGTTGCTCCTTTAAGTAGGCGACAGGAAACTTGCGAAAGATCTTGCGATCATCGAGTCAAGCAACCACACATTGTCTGAGAGACAATTTTTAAGCCAATATCACGGTGATTTTCATTACTTAATTTAAGTGAGTTGCGCCATTTTGACGCTTTCAGAAAAATGCCGACCCGTCATCAGCATGAACTTTTTCATGTCGCCGAAGCAGAGATCTGCCGATATCTTGAAAAGGAACCAGCAAACTGCGTAAACAAATCTTTAATGCTGTTTAAGAAACATAGCTGTTTGCTTGAGAAACCAATTTACTATCTGATATGATTCTATATTTGTGCTATTATGCAGTCATAAACACAATCACTACAGAATATTGCATTTCAAGTATTTTGGATGATCTTTTCGTTCGCAATTTTTCAACATTTATGCAGCTTTTCAATTGGGCTCTAGCAACTATATTTGTCATTGGAGCAATTGCATTTTGAATTTAGTACGATTCTGCAACTTGAACTGAATTGTACAGGTTAAAACTCGCATTCGACAAGCTGGTTTTAATAATTATAGTTAGTAGTTAAATATGTTTGCTTGATTAGTGATTGCGCAACAGTTATATTTACTTTGATTAAAAACAGTAAAGCCTTTTTTTAAACAGGAAAACTTCTAAATGTGTTGGATTTAGCTACATCCATCATCAGCAAAAATGAAGCCTTATTCAAAATTAAATTAAACATCAAAACTAAAATTTTAAGTTAAATAAAATTTTATTTTTACAGCGAATAAACGTAGCTAAGTCAGAAACGTTTAGAAATTTTACTATCTTTAATAAGTTTTTCATCGTTCGCTAAGTTTTGCCAATACTGATTTTTAATTTTAGCTTCAAGTTTGTGAAAGCTACATTGTTACTTAAATATTTATGCGTTTTAGGTAGTATGATTTGATTTCATTTGAAATACTGTATACACTGAAGTACGACAAAATGCAATTGTGTTTGCAAACATGTTCTAATCAATTTAAAACCAACAGACTTTTTAATTTCAAATTTCTAAGCGTAAAGCGAGTAAGAAATCCGTTGTTTTCTTTATTAGTGCAGCTGTGAAGCAAAATTGCTCTGTCTGTTCATTCGATTGCCGCGCTACTGTTGAAACGGTTTAACTAGCGTCTAATTTTAAGTCGAAAAAACAATAACTTTTAAACTTGCAATTCGCAGTTTTCGCGTTTGGCTTTAGGACATCAAAAAGGACAGTGCAAAGCCAAAACCATGTGTCACGGGATGAACAAACGAATGATTTTATTAGTTTTTGTTGCTCTCATCAATAATCAATAAAACATACTACGTAAAATATTCAAAAAGACAAGGATTCTGCAAAGTGACAAGTTTAGGTTCTTCAAGTCGAGGAGTATCCCTAAAAGCGAAGGTTTCCTCTATAAAATAATATGTGGTTGACAAATGGACAGATTGAAGTTTGATTCAAATACCCAAAAGTTCTTTTGCTGTTTTCTGACAAAAACAACACTGTAAATGAAAATGCATTATTACAATAATTGCTTTCACGTAATACGTTTCAATATTAACTAAAATGTATTTGACTGAATTGTGTATGAGTTACAATTATCTTGCTGCAGTATAAAATAATGTAAAAGTGTTTGTAGCAGCTTGATTGTTTTGAAAAAACTATGAAGAAAACAACTGATCAAATAGCAAATAAATGCAAATTTTGAGAGCGAAGATCATAAAACCCTCGGATAAAAATCATTCAAATGCGCTTATTAGCAAAAAAATATTTGTCCGCCGTGATACTTTGAAAGTTTATACGAGGAATCACGCTGGAGAAAAACCGTTTAAGTGTAGCCACTGTCCGAAATCATTTGCTGGTTCTAATGAAGTGAATGTTTACTTGAGATCTCATACCGGAGAGAAGCCCTGCAAGTGTGTTTGTTGTGAAAAATCGCTCACAACATTCAGAAATTTATCAGTTCACATGCAATATCACACTGGTGAGAAACCGTTCAAATGTATCGATTGCTGCGAATCGATTTTCTGATTTGGGCGTTTAAAACGTCACACGAAACTTCAAAAGTAAAAATTCCAACAAACGTACTGTAAATTATTTGAGAAGTTCTTCACAATATCTAAAAATTTAGAGCATCATTTCAAACATTTAATTTGAAGACTCACTTTTTAAATTCTGAGATTTAGTGGTATACTTGTTCCAGAACTTGGCATTCGAAAACTTTTTGGCAGTTATTTTAATAAATGACCGTTTTCATTTGCATTATGTTTAACCTGCTGTTCGTTATTATATTTTATCGTTCTTTTTCGTCCAACTAAACAATTTTGCTGTTGTGTTTGCGTCGTATATTCAGTGCACCAATTTCAACAACCAGTTATTAGAGCCAACAGGGTCAACTGACCGCCAAGAGTATGGTTAGTTGGCGGTCAGTTTATGGTGGACAGTCACAGCTGTAGCCAGGATTTTTGATTGGGGGGGGGAGGCAAACCACAAATCACATGCAACGACGTCATCCTAAATTTTCAAAAAAGGAACTTTTTGAAAGGCTAAAATATCGTAGAATGGAAGATCTGAAGCCGTAGCCTGTTGGCACTTAACCAGGATTTTGATAAAGGCAGAGGGCAAAAACTAATAGTTAGAAAGTGCAAACGTCCAACTTAGGAAGCGTGTTGAGTAAGCTAGTGTACTCGAACGTATCACATACGGGGGTCTGGTGGCGGAGCTCCCAGCCGCCAATGGCAAAGTCCCCGGCCGCTGGGCGATATTTGCAAGTTTTTGGAAAAAATAGCTATTTTAATCCCATTGGATCACATTTCGCTCGTGTTTACAGCCATTTCAAAGAACTAGATTTTTAACATTTGAAAGCCATCCGAAAAAATTTAGTTGTTCAATCCTCTTTTTACTTGCAATTAAAGTCCAAAACATGTAAAATCTTGCATTATGGTGTAAAATTTTAATTGTAGGTGATTTGGTTCATGTAGGGGTAAGTAAGGCACATTGCCTCCTGCAATATTTTAGCAGTAAATAATAATCCACTCGTAGATTGTCCATAGAGACTTTTGCTTTGACATGAATTTAACCAGTTATAGGAGTACATGTGTCACCAGGGGACCTAAGCCTCCTCAATTAAACTTTAATAATTTGTTCAATAAACATTTTCCTAGCTATTTTTTTAAAGTATTTTATGCGTGAAAACTGGCGAGGTGGAGGTGAATCGTTATTGAAAAATGTTGCAATAGTTGGTTACGTTTACTAATTTTCTTGAAATGTATTTCCGGGACGGATTTATATTATGCGGAGGCCCCTGGTACTTAAGGGATTTTTGCAACATCTTTCTGCCAAACAGTAGCGCAGCCAGGGAAGGGGGCGGGGGGGCTATAGTTTCCCCTCCGTTTTGGCCTGTCAACGAAAATGCAGATAAGGAAAATACCATGTTTTTAGCTCTTCTAAGACTGTTTTTTGCGCTGGAAAGGACTAAAAAGTGATTTAAAGTATCTTTTTAAACATATATTCAGGGGGAGCTACTTTGTCAAAAATTAAAGTCACAAATAATGAAAACTTTTAAAAATGCCCAAAAATAAACCATCAAATGTCATTGCTAGAGTAAAAACGTCAAACATAAACTTTATCAACAAATATATTAAAAACTCAGGAATAAGTAGGGGGGGCGGGGCTATTCAGTGTGAGTTAATTATCAATCACTTCTCTCAAATATCTTGCCATTAGCCCCCCCAATTATTTTTCTTAATAAAATATAGACGAAATAGATTACTCCATGTAAGTTTTATTGAATAATAAAATTTTATGATTTACCAGCATGTAAACAAGACAACTACAATGTTATCATTAGCCACCTCCCACATAGCCCACAAATGCAACCAGTTGAATCATGTTGCGCTGCCAATTTCTACGCCACGTTTTAAACGCATTATTTTTATTGCACTAGCCCTAAATTGTTATTTTTGCAAAAAAATGCAAAATTTTCGAGCGCTGGGGGCTCCGCCCCCAGACCCCAAAAACAGCCCCCCTCATTGCGAATTTCTGACTACGGGCCTGCTACCAAATATTAGTGAAGACCAAAAAAAAGTTTTACTATCTAAGCGCGAAGCCATGCCACTGTGCTATATGTCAAATACGGCGTTGGTTATTGCATTACGTTCATAATAAGTATGCTGAAAGAAACTGAAAATGTAAAAACAAGGCTTTTTGTCAAATTTTTGTCATTGGCGGCTTTTGATTGAGGAGGCCCGGGTCCCCTGGGCCACCTCCTGGCTACGCCTATGATTTTGAGATAAGATCGCGCCCTTAAGTTCTTTCACAAAAAAAAAAAAGAAGCATTAAAAGCAAAATTAATATTTTTTTCCAAGTCTTTGATGACTCAAGTCAAGTCACTTGACAGTTTTTTTGAAACCTCCAAGAATTGCATGACGTTATTATGACGTGGACACGTGGTCGTCATTATTATTACTTACTTTTGTACGCGCAAATCCTAAATTAAAGAAACTGCATTTCCGGATAAGGACAACATACTGGCTATGCTCTCTTTATATTTATCATTGTTAGTATTTCAATTGGGGGGTTTGCATTACCGCCTGTGTTATAGCATTAAGTTCATAATAACGTTAAACGAGGGCCTAAGGTTGCAACTTTCAGGCCAAAACTCTTAGATTTCTCACAGGTTTTGCATATAAAGTGTTAAAAATTTGAATAAAGAGACCCCTTTTCCGGAACCCTAACTGACGACAGTTAGGGGGCCCGGGGGACCCTGGTTGTCAGTTAGGGGCCCTGGAGCCCCCTGTGTGCCGATTAGGTGCCCCAGGGTTCCCTGGTTGTCAGTTAGAGGCTCCGGAGCCCCCTGGTTATTAGTTAGGGCCCCCCTGTTTGTCAGTTAGGGGCCCGGGGCCCCCTGGTTGTTGGTTAAGGGCCCTCTGATTGGTAATTAAGGGCTCCAGGCCCCCTGGTTGCTAGTTAGGAGCCCTGGGGCTCTCTGGTCGTCAGTTAGGGGCCCCGGGACTCCTTGGTTGTTAGTTAGGGATCCTGGATCCCCCTGGTTGTCAGTTAGCGGCCCTGGGGCCCCCTCACAGTCAGTTAGGGGTCCCGAGGCCCCTTGGCTGTCGGTTAGGACCTCCAGGGCCTTCTGGTTGTTAGTTAGGAGACCCGGGGCTCCCTTGTCATCATTAATATTATCGTTAATTACTGTTATGTACGTAATTACTGAAAATAAAACAACTGCAATTAAACATCGCAAGATTATGTTGTCATAGTTTTTTTTTTATTATTGGTGGTATTTTAATTGGGGGGTAGGGCCCCTTGCCCTCCTTTCTGGCTACGCCTATGTGGTCAATGGTTGTCGAGAACCCTCAGAAAAGCTTAATTTCTTTTCAACAAAAGCAAACACTTTTGCTTTGAGGTTTAACTGTTCTTTGGTTTTTGTTTTTTTTTAACGTGAAATCGTTAAGCATTTGTTATACTATTTCACATTGTTCTCTTGGCAACAAACAAAAAAAGTTTGCCACCGCTGAAAGCTTGCGTGTAGAGTTGGATATTGGTCCGTATTTTATCAACTTTTGAAAGTTTTAAGTCTGATCCCCTTCAAGTTGTGTCCTTTCATGAAAAAATAGTTTGGCTAATTTTTTTGAAAAGGTTTTTGCGTTTAGGGGTACTCCAGGCTCCTCAAAAATCGGAAATTTGGCAAATTTTGGTGGTTTGGCATGTTGACCGTTGGGTATTATTTGATTGAAAACGGTGATAATTAATATTCAGAATGATGTGCCACCTCATATTTGTCAAAATTTGACACTCATATGTGTTGTAAATGCAAAATTGTGGTCACTTTCGACATATATCACAATGTGGCGCTAGAGAATAAATCATAAAAATTGGTAATATTTTGTTGATTTTAGAACCAGAACAATAATGTTGATTTCTGCAAACACATTTTCAGCAATGGGTCTTCCAAGACTTTTATATAGCGCTATTTTTGTGAGGTGCCAGACTATCAGCTGGCAGATAAGCTTTCTTCATATATTTCACAACTTTGTGCTTGAAAATTTACAACCTTTTTTTTGGGTTTAGAAAATTGTTGAGAGTCAATCTTCTGAAACAGTGCTCGATGATATACAAAGTAAAATCAGAGCAAAATATAACTATAAAATCACAGTAAAAGGTTAAAAGAACAACAGTCTGTTTCGTCCTAAGGATTCGTCAGGTGCTATTGTAATCTTATTCAAATTTGAATAAGATTACAATAGCACCTGACGAGTTCTTAGGACGAAACAGACTGTTGTGCTTTTAATCTTTTACTGTGATTTTATAGTTATATTTTTTTTGCTTTAAAAACCTCAAACCTAGTACTTTTTTAATTGAGCACTATTGAGTTATATCTTGGATTAACTGAAGTAGACTGAAATGTCATTACACACCATACTGACTAACTACGTAATTGAAAGATTAAACTTTAAAATAAAAAATAATGAAAAGTTTAAAACCCTTCGTGAAGAATAGGTTTCCATTTAGTGCAAAATTCTGAAATTTGCTGTAGAAACCAATATTTACCATTTCATGAGATTACAGTATGTATTTTTGACAATCGTATTGTATGCAGTCTCAAACACAACCAGTACAATACACTGCAAGTATTTCTCAGTATTTTAGATGTTCTGTATGCTTTCGTAATTTTTCAGCATTTCTGCAGCATTTCAACCAGGCCCTAACAACTATATTTGGCATTGGAGCAGTTTCGTCTAAAAAAATTAACCAATCTATAACTATATTCATATGTATCCAAAACGTTTTAATCGATTGGCGACCAACTTTTCGCATTTTGAACTTAATACAATACTGCAAATTGAACTGAATTGTACAGATTAAAACTCACATTTAACAAGCTGGTTTTAATCACTACAGTTAGTAATCACAGTGAACCAGTTATTGAGCATGTTCTGGAACAGGCTGTTACCTCCAACTATTTAGTTAGTAATCAAATACTTTTACTTAATTACTGATTGCCCAGCAGTTATATTTAATTTGATTAAAAACAGTAGAGCCTTAGTTTAAATAGTAAAATTTGTTAACGTTTTGGACTAGCTACGTCCATCATCCGTAAAAATGAAATCGTACTCAAAAATAAATTGAAACTAGTAACGAAACTACCCCCCCTAGTTTGTCTACCAATATGCAAAATAATGAAATACCACGTTTTTACTCTATCTCAGACTGTTATTTGCACTGGAATGGATTACAAAGTGTTTTAAAGCATCTATTAAACCATAGTTTCAGGGAGAGAGCTATTTTGTCAAAAATAAAATTCACAAATTAATGAAAACTTTGAAAAATGGCCAGAAATAAGCAATAAAATTTAATCGTTGGTGTAAAAATGATGAACATAGGTTTCATCAACAAGTATATTATAAAATCAGGAATAGGGAGGGGAGGCTATTCAGTACTACTTGATTACCAATTACTTCTCTCAAATCTTTTTCCATTATTTTCGCTAAAATTGCACTATAATTTTTGGTATATTTTGTTTTAATTTTGAGGCTGCAGTTGCGAAGATATTTAACGAATACAAAAAGATATCCCCCGAAAAAAGTTTTTGGAAACTTTGAATTTTGTTCTTCCCGCTTAAACCACAGTTCTCTAAACTATTAGGCCTACTGTGGTTTTGGCGGAAAGAATAAAACCCAGAGTTTCCAAAAACTTTTTTTCGGGGGATATCTTTTTGTAGTTGTTAAATATCTATGCAACCGCACCCCCAAAACCGAAACAAAAAATATCAAAAATTATAATTCAATTTTAGGTATTGTAAACCATCAGAATTGGCTGGATGATTCACCGTCTTTAAGCATTCTTTATACTAAACTTCACATTACTTTTTTGACAACACAAAATAGTTTTCCACCGCTGAGAGCAGGAGGGCATTAAGTTTGCATGCGCTGAATGGTTCATAGAAATGTTTTCACGGAACATCTTTTGCAACTATACTACTTCGTCATTGCAAAATTACTTGTAGTTTTCTACAGCAGGCTACGTTGGGAAAACGTTTTTCGTTTTCATAAGTTTTTAAGCATTGAGTGTTGCGAATTGTAATTAACATCAGTTATGGAAGCTTTATTTTCATTTGTAGCAGAATGCGTAAGTGATGGAATTAAATGCTTGCTCTATAAAGTTTACAAGTTGAACTTAGAACTCAAATGCACTGTTGTGAATAACTTTGATGGCAACCAGAATTTTTACATCAACTGTAACATGTTTTGAATTACGAATGGTGTCATGTTGTATACACTAACAACAAATGATAGTAATGATTACAAAGAAAAGGCAAAATAAGCCCATTGCATTTAAACATTGCTGCTAAACAACATAAAACAAAACAAATTTATTTCATCGCTCAGTAAGAGCACGAAACAGAAATTAATTAGCGTTTGTTTAAGTACACGACAGGAAAGTTGAGAAAGATTTTACGGTCATCGACAGAGCTGGGCAAGTCCGCAAGTTAGTCCGCAAGTCCGCAAATCCGCAATTGCGGACTAACGAAAAAAGTTGCGGACATGCGGACTTTAGCAGTTTGAATTGCGTACTTGCGGTTGCGGACTATTTTTAATTTTAGTCCGCAATTCCGCAAGTTTTATACAAACATTGAAATTCCTTTCTATTTTCGTAAAATATTTGTGTTTTTACCCAGTCAAACATGAGAAATCAATTAAAATTTTTCGAGCTCAAGTTCGGCAAAAAAATCAAGTTTTTCGAGTTCAGGCTGACATAAATGAACTAAGTCAGTATTTCGCCTTAATCGCTTTCTTTTTGTTGACATGCTGTTTGGTAACGTGAGAAACGAATCATGCCGCGTTGTCATCTTTTATGCAAATAGTTGGTTAATTTTTAGAACTTTTTACAACCCTTTTTGTGTTTGTTTTAAGAATCTGTTAAGAACTGTCTTTGTGGTAATTTTAACTGTATTGTCTTTAGACCTTTCATCTCATAATTTTTAAGTCTGCCACTAGTGCTTAAATTAGATAGTCTTCGACAGCACGAGTGATAGGGTGTCTCAAATTTTTGTAGTTCAGTGTATCAAGTTAGCTATGTAGTAAGTTGGTTATGTAAAATGTTAACGAGCTGATGTTTCTATTTCTATAGTGCGACCTCGAAGTAGTTTTTTAATAGTATAGTCTAGCATAGTGTTAGTATAATCAATAGCGTAAATTTTGGCCAAGTAAATTTTAGTGCTCCTTTAGATGAATCAAATTTTGGGGGTTCTGTGAGGAATAACATTGTTATATTTATATCCAAAGTGTGGTATGACTGCAGAAATATAAAGGATACGGCGCGCGGCGAGACAGGCTATTAGAAGAGGATCTAACCTGATTCAAACTGGAATCAACACTGGTTTTTCGAGTTCAGCAAAACAACCGACTTTTTTTGAGTTTAAGTTCAAATTTGCAGCCCTGGTTCAAAGTATGGCTTTGTTTTTTTTTACCGTGAGTTCACAAAATTAGCCACTGGGGTATCATTTTTTGTACTGGTAGCCAGTGCCGTCGCTACGGTGGGTCCAAGGACGCCGTCCCCTCCTAACGACTGCTTGTGCCTCCCCATTTCGATTCACTTAAAATGCTTTTTTGGAGCATCACGTAACGACAAGACAACAGTCAATAATGGAAAAAGGAATAATATTTTTCAAACATGATTCTCATTTGAAGTTTTCTCGATTGTTTGCAAAATTGCTGGCCACCAACTGCTGTACATAAATGTGACCCAAAAATCCGTCTTATTTACACGCCTTTACGGATGTTTCACGGAATAGAGATGTATGCCTATAGAAGTGTTACCGGTATTTCGTTTGTGATTATGACCTGAAACAATACGTGAAAACATTTCTTTAGAAGACCAGCTGTTTTTTTTAGAGCACACTCAAGATTTATTTTAGTTTGCAGTCAGTGGCCCAACCAGGGAGAAGGAGCTAAGGGGTCATCAGCCCCCTTTAGCAAAGTCATTTAGAAAATATAATCAAAAAAAGAATAAGCGTTTAAACGTGTTTTGGACTTGACCTGAAGTATATGGGGGCTCAAGAGTCTAGCCAATTTAAATCTTTCAATGATTTCTGAATTTTAGCGATTTATTGTAATTATTGGTATGGTTTTAAAACGTGCGAAATGTGATTTAAATGACGTTAAAATAGCCATTTTTCTCGCAAAATCGCAAATATCACGCAGCAGCTGGGGGCTCTGGCCCCTCTGTAACACGCTTGAGTTGCAACGGTTTGATCACCACGGGTCTTAAATAAGAGAATTTTTGAGCAAAAAACATTTACTTTTGGTTCAAGCCCCCTCTCTCTTAACAAAACCCTGGTTGCGCTTCTGGTCGCATTCACTCCTGCAGACATATTTTTCCAGCGATTATACAGGCCGCATGCGAAACGATCTAATTAACGCTGTCGGGCTTATATGTATCTTTTTTCAAAGATGAATACAAAATTTTAGCTTTAAAATATCAGTTTTTACGTGCAAAAATTCAGTCCATTTTATAGTGCCCCCCATTTTCGGTTAAAGCCCTCTTACTTTATTTGGTCTGGCGACGGCACTGCTGGTAGCGTGTGGTTATCTCGTTCCTAAAGTATTTGTTGAAACTAGGGACTAAAAATTTAGTAATACGATTAGTGATATGAATGTTTTTTTTTGCCTTTTACTGCCTTTGCCTTTTCCTGCCTCGAAAAAAATTGTTTTCTTAGAATAAGTTGATGCAAGCGGAAATGCGGATTGTGCTTTGCTATGTGACGGTTTGTCACGGTAATCCAATGGCTTTTAATCGTAGAATCCCTAGCTTCATTGTAGCATTTTTAAGGGTTCGTCGGTGGGTTGTGCACTATGCTTCCACGCAGTTTAGACACGTACTGTATAAGTAGTAGCGCAACCAGGAGGGCTGGGGGCTACAAACCCTTAGCCAAGTCACTTAATAACTTTAATAAAAATTACAAGCGTTTAAATCTGTTTTGAGTTGGACCGGAAAGTAAGAGGGGCTGGGCAATTCTTAAGTTTGCCATCCGAAAAAGCAGCTCAATAACAAGTCACGTTGTGGTACATTTACTGCAATGAACGATTGTGAGTAATTTATCCTATTGCGTGGAATGTATCCACCACACGCTTACTATACTTCCCACAAGTCACAACTTTTGACTTATTTTTGCTAATCAACTTTGAGCAGATCACTTCTGGACGTGACTGATTGCAAAACTCTTCTACTCGGTTCATAAAAAGCTGCGGACTTGCGGTGCGGACTTCAAATATTACGAAGTTGCGGACTTGCGGTTGCGGACTTCAAGAATTACGAAGTTGCGGACTTGCGGACTTCAAGAATTAGGAAATTGCGGACTTGCGGTTGCGGATTCAAGAATTCTGAAATATCGTTGCGGACTTGCGGTTGCGGACTAAGCTTTTAAACGTCCAATTGCGGACTTGCGGTTGCGGATTAAGAAAGCTGAATTTCGGTTGCGGATTTGCGGACTGCGGACTTAAAAAAAAACTTGCGGTGCCCAGCACTGGTCATCGAGTCAAGCAGCCATCTTTTTGTTAGAGAGACATTACGCCAATATCATGGTGATTTTCATTACTTGATTTTAGTGAGTTGCGCCATTTTGACGATTTCAGAAAAATTCCGGCCCGTCATCAACAGGAACCGTTTCATGCCGCCGTGGCAAAGATCTGCCGAAGTCATGAAAAGGAACCAGCAAACTGCGTAGACAAATCTTTAATGCTGTTTAAAAAACATAGCTATTTGCAAGAGAAAGCAATTTGCTATCTGATAAGATTCTATATATTTTTGGCAATCGTGCCATATGCACTATGCCGTCATAAACGCAATCAGTTTCAAGCATTTTGAATGATTTGTTTGCTTTCGTAATTTTTCAACATTTATGCAACATTTCAACTAGGCTCTAGCAACTATATTTAATACGATACTGCAAACTGAACTGAAATGTATAGGTTAAAACTCACATTTGACAAGCTGATTTTAATAACTGTAGTTAGTAATTAAATACGTTTGCTTGATTGCTGATTGCACAGCAGTTATATTTACTTTGATTCAAAACAGTAAAGCCTTATTTTAAACAGTAAAAGTTCTAAACGTTTCGAATTTAGCTACGTCCATCATCAGTAAAAATGAAATCTTAAGCTTATTCAAAAATAACTTAAAAATTAAAAATGAAACCTTGTTCATTCTATGCAAATAAGATTTTATTTTTACTGATGATAAAAGTAGCTATGTCAGAAACGTTTAGAAATTTTACGATCCTTTAAAAGTTTTTAGTCGTTTGCTTAAGTTTTGCCAATACTGGTTTCAAATTTTAGCTCCGAGTTTGTGCAAGCTAGATTGCTACTTGAATGTTTGTGCATTTTAGGTAGTATAGTTTAATTCCATCTGAAATGCCATATACACTACAGTACGACAAAACGCTATTTTGCAGAGGTGGAGTCCTCGAGGACGTCCTTGGCTTCGAGGACGTCCTCGAGGACACATTTTGAAGTCCTTGGCCTCGAGGCCTCAAGTCCTCGAAAATTGGCCTGTCCTCGGCTCGAGGACAGCACTATTTTTTGAATTGTTAAAATTTTGTGGAGCGCTTGAAAAATTTTTTGGAAAACGTTTTTTTGTGGAGATCGCTTGAAAAATTTTTGTGAAGACCTTTTTTTTGGAGAGCACTTGCGCTTGTGTCCTTCGTCCTTGGCCTTGGCCTCGAGCATTCCTGTCCTTGGCCTCGAGAGTGTCTGTCCTCGGAAAGGCTGTCCTTGGCCTCGGATTTTTTTGCGTCCTTGGCCTTGGCCTCGAGCCTTGTGTCCTCGACTCCACCTCTGCTATTTTGTTTGCAAACACGTTTTAATCGACTTGAACCAGCAGATTTTAATTTGAAATTTCCAGTCGCAAAGCAAGTAATAAATATCCTGTTTTCTCATTTAGTACAGCTGTGAAGCAAAATTGCCATAACTGTTCATTCGATTGCCTTACTACTGTTGAAACGTCTGATTAGAGTCTGATTGCACTTGCAATTTGCAGTTTTCGTGTTTGGCGTTAAAACATCAAAAAGGACAGTGCTAAGCCTTGAGCATGTGTCATGGTATGTGTGGTGTAGACAAATGGGCAGGTTGCAGTTTGATTCAAAGGCCAAAAAGTGCTGTTTTCTGACAAAAACAACATTGTAAATGAAGATGCAACAATTATTACTTGCATATAATACGTTTTAATGATAAGTAAAATATATTTGACTGAATTTTGTATGACTTGCAATTATCTTGGTGTAGTATAAATTATTGTGAAAGCGTTTGTTGCATCTTGATTGTTTTGAAGAAACCACAAAGAAAAAAAACTGATCAAATAGCATGTAAATGCAAATTCTGTATACTAAAATTCAAAAGACCCACTGATTTGAATCGTCACATCATAAAGTATACCATACAAAAATCATTCAAAAGCATTTATTGCAAAAAACTTATTTGCCCGCTGAGAGGCTTGGAAAGTTTATACGAGGACTTACGCTGGAGAAAAACCGTTTAAGTGTAGTCACAGTCCGAAATCATTTGCTCGTTCAAATGATTTGAATGTTCACATTCGATCTCATACTGGAGAGAAACCATACAAACGTGTTTGTTGAAAAAAGTTGTTTATAACACCTGGAAAGTTAACAGTTTACATGCAATCTCATACCGGTGAGAAACCGTTAAAATCCGGGATTTGGCAATTCACATACTATCTCATACTGGTGAGAAACCATATAAATGCATTTACTGAAGCTAATCATTTACAGCATCTGGAAACTTAATCAGTAACGTTACCAGGGGCTAGGGGTCAACAACCCCCCTCCATTGGCTTGTGAACCAAAATGCTGAATATGGAAAATACCACGTTTTAGCACTTCTGAGACTGCTTTTTTTTGCACTGAATTGGACTAAAAAGTGATTTAGGGCATCTTTTAAACCATGCATTAAAGAAAGGAGGTAATTTGTCAAAAATAAAACTCTCAAATCAATAAAAACTTTGAAAAATAGGCCAAAAATAAGCAATCAAATTTAATCGCTAGAGTAAAAATGCTGAAAATAGGTAACATCAACAATTGCATGACGTTGTCTGCGGAACAAAGCAGTTCAAAGTGGACACTGAACAATTGGAGGAGGTATGTGGGAGTAATTGCTGTCTACTCAACCGTGTGCAATAAAATGCTGGTTGAAACTGGAGGGCTTTTTCCTTTGGGTGGGAGTATTGTGGGAGAGAAGGTCACACCGTAAAACCCGAAATGTGGAGATTGGAGAACCCGGGAGAGATGTAGCCGTTTCAACTACTCTGAGAGAATGGAAAATCCCTTCATTACACTGGCGCCCACTACTGTTGTGTACTCATAAGCTGTCGGTATTCACTTGATAAGCAGCTTCGATATCGTTAGTGTTTTAGCCAAGTCTTAAGTCGCTGCTAATGAATTGCGGCATAAAAACAAAACCTTTTTGTCAGATTAAATCGTTTCAGATTCACGTAGTAATGTAGATGATGATCACAACGATATGTTTGCGGGGTGTTTACCAGTGTGCTGGTTCAAATTTATTCCTTTTTTTTTCAGTTCGAAGATGACAATTGTCCTTTTGACACGGTCAAACTTGAACGTGGTGAGAACTTGCTAGAAATCAACGTCACCAAAGTAACGCTGACCCCTGACGCCACGTCGATGTTGACGGATAGAAACTCGTCATTGTTCGTCACCTTCGCGTTCTTCGACTTCGACATGGTCAGCACTCCAATACAGAAATTCTCGCAACTTTTCTTCAACTTCACAGCGCAGTTCATCGTCAGAGTTGACGACACATTTCTTCACTATCTGCAGAAGGTTGGTTGGTGTTAAAACCCAGAAATAATGGGACACATTTTGTTCCTTTCCATGCTGCGCTGAACGAAGGCAGAAAAGCTGGTGCTTTGCTATACCAGTTTATATTTTAGAGTTGACTGTTGGTTGCGGTTTGATTCTGGGCGCACTCTACTTGATAATCAACTCATAGCTATTTGATGCACAAAATTATAATGATAAAGAATATTTGTTACCAAACGATAATTGATCTTTGCTGTAATTTGTCTATGGTATGTTTTTAGGTATAAATGGAGGGAACTGCGGATCCTTAGAATTCTGGATTCGCTTGCGAGTTCCAATGGACCAAGCGATCAAATTGTACAAGGTAGATTGCATAATATTAGCGCGCTTTTTCAACTAACCAAATCCATTTTTTTGGTACAAGTTAACGTCTAGTAGCGAATGCAAGAACACCGCGCATTCAATCGCACATTTTTCACCCCAGACATTAGTTTTTACCTAGCATAGGCTGATGTATTAGGTCTAAAAATTCGCTGCTGGTTAACTAGTTTGGTGAATTTTGGTTTTAACTCTTTCCACCCGATTGGGAAGTGTACTTCCCGCGACTTCTTAACAAAAAAAACGAGCGTGAAGTGTACTTTCCGTAACTTCTGCGTTTTGTTTTCCACAAATTAAATGTTTTGAAGCAAATTTATTCAAGCATAAAGGATTGTTTGTCATAAAAGTTGTCTCTGGAGGGCAGTATAAAGCTATAAAGCGGTTTGATCATCTCAATTACTTCATTAAACTTGCTTTTTTCGTCAACTTTGCTATGCTTTTTGCTTGTCAAACAGCAATGTTTACGTTATTTCGGAAAGCTTAATCGCACTTTATGAGCAACTTTGTTAGATAAAATTGGCACTACGGGATAGTATTTTTCAAGTGCTTTAAGTCAAAGCAAAACTTGTGAAAATCGGTTAAGCAGAGTCAACGTATAGTGATTGATAAACGAAAGACACATTAAGCGAAAATTCTTCGGTTTTAGCGATAAAGTGAGAAAGCGCGCATTGGGTAGAAAGAGTTAACTTACTTGACTGTGTTGCGTGTTTTGCAGTTGGTGAAGTCAACAGAGCTTTACAGCGCTTTTACTAATTGGTATTAAGTTTTTTAATAACCAGTACACAGTGGCGGCTCGTGCCTATTTGAAATGTTAGGGCTGCAAATGTTTTTTTCGCAATATTGTACTGAGCTTGTTTGCGTCTTTCGTACGAATCTACAAAATGAAACTATTTTTAGTAGGCCAAGGCCAACCTATAAACTTTCGCTTTATATCAACTTATTTTTGCGTTTGCCACGGTGCTTCGTTATGGTAACATGGTTGTAGCGCTACTTTACAAATAGTCTGAAATTGTTGATGGAGAGATCCAAAGAATCCAACCCAGACCATAGAAGTACAAAATGGCGACGTAGTGGAGACAGTTTATTTAATAATGATGAAACGTGGAGTGCATTCCCAAAATCAGTCAATATTGCTTAAAAAGTACCAAAAGTTTTTCAAAATTCCACGAAATGATAAAACCGATCTCTGACGATGGTTCTTTGAGGCCGGGCTTACGCCCAAACCCGAAGGCGTAAGCCCGAACCCGACAAGTGATTTGAAGCCAAAAACAGGCCCGAAACAGCCAGAAAGTTAGTTAAGTTTCTTCTAAAACACAACTGCCCTAGCCCCCCAACCGTAGGTTTCGATATGAACTAGCAGACAAATTTTGCGAGAAAACAAATCAAACCTCTTTCGTTTCGATTGGCCACCATCTAAAATCCCGACAAAAATTGCATTAAAATGCGATGAAAACCTTTTTTTGTTTTGGTTTTCATCTAAATTTCCGCCAGTTTTTACATCCACTGCTTGTGCGGTCAGCTCAAAGTCACTGTAACCCGTTCCTCAAAAAGTTTGGGCGGCCCTGGTCTGAAAATTTATATACGTGATTGCCCCAATGCGGATAAAATAAAGTTACTTATTGCTAATCAATTATGACGCTTTAACAATTGTGTCGTAATCATCGTATTGATGCTTAAACGAAGTCGTCATTCTCTGTTGCAAAGTTATTTCAATTATATGTTTCATAGCACCTAAAAGTCTAAAACACAAGGCAAGTACGAATATCAAGCCCGATCTCAATTTTAGCCCGAATCCGACTCAAAAATCCCGGCCCGACTTACGATTATGTACTAGTGACGTAGTGCAGTTACACTAATTTTTTATAAGAACAGGTCTACACGAACCCGAGGTTCATTTTTGTTCAAAATTTAAATATAAATTAGGATCAATGCCATCCTTAGCACCAAAAATTAAAAATAAACTAAAAAGAAGAAATTTCAAATCTGAAAAAACTTAAAATTTTGTGCCGATTCAAAACGATGAAATGTTGTGATTTCCCAGTTTGCAAGCAATATTGCGACGATTCCGAGATTATCGAGTGCTAATTGCGCATTGTGAAGGCAGTTGAGAAAACTTTTGGTTGTTGTTCAAATCGCGGTTTTGCAATTTTACGATAAAATTTAATGGATCTTGTAAAAAAAAAAGTGTACTTGAAAATACAGTTCTATAGACAGTACCCAGAGTCTTTGAAGCACAATCAAACGTATGATTAACAGCCTAAGAGGCTAAGACATACTGTTTCGGAATCGACATTCGCCTTTTGTTCCTCGTCAGTATAGCGCTAGGACTGCAGGTATCAACATGAGCGTAGAAAGGCAAACCATCGCAATTTAACCAGATTATAACAGAATACCACAAGTTTACAATACTTTATTAATGATAGGTTTGATTGTGCTTCTAAAACTCTGCATACTATTTATAGCGTATCGTTAATTTCAAGTACATTGTTCTTAAAATAAAAAGTTCATTCGACGCTTTTTTATTGTGAATAATGTCGATGACCCTTTCGTTGAAGCCATCAATGCTTTTTGATCATTTCTTTCTTAACGGAAAGTCTTGACGACTTGTAAAGACAAAAGAAGGGCTACCATTTGAACTGTTGCAACAACCCTTGCCGCAAACAATGCTCTATTCGATTTCGTTCGTTGAAGAAAAAAGTTTTTTTGGGCCTGCTGTCCACTCGGCTGAATAGTTCGCGATAGAAAAAGAAAAAAAGTCTCAATTGAGTGACGTCACGGAGATACGTGGATTAAGCTGGCGTGCTGGACTGCAACTTTTGCAGTCTCGAGTCGGCTCAAAGGTGTATTTAACGCGTGATACAAAAATTGTTGGAAGGCTTTATTTCACCGGAAATTTTTATCTAGTTTTTTATTAATTCTGACTCAAATATAACACAAACTCAAATGCTTAGTCTAAAACTATTCCCAAGTCGAACCCTAACCCAAACCCTAACCTAAACCCTAATCTTAACCCCTAAAAAAGCAAATGAAAAAAGCGCGGATGAATATTTCTCATTCTCGTTTTATTCTCTCTAAGTTGAAAATTTTCGGTGAAATAGTCACTACCAAAATTGTTTCCTTGGCATTACGAAAGCAAAGCATTCAATTGACTCATTAAATGAGGCAATCGCATAAAGTTTGCAATAAAAATTGAATATAAAAGTTCAAATATTTTCAATTTTTTGTTGCAATGCCAATGACAGCAAGCACAAAATTATTTGGGGGGGCTGCAGTCCCGCAGTCTCCATAGACAAGCCGCCCCTGCCAGTACATGTTTGCTCAAAGTAAGGCACGTTTCAAGTTGTATCTTGCCAATGTTTAAATAACATTTTTTAGTTTTATCCCAGTTTCCTACTTTTCGGAATCTAGCATCATAGCCGTTGTTTAAACGTAACACTTTCTCCTTGTGAGTAAAAGCTTCCTACGCATTATTCGTTGGGCTTCAGAGTGAAGTTTCCGAAGAAGGTATGTGCGTGGTAATTAAATGTAATACAGCAATCTCTTATAATAAATACGTTGATATTTTGAAAACGCCTTGTTCTGAAAATACGTGAGCGAATATTGCGAAGAATATTAGTTTTGAGACATGAAAGAGCAATTTTATAATCACTGACAAGCGGTCTGGGTGCAAAGCCATTCCGCTGAACGATTTTTGTGTTGAAAATCGCTGCTAAGAATTCCATGTAATAAACTACTGTATCTGTTTTAGAAAAAATGCTGCATGAAGAATTATCAAAAAAGCGAGGTGAAATTTCAAATTAAATCGTATTGTTCGAATGCCTGGAAAGATGCGCTGCTCTCAAAATCAATTTTTCACACGACGTCATGAAGATAAGGAGACGAAGCTTCCGCAAAAAAACTTGGACATTTTTAGAAAAACATAAGGATTAATTATTGTTACGTTTCTACAAATCGTGAGCCTTTCGAAGAGGGGCACCGCGGAAAATCGCAAATGTCTTCAACGCCTTCCTCCTCAATACAGCCCTGTTGGGATCTTCAGCGACTTCAGGGTATTTTGGCGAGCGAAACGAGCTCGCACATTCATTGATAGGCAATAGGCATTAGATTTGAGAATATAGAATAGAGTAGGGGCGTCCAACCTTTTTCAGCCGCGGGCCAAATTTACTGTTCCAAAAGTTTGGCGAGCCAAAATTTATAGTTTATCGTTTTTTCTGCCAAAAAGTAGGTGAAGACCAAAAAAAAGGTCTTCGCTCAGATTTGATCAGTGTTTTCTGCCAAAAAGTAGGTGAAGACCAAAAACTAAAAAAAATAAAAAAGTCTTCGCTCAGATTTGATCGGTGTTTTGAGAAAAGGATTTTGTGGTATTTTTCTGCAACTCACAACGTCAGCGCGGAAGCATCAATCAACCAACCAACCAACGCAAAAACCTTTGGTGGGCCATTTTAAACCTTTGGCGGGCCACTTCTGGCCCGCGGGCCGCGGGTTGGACGCCCTTGGACTAGAGAGACGTCGTGTGCACTAAAGCGTAAAGAAAAAAATGGCTTAAAATTAGGTTAAGAAAACAATAAGGTTTGTATTGCAAAACCACAAAAAAGTGGGGATCTACAGTATTATCATTAATCAGTGGACGTTTGCACTGGGGTCCTAACTGATGAAGTTAAGGCCTTAAACTTGACCATTTAGACGTTCAGATTTTAGTTATTCCCATTTACGAGTTACGGCCTTAATTGTTTCATTGCCACGATACCGCTACGGAACATAATCAACATTGCTCCTAACGCGTTAAACTTCAAAATAATGTTTGTTATTTTTAAAAACTACTGTTTTCGAAGTGTCATTAAAAACTTGACGAAATTCAATTATCGCCAATGCTTTCGCGCTAAAAAATAATAAAAAAATTTGCCGATCATAATTTAAAAAATTGTGTCCTCGGTCCTTTGACTTGGCCGCGAGCATTTCTGTCCTTGGTCTCGAGAGGGTCTGTCCTCAAAAAGTCGGTCCTTGGCCTTGGTCTCGGATTAATTTTTGAGTCGTTGGCCTCGAACGTTATGTCCTCGACTCCATTTCTGGTATGAACTCAATCGATTAAAAACATTGGCTTTTTTTTAGATTCTAATCAAAACTTTGAAAAAATCGAATCGTTGAATTTTGGTGCAAGCAAACTATTTAAAAAGTGTATAACAAATCATTTATTTAAGTATTGTTTGATCGTATGAACCAAGCGCTCTGCCCCTGTCCAACCTCACCAACGCAGAGCACGTTTTTGGATTCTATTTGCAAGTTTTTTTTATTGGACGGTTGATTTGTGCGTAGCTCAAGCTAAGCAAAAGTTTCTTTTTTCGTTAGCAAATAGTGTGCATTAGAAGTGTAAATTTCTTTATTAAAAGAAAATTGTGGCTTACGGTTTATGTTTGGGTTCGGATCTAGATTTTTCAGCCCGTTGAGAGGGTTACTTTGCATTGCTCGTATTATACAACAGGATTCTTTAACACCACTAACTGTAGTAATATTTTTTAGTAACTTAAAGTATTTTCAAAAATAACTTTGCAGAAACATTGCGATTTTCTATAGAAATTTCCTGAAGGTCCGGACGAGTTGGTGGCTCATCGCTCACCAGCTTCAACATCAGAAGATGAAATTCCATTCAAAGTTCCTTGGGAACCGGAGGTCGTGGTCGTCCAACCCTCTGCCCCTAAAACTTTACCCAGGTTTATTTTGTTCCTAAATTGGTTCTTTGTTGCGGAAAGCAGATGGAGACGTATAACACAAGAATAATTGGTTTTAATTATGATTTCACCTTGATGTAATTATGATATTTGTGGGGCAGAGTTTTAATGTTAAATCGCTTGCGTGTTTTCTGGCCTATAGGTTACCGGCGCCAAAGACTAGAGAAAAAAATTTTTGTGGTCTTTCCCATTTTCTGAGGCTTTCGCACTTCTAGTCTATAGTCCAAAAAAAGCGAAAACTAATAAAGCAAGAATTTTATTTATCCACTGTTTTGTTGGCGCAGAGCCTGTTGAGATGCGACTAGACTAAGCTCAACTTGCATCCTCAGTCAAGCGTCACATTCAACTTTTGTTCAGTGCCATGCGTGAGCTTGCACTTTCATCCTACTCCGTTCACAGCCATTATTTGTCGACGTTGTCGATTCCCCTCATACTCAATAACACATCTAAACAGGAGGGCCGGCTGCAACTGACCTTAACCCTAATGCTTGCGGTAGTTGACTTGGTTCGCAAGTAAGATGTTCACAAACAGCTGCTATTTGGTAGCGGAGTAAAAAAGCAGAAGAAATGTTCTTTTTGTTCAAAAGAGGTCTTATTTTGTGATTAGAATGTCGTTAACGAGGCAAGAGTCTCCTCCCAACACTCCTCCTTTTGATGAAGAGCTTGAGGAGGAATCGATTCCTGAAGAGGAGCCAAGTCCAGAAGAGAAACCGAGTTCAGATGAGGAACCACATCTAGAAGAGATTCAGTCTGCTGAAAGCGATGAGTTGGGAGCGATTGAAAAAGGTAATTTCATTACTTCAAAAAATTTTGATTGCGCTTCTAAGGCTCTGTAATTGTTTAGTTGGTAAATTTACTTTCAAACGATTACCATCACATGTCAGTATAGGTGTAGCGAGCGTTGACACAATCTCAAAAACGTGTTGATAAAAATTATATCTCGAAAAGCGGTAGAGTTACGAAAGATAGAACCAATTAAGACCACGGAGGGATGAGACTAAAATTCTGGTTTTGTGCTTATTAATATGTCTTTAATGCTAACGCATGACAATAATATTGTACTGCATTTTCAAGAATCTGTCATCGAACTACTGGCGACTGAAGAAGATGAAATGTTGCAAGAAAAAGAAGATGGTGGTTAGGTTTGTGCCTAATGTGTGTGTGATAGTTTGCTAAGTTCGAGTTGATTGTAATTATCATTTTATAGTCAAAATTCATAGTGACCCATTTTTTCTTTCTTCTTCTTATCCTCCAAGACCACTATAAACAACAAGCTGTAGCGGATAATTTGATAGACTTCGGCACTCTGGAATTAGACGATGCTTTGATTATGCGCACCACTATGTTCTGCACAGCTACTGTTCTATTAATTGATTAGTTCTGAGGGTTTCTTAACAGTTTTTGTAGAGCTTTACATGATAAAAATTACGTCACTTGTTACAGGCTTAACTGTTATCCCATTTTGGTGTAAAACCCATTTAGGTTACAACAATTACTTAATACTGTTGCTGTATATCTGCAATTATTTCAAACACAATAGGTTATCATTATGAATGGATATCTTTTTGATGGAAGGCAAATTTATTCGTTTGTAATTTCTAAATCGGTAGCGGGGTAACTTAGTTTGCATGTACCAGGTTGCATCTATTTCAACGCTAACTATGGTCATTTCGAGTTGTTTGAAGGAAAGTTTTATCGTAACCGAACTGTTTTACTAAAACACCAGGGAAGGAGAGTAAGGCAAATTTGCTCTGACCTTATTTGTAATAAAATGGGGCTAAAAATATCTCTACTACAGCAGTCTGTTTTGGTAACGCCGCGTAAGCCTCGTGAATGCTCACGATGGCCTGGTAATGTACGGAGTGGACCAAAAGTAGGCGTACAGCAATCGCTTTAAAGCTTATTCCAAAGCACTTGACTGTTTTTTCTAGAAATTGAGTACCACAAACTTAAAAACCTTAAAAGTTGGTTTGGGTAATAGTTGTATAGTGTATGGGTTCTTATTATGGACCACTTTGTATTAAACCGAATATTGCAGCTTCAAAATAATTCTGTTAATCGTTTGTTCGAGTTATTACTCTTCAAGTATCAAAGCTGTATTTTTGTGCAGGAATCTCTTGGCGAAGATGTTGGCAGTGCAAAGGAAGAAGGTGAAGCATCCGAACACAGTGAACAGGTATTTGGTAAAATTAACTGAGAAAAACAAATAGGAGGTAAAGCTCAAAATCCACTTGACTTCTTTATAATCATTAAAGCATTCAGTTTATTAAGCGTTAAAGCAATCTTGCAGTACTGCATGGGACAGGCTTTATTAAAAACAGTTTACGTCATCATCATCTTGTAACAAATTGAATCAACGACTTTAAAAGAACAGCCTGTGTCAATTGCAGTTCAGATCTAATACCAGATTCAGCGAATAGACTACCACCAAATTTTTCTCTAGACTCCGGACTCTATCCGAATTCGGATCAACCACTTATCCCTGGATCCGGAGATGACGGTGTGGAAGGAGGAGGAACTCGAGCAGATATTTGTGGAATTCGAATTCCTCGGATCTGCGGAAGAAACCCCGGATGCCGTTGCGAAACCAAAAAATAAAGATGAAAAACTCGTCTGCGATTCCGAAACAAGTAAGCAGATTTATGAACTGACGAGTAAAAACCGGCGTCTATGTTGTTTCTACCGACGCACTTAATGACTCGGTGTCGAGGCAAAGATATACATACAATTTTTAAAGCGCTTGATTTTGAAAGAAAGTAATCTGTCTTTGGGCGCATTTTGATAATGAAATCAAGACAATGTTGAATACAGGTTTAGTTGGGTATTTGTTTACATTGCAGGTTTGGGAGTTGAAACATCTGAAAACCCTGATAAACGTGAAGCGCTGTCATCGATACTGACGTCAGGACATTCGTCATTCAAGATGACTGTCGTGTCGGAGCCGATCGCTGACGAAGGCGACGAAGAAGCTGAGTGTATGGAGATCGGTGAGTGAGCCACTGTATTTGCCGTAGATATTAACCTTGGTACCGGTCAATTGGTGGAATGTAAAGCGTTCGTCTTTTGAACAGGAGGTTTTGAGGTTCAAATCTCGTGCTTGTCAAATAGGACACAGCGTTGCCTACGGCTCACCACCGTTGCAGCATTTCTTGGAAAGGAGCTGTGTTGCTTGCAGACTCAAAGCGCGGAGATGGGCCCTGCCAACTCGTTACACGCTTTGCCGTAATACAGCGAGTATAGTAGCAAAAGATTTAATTAGATTGATCTTTGTTTTTTGTCAGGAAACAGCAAAAAGACCTTTGTGGTCTGCCAATCAAACTGCCGCCTGCCCACCTCTAGCAGTGGAGGCTTCACACTGTCCGTTTAATGATAAACGCCAAAGAGGGAAGATAGAGAATCTGTTGAAAATTATTTAATGTTTGACTTTTCAAATTACATGCGAGGAAGCTGTGAGAAACTTTGGTGAAAGTCTTCAGATTTATACATTGCATTTTCCTTCATAATTTAGTCATCTCGCCACCGTGACTCTGTCCGGTGAAAAGCAGCTTTTTACACCAATCCAACCTTCATTTCGTTACTTGCTTTTTTATCTCCTTTCCAACCTCATTCACTTCAACGCCTGTTGCTTCTTTTCCGGACACTGCTATTCTTTTTTCCTTAGGTAGAAAAATTGTCCAATTCCATTATTGAAAACTTTTTCCAGCTTTTTGTAAGCGATTTTAACGCCACAGTTTCATCAAGCTTTGTATTTTTGGTCTATGAATTTTGTGAAGTAAACCACCTGTTTTTCTCTGCATTATAAATTTGTGATGACTATTCCGCGGTTTTAGGAACTGCTTCAGTCGACCTCGCATCCATTTTGAAGAGCGGTCGTGACATCATCAACGATGACGTCATAGTGACGGACTTGCGCGATCCGAAGGCAGTTGTGGGGAAACTTAACATCTCAGTGGAGGCTCTAGCTGTGCTGCAAATGATGAAGGAAGAATTAAAGGCGAGGCTTGCCGACAGCGACTCATAGGTCTCTGGTGTATCGTATTCGATTGATGCCAAGCACATATTCCACTCCCAAAATTTCTTAACGTGTCGAAACAGACGACTTTTGGTCAGTGTCCCACTTGCGATATAGCAAACAATCAACGAAATTGTTTACAGACACAACGATGGTGTTTGAAGAGCTTTGATGTTGTTTATGGCGCCACGCCGCCCATATGATGACTTTTTGACGGTGCTGGTATATCACTGGCGACTTCTTGTGGCAGGGCGCCAGTTTTATTTTAGAGCAAATTTTTCGTGCTTGCTGAAATGTTCGTTAAGCACTGGTAATTTGCTCTGGTATTCAATGGTTACTGAAAGTTTAGGTTTATAGAGCTAAGCGAAATAGTGATATAGATAGGCACTGTGTTTATTTTTTTGTGGTGCTATGCGTGCTAATAACTTCATTACATTAGCGATTGTAGATTATACCAAAATTTTGAGAATTTGTACTTTTGAATATAATTTTATTGTGTTATGCATTTTTTCTGTTCGTCAAGTGATTTATATACTATGTTTTACTGATATTAAAATTGTATTCGACATACAATTTTCACGTAGTTTGTGCTTTGATTTTGCTAAACGAATACCAATGGCATTTCAAAAGAATTAGATCATCATCAGAACTTTATTAAAAATTTACCAAGTATAAAAACAATGGATTTTTTTAATGTTTGGTACTTTTTGCAATGCTATATTTGATCTTCCATTTCGCACATATTTTTGTGTATTCTTTACCGCTTGTAGTGATATGTGTCACCTGTAAAGTTTTTTCGAACGTGTTATTTATGTCATATCAATAACCATAACACTATTTTTTGTACCTTCATTGTGTGTTGTCGTTACTTGACTGGCTCGCGACTCAAAAATTAGCTGATAGATGAGGAAAGGCCTTGTTTCTTTCGCGCCTGCTAAAAATTTGTGCCGTTATTCTTGTTTTCAATATTAATCCATTCTGAAAAGGCATTTACGTCAAATAATTTTTTGCTCGATTTTCTCTCAAAATTTTTTGACAAATCTGAAGACGAACTACACCAAATTTGGGCTTTCTACAACCTTCCGTTCCTGAAATATAACAGATTAGATTTGCTTTAGAAAGGCTTTTTCCCTTAGAAATTAACAAATTTTTTACCGCATTTTCTTAATTCTCAATAAATGTTTTTGCGGCAAGAGTTATTGTAAAACAAAGTAAATAAGGTTTTTAACTGTAAAATTAGCTGCTTTTCACCAAATGGTAGGCCAGCTTTCCCAAAATTAATCTGTCACAATACTAAAAAAATGGTAACATTGAAGTAAGACAAAAACGGCTAATTTTGAACTGTGATATCTTGAAAACGGGAAGGCATGTAAAATTCAACGTGGGTGGAATTGCATTTTAGGATTTTTCTACCATTTTGGTCAAGAATGAATAAATGGACTAGAATGCCCTTTTGAGATATTTAGTGCCGTGGCGTTTCAAAATTTACCTCTATTTTTTGCTCTATCTTCACTCTGCGCTAAATTGTAAACTCTTTTCTTCGTTCTGACAAACACGTGCCGGCGGTTTATTTCAGTCAGTCAGTGACGTAGGAGGTGGAAGGGGGGGGGGCCGGGGGGGGCACTGGCCCCCCGCTTGGTTTAAGGTGTCAAAATTTCGGGCAATTTTATATTTTTTGGGCAATTTTGCGTCAAAGTTTTGGGCGATTTCATATTTTTTGGGCTATTTTATATGTTTTTCTTTTTGCCCCCCTAAAATGTTCTGCATGCCCACCCAAAACCCCTTTTCCCTTCTGTTCCCTTTGGTTTAGAAAGCAATAGAACAATCCGTGTCGAGATGATCTTTTTTTTTTTGGAGAACACCTCAATTTGGACAGAAAAACCGATTGATTTTTCGGGAAAAATTTAATGCAGCAAGTGATTTTCCGGGCAAAAGTTTGGTGCCATCCCAAATCATTTTGAGCTCCTACGCTCATGCGGTCAGTCGTTTGGATAATAATTTTTGAATCTGAAATAGCCGGCAAAATTGATTGAAAAAGACCCGATAAATGCATCCTGAGTCAAGTCCAAGCACCCGAGTTGTCATGCAGTGTGCCGAGTGTGCCCGCCAACTGAGCTATGATCGGACCATCTCGAGCGCGGGGTAGGATTTCAACCAGTAAAAGATCGTCTTTTCACGAAGCACACTTTTTTCTTACAAAAACACGATACTCATCATTATAATCAGTACTTAAATTGTAGTGGGGACGCGGGGGGATGCGTCCCCCCATCGAGATTTAGCGTCTTTCCATCAAGATTTAGCGTCCCCCCATCGAGATTTAGGCGTCCTCCCATCGACAGTTGAGCGCTGGATGATCAGAGAAAAAATAGCCAGCCAGGACTAAAAAATCCTGCAAATTTCCTGCCGAAAATGGTCGCAAATTACGCGAAGACCTTTTTTTTGGTCTTCACCTGATTTCGGGGAAAAATGACTTCAATTTCCGGAGAAGACCTTTTTTTTTTGGTCTTCATTCAATTTCGGTGACGGAAATACATCATTTTCACTAAACTTTTTGTAAAGTTGGTCAAGGCGGCAAAAGCGTCCCCTCATGCAAAATTTTGCAATTTAAGTACTGATTATAATGTAGTAAAGTCAACCAATTAAAGCGCGAATCTTCAAGCGAGCTTACATGGCAAATCTACAGCACAAGGTAACGCAAAATTCCGCCTCCTAATTCGACGTTATTGATTAAAAGCAAAAACTGCAGATCAAGAAAAACGCTGACAGAGCGCAAAAGTGAGTTGATGTGTTTAGCCAGCTCTGTAACATGTAATAGGCTAATAGCTTAATACTTTTGAAAACTGACCTGTCATTACAAGCGCGCAACCAGGAATTTGTTTGGGGAGGGGGAGGTTTGAAGCAAATATTGTGATTAGTTTGAAAAATGACTCACTCAAGCGGCCTGCAGAGCAAACTGCTGCAACTAAGCGTTTCACAGATGAGGGCTCCCAGTCGGTGGCAATTTTAGTGATTTTTTGGTCATTTTAATGACATTTGGATCCCATTTCGCAAATTTTTAGAGCTATATAGATGAACTAAATTGCTAAAATTGGAAGTTATTTACAAGAATTAAATTGCCCAGCACTTTTAACCCGGAAGTTATTTCAAAAAATTAAATAACCTTCACTGCCTAGTGCCTTCAACCCTCTTTACTCACAGGTGAAGTCCAAAACAAGTTGTGAACGCTAGTATTTTGGGACATAGGCGAAGCTAGGATTTTTGATTGGGGGGCCCAAACCACAAATCACATTCAATGGCGTCATCAGAAGTTTTCGAAAGAGTAGCTTTTAATGGGACAAACATATTTTGCAGAATGGAAGGTTACGCACGTAACCGAAGCCGTGGCCAGGTTACGCACGTAACCAGAGTTTTGCTAAAGGGAGAAAACTTGACCTCCCGCTCCAGAGACGAACGCGTTTTACCGCTCGACGAACTGGCCGGTTAAGGTCTGAGGTTCAAACCGCAGCCCGGTTAAATTGCACATAGCGTTGCAAACGGCTCGCCACCGCTGCAACATTTCTTAGAAAGGAGCTCTGTTGCCTGGGGGCAATAACCCGGAGATGGAACCCGCAAAAACATTACACGCTTCGGCGAAATACAGCGAGTACAACCAAAGATTTAATTTGATTTGGAGAGAACTGTAATATCTTAAAAACAGGATGACGTAGAGAGTTCAAATTTGGTGAGAATACAGTTTAGGCTTTTATCAACATTTTGGTAAACAGCGAAACCTTGCTTTGAATGCCTTTTTAAATACTAACAGATACTTCTGTTGTGTCTTGAGTTTATTTCCGTAAAACTATTTTTTTTAAGTATTTCCATGGCCCCTCAATCAGATGCATCGACACCTGTTGTGGTTATCTCAAGAGAGATATAAGTTGCTTACTATTGCTGATGTTATACGGTAATCGGGCTGTGAAATTCAAAAATTCAAAAAGCTGGAAAATGTCTGCAGCATGGTCGAGCGGAACTCAGAGCTGATTATTGCGTAATAAATGCTTCGACCCGAGTTCGATTACCGCTGCAGGCCGCCTGCTTCGACACATACGCGAGTGGCTGGAGACTCGAAGAGCGCGAGCTCACTTCCCAGTCACCCTCTCCTCTCCGTTCTTATTAAGTTCGTTGAGTTGTAAATCCTCAGTTGATTAATTAATTTTTTTCCAAAATTCAAATTTACAGGTTTTAAAAATTCAAATTCAGAAAAAGCCGATTGGGAAGAGACAAATTTAATTCAATTTCATCGCAAACCTTCCTTTTTGCATTCGGTGCTGTTTGACGGGGTCACATGGCATCAAAGTCTGAAAAAAAAACTGGAATTTGCGGTATGGAGTTTTACAAAATTTACCTGGCATTTGCCATTTTAAGTCCGACTAATCCAGCCAAAAGAATGCCACAAAGACAATGCTTTTAATTGCAATAGAAAAATTTTAAAGGTTTTAAAATTGCAAAAGTTGATTCAGCGATTTTAAATACCTTAATTCAAAAACTTCAAATTTATCAAAAACTTTTGAGTGGGTTTAAAAGTTAAACTTAATCCCACCCTCGTCTCAAGCAACAGCAAAGAAAGAAAGCTTTAAAGACACTGAAGTTTTTGGAAGAAACACGATACTGACTGTAAGCATTTCACCCCAAAATTACAGAATATCTCAATGAAATATTATTGTTAATTGTTACCAAAATGCGAAAGAATGATGATAACTACTGTAAAGCTGGGGTCACTAAAAATATTAATGGAGTTCAGGCGCGTACCTACAGTAGGATATTGTAAGGGAGAGGCTTGAACTAAAAGAAAAACTTCTTTGTTTAAAAGATGTCTCACATGGGCAACCATGGGAGTCTGCAGGCAAAGCTCCCTGTCCTTGGGTAATAATTGTGACTTTTCGGAAAAAATACCATTTTAACGCCATTTGGAACACATTTTGAACAGTTTCATAGCAATTTGGATAAATCTATACTAGTAATTGCTTAGACTTGGAAACCAGGTAAACAATTAAATTGTCCAGCCCTTTCAGCTCCCTTTTACGCACAATACAGGTCAAGCCTAAAACAAGTTCAAACGTTTGCATTTTTTGGAGAAGAGAATATTGGTTTAGCACGTACAGTAGTTTGATCAGAAAAATTAGGGAACACTGTGTGTGAAACATATTCGAATTAGAAACGTTTCGGTTTATTCATTATCAATTTTATTCAAATACAATGATTCAGTTTGCATTTTTGGTTTAAATTTTCCAAATGCTTGGCCAGGGGCGGTGTGGGAGAGGCGGAAGCCCCTTAACCCTTTTTATACCTGTCAACATTTGAAAAAGCCAAATCGGAATATTTCTTATCAGCAAATCTAATAGCTGGGAAGTTTCTCCCATCCAGACCCAGTGGCATCGCTAGGGGGGCGGCCCGCCCGGGTGTCACCATTTTGGGGTAACACCATATTATGATGTGAAACCATAACTCCACCAATTTGTGGTGAACAGCCTACCTTTTTTTTCATTTTGTTTGGTCCCTATCCTCATTTGGACCGAAACCCACCGGTTTTGCGGCGAAGACCTTTCTGTTTTTTTGGTCTTCACTAACTTTATTTTCGGATCGAAAAAGGGTGCCACCACGAAATTCCGCACGGGTGCCAACATCCTTAGCAACGCCACTGCTCAGACCTCTCATCTGTTTCTACCGCTTGAATAATTTATTATTGTAGTTTTTTAATGTTGGTACATATTACCAATATTTTGACATTACCATTTCAGGTTCTAGCAGTTCAAGCGACTAAAAGACAGACTAATTAAATCAAGCAGTCTTTTTTATTTTGGATACGGTACCGCGTAATCGGTAACATCAGTACTGTTTCGTGCACTTCACTGACACGCGACATAAAAAGTCACGCTACATGTAGCGCAGCAGACGCTTTCTTAAAAATGCTGAACGATAGAAGTGAAATATAATTCAACCATATCCACTTTAACGAGACCAGCAGCCCCCAAGAAAAAATTTTCGCTCCGCGGCCTAGACAAAATCAGTTGTACGTGAATAGTGGTATATTAATTAGCGACCCCTCTTAACTAGCTTTCGCCCCTCCTCAACCTTTACCTTAAGCATTTGCTTCTACTTTCGGGCCTGACTTTAACTCTTGTGGGCTTGATCATGTTTGTACATGGCTTTTTTGGCAGCATTCAACTCTACTGTCGAAGGTTTAAAGCCAGCTGCACTGCTGTTACAATTTAATTTGCAACTTAATAGCGCACACACAGTGTCATTGTGTAAACTGGCTCTGTCTTCGGACACAATCTTCCGCAGCACGGAAACGGTTCTTTTGCGAGATGCGTTTGTGTAAGGTATGCACAGAAGCGATTTCATAAATACAGCAATATTGCTGAAAAATCGATCACCGGGTTCTTCCGCCCCATAAAGCCCCAAAACTTGTCCACTAGCAGATCTTTGGTCATTTCAGCGTCATCCTGCAATTGGTACTCTAAAAACTCATCACTAACGATATCTTCGTCCAAGCCAAGTCGAGGGAATGATTAGGACAATCTCACAACTTTCATGTGCAGAATTTATGTCATAAGTAAGAAATAAACTGAAGACATAATTTTTCTGTTCATGTAAAGTTTTGGTGGAATACTCCCATTTACAGCAATAAAACTTCTATAGTGCAACATAATCAAACCTAACATAAACAGTTGACACTACCAAGTAAACACATAGGCAAGGCAGGAAACCCCATACATAATCGAGCAAAACGCAAGCCAGAAAAAAGTCGAAAAATGCACAATGGTTACTCTTCAGTACTGGCATACGTTTTCAAAATAACCGGTATTTGTTTTAAAAAACTTTGGAGCATAAAAATTGGACTTGAGAAACAGTTTTACTACGAACGAAAAAGCCAAAGCTGTCGTAAACATTTTATTTAAAAAGAGACGTTTCGACTAATCATTTGATTCATTGTCAATCAGTGAATAATGCACAAGAAAAAACTTGCAAGATTAAGTTGAACAACACTGGCAAAAAATACCGCAGTTAACACAATATAGTTCTACGGTGTGAAGACATCGTTGCTTTCAAGAATGTGCCTAAACCAAGGTAGTAAGTCTTCAATTTTTGACGGCATATTAAATCTAACCAAGCGACACTCATCCATTCAACTGCCACTGCACATTCAGAAACCGTCTTATGCAACCCAATTTTATTGAAGACAATTTAAAAGTCAAACCAAAATTACAGAACCCAAGCAGTCACTCATAAATTGAAACATACCAGCAATCAGTTCTCCTTCAAATCATCACTATACACCTTGCTACTAACTATAATATAATATAGTCAGTAGCAAGGTATATAGTGATGATTTGAAGGAGACTACTAACTATAATATACGTATTATGTGGTAATGCTTGTAATTAGCCAGGGCACCCTCACTTTCAGACACACTATTCGATCCACATATATCGCCGTAGTAATGCAGGCATATTCAATGTAAGATAGGTCGGTGCTTTCAGAAAGTGCTCGATGATGTCTCAGAGCAATTAATAAAATAATAAAATACAGACCATAAAAAGTAAAAGTAATCTAAAACCCCCTACAGCCTGTTTCGTCTTTCGACTCGTCAGGAGGGTATCTGCATGGTAAACAAAAACTTTTATAACTTTCAAAATCTTTAAAACTATTAAAACCTTTTAAAAAAACTTTTACAACATTAGGCTGCGATCCTACTCTGCCTGGTGCTGTCTACCGCTAGCTACACACTTGCTACCAGCAGGCTTGCTGCACAGCGAACTGGAAGGCGCGCATCACTAACGACATGCAGCGGCAAAACAGGATTGTCAGGCAAAACGGCTTGACAATCCTGTTTTGCCGCTGCAAACGGCCTGACAATCCTGTTTTGCCGCTGCATGTCGTTAGTGCATGTCGTTACCTTCTGTAAAAAACCGGTCGACCGGGCCGGTCAGAAATTTTGAGAAATTTTGAAAAACCGGTCAACCGGCGATGATTTTGAAATCTACCGGTCGGGCCGGGTCGAGAAAATCCTGACCGGTTCCATCTCTGCAGCAGAGTCTATCCTTAGCGGCCCACCCTTAGCTAGCCAACTTGATGCTGTTAAAGGCCAATGTTAAACCTTAAAATACCGTTTCAGCAATGGCGTTTGACACTACCACGATAATTATGCACAACCGCGGAGTCTTGGAGGGCCCGTCCTATTGGTCCTGAGATTGTCAGTGGGGGCCCATATGCATAATCCGTAATGTCAGCGGGAGCTCATATGCAGAACCTGCGGAGTCAGTGGAGACCTGTGTGTAGAACCCGCGGAGTCAGCGGTGGGGCCATTCTTTGCTAGTTCCCTAACAAAGAAAACCTATTTGTTTGCAGAAAACCCTGTTTGAGTTAGAGCGTTGCTCCAATGTTATGATAACATCTGCACTAGGGTGGAGTGAAAAAAAAATTTGAAAAAAGTGTAGTTCTTAAATCCTGACAAATACCCTAAAAACCCCCCAAAAAATGTTTTTGGGCTGTTGCCACTTTAGGGGGGCTAGCAACACCCCCAAATCTGTTTTAGGGGGGCCAATTTACCCCAAAAGGCCATAACTTGAGAACCGCTTATCGTAGAGACTTCATTTATAGCTCAAAATTTGCGTAATTGCCATGTTTGTATCAGCTCTAAGAGAAAGTTTTAGTCTATTTTAATCACAGAAAAACTTATGACCAAAAATGTGTTTTTTCTGCCATTTTGTGGAAAAATCATGTTAATAAGCTTGTGTTTATGCACTTATCTGCCCACATAGAATCTAGATTACCGCCATTATTACAAATGAGATTGAAATAGGACAGATACCAGTTAACGCTGATGTATATTTTACAACATGCTGTAGACTAAACTTAAGAGAAATGTGGAATATAAAATAGCTATTTAACCAGCAGAGAAACTCTTCACCCAAGCATTTTGTCTGCATTTCTTATGAAGCAAGATGTAATAAGTTTTACAAACAGAAGCAGTTTGGTGTACCGAAATGCATTTCAAATAACGTTTATCTAATTACAACCACTTACATTTAACAACATAAACTTTACGCAATATTCAATAATATAATGACGTTTACCCATGTAGGTATACAATATCAATTGAATCTAAAATGTAAACCCAGAGGCATAGTGATAAAGAATTTTCCCATTATAAAGCAAGATTCATTGCAATTTAAAATTTTATAATCCACACACAAGGGTTCTATTAATAAAAAAAAAACACTAGTCCGAAAAGATACCACGCAAGTTTGTCTGTACTGTATACCTTCTCTAGTTTACACCATTCCATTGCCGCCCAGCCGCCCACAAACATTAAACATAAGTAAGCCCGCTTAAGTTTTCGATTATCCGCTACCTACACAAAATAAAAAATGTCAAAACTGCATTTTAGTATTGAATGTTTTTAGAAGTTTACGAGATTTAATCTTCTGCCGAATCATCCCATCTCTTCGTGCAAAGCCTTCAACTTGAGCTGATGCCTCTGTTACCAACTTTACATGGCGTTCCACAGACTGATTATGACATGGATGGTCAAGCTTCAATGGCCTTGCTCGGCATTGTTCAATTTCTGTATCCGTTAAGTGTTCAATTGCAGGAGGCTGATGTTGCCAGGAAGTCAAGTCCACCATCTTGTCAAACGAAGTGGCGGTTAGATTGATTACTGGCACATTAAATGGGCGTACCGACAGAGCTGAGGATGTATCACAGGTTAATTCTGAAGAATGCTTTTCATTAACACTCATAGCAAGGAGATTCGACGAATCAGCTGATGTTAATTCTCGACGAATTGAAAGAACTTTGTTCACTCCTAGCATTCTAATTTTCTCATCATCATCTCCTAACATTCCAACCAAAATATTTTCCTGGTGAGCAAAAAATCCGTTTCGTTGCACCACTTTTAATGCAGTTTCCCTAACGATTTCATTTGGAACATTAAGAATTCTTTGGACTAAATTGAACAAATTTTTAGAACCACGAGTTAGTTGACTATTTGACTTGATTTCAAACCAACTTGGGAAGTAGACTTGAAGACAAAACTGTGCTAAGATTTCTAAGTTAGAGGAGGGATTATCCATGGAAATGTAATACCTAAGAATGCGACAACCGAGGGTAAGCCATCGCGAATGAACTATGGGACCAACTTTCAAATATTGCAAGTCGCTGTCAACAACTCCTTCGATTACAGCAGAACATATCTTATACGCATAATGCTGGTCAGCACTCAAATCTTCTATGACAGATACAGGCAACTTTACAAAATGTGGATTTGGGATTGATTTAAAATGAGCAGCAACAGGCCAGCTTGAAACTTCTCCATTTAGCGATTTTCCAATTGGACCTGAAAACGAGTCGGGGCTCTTAGTGGTACCATCAAGCATGGTAAAAACATGCCGCAATGGAAGTTCATTGGTATGTAACAAACACACCACCCATTGCAGTGGTTTGTTGAGCAGCTCTTCCAAACTTCGAATGCAGCCATTATATTTGCCAGTCATCGATGCAGTGCCATCTGTGCCAACTATGGCAAGCTTATTATGTAATTCCGTGTCAACAATGTTGTTGAAAATCTTCTGTGCAATCGTTTTTCCTTTGCCATCCTCGGTGGAAAAGTGTGTCAGATAGTATTCGCCAGGTTCTCCAATCAGTGTATAATGATCTTCAAGTTGTACCGATTTGTAATACTTGTCATTTGGTCCCTGGATGGTGACTTGCGTGGCATCCTTTCTGCCATCAACGTAAATGGCATTCACTAGCTTGAAATTTTCTTGCTCCTTCTCCCTGATTTCAGTCCGACATCGCTCTCGTTCTCGTCGAAGCTTGCTGCGATCAATAACGTAGGTCTTGTCGTTTTCCGTTATGAAACCCAAATCCTGCATTACACTATTGGCAATCGCAGCAGCAGCTCTGTCTGATACTTGAAATCGTTCGCTCATTCTAGCAAGGTTGCTCCACTTCATTCGATTTTGACTAAATGACTCTGCATCCGGAACGAATTCGGAAGTAGTAGAAGACTGTGAATGCTTTGTTTGCACTGAGCTGCAATCTGAGACATAACCACAAGCTGACGTGGAAGGGGCGGCAGTTTCAGTAGAAGAACACGTCGGTTCTGTTGATTGAGGGTGGCGCCTTAAAAACATCTTGTCAGAAGAAGATAAAGGAACAACAGTATCCATACATTTGCCAACTCGTTCACTTTTTTGATCTTGCTAAAACGCATAATCTGCTTCTGCCATTCGTAAGCCATGCTGTTTCTCCAGATTTTTTCTCTGTTGATCATCAACACAAAAGACATCAAACAAACTATCAATTGTCTGCATAAATTCGGATTCTCTTTGCAAAAACGTATTTCCTCGTCTTGGTTTTGTCCAACGGTCAAGTGAACTAAATGAAGCGACTAAGTTCTGAACTTTTTTTGATATTGTGTACTTATGAACCGGATACACATTGCACCAAATCCATCTGTCATGAATTTCTTCAGCTATGTCATTTGCTACGGTCTCAGTCCGAAAATTTTTTAAATGAAGAATTCGCTCTATCACTTGTCGTTTTGTAGGCAACACACCTGGAGGAAAGCTGTCGCGACTTGTAAATGTATGGCCACTATGTAATGTCTTCACTGTATTTGAACTTCTTCTTCGCATTCTTTAGAATTCAAGTCAATTATATACTACAACGTGATGGCTTAACTGAAAATATTTTAGCTAAATTCTGTAAAATAAATACAGTAAAAGTAAAAGTCATGTTAGAATTTATACAATAGACGATTTTATGCTAGGGCGCAAAATGTTTCAACTGATTTCTGTTTTTCTTTTCTCACAGATTTGGTTTTGCTAAGGAAACCAGTGGCTATCAAACCAGCTTCAACCTATTTGTAATAATGCCTGTAATCTAGATTCTATATGGGCAGATAAGTGCATAAACACAAGCTTATTGACATAATTTTTCGATAAAATGGCAGAAAAAACACATTTTTGGTCATAAGTTTTTCTGCGATCAAAACAGACTAAAACTTTCTCTTAGAGCTGATATAAACATGGCAATTACGCAAATTTTGAGCTATAAATGAAGTCTCTACGATAAGCGGTTCTCAAGTTATGGCCTTTTGGGGTAAATTGGCCCCCCTAAAACAGATTTGGGGGTGTTGCTAGCCCCCCTAAAGTGGCAACAGCCCCAAACCAATTTTTTTCGGATTTTTAGAGTATTTGTCAGGATTTAAGAACTACACTTTTTTCGATTTCGAAAAAAAGTTCTTTTTCACTCCACCCTAATCTGCACGTTGCTAGTACAGCAGCGTGATCTCTTCACTTTTCAATGTGATCTTGATAGGCCCCTGAGATCCATGAGCCCCGGGGTCATTGTCCCCCTGCCCTCCTCTCGGCGGCCCTGCCTGCAACGTCACAAAAAAGTTCACTCCGTAGAAATACCGTTCAAGCGTAGTCACCAAGGATGGCAGTACGGTACGATACGGTACGTAGGTGCGGTAGGGTGTGCCTCAATTTTTGCTAAAAAATACGGTACGTTGGAACGGTACGCCTTTTTTGTAATGATACAGGTATGGAACATTGGTACGCTGTTTAAATTAAAAATACCAGACTTTTCGCACATTCCGCCGGCTTTTTGTATGCCAAGGCAAAAGACAGCTGAAGCCGACGCTAAATGTGTGAATTGAGATTGCTGATTTAGAGGCTAGTAATTTCAAAGTCAGTAAAAGTTGCGAGTAGTTAAAAGCAAGGATGGCAGTACGGTACGGTACGCCTCAGTTTTAAGACGTACGGTACGCTTTTTTTGTAATGGTACGGGAAAGGTACGTTGGTACGGTACGCTTCAAAAATTGAAATGAAGTTCGGTACGCGGGAACGCTACCGTTCAAGGTGCGAGGTACGTAGTACGCAAATTCTGAACGTACCTTACCATACTGCCATCCTTGGTAGTCACTGCCCAAAATCATTTGCACTTTCTGGTTCTTTGAGTGTTCTCTTGAGATCTATATTGGTGAGAAGCCATTTAAATGCATCGATTGCAGCAAATCGCTTACGGCATCTGGAAAGTTCACAGTTCACGTGCGATCTCATACTGATGAGAAACCATTTGAATGCATTTATTGCAGCAAATCGTTTACAGCATCTGGAAATTTGAAACGTCTCATGAAACTTAACAAGTGAGCGTCAAAATAAACGTTTTGTAATTTATTCGAAAAGTTCTTCAATGAATCTAAAAATTTAGTGCATCATTTTGATTATTCAATTTGAAGACTTACTTTTAAATTTTTACTTTTTAAATATTGTTTCAATTTGAAGACTAACTTTTTAAATGCTGAGGTTTACTAATATAATTTTTTCAGAACTTGACGTTCGAAAACTTTTTGGTAGTTATTTTAATATATGATCATTTTCATTTGCTTTATGTTCAACCTGCTGTTCGTTATTATTCTGCGTGCACTAAACAAGTTTGATGTTGCGTTTGCGTCGCATTTTTAGAGCACCAATTTCAGTTACTAGTCATTAAAGCAAGCCAAGTCAACTTACCACTAAGACTAGGGTTAGTTGGCGGGAAGTTGGTTTGCGGTCAGTTTCCCGTGGTCAGTAGTTGTCGTGGACTCTCATTAAAGCTTTTGTCGTTTCTCAATAAAAGCAAACACTTTTGCTTTACGTTTTAACTGTTTCCTGGTTTAAGCAACCACTTTTGCCTTAAGTTTCAACCAGACGAAAAACAAAGGTCATGACCTGGACCCATTTCCAACAAATCAAAAAATAGTGCTGTCGAGGACAGGGCATTTTCCTTGAGTCCTCGAGCCGAGGACAGGGCATTTTCGAGGGCTTGCAGGCTTCGAGGCCAAGAACTCCACCTTTGAGGCCTAGGCTACAGTTTTCGTACGAGTGTACCCTTGTCAGCTGAAGCGAACACGTCTAAATCAAACGTTTAATTATGCTCGCTGTATTACGCCGAAGCGTGTAACGAGTTTGAGGGGCCCCATATCCGCTTCATTGCGCCCTGGCTATTGTATACTTCTTCGAAGTGTTACAGCGGTGATGAGCCGTTGCAACATTGTGACCAATTTGACCGGCCCAAAGATTTGAACCTCAGAGCACCCGCTCCAGAAACGAAAGCGGTACCGCTCAACTAGCATTCTTTCGTGAATTTTCGTTTTCTGTCAAGATGATTTGTTTTAGCCGATTATTTAATTCATTTTATTAAAAAGTTGTTTTTTAGTAAACTTTTGATGCATTGTTACGTGTATCCTTAATTTATATTAATTAAGGCGATACGCTGGGTGTGCTGAGTTTCTGCTTCCATAAACTTAAAATACTCTCGTACGTTCACGATTTTTACGCCCGGTGAAAATATCGCTGATCGACTGGCCACGTGATGGCACTACCCGACCTTCTCGGAATTATGAAAAAAGGAAAAATTTCCACGGAAAACGATCCGGTCAAACACCAACTTTTGGCAATATAGTTGGGGAGAGAGCACAATTTCCGGCCAGTAAATTGGATAATGTAATTGACTTAGACTGCTTTATCGATAATTCAAAGGAGCTTTTTTGGACTTTATTCCAAATTAAATGTAAGCTTACTTAGGTTATGCATTACATGAGCAAAAAAACAAAGGAAAAACGAAATAACAGTAGACGAGTGTACGGGAAAAACACTACACGCAAAACAGCAAACATGGAAATGAAGTATAGTATAAAACTTCAGAAAAAAAAATTATGCCAAAAAAAAATCGCGAAGACTCAGGCTTTCCGCAACAATGCGTCAGACGAAATATCTTAAGATTATTTACTAAAAAGTTTCAACAGAAAGAGAATTATGTTGAAGTTTTAAGTTAAAAGCTAGAGTTTAAAAAGTTCTACAGGTTTTCAAAAGAATACACCATAAAAACAACACGTTTCAGTTGTAAATACGAAAGCAACTACAAACACTAATCAAATTATCCTACTGCACCATCTAGCGGATAAAAATATTAAAATTTCTTTCCAACTGAAAGCCGTTCATGAAACCTCAAAAATCTTGGGAATTTGGTATTCATTGTACTTGATGAGGGTTACTCACTGGCTGAATTTTGGGTTGAGCCTTAATAGGGTCGAAGGAACTGGTAACCTTTCGAACAGCTGAACGTGGTAATCTTTTATCCTTTTTGAGAATCTTAATTACCGATAACGAGGAAATTGTTGGTAGTCAATCTTCTAAAACAGAGCTCAATGACATACAGAAGTAAAACGAGAGCAAAACACAATTATAAAATCACCATAAAAGGTTGAAAGCACAACAGTCTGTTTTGTCCTAAGAACTCATCAGACGCTAATAATCCTTAAAAGAATTATTATATTGAAAACGTTAAAATTCTCTGAACGCGAAATCTGCATAATTACAACAACCTGCTGAGCTAAAACACTACTAAAACTGCTTGACTGCAGTGTTTTCGCTGTGAAATCCACACTCATTAAAAACTTCGGTTAAAAACAATAAAACTATGGTCAAAAGTTTTTCAGCTTGTATTTGTTTTTGTGCCTGCATTTCGCCGTAAGCTCTGATCTTTTGTTGAACGCAGTATGTTTGTCAGCTCAAAAAATTGCGAGTTTCTCAGTTATGCATAAATTGCAGGATCGAAACCCGGGTTGGTAAGCAGTGCCTCGATCAGCAATAGAAAGTTTGAATACTGGCTCATCAGAGCTGTAAGTTGGGCCGGGCTTTTTGGGTTAGGCCTAAGTTGACAAAAATTTCGGACATAATTCGAGCCTCAGACGCACTTTTTGTCTTAGGTGCACAAAAATATAATCAAAATAACTTGGCAACATTGCTAAATTTTTCAGACCTAACTTAACTTTCGTCTTTTTTGGGCATGATTTGGGCTTTAATTTATTTTTTGGCTTCGGGCTTATATTTTCGGGTTCGGGCTTGAACCAGTCGGCCCGTTTACAACTCTGTGCCTCATGGCCAGAATTTTTAGCATTCCAAAATGCTTTTGAGAGTTCCGTCGCATTTCTTTTTTCTCGATTTCTAAAGGAATGAGTGTGGTTACAATAATGGGTCTTAAATTCCGTTTCGGTGCAGCCAAATTAATGCTTGGAGGTGTTGCCAGATGTGATCGAGGCTTTGTATATGACAGCCTTTTCGCGGCATTCTCCTTTGAGAGGGCAATTCGCTGAGCAGTTGCAAGAAGAGATGTTGGGTTTTGGGTGTTTGTTGTGGCTAGATTCGATATAATTGTAGCCATATTGGACATGCAACTGTAACTGACTTTCGGGGTGTTTTTTTTACATATTAGCAGCTGATGACTATACTTGGGATGAAACAGACTGTTGTGCTTTTAACCTTTTATGGTGATTCTATAGTTAACGGTAACTACATTTCTTACGCCACAACAAATCAATGAGGGCTATCAATACAAAAGATAATGTATTATGTTGTTTAAACAGCTTAGGACAAGAGTCACGCAAGAATTACTATTCAGACATCGTCAAACTGTGTAGCACAGCTTAGGCATCATCAACGCCAAACTGCAACTTCTTGATAGCATGTCTAAATCTCTATACACCAATAAGCATAGGTGGGCACAAGTCCGTTAATCGTTAATCCGTTAATAACGAAGCTAACTTTTTCATTAACTCGTTAATCCGTTAAAAAGTTTTTTCATGTTAACGGACTACATTAACTTCCGTTAAGTTCTGTTAACGGACTACATTAACTTCCGTTAAGTTCGGTGAACTTCCGTTAAGGTTTTTATCGTTAATATCTTGCACCATTCATTCATCGTACCGGTACAAACCAGTTTGCACTGGTACCACTTGTTACGTATTAGCACGAGTTTTATAGAAGAAAGCGAAGAAAGGAGCTCTTTTTTGAGGCAAATAATAAGCTGCAGCCTCATATGTCTATTAATTATCGCTGTTCACAATTTCCAAAGATTTTCCTATCTCAGCTTCGTTGTGCATTAGAACTTATTTTTATCTTGAAATTAGATTAGACTGTAAAACGTAACTTTCAAAACACAAAAAGACCACCATGGCAATAAATATTTCCGTACAATCAGCTCAACTACGTCAATACGAGTTCTAGAAGCGAGTGAATAAAAAGAAATGTAAATTACACGCAAAATGTTAACGAATTAACGGACGTATTAACTTCCGTTTATTAAAGCTGAAAATAACGGATTAACGTTAACGGAGGTGTGAAGTTTGTTAACGGACTAGTGGTTAACGAAGCTAACGTTTTGCATTAACTTGCCCACCTATGCCAATAAGCGTAACATGCCGCTGAATATGGAATCGTGACTTTGCAGCTTCTTCAGGTACCCAAATGATGCTGTCCCCTGACCATCCATCTGCATTAAATTACACATATCACGAATGATTAATCACTCACAAATGTTCTACCAGAAAATAAATAAATTTTAGACAGGACAACTTTTTCGACGTGGATAACAACAAAAAATCCTAAGCTTCAAAACTGAACAAACTTTTTTTTTAGTTTGTTGCTGTATTCCTAAAAGATGCTTACCATAACACAAACATATTTAAAGCCAAGGCCATTGAGGTAAATCCCGGGTCCGGGTACATAGCATAATAAAAACGAAAAGAAAGCTTCGCAACAGAACAGCTATTTTGCCTTAAGAATTTAGGTCAAAGATCAAAAAAGTCTTCACTCATATTCAGCCTTTTTTTTCTTATAGATTAAAAGTGGCTCGCCTTCCTATTTATTTCTCGATATTTGCTCCCAATCATGTTTCAAATCAAATACGGGGCATAAATACTCCATGCCCCTTTGCTTCCCCTCTCAACGACTCTGCGTAAAGCTTTACTGTATTTATCGTAAAGTGCCTAATGTAAGACGCGAAGAACCAAGATGTGAGTCGGACCCAGATTATGCAATCGAAGTCGCAAACATGATTTTGACTAATAATGGGCATCAATGCAAGCGACCCTGTTTCTTTAGGGCAGTCAAGTTACAATTGCGGCGTAGGTCTTATTTCGGCCCACTCCAACGGTATATCCGTGAAAAAATAAGTTGCACAATAAATTGAGAAATATATGTTTCGATTGAAGTTTTAAAAAGTAATTACTGACAATGCTGTACCACGCATGAGTTAATTTACCAGTATTTTAGTACGTTAGTATTTAACTGAAAATAACGGATTTCGTAGTCTCCACTAGCTGGACAGTTGCTTTCAGGAAAACTTCTCGAAAGGGACGATCGTTTTTTTTCTTAACTAGACGGGAGTTTGCCAGCAAACCCAGTGAACGACCGACGCATAGCTAATGCTGTGACGCTCAAAGGTACTTTTTGTCTACCGTAAAATCAGCAAGTATTCAACAATATCTGATTACGGAACCTCCAGAAAAGTAAAGTCAAAATATTTGTCAGTTAAATACCTTCTGATATCATAAAACACTGGCACCCTAAGTTGAGCCGTTCAAAAAATTGATTTTTAGGGGGTCCCCGGGGGGTGGCATTCCCAAACTATGTCAAAAGATTTGTGTGTTAAATATCTGCTGATATCAAAATAAACTGGCATCCTAAGTTGAGCCGTTCAAAAAATTGATTTTTTGGCGGTCCATTTGGGGTTGTCCTTGGGGGGGTATCCCCAAAGTATGTCAAAAGATTTGTCTGTTAAATATCTGCTGATATCATGAAACACTGGAACTCTAAGTTAAACCGTTCAAAAAATTGATTTTAGGGGGGTCCATTTTGGGGTGTCCCCCGGGGGGTGGCACCCCCAAACTTTGTCAAAATATTTGTCAGTTAAATATCTACTGATATCAAAAAAAACTAGCACTCTAGCTTGAGTCGCTCAAAAAATTGATTTTTTGGGGCCCCATTTTGAGGGGGTTCCCGGTGGAGTTGCCCCCAAAAAATTCGGGAGAAATAATTGTGTTTGCAGCTCAACAACTTTACACAAAAATTAGATTTCGATGTTTTGTGGTTTAGGAGAAGAGCGTACAAAAGTTAAAGAAAAAAAAAGAAAAAAAGAAATGAACCTCATCGCGGCCAAAAGTGGGTTGGTTGGGATGAAAGGGTATCTTAAGGCATACAACTTAATGAAATAATTTTTGCTGTACTTAAGCCGTTTTTGACTGAGACCGCTTTTTACGCCAAACTTGCGGGGTGGTTTTCGGGTTCTAAAACCAAAGTCACGTGACCTATTGCCTCGAAATTTGGTACAAACATATAACTCGTATATCTCAAACTGCTGTCAAAATTTCATGAAGCTAAACCAAACTGTTCTTGAGTTATACGCAAAAGTTTGAAATTTCGCACTCGTTAGTTGGAAAATGGCCGAGTAAAAACATAGGAACACGCGACGCGAGCGTCGGTCGTTCCAGTAATGAAAGATTCATGTTAATAAAAATAAAAAAAATTACTTAGTTTAAATCACAGGTTAATTTGAGCATCTTATCTCATATCGAATAAGGTTTCTTTATCCTTACTTTGAAAGGAAGAGCAGAGCAGAGAGCATATGCTGTTCTGTGTTGTCGTTCACTGTTAGCTTCCAGTATAAAAAAAAATTGGAAATCTAAAACAATAATAATTTACGGGTATTAATAACAGGCAAAGGCACTGTTTTGTACACAAACGTTAAGACAAGTAATTTGTACACAAATGCTGAGAATAATTTTAGTAGCAAGTGTTTATGTTGATTTAACAATAGTATGTGGATTATAACTAGAGGTTTGAGCCAGAGAGGCAAGCTTCTAAAAATTTTGCACCAGAAACTCACTGCTTTTTACTTTCAAATTTATTTAAAGAACAAAAAAAACGTTGTCACCGAAAATTCATTGCTTTTTTTCTATCAAATTAAGGTAAAGACCCAAACCTTTCCCCCAAAAAATGTCGTCACTAAACATTTGTAGTTTTTTACGGTTAAATTTAGTAGAAAACAAGTATATAAACAAGGTCTTAAAGGGGCATTGAAGCCCAAGTTTTATTCATTTATTGCATTTGAAACAAAATTTGTATTTTTAAAATAATTTTCGAGCTCAACTTCAAAATTCTACGATTTCTACATCAAAAGATTATTGCATTTTTATTTTCCCTTATTTCGTAGAAGTTCTTTCACTTTTTTAAAAATTTGTCTACGTTTGGTGTCGCAGTTACTGTTACTAGGGCTACTACACGCTAGCTGACATTAATCGTTACTTACGGTATGTAAGCCTAGCCTATCAATGATGACATTAATCATTACTTACGGTATGTAAGCCTAGCCTACTAAGAAATTATAAAAAACAGTAAAGTCTAGTCTAACCTACAGCAATTTATACAGGCCGGTTTACCCTAATAATTACGAAGAACAACTAGGCCAAAAATAGGCCTACTTTTCATTTCAAATGCAATAATGTCAGGCTCTGTTATAGCTGCTGTTCTAACTAACATTTTTAATGCATGCATATCAACAGGATATTTTCCAAAAGTGTTAAAAACCGCTGAAGTTGTTCCAATTTTCAAAAAAAGGCGAAAGAGAGTTATGCAGTAATTATCGCCCTATTTCTATTTTAAATCCCTTGCCAAACTTTTTGAAAAGTGTCTGCTTGATCAACTAAACAATTATTTTGTGAGCAATAATTTGATTAGTCCAAACCAGTATGGTTTTAAGAAAAATTGCTCAACAAATGAAGCTGTTTACATATTTACAATAAGCTACTTGACAATATGGATAAAAAGCTCATTACATGTGCTATTTTCTTAGATTTAAGAAAAGCATATGATACCATCAATCACACAATACTGATCAAGATACTAGAAAAGTATGGAATTAGAGGATTACAATTACAGTTACTAGCAAGTTACCCGACTGACCGTCAACAGTATACAATTGTAAATCAATATAAATCCAAGTCAAGAGATGTTATTTGCGGTATTCCTCAGGGCTCAACTCTAGGTCCGTTGTTATTTAATATTTATATCAGTGATCTACCACTTGCCTCAAATTCCACAATTCATCTTTTTGCAGATGATACAAATCTTACTCTCTCCCATTCTAATGTTTCAACACTGCAACAAACTATTAATGATGAATTAGTCAATGTAAGCAATTGGTTCAAGGTGAATAAATTAATTATCAATTAACTTTAATAAAACTGAGTTTATGGTAGTGACGACAAAACAAAATAAACCTGAACTCAAAGTATCAATAGATAATAATCCAATCAAGCAATCACATCACATACAGTATCTAGGTGTTCTCGTAGACGACAATCTAAACTGGAAACGACAAATCAAGGAACAATGTTCAAAGGTAGCAAGGGGATCTTGGGCCCTTAATCAATTAAAACACTTTGTAGATGAGCAAACCTCAAGATCTGTTTACCACTGCCTCATATACTCTCATCTACAATACTGCATAAGTAGTTGGGGGACTGCTTCAAAATCAACATTAGCACCACTCTTTATTCTGCAAAAAAGAAGCATCAGATTGTTAACTGGAAGTGGATATCGTGAGCATACTAATCCTTTGTTCTATCAAGCTAAATTCTTAAAACTCAAGGATATTTACTCTCTGGAAACTGCAAAGCTAATGTACAAAATTCACAATAATGTATTATCTTTTGCAAAGTCAGATAAGTTTAACCTAATAAAAAACTGCTATACACATAAGACAAGATTGAGCCACAAAAACAACTTCTTTCTTCCAAGAACTAGAACAAGATTAGGGCAAAAGTCTCTATCATTCGCAGGAATTAAAGTTTGGAATGAAATTCCAAGCAGTATGAAAGAAGTTTCATTCTACAGATTAAAAAAAGCTGTTAAAGCTCATTTTTTATCAAAATATGAAACCGATAAAAGCTGGAATAACAGCTTTCTATCAGCAATGCAGTAGTAATTACAGGAATCATAGTTGCATATTTATGCTTGAGTTCAACAATAACCTATTCTATTGCTTGAATAGCGTGAGTTTGGTGCATTCATCTATCACACATTTATTGCAATACGTCATCTCTCATTTTGATGTGCCCTTGAATTATTAGTAATTTTGCAATAACTGACTGAGGTTGATATATATATACTGGTATTGGAAATTGTACCAGTACTAATGACATATTGGTAAACAATACAAAACAAAGCAAGGAGTTTTTTTTTCACTCCAATTGCCCACTTTAAATTCTATAAAACATAAATAAGCATTATGAACTTTATTAATTTTATTTCTATCCAATCTGTAGTTACAGCATTTTTATTTTTTAGTATGCTTAGAGTTAGAACAATTCTAATGTTGTCTTGCATTTTCTTTACATGGTGACTGTGAGTTTTGTGTATACACTGTACAAAATGTACATATCTTTGCAACACTTTGTTTTAATTTTGTGTAAAATTTTTTATCATAGAAAGTAGCAGACTGAGAAAATCTAGAAGCTGTTTTTTTTTAACCATAACTTGGTGAGGTGGCAGTAGACTTAGATGACCTTTCGGTCCTTCGCTGTCTCCTCACCAAGTGACTAAATATCGCTTTGACTCTGCAAGTTTGTGTATTTGGTTTTAAAGGAATTGCATATTTCGATGCTTTGGTGATAGACCTAGAGGAAGTTGCAGTTTTTTTTGTGATATGACGTCACTTGGTAAATAAATAAATAAATAAATATGATGATTTTTTCTTCTAAGTGCACTAAATCAAATATGCTTGTGCTAAAAGATGCAAATTTAAACTACTAAGATGAATTCCACTTTTAAAAACTCATCTAAGTACCGAAGCCACAGCAGAAAACCTGCCAAAGGCACATCGTCACTCCCAGACCTATAATTTGGCAAAGTTGGTTTTGAAATCGCTTATGCAAATTTGATGTTGTGTTGCCCCTGCAAAATTTTTTCCCTTATTTCAAAATCTTTTCCTTTAAAGCTAGTTAACCTCAAACAATGAAAAAACGGGACAAAAAGGTTGCTAATCAATTATTTTTTATAAATTTGGTGTTAAAATTCAAAAAATAGACCTCAATGCCCCTTTAACCAAAAGATTGCTGCTGTTTTCCAGAAATTTGTTACCAGGATGCATTTTCCCTCTGTCACTTCAGACTTATGACAGTCACCAGTGTAACGGCATTCCAACAAGCATGCCTCGCATTACATTTGGTGATATGCAGTTCTGAGTTAACTCTAATTAGTGTAACTACACTTTTTGAGAGGGTCAGGCTGATTGTTCTTTCACAAAGTTTCAGCCTTATTTGTCCTTTTTAGGGGAAAAAACGTGCCACAATTAAATTTTTGCGAGGCTAAACATTGTCTTTTGTTATTCATTATGATTACTGTTTGACAAATCAACAATAGCGATGTAGAAAACGCCTAAGAAAAACTATGCTGGTTGCGTATATATGCATTGTTTTAGTCCGTGTCGAAATTTTTTTTGCACGCTGACTGCTGAGGCCAGCATTGCTCTTTTTTTTTAATTAAGGAAAAAATGATCCTGGTATGCGTAATGAAAAGAAGTAGACGTTATTTCAGTGGTATGAAGTATAGTAGTTTTATTTTAAAAGCAATTAAGTAGTTATGACAAAAAATTCTTCATTTTAGAATGTGACTGATCAGGAATTAAATTGACGTATTAAAAATTTTTGTAAATCGGAAATCACACTTACTAAGATCAGTGAAAGTGGATGTAAAATTGGGCAACATTTCTTTTTCATTGGAGGCCAAATTAGTCATCATGGCTAAATTATTGACTATTGCCTGTCAACACGAAGCACCCCAAGTGCATGCAGGGAGCACCTTCCATCTCAGGATTACCACATTTTCCTTGACATAAATGTGGAACACATAGTAGGCCTAGTCCATTTTAATATAAAAGTGACACACTGGCATGTCTTCCATCCGGATACATATCTGCATAATGTACCGGTATTTTGGTAGTACCATCACCCAACACTACTTGGTATTATTGCAAATCATCTTTTGTTCAATACCACGTGCACACTGCACAGTTTACGACTTGATGTTGATTTGATTCAATGACCAACTAACCAGTCAACCAGACAACTGTCGAGGATATAAAACAAATGTACATGCACGTTAGATAAAACACAAATAACTTTGGCTATTTAACAAATTTGAAATCTGTAAAATATTTTGTTAAACACTAATGAACAGAATTTGTACCAGATCAAATTTTTCATAAACTATTTATTCAAAACTATTTTTGCGAAACTTAATGCATTGTAGAAAATTTGTCAACCAGCCCAAACTTGTGCTATGTATGAGGGTTTAGTAAACCACAATTGTGCAGGAGAGCACCTTATTGCAGATTGAGAAAGAAAAATTTCTGCTATTCTTTCTTTCCATTTTGTTTTTTTAAACAATATTTTAACATAGACCGGTAAGTGAAAATTTTGCTCACAGCAACTTGCTACAGACTAAGAAAAATATTTGTTGGCCATTGATGAATTGCAGCTAAGTCATAGCTTTTTCCCTCCAAAACGATTGGACGTCAAAATGCCATTACAAAGCATTGGATGTTACCGTAAACAGGTAAATCAACGTATAATTCCTTCAGTGGGCATATCTAAAGAATTTGATTGTAAAGTAACACTTTTGTAGATAGCCTGGCCTTAATTAATAATTACCAGGAGCGATTTAAGCAGCTTACATAGCTCAGCGGATCTGAAAAGTTACGCTTTTTGTAAATTCTCATCGTCCATTGCCTGCTATTGTACACTTTGACCGGTTTTTAGCTTTGGTTCAAATCGTAAGTTCGGCCATATCCTAAAATACTTAAAATTCTATGTCACAGCAGTAACACATGGCCGATTAATGTTTAGTTTAAGCACTATTTACAAATAATATTTAACCTCACTTGCTCAAGTCGAAATAAATGCAAATTAAGACTCGATCAAAGTTACACCGTTACACTGAGGCCAGTTAAACCATTAGTTTAAAGTTTAAATGACATATCTACAAAATAATTCAATGAAAACAACTGCTAATGCATTTTAACCCCCAGCAACCAATAATCATAGCGATAAGCCGCTAATGACTACACGAAATGCAAAAAATCACCAAAATCCTGCAAAATAGACTTCTGAAATTACAAAAGTATTTCATATTTATTTATTTATTTACCAAGTAACGTCATATCACAAGAAAAAAACTGCAACTTCCTTTAGGTCTATCACCAAAGCATTGAAACATGCAAATCCTTCATAACCAACACACAAACTTGCAGAGTCAAAGCGATATTTAGTAATATAAAAGAGTTGAGCTTGTAGTGGTTATTCTTGTTGGATGTGTGATTAAGGGCATGCAGCCTAAGCTATATGTTAAATTCATAAAATCTTTTATATTGCTATCAGAGTTACTTTTCAACAAATCTGCATTGAAGTCTCCTCAGATATAAAACATCAATTTTCTACTATTCAATTTTTCAATGGTTAATTCAAAACTGTTGCAAAACTCTGATATTTTCTGTTTAGGGTGTCTGTAAATTACTCCCACTATACATTTTTGTTATTCCCTAAATCTAGTTGAATCCACATATCTTCACTGTTAGGAATATTTAAATCAAACTCCTTACAAATTGAAATTGATAAAGACTCCTTAATAAACAATCCTACTCCTCCCCATCTTGTAGCTGTGCCTTTGTGGTAAAAATGGTACCCACTTAACTTTGCATTGTATACCTGTCACAATTTAAGTTTGGTTTCACTTATAGCAATGATATCAGGTAAGATATCATAATTTGATAAAAGTTCATTCAATTTATCAAAATTTGCATTTAAGCTTCTTATATTCATGCAAAGCAAAGAAAATTTACACTTTTTGTTAATAATATTGGCTTCGGCCTGTGAGCAGTATTTTGAGTCATCCAAACCAGTATTTAAATCATTTACCGTGTTTCCCCCAAAATAAGACAGGGCTTATATTAATTTTTACTCCAAAATATGGCACTAGGGCTTATTTTCGGGGGATGTATTATTTTGATATATCAAAAAATGAAGTTACAAAGTAAAAATTACGAGATTTTAAATAAACAGAAATTACGAAAAAAGATCTATATTTACTTGCCATTAACATGTTTTTTATTCAGAAACTCATTAACAACAATTTATTCAAGAACATACACCGCATTAAATGATAGGATGGCATACACCGCATTAAAGCAGTTTGAATAAATATAAAAAAAGAATGTTTAACTCTTTCGTCTTTCTGCCGCTCTCAACTAGGGCTTATTTTAAGGGTAGGGCTTATATTAAAATCATCCTCAAAAATCACGCTAGGTCTTATTTTGCGGGTAGGTCTTATTATCGGGGAAATACGGTAGTAAGCTTTTTATCTTGTTGTCTACCTGTAAACATTTAGCTGGGAAAAACGAATTATTTCTGTGATTAATACCAAAGTTTAGTTTGTCATCATTTCTCGTTTCATGTAACAATTGCTTATCATCTAGGGTTTGAAAAGGAAACAATTCACTGTAACAATTTTGGCAGAGGTATGATTCAGTAGAAGAACAAAGAGTGTGAAATTTAAGGGGACTAATGACTGTGCATTTGAGGTGAATCCATCCATCACAAGTTTAAAAATGCGCTAATTTTGTCATAAATAAAGGAGATACTACTGTTCCATTATAGCTCAATCAATAGTAAGCTACGAATTTGATTACCAAAACTAGCGACCACCATCCATATCACATGATTCTAATGCGTTACTTAACAGCAAGCCGAATTTACGTCACTGAAAAAAAGCAAACAAAACCAAATTCTTACGAATTAAAATCTTTTTCAGTTTTTACAGGCTTTTGCCTAGCATTTAACTTTAATGTTACAAAGAATCAACTCTTCTATAGCCTGAAAATACGCTCCATATCTTCGCTATCAGTGTTTTAGTACGCATTTACATGGCGCCGATTTACGATTTTGACGTCCAGCGGTTTGGCTAGCAGCGCGATGACGTCACGTGCAATCCATCAATAGAAATTATACTATCGCAAATAAATCTATGAATAATTAAGACCTGCAAGAAAACCGCAAATGACTTAGCCTACATATAACAATTGTACAGTAGTGTGTCATGAAACTTGTGTAGGTCTAATTCTTGTCAAAACTATTTTTGCAACTGGTACCGTGTTTCCCCCAAAATAAGGCAGGGCTTATATTAATTTTTACTCCAAAATATGGCACTAGGGCTTATTTTCGGGGGATGTATTATTTTGATATATCAAAAAATGAAGTTACAAAGTAAAAATTACGAGATTTTAAATAAACAGAAATTACGAAAAAAGATCTACATTTACTTGCCATTAACATGTATATCAAAATGTATGTACCGGTATACATGTACTTAACATACATGCCATTAACATGTATATCATGTATATCTTTCTGCCACTTGCCATAACTTGCCTTAAGCAATATCTTTCGTCTTTCTGCCGCTCTCAACTAGGGCTTATTTTAAGGGTAGGGCTTACATTAAAATCATCCTCAAAAATCACGCTAGGTCTTATTTTGCGGGTGGGTCTTATTATCGGGGAAACACGGTAGCAAATAGGTCTATCTTCTACTGGAAAGGGAGATACCACTTCAAAAAAATATTCTACTTCATCTGTGGGTAGGAATGTGATTGATTTTCAGAAACAATACAATAAAAAACACATTTTACTTCGGCATGTTTTAGGAGAAAAAAGCAGGCATTGGTAGCAACAAAACGAACACTTCAGAATTGTTTAGTTATTTAGGCCTAACAGTAAGTTTTTCGCCATATTTTCTAGACCTACCTCAAACATAGAATGAAAAATGAAACTAGGAAAACAAATTCTCCTTAAATAATATCAACTGCATGTTAACAGTGAATCTCAGATCTAGTGCTAAAGCATAGTAGCACTGGGACTACTAGGCCAGTAATTGTAATTGTAATTATATTTTATTCACCAAGTTGCCTTGGCCAGGAGACAGCGAAAGGACCTTTCGGTCTTTGAGTCAAGCTGCCACCTGCCTACCTGTCTACCACACACGGCGGAGGCTTCATACTGTCCCTTTAATTGCTGAACGTCAAGCAGGGAAGCTGTGAATACCAATTTTTATAGTCTTTGGTATGACCTGACCGGGAATCGAACCCGAGTCTACCGTTTCAGTAGCAGACGCTCTATCCACTCGACCACTGATCAGTAGAATGAAGCGGTAGACTGAAGTTCGATTCCCGATCGAGTCAAACCAAAGACTATAAAAATTGGTATTCACAGCTTCCCTGCTTGACGTTCAGCAATTAAAGGGACAGTATGAACCAGGGAGTCGAACCCTTTCAAATGACGGTTCGGGTTCAGGTTTAGCTCCGGCTCAAAATATTTTAGCGGTTCAGGTTTGGTTCGGGTTCACTTGAGCACCATTTTCGAGGTTCAGGTTTGGTTCTGGTTCACTCAAAAAAAATATTACTGGTTCAGGTTCGGTTCGGGTTCATTGACTTAAAATTTAACTGTCGTTACTCTTTTCGTCCAGAAAAAAAAAAGGAGAAATTGTTGATCCTGTTGAAGTTCACCACTGCTCTTATTGTCCGTGTACCAGCGTCAGCGGCATCCGGATTTGGAAAAAATATATTCTTACTTTTGTTAGGGGTTCAGGTTCGGTTCGGGTTCACTTGAGCACAATTTTGAGGGTTCAGGTTTGGTTCGGGTTCACTGAAGTAAAATTTTGCTGGTTCAGGTTCGGTTCGGGTTCACCAAAATGAAACGGTTCATTCGGGTTTACGGTTCGGGTTCAGGTTCGGTTCGACACCCTGGTATGATTAAGCCTCCATCGTGGGTGGTAGACAGATGGGCAGGTGCCAGCTTGACTCGAAGACCGAAAGGTCCCTTCGCTGTCTCCTGGCCAAGGCAACTTAATGAATAAAATGTAATTGCAATTACAATAGGCCATTTATTTGTCTCGGGCTGAGTCCAAAAGTCTATCTACTTTAAACTTCCACTAAGCATGCCAATGTTGTTTCAAATTGCAGATTTTTCCTTTTGAGCATCTTATTTTTGTTCACATATTGCTAACCTATTTTATTGAAAGTGAAATGACTCGCCCATGCAGTGGGCTATACTAGGTGCCGTAGATAGTACCGGTAAGCATAAGCTGCCGATATAGGCCTATCGTTTGCCACCCCCCCTAAAATTATACCAGTACCACAGTATAGAGAACATATGTGTTCTCTATAGTCTATACTATGCCAGTACTCCCTACAATCGCGAAAACGATACTGTTTACACTTACTTGATCTGATAGTACTCGCCAGCAATATGACGGATCGCGTTAGCTGTTTTCTGCCTCTATATTCTTTTTTGTTTTTGTGGACACTTTCACGCTCTTATGGCCAAACCCAGACAAACTGAACACCCGCCAAAAAGTAGAGGCTGAATGTCGTCATAATCACCAAGACAATGGAACACTAAATTACCGGTAGCGATTTTTCGAAAACGAAAGGGTTTTTAGACTCATGCTTATGCTGGTGGGTTCAAAACATAGGTGGGCACGGTACTTTGCAAAAGTACCGCGGTACCGGTACTCGGTACTTTGCTAAAATTAGTACCGCGGTACCGGTACCGGTACTTTCAAATTAAAAGTACCGCGGTAGTACCGCGGTACTTTTGCGGTACTTTTTTAAAAATTAAAAGAAAAAAAATTGGACTGATTGACCTCGTTTACTAGATTGTAAATCATCACTTTTAGCAATTTGGTTCGTCTCCGCGACTAGTGCGAACTCTGTAGACCTACAGTTCGTTTTGGAGAAAGTTTGCCGTAGAATAGTAAGCAGTTGCAGTATTAGTATTACTACAATAGTGAGTACAGTACTAGCTCTAGTGATGAAATTGACTCGATAAAGTATCTAACTTATACGAACTACGGTCACCGGGCTTCGTATTGTTGTAGAGCAGGGCTGCCCAATCTTTTTACTAGTACGGGCCACATTTACGGGAGAAAAGTTATTGCGGGCCAAATGCAATTTTACCAAGATTCAACTCCAAAGAATTGCAAGTTTGTTGTACGAAAATCGGTGTTCACTTTGGCCAGTATTTTGGGTATCTGTCCCCAAAAGTAAGTGAAGATAAAAAAAAAAGGTCTTCGCCGCAAATCGGTGTTGATTTCTGTCAGTATTTTGGGTATCTGTCCCCAAAAGTAAGTGAAGACCAAAAAAAAAGGTCTTCGCCGCAAATCAGATCTGATTTCGGGAAAACCAAACAGAAGAGGGTTTTGGTTTAGACCTTTTTATTTGCCAGAAAATGCTCAGTAAGCCTTTCCATGAGGAAATCAACCGCGCAAAAAGACCTTGCGGGCCACACAAAACAGCTTCGTGGGCCAAATGTGGCCCGCGGGCCACGGGTTGGGCAGCCCTGTACTGAAGTATCTTGTGCCCAATAATAACCAAAGAGCAGTCATCTCTAAAGCATCACGTGCGTAAGTTGACACTAAAGGATACTCTGACGATCATCAACTCCCAATTATTGCACAAGTGACATTTACACAAAACTTAGAAATTGGGGGATAAATTGCACTTTTGGCAAAGTGTACTGTTTTGATTTGTTTTTTAGTCGATTCGTTGCTGCAGTTACTTTTTGCATTTCTTATTTAAAGCTAGATGGGAGCTTACCAGTAGCCAGCCTATAAACGAACGACGCATGTAAATGGTGACTTCTAAAAAATCCTTTTGTTTCCCCGTAATGAGAACAATTTCAAAATTACAGCATTTTTTGTTGCTGTTGTATAGCATATTTATTCTCTTGTCACAACACAGCGTTAGACGCTAATTATTGCACAATCCGCACACTTTCATTGTGATATTTACTTCGTGCCTGGAGGAATTTGTACCTGCTTAAGAGTTTTTAGTTTTCCAATGTCCCGTGAATTTCGATTTCTTACCACTGAATTTCTGGCTAGTTCGAAGCCACAAGCAGAGATAATCATCGTAAAGCGCTCAATCCAAGAACGCAACAACGTAACCAGTGTGTGGGTTGAACTCAGATTATGCAATTAGAGTTGTCACAAAAAAGCTTTAGCACTTTTGGCCATGCTTTTGGGGGACTCTCAAGAAGATTCTTTGTCTCTTCTGATTATAAACAAAATGAGCTTTTTGGCTAAAGCCGTTAAAATACAGGGTGAGCCAAAAGTAGGTGGACAGTAAAAAAATTAAGTGTAACATAGTAATAGAAAACAGGTAAAATTAAAACAAATTTTAGTACTAAAATTGTAATTATATACCACAAATAACATAGTTGTAACAAAGTTAAAATGAACAATTCAATTAAAGTAACTGAGGCATAAATTCATTCCATATGCCGTCCACCTACTTTTGGCTCACCCTGTAATTATTTTTTGTTATGTTCAATTTCGGGGGTTCTAAAAGAGGTGCAATCATACAAATTGATTTCTGGGGGATTAATTTGTGGGGTTTCAGGGGAGGTGGCACCCAAAAATTTTTAGAGACAAAACCGTGTTTTTTACTCGACAATTTTGCACAAAAATTAGATTGCGTTGTTTTGCCCTGTAGAACTTATTAGAAGAGCGTACAATGTTTAGGAAGAAAAAAACCTCATCGCGGCCAAAGCCAAAGTGGGGTTGGTGCAGATGAAAGGATTTTTGAGATAATTTTTCTGTATAAGTATTACCGGGTGAAAAAGTTTTGGCCGTATTATACACCGTTTGTGAATGAGAACATCTTCTTCGCCCAACGTTCCAGGCATATTTCAAGTCAAAAGCTAATATAAATGGATGCCGGCAGTAACGTGCAGTAAATTTTTCTTCAAGCATGCCCGTAACCAAAAATCTGCAATGGGGGGGACGTTGCGGGGGTCTGGGGGCGGATCCCCCAACCACCGGAGGCAATTGGGGTCGGAGGCAAGGCCTCCAGCCACCGGAGGCATAGGGTGTAAGGGCGGATCCCCCAGCGCTCGAAAAATTTTTATTTTTTTGGCAAAAATAACTTAATTTTAGGCCTATTTTGATGAAAATCAATGCTATTAATACGTGGCATAAAATTAGCAGTGCAAAAAAATCATTATACCGTACTTGTTGAATAAATGGTTTATGTGGGAGGTAGCTATTGGTAGAATTTCAGTTCTCTTATTTACAAGTTGGTAAATCATAAAATCCTATTTCGGTAGTTTAGTAAACCTCGCAAGAAGTAATCTATTTTAGCTAAATTTTATAGTGAAAGATGTATGCATATATGGGAGCCAATCGAAGGAAGGTCGAGAAAAGTTGTTGAGCATTTTTCAAAAAGCGATCAAATTTGATTACCAATTCTCGGCTATTCTTTATAGTCTTTTTTCTGATTTATAAGTTTTATTTTTGACAAATTAGCTCCCTCCCCCCTTCAATAAACATTTCAAAATATGCTTTAAATAATTTTTTGAATCTATTCTAGAGCAAAAGACAGTATCAGAAGTGCTAACAACGTAGTATTTTTCTTAATCTGCATTTTGGTCGGCAGGCCAATGGGGGTCTATAATCACCACGCGCCCCCTGGCAACGCTATTGCATTCACGCCTGATGTGATGAGTATTCATTGCGTGAGTCGTCTCTTACAATTTTTTCTTAGCGGTTTTGGTTTTGTTTCGCCGGTGCATGAATACTAGTAATCAGTAGCGTAGCCAGGGGGGGGGGCGGGGGGGCTATAGCCCCCCCCATTGGCCTGCCGACCAAAATGCAGAATAAGGAAAATACCACGTTTTTAGCACTTCTCAGACTCTCTTTTGCACTGGATTGGACTAAAAAATGATTTAAAGCATAGTTTGAAACGTTTATTTAGGGGGGGGGGCTAATGAACTGCCGAACAAAATGCAGAATAGGAAAAACATCACATTTTTTAGCACTTCTAAGACTGTGTGTTTGCTCTGGATTAGACTATTTTGAAACGTTTATTTAGGGGGGGGCTAATGAACTGCCGAACAAAATGCAGAATAGGAAAAACATCACGTTTTTAGCACTTCTAAGACTGTGTGTTTGCACTGGATTGGACTAAAAAATGATTTGAAGCATTGTTTGAAACGTTTATTTAGGGGGGGCTAATAGATTGCCGACCAAAATGCAGAATAAGGAAAATACCACGTTTTTAGCCAGTAGCGTAGCCAGGGGGGCGGGGAGCTATAGCCCCCCCATTGACATGTCGACCAAAATGCAGAATGGGAAAAACGCTGCATTTTTAGCACTTTTGAGACTTTTTTATGCTCTGGAGTGGACTAAATAGTGATTTAAAACATCTTTTGAAACACATGTTCAGGGGGGGGGCTAATTTGTGAAAAATAAAACCAACAAATAAATGAAAACTTTGGAAAATGGTAAGAAATAAGCAATCAAATTTGATCGCAGGTGTAAAAATGCTGAACATAGGTATCATCAACAAATATACTATAAACTAAGGAATAGGGGAGGGGGGCTATTCAGTATTTGTTAATTACCAATCATTTCTCTCAAATCTCTTTTCATTAACCCCCCCCCCAATTATTTTCCCCTCTAAACAAGAGAACTAGCATTTTACCATTAGCCACCTCCTAAATAGCCCATTTATGCCACCCGTTTAATCTTGTTTGCACTGCCAATTTCTAAGCCACGTTTTAAAAGCGTTATTATTTAATCAAAATAGCCCTAAAATGAAGTTATTTTTGCAAAAAAAATGCAAAATTTTCGAGCGCTGGAGGCTCCGCCCCCAGACCCCCGTGCCTCCGGCGGCTGGGGGCTTTGCCCCCAAACCCCCAGCCTCCGGCGGCTGGGGGCTTCGCCCCCAGACCCCCATTGGCCTCCGGCAGCTGGGGGCTCCGCCCCCAAACCCCCAAAACAGCCCCCCCCATTGCGAATTTCTGGCTACGCGCCTGCTAGTAATGCATTATTTTGACATTGCAAGAAAACGTCAATTTTTCAAATCGGCCAGCAAACTGCAAACGCTAAGTCCCTGCGGTGGTTGTAGCGAGTAAGACCAACAATTAAACACTAAATTAAGAAAAAAGATTGGTTGTTAATCCAATTTATTTGCAAGCACTTTTACAACGTTTCAAGTTTTTAATGGTACCTACGTTCTTAAAATCCGTACTAAAAAATAAAAAAAAACTAAAGTACCGGAACGGTACCGCGGTACTTTGCTATTTTTTGGCGGTACCGGTACCGGTACCACAAAAGTACCGACGGTACCGGTACCAAGAAAGTACCGCGGTACCGGTACCGCGGTACTTTAGTACCGCGGTACTGCCCACCTATGGTTCAAAATCAATTAACGCTGTTTTTGAAATAATTTTCCAACGCCATTATAGCCCGCCTTTAAGGCTGAGAAAAGCCATATTTTAAGATTTTCCTCCATTTTCAGCCAATGCATTTCATTCAGCCAACACAAATTTGGCTGAGTTTTCGCGCCAAAAATATGCCTGAACGTCACAGAAAAACCCTTCTATTGAAAAGTGTGGTATTCGGTTTAATTCCATAGTTAAATAGGCACAAAAAACGTCACAATGGAGTGACAGTCAGTTTTAGAAGGTTTTGAGAAAAATGGCGGAGAGATTTAGAAAAAGCAGAACGGAAAGAAGAAAGACAAGCAAAGTAGGCAAACATTACTGTACATTTAACCCTACCGCACAAATAGAGTAACAATCGTTTTTTCAAATGTTATGAGAAAAATGGCGGAGAAATTTAGAGAAAGCAGAACCGAAAGAAGACAAACAAAGTAGGCTAACATTGCTGTAGATTTAACCCTACCTTACAATTAGAGTAACAATCGGTTTTTGGAAAGGTTTGAGAAAAATGGCGGAGAAATTTAAGAGAAAGCACTGAGCAGAACCGAATGAAGAAAGACAAGCAAAGCTGGCTAACATTGATGTAGATTTAACCCTATCTTACAATTCGATAAGTAAATACACTTGTTTAATTTCATTTAGGCCTAGACCTATCAGTCCAGTACGCCTAGGCTATACACTTGAAAAAAAATTTTTTCTCAAATAGATTACGGTAAGCTGGGCATAGTAGACATAGATTTAGGGTACCATAACATTAGCTAATAAGTTACGTTACCGGTAAGCTTACTACCCATTGCGTACCGGTAAGCAGGTAAGTTTAGTTTATATTGGATGGAATGTAAGCTAGCATGGAGTAAAGTAGTGGTACCACAGGCGTTTTCTTTGATATGGTACAATGTCGCATCAGAATGATAAACTAGGCCCACTGCTATAGTTGGGCTTATCTGGTTTTTACAATTTTGTTGAAGTCTGCCGATTTGGCTGTAGTACCATTGGTTTTCTTGATTTATTAAGTTTTGGAGGTAGGCCACGATTAGCTTAGACTAATTTAATTGGCCAAGGCTTCGGTCTAGGCCTACAGGTGCAGCAAAATTAAAAGACTGTGGCCAGCACTTAACTGCTTAAAATGATGTAGTAGAGTTCATCTAATTCGTCATAGCTAAATTCGTCAGTTCACTTAGTTCACCACATTTTTGTCAGTGCAAGCAAAATTCTTATCTTTGGCATGCATTCCAGTTTGTCCAATTTGTCAGTTTGCTTAATTTGTCACATTTTTGTATCCCCAAAAACTTTTTGCTTGGCTTATTTGTCATTTGCAGATTCGATTCCATGCTCTAGCAATATTCACAGCTTTGATTGCAGGTGCAGGGGGGATTGATTCACGAAGTCTCAGTGGTTAGTTTAACTCGTGTAAGATTTCAAACAAACAAAGAGTCCTTATGGGATTAATAGTCTACAGTAAAACGTTGCTGCAGCAACACAAAAAAATGAAATGCAAGGCGCATTTCAACTACAGAACATTAACTATCAGCTAATAGGCTAGAAGAGTTTAAACAGAGTAGGCTAGGCCTACAGTAATTATAGAGATTAAGTGTGGAAAAGGAGCAACTACAGTTTGAATAGTTAAGATTAGAAATTAACAATATAAGTGCACTTTCTGCATTTCATTTGAGGATAAGTGAAGTTAAGTGAAGTTAAAGAAAATCAATGTCAAATAAAAGATCTAATTACGTAAGCTTATGTTGCTTTATATTCAGTAATAAATGCGCATTATATTCATCAATTTATGTTGCAAACTACATTAACAGCAAAATTAGAGCCTAGTAAACAAGCGGTTATGGAGTTTTTACCTGTTTGCAATAATTTGTCAGTTTGCCTCGGTTGTCGCTTTTTTCTAATCCCCTTGAGGTGACAAATTAGGCAAATTCTACTTGATTAGATTGGGGATGCTTTTGCAGCTGTGCCAGTAACCAGACACATCCTATACAACAGACTCTTACAAGCTATTAAGGCATGTCCACTGTGTTTTTAAATGATAGCACAATTTTACAATGACAGTGAATTAGTAGGCTTATTTGAATAATGTTTTTTGTAAAATAATTTCTTGTAAATTCTGCATGACATGATTTTCAAATCTCAAAGTTTTGCTGCTGTTGTTTTTATTGATTAATTGGTTTGAATGTAGTTACAAAAAACTTGCAAAAAATAATAATTTATGACTTATAGTGAGAATGCGGGGTTAAAAGAACAAGTGCTAGGCATATGTTGCAGCATAGACTTTTTATTGGTAGACTGGAAACTGACACGTGGAGAAAGAGAGAAAAGCATTAAAGAAAAAAAGTTTGCTCTTGTTGCAAAGTTTTTTGCAGTCTCATGCATTTGAGTGGACATATTCTTAGAGCGAGTGAACCGAGAAGAAAAAAAGTCATGCTGATTAGACAAATTGGCATATTCCAGAATAATAAGACTGTGAAGAAAAAAAAAGACAAAACTGTCAGTTTCCAGCTTACTAATAGTCTATGGCAGCAGTGGTGTAGACGTAGTCGACCAGTTGTCATGTGTTGATTGAATAGTCTGTTTATTTTGCTGGATTACTTTCAGAAGTATCTACTTAAGTACTTTTATAAGGACTACTTTTGTACTTGGCAGTGGCTATTTTGGCACTGGTGGCAAAATAACCCATAGCCTATTTTGCCACCAGCGCCAAAATAACCCTAACCCTAACAGAACAAAAACACTTAATTTTTACTTTTACTCAAGAACTTTTTTAATCAGTACTTTGTATATACTTTACTTAAAGTAGCTTTTTTGGCAGTAACAAAACTTTCACTTGATTACAATTTTTGAAAACTTTTTACACCACTGATGACCACTTTGGAAATTCAAGGCAGAGCAGCATTATGGTCTTCCCCAAGGCTCATGTTTCTTTCTTAGTCGGTTTACATTTTAGTTGAATGACTTTTGTGCGGATCTCCTTGTGAATGAAAGCAATGCTGGTATTCAACTATTTCTATTTGTAGATGACTGTTCCATTTTGTGCTGTAACAAATCAAAAAAAATGTTTCTCTAGTGGGCAATTCCAAATGTGAGTAATGAGACATTTTGACTGCTTTTTTATTTAAAAAAATAAATAAATTAAGTAAAAAAGCAGTAATGTAGAGTTTGAACATTGGTAGTAAGAACATGAGTTTGCACTACTAAATGAATTTTAATTTCATTTATATTCCAAAAATAAAATAAAATTCTGTAATTAACCAAAGAGGGCACAAATTAGAAAAATCGCATCTGTCAAATTCAAAAGTGTGCTCTTTGGCTGAGTGAATTTTTTTCCACTTTAAATATATGATGCATTGACTATCAAGTTAATGTTAGCATATCTTATTTTTGCTTTATCCAAGTAGCCATGTTTCCAGTAACCTAGTGATATTTTTAAAGCTGGCCATTGTGACTATTGGGACATTCTATTTGTGACTAATGGGACAATTATTTTTTTGGTATTATATTTCACCCTTGTTTGCATCAAAAAGTAATCTTAGAAATATACAAGTAATGTTTTATTATGCTCTGACTTCTACTTGATGCTACATACCTTATATTGTTAGTAAGGTGATTCTGCATGGAACTTCTACGTCATACAAAACGTTTTCACATAAATTTCTCACACTTTCTCAATTTTTTTTCATTCTATGTTGATTTGTCAATTCGTTTTTGTTTTGATTATGTGGTGATAAGAAACACTACTACCAGCCTACTGATTAATTTAATAGGTTTGGATTTTTACCAGTATCATATATGCAACACTACAAATCAAATCTAAATTTGCAGACATGCTTTCGTGTGATTGTCAGGAATAAAGTAGGCACAAAAAGGTTTGTTTGGGTTCTAAATTTGGAAGTGTTTACTGCAGTAGTCGGTTTCTGCTGCATCGGCAGCCCGTTATATTGCTTTTTTTCACTAATTTGACGTAAGTATGGCACTTTGACGCATTGAATATGTAGCCCCAGTGGTGTAGTGGTAAGGCCATGCGTCTGCCAAATCTTACATTTGGGTTTGATTTGTGCCACTGGCGTTCTGCCAGTCTTGCAATTCAATAGATTCATGCTATTTTCTATTATTCTTTTTCTTCAGAACCTTGCATTAGAGTTAGAGTTTGGGCAGCAATGCCAGCCTGGGAGATAGCAAATCAACTTGCAAAAAGAAACGACCAGTTCAACATTTATTTCATGTAGGAAACCAAGCCGGTGCCCTAGATACTGCCTCTTAATTTAGCAAATTTTTATCTCTCAATCTTGTGACACTCTGGATGTTTGGATTTCCAAATTAAATAAGCATCAGAAACTTACATGGCTTTTGTATTTTGACTTTCTGCCCATCAACATTAACACTTAAACAATGTTTTGAATCAGGTGATTGCCTTGAAATATCATTCCTACCAGTTTCACAAAAAACTGACTCTGTTTACTAGCATTCTTGCAGTCACTATCAAGCTCTCAAGCTCCATGCATGATTTAAAGTAGCTAAAGAGCAGTGATACACCATGGTAGATTGCTAGAAGTTACAAATATCCACATTATTCTTAGCAGTTGCTTTCCTCTTTCTGGTTAAATGAGGACTAAAGGCAAAATCAGTTGAGGAGTTAGGGAAATTCTTGTAGGTTGGTGTTGACTTCATCCTTTTTGACCAAGTCGCTCCTGAAATATTCAACTTTAAACATAATATAGGGGCCTTTTTAACTTTAAATTTTTTGGGGCAATTCTGGCATTGACAACATTGGCATGCCACCCCAGTTCTATCCTAATGACAGTGCCACAATTAGGCTTACTGAATTGTGCTAATCAGTTTGAACTTGTCAGCAGAACAGATCAGAGTTGGAAAAATGAGTAGACCGTGCAGGTGCCAAGCGATCGTAGTAAAAATCATGCTCTCAGTAAGTTTCAGTCCAAATCATTGACTAGCAGTAAGACTATTTATTACTACACTACCAAATCATAGCTGGTAATAACACCACCAGTATCTGAATAAGCCTGCCATATTTGCTTGTTTAAGGTGAATTTTCACAGTATCCGTTTTTCGTCCGTTTTTGCTTTTTCTGAAAAAGTACTTTTTCATTCGCATTTTTATCTGTCCGTATCCGCACTAAGTAGACTGTTATATATAGATAAAAATTTTGTTCAAAAATTTTGTGTACGGACGATAAGAGCGATATTTCAAGATAGAGCTGTACCCTTTTACAAAAAAATTTTTTCGGAAAACTTTTGTCCAGTATCTGACTGTCTGGTTAGTGTACCGGTAGATATGGACTTATAAAAATGAGGATGAAAAATTGCATACTTTTTTGCATAGAAGCAAAAACGTAAAAAAACTGACGAAAAACGGATCCTATATAAATCCACCTTTCGTGACCATAGAATAGACTTCTCACAGCATATTGCAAACAATGACCTACTAGCTTTGCTTTTACTTGTTTTTAGATGTTTGTTCTACAATTTGACAGCTTGATTTTTACTGAGATCGCTTGGCTACTGTACAGTCTACTCTATATACCACTTGAGATCTGTTCTACTGTGACAAGATCAAACTGATTAGTGTGCAGAAAAATGACTCAATGCAAAATATTAATTGCGGCATTGCCTTAGAATAAAATTAGAATGGCGTTGCCAATGTTATCAAAGTCAGGATTGCGAGTATAAATTAAAACCATGGAGGGCCCTCCATCATGTTTGAAATACAATATCCCAGGAACGACTGAGTCAAAAAGGATGGAGTCAATGCCAATCTAATCTAAATTAATTTTGTTTAAATTGTATATTTACTTGAAGTGCTATTGCAATGTGACTAATGAGACATTTGTGACTAGCAGGACAAAACATTTTAGTAAAATCCATCTGTTGCTATAAATTTTTTTAATTATTGTTGTCTGGTATGTTAACTCTTTGAAGGGTTATTGATTATCCCAAAATAACAAACTTTTCTTTTCAATGATTTTTATGAAAAAAAATTTTGTAAAAAAATTGTGACTTACTGGACATTGTTTTTGGTCTCCTTGAAAATTCTAAACTTTGTAGTTGCTTGTTGTTGTTGCGCATAATTGTTCTCCTGTCACCGGACAGTGTCAGATGCTAAGTTATTGGATGATCCGCACACTTTTCATTACCAGGACTACTTTGTGATTGGAGGAATCTGACCTGCTTAGGGGTTCCCTGATGATCCAATGTTCCTGTGGATTTCTTCAAATTCTTGTCCACTGAATTTGCTGCTTGTTTGAAGCCACCTAGCAGAAATAATCATCGTAAAGCGTCTTGTCCAAGGACGCAACAACGTGGCCAGGGTGTGGGTTGAACCCAGATTATTCGATCAGGGTCGTTGTAAAAATGACACCTTTACCCATTCAGCCACGCTGCCAACTAAATGGCATTGTATTTGATGGCATTGTAAAAATGGCATTGGCATTGTATCCTACAAAATGGCATTGTAAAAATAGCATTGGCATTGTGTCCTACAAAATGGCGTTGTATTTGATGGCATTGTAAAAATGGCATTGGCATTGTATCTTAAAAAATGGCATTATAAAAATAGCATTGGCATTGTATCCTACAAAATGGCATTGTATTTGATGGCTTTTATACAACAAATTTCAAAGAGAAAAGTAGTTTCAAACATTAAACTTGTTTATACTTGAAAACATGCAATTAAAGCAAATTTTAGGTTGGTCAAATACACATTTGTTTTTTTTTCGAAAAATGAAAATGCACTGTTGGTTTCATTTCAGGATCGTAAGAATTATCTTTTGAAACTTCAATCTCATAAAAATGTTTTTTTCAAGAAAGTTTATGGTATAAATAACCAGAAAAAAATCATTTTTAGTTCAAAATGTCAAACTTTATTGTTGTAGTACAGTAAGACATTTAACTTGGAATTGCCCTAGACATGATTTAGAATCTTTGTTTTCCATCAAAAAATGGTTCTCCAAATGGAGAATGATTGTAAATTGTAGTATTTACAAAACTGCAGTTATTTGCTTCAATACACCTACATTTGACTTTACAGTAATTCCTTTACAAAATAAAATTTGGCTATAAAACAATACAAGCAGTAAATGAAACAAAAGTAATGGGTTTGATTCTTGACAACAGACTTAAATTTATCAGTCACAGTGAGATGATATACAACGGATTGTGCTCTAGGTGGGTAAATATCTGCAAATGTGCAAATAAAAAGTGGAGTTTATGCCAAGGAACTCTTGTTTTCTTGGTAAAAACTTTTTTATTGCCATGTTTATGTTATGAAAGTATTGTATGGACGGATGAGAAAAAGATACAAAAAACAAACAAGAAATTGTTTTACCTTGTATGTAAGCAAAACTGCTATTGGAGATGTGTTTAATGTTGATGGTATAATCGGCGAACTAATACTATTAACTGTTTGGTTAGTATTTGGCTTACATCTTTTGTATTTGGCTTAATTTGTAATGTCACGAAGATCAAGATTGCTTGTGCAACTTGCCAACAGCAAGAAAAAGAACGAAAATTTAGCAGGTAAAATTTTGATAATTTCTTGATTGTGTTGTAATGTGTTGTAAATAGCTTACAGCACTCCTCCAAATCCGTTAGCTAAAATATATCTGCATTTTAACTTACTGCATCAGTACGTCAAATTATTAAATCGATTTGAAATAATAATAACAGCCTGGTTATGAATTCTTTGATTTCTTTTTTTTTTATTGCTATGAATTGACATAAAAGTGGTCATATAAAGGCAATAGGCAGCATGCATTTTTTTTGCAGTTGAATAAAAACCAAAAAAATTAATAATTTTATCTAGAAAAAATATACCTGATGTTTTCTTGATTTTGTCCTCCATAATTATTTTAAGCTGGCTCTGCTTCTGTTAATATATCACCGCATTTTGCTTGTGCAGGTGGCATTTTTCAATCAAATATCTTGCAGGTGTTAGCAATATCATGAGCAGGTGTTAATTCAGGGTAGTAATAGAGGGTGAAGGTTAACAAAAATACAAATTTTAATTTTTATTGATGTTGGTTTTGTATTTTTATAACCTAATCATCATCATCAGATGTTGGATCCGGTATTGTCTCCATCGACGGAGTTGGCCAGATTTCGTATAATTATTGTCTTCACCACGCCTCGCCATTTTGTTCGATCACATGCATCCTCTTTCACCAGTCCATTTTTCTTTATCTCATTATGTACTAGCTTTTTCCACGTTTGTTTTGGTCTTCCTCTACTACCGCTCTCTTCAAATTCAAAGCCTTTGTTGCTGTAAAATGGGGTTACTTGAACCATATTTCAAGTTCACTAACTCATCACTTTTGATCCACAATAGATATACAGAAAGTTAAAACTGTAAAAGTAAAGACATGATGCAAAGTTGAAAACAAGTGAAAAAAATTTAATTTTTTATTTGTTTTCTTGTATGTTTTTAAAAAAAACCTAGGTGGCCTAAGTAACCACATTATGGGGAGACCTGGACCACTAACGCTTTTTGGCAAAATAATTCAAGATACACCCTAGTGTAGTTACTATGGCCATCTGAAGCTTTTTAAAAAAATGTTTTAGCATACCTACCAGAACAATAAAAGACTGTGGCTTGAAAAAGGTCTTCAATAATCTTGCTTTTTGACTAATTACTAAACGAAATGGTGTACTGTACTCTAGTTATAATAACTGTCATACCATGATTTACTACGAAGCAACAAAAGCATTATGGCAATTAATTATGAAAGTTGTTATTTACACCTTACAAAATACACCAGAATGCGGTACATTGACACCTTAAGAAAAAATATATTAATTAATAAATCACACAATTTATTCCTGAAAAGAATTGAACATAAGCCAGAGCACATTAGAAACTTATTTTATTGCAGCATCTCTTCGTGATGATCCACTTTTAATGGCCTTAATGTCTTTTTTTAGTTGGTTATTGTCAAAATCCATATATCTTCTTGGACCTGGCTTTTGCTTATGAAAGTGAGGCATTTTTCAATACTTTATGACTTAGTCTATACACAATACCATTACCTAGTGATATTTTACCACAGCTAAAATGAGCAAGCTTGTAATTACAGTGTATCAGCTTGTGTCATTAACACAAAAACATAAGTAAATTTTAGAAATTTTATGATGTATTTAATTGGCCCAAGTTTCAGCAAAGGTCCACGTAACCACATTTTTGCAAAAAAAATGAAAAACTATAGAAATGGTGGCGAACCATTGCAAAAGCAACACTAAATTAAATATCCCAAAGTTTCAACTAAAAGAGGAGATCATAGGCTTTAGTTTTGGAAAGTGTCAAACTAGCAACTTTTTTGTGGCCACTAGAAGCCTACCCATTTTGAAATTCATAAAAACGTGCATTTTTCACACACAAGGTTGTACTGCCAGTAGCTTATTCGAGGTTTGTGACACCACAATGTCACAAATTGCTAAAGAAGGTCTTCATAGTGCCCGAACATAATCCATAAAAATTTGTTCCTAAACGTGTTAAGAAAAAGTGGAAATGGATGTTGAACTTTTTTCCCCAGAAATGGTCCAAGTTGCCCACAATGTTCAAGTAACCCCATTTTACGGTATCACATTTTCATCTTTTCTCAAAACATGACTGTTCCACCACATACTACATCCTGTCTAAAGATTGCTTTATGCCCAACATGTCCAGCAACTCCTCGCTCTTTTTTCGATCTAGTAGCTTCAAACCACACACCACTTGAATCATCACTCTTTCTGTTCTTCTCAGAATTGCCAACTCTTTTTCTCTCATGCACCATGCTTCACTTCCATACAACATAGCTGATCTTACAACTTTTGTAAACCTTCTCTTTCATCTTTAATGAAAACCTACTGCATTTGAGTATTTTGCTGCATTTCCTGAGCTTCATCCAACCAATTCTTGTTCTAGCTGTTACCGCTGTTTCGCACCCACCATTTGCATTCAATCTGTCACATAGATAAGAGAACTTGCGTACAGTTTCCACTCCATCACACAGTTTTTCATTTGGTCCCTTGAAGTTCTTTACCACGCTTCTGCATTTCTTACTAACACAATTTTTATTTAAATAAACTGCAACTTTCTTCTTATCCATGTGTCTTGCGTGGACTCATTTACCACATGCTGTACATAACACCAAGTTTGGCATAACTCTTGTTCCACACATGCCACAAGAAACAATCTTACTGCCCAACGTTTCTTCCTTCATCCCACTCAGAGCAACGTTATCTTTCTTTTGTTTGTCTTTTTAAACCACGTGTTTGCCACGCATAATTCTCTTTTATCACAAAACTCAAGTAGCATTCTTTCTTTCGCATTTCTCATACCTATTCCATTTCCTTCGTGAACACCTTCAAAGCCTTCTACCTCTTCACCAACATGCCCATTAAAATCTCCAAGTCCAAATACCACTTCACTTGGATTTTGTAGCTTGTATTCGCCTGCCAATTTGTCATAGAGCCTGCGCTTCTCTTCCAGTGGCCTCCCTGCTTGTGGTCCATACACTGCTATTACTCGAATCACTTGCTCTCCAAACGCTAACTCTACTACCATAACTCTGTTATTTTTTCTCTGGACATCTACCACCTTCTCTCATAGCTCTTCTTTTACCCAAATTAACTGATCAGTGGTCGAGTGGATAGAGCGTCTGCTACTGAAACGGTAGACTCAGGTTCGATTCCCGGTCAGGTCATACCAAAGACTATAAAAATTGGTATTCACAGCTTCCCTGCTTGACGTTCAGCAATTAAAGGGACAGTATGAAGCCTCCGCCGTGTGTGGTAGACAGGTGGGCAGGTGGCAGCTTGACTCAAAGACCAAAAGGTCCTTTCGCTGTCTCCTGGCCAAGGCAACTTGGTGAATAAAATGTAATTACAATTACAAATTCCAACCCCTTCGATACCAGAGCTGTTTCCAGACTACCACAATTTATAACTTTGTCTAAAAATCAGAGAAATCAAGTACTTTTGTTGTTCCACCTTACTTCTTGTAAGCCGCATACATCCACTTTTGAATCCTCTTTCTCAACTTTTCACATACCTCCACACCTCTTCCACAAAAACTTCCCACATTTCAACTTCCAAGTCTAGTAGGAGAATATTGCTAGTAGGAGAATGTACAAAGACTTCCCACATTTCAACTTCCAAGTCTAGTAGGAGAATGTTGCTGATTTCTTGAACAAGCGCCTCTACCTAAAGCTCGAGCTCCCCAGGTAGCACATTGATGATCAGTGGTAACCCTTGAGTGACTACTCAAGACAGCCTGCCCAAAGGGCTGACTCTCTTCTACGCTGCTATGTTTCACTTGTTTATTTTCCATTGTACCATACATTTTTCAAGCAAAATTTTTAGGTAGAGCATGCCCTTGCTTAACTCCAATCGTAATTTTAAGACATGAGTGGCTTCGAGACGCAAGTCTCTCCCACAGTTTTCTAACGTGGTACAAAACTATACTGACATAGTTTAGCTGACCAGCCGAGGCTGTTATCGTAAGATGGGACTAGTACCCATATGACAGCAATTGGTATTTGCAGCAAGTCCTGAGTATTTAAGTCTCGCATATAAGTACATGAGCAGTTGCCATAAGTACAACGGTACTAATTGTCTGCACATACCTACCACACATTCTTAAAACCTAACTTGTTGAAAAGAAACGTAATAATTTTTAGGCTAGATTTTACGCTGCATATTATGCATTATTATTTGTGGCTTTTTTTAAATGGCAAAAACATACATAAACCTCAGTAATGTTTAAAATACAACAATCTAATATGAGTACCTGCAACAGTGGTTTTCAATCTGTGAGCAATTAAAGTATTTTGCAGAGGGCCACGGAGCTATTTGAAAACTTACCTATTTAGTTCAAAACAGCTGCATTTGTGCAAAACTTGCTCATTTTATTTGGCTTAATCTCAACAAAGCTAAATTATTAAACCATAAGTGATTTTTCTGAGCACTTTACTGGCTGTGCAGCTACAGTACTACCTGCAGCCAACTAGCTTCTAAGACCAGCTTTAGATATGTTGATTTCGAAGATATTTTGGAGCTGAATAGTTCAGTGTAATAGTAGCGAAAAGCACTTTTAAATTTTTTACTTCTTAAACGTTGAATTTATCATATTTAAGCTTTGGGTGGTAAAATGTTTGAGGTTTTTGGGATTAGTCTTGGCTAGAAATTCTCTTTCTATGTTTATAATCAATTGAGCAATCAATATGTATTTAAAAGGATTTTCCTGATTTAACAAGTTAAAAGCTAAAATAGATAAATATGGAGTGTAATGAATAAAACATTAGTAATACTAAAAATAATGTCCAAATAAGACAAAATAAGGTATAAATGATGATAAAAAGAGTATTTTAAAACATTTTTTGATTTAATTGCGTTTTTATTTTACTCACTACTTGTATTTTACAATGGCCACAACTAAAATAAAGTATTCATTTAAAATTGAATGTCTTACTAATCGTTTCTTCAAAACTTTTGGACGCGCAGGCATTTTTAGAATCAAAAACGCCCATGTTGCCCTGCTAGAGGTAAACCTTATCAGATTTGCCTGAAAAAAAATTTTGAGGGGTTTTTACACAAAATCACCACAGAAAAAAAAGTGAGCTGTTTTCGCGCACCTCGGGGCACCTGCAACACCCTACCCCTTATGTCTTTGGCCAAGACCCTCTAAACTCTCTGCTTTGATGTTTCCTCACTTTCTAACAGTGCCATTTTAAATTGCCTCACTTTCTAACAGTGCCATTTTAAATTCTAACAGTGCCATCTATTTCATGTTTCCTCACTTTCTAACAGTGCCATTTTAAACTTCCAATGGGTACCCGGTCCTGTTGGTATGCCTGGAAATAAGCATGCTGATTCTCTTCCAAACCTGGAGCCCCCTTGCCTACTGCGATGTTCCCTTGCCCCTCTTCCCTGCTATTGCCAAAACCTGTTACACCCAGTATCACACATAAAGACATCACATTTCCTCATTTCCCCCATCGCAACTGTCCCGTTTCAATGCAGTAGTTTTTCCGGAGGAATTGGTCTTCTCACACCCCATATGCTTTGAGCCTTCCACTTTCGCTTCCATGGTCAAAACCGCTTGTTAATTGTTGTAAGTCAGTCATAAGAAAAACTTTTCCTGCAGCACCTGTGGACACCTTCTGCAAGATCTTGATCATATCTTCCTTGACTGTCTTGCCTCTGAGTCTCTATGCAAATCTATCTTTGACTCTGTAGTCTGCACCCTGGCAAGTGGCTCAACTGTTTAGTCTCTGCAAAGTTCCTTTGCTTCTCCATCCCTTGGAAGGGATTGGGTAGCACGCAGAGCTGGGCGTTTAAAAAAAACATCGTAAAGCGTCAGCGCAAATTCCGCAACCAAAATATTTCTAGTTTAAAGCACAAGCGCAAATTCTGCAACCAAAAAATTTTAAGCTCGAAGCGCAAATTTCGCAACCAAAATTTTTTAGGGTTAAAGCGCAAGCGCAAATTCCGCAACCAAAATTTTTTTAGCTTAAAGCTCTAGCGCAAATTCCGCAACCAAAATTTTTAAGCTTAAAGCGCAAATGCGAATTTCGCAACCAAAATCTTAAAAGCTTAAAGAGCAATTGCAAATTCCGTAACGAAAATTCTAAACGTTTTAAAGCGCAAACACAAATTCTGCAACCCAAAATTGAAAATAGTGTAGTGCAACTACGAATTGATTGCTTGAGAAGCGCACACAAATTTCGCTATTTAACCAATTCATGCCTACAGTACCCTATTAGGGTATCATTCTAAAATTGCGTTATCTAATGATTTAACGCTTCAAAGTGCTACTTGTTTACATAACAATGGAGATTAGATAGCTGAATTACTGCTTGCCACGTGTTAGTTCGAAATTTTGCTGAGTTTCAGTTTTAGAGACAATTAACTTTCAGAAGACAGAAAAATGAGTAAAAGCAATTCTCGAAAAGATGGGTAAGCAATTATTTTAGTTAAATTTATATTAAAAACGTAATTTTTAATTTAGTCGTGTAGAATAATCATTGTAGATACGTAAGTAATGATAAAATAGTAAAAATTGGTTTAGCGAAAGTAAATATGGTAATATTGCTTTGATACCCTATTAGGGTATTGTAGGCACGAAAGCCTATATTAACATTCTTAGTATGGTAAGTAATTTTGATAGTTGTTCTTCCTGAAACGAGTTGATAAATTTAACTTGATTAATTTTTAGGTGTCATAATTACATTAAGGAATGCTTCAATACCGTATAATGGTGTGTTGTTGTGGAGGGTCTCATAATGACGTCATAATCGCATGGAGGCTACCATGAAATAATTATAAGATTGTTTTTACGGAAATGGTTTGATAAAAATTTTCGGTATCACAATTGGATTAGAGAACGCTCCAATATCATAATTATGATGGGAGTGTAGGGGGTCACGATGATAATGTAGTCGTATAGGATGGGGTTAATCAAAAACGTCTTGATACATGTCATAAAAGGATATATGTTTAAAATTACTCAAAAACTTACAAGGTATTGTCATACTCCTCAATGTATCATTATTGATGTAAGATATTTGAAACCATTTTTGGAATTATTGCCAACAGTAATCGAGTTTAATTTCCATTATCAGATATTTCTAGATGCCTGTTAATGAAAGGTGTAGCATCAGTCACTGATGATTTGTCGGACTTCACCTACTTATTCAATTGTTGTTTTTGTTGGATTTTCAAAGAGGCAAATATTTTTAACTGTGGTAGGTGACCATTTAAATCCGAATAATTTGTTATCATTTGCATAATTATACATTGCAAGATTCTTCCCAAGGTAAAAACATTTCTTCCCATAGTTAATTTTTTAGGAACATAGTTACTGGTTTTAGCGCCAAATGTAATGCTTATTTAAATGTCTCTTTTTTATTTAGGGCGAAACAGAAAACTTGGAATGCAAACGAAATTATCCAAATGCTGGAAGATGATGAGCATTATTTGAATGCTGATATATTTTTAACACCTCCAAATGGGGGTATGTGCTCAGATGAGGATAGTGATGGTGAGGAAACGGCTTCTGCTAACCATCTTTCTGGCCTACAGTTGTCAGCGCAAGCACAATACAGAGTCAATTATGGACATGCTATTGTTGACAGGATGTTGGAAGAAGAAGACACTTTGGAACCTGACCATGAAGTCAGTGCAAATAATCATCCATGTGTAGGTGCTAATAATACTATGGAGAAAATCGTCGACCCGTTTCTTCTAGTACCGTAGCAAACAGAAGCCACGTGGGACAAAAGAGATTTATCGACAGGATGTTTTTCTAATCCACCCCCCCAAAAAAGTATTTCAGGAATATTTATCTCCAACTGGTATATTTGATTTATTTTTTGACGATGAAGTGGTACAATATCTTGTGGATATGACAAACCTTTATGCTCACCGAGATAAAGGCAAACATTCGTTTAACATTAGTCGATCTGAGATGCGTCTTATTATCGCTATTTTATTGCTTTTCTGATACAATGTGCTTCCTCGTCGAAAGATGTATTGGGAAAATAGTGACGATGTTAAAAACGAATCTGTTTCCAATGCAATGTCACGAAACAGATTTGAAGAGATCATATTAATGTTGCACTGCTGTGACAACAAACAGCTTGATCCGGATGACAAAATGTCTAAGGTGAGACCCCTATATAATGTGATCAACCAACGCTGTCTTCTATTCTCTTCTGACTTGTCATTTGTTTGTGTCGATGAATCCATGATACCATACTATGGACGACATTGCAGTAAACAACGGATTGTGGGCAAACCAGTTCGTATGGGCTACAAAATGTAGGTGCTGGCACAAAGTAACGGCTATGTGCTTCAGTTTGACCCTTATCAGGGGGCAAAAGGAAAAAATCCGACTTGAAAATCAGCAACATCTTGGGGTCTTGGTGAACAGGTAGTTGTAGAGCTTTTGTGTCCGCTTCCACGAGAAGGAGCCTATCGTGTATTTTGTGATAATTTTTTCTCTTCTGTTCGACTTTTTTGTCATCTTTGTGATCAAAATGTGAAAATAACTGGTACAATCAGAAGCAACCGATTAAAGGATTGTCAAGTAATAAAACCAAAAATTCTAGAAAAAAAGCCTCGTTGATATTATGATCAATGCACCGATGGTATGAACAGAATAACTGTGGTTGGCTGGAACGACAACAAAGCTGTGTTCCTTGCGTCCAACAATCTTGGTTGCTCCCCAACAGCCTCTGTTGACCGCTATTGCAAAGATGAGCGAAAACGTGTCAAAGTTGACCAGCCAAGCCTGATCAATCAATATAACAAAAAAATGGGAGGAGTAGATAGGTGCGACCAAAATGTAAGCAACTATCGTGTCTCCATGAGAAGCAAAAAGTGGTGGTGGGCGTTGTTTGCTTGGATACCAGACATGGTTATGCAGAACTGCTGGCTTCTATATCGAGCAAACAAGAAGACGGAAGATCCTACACTGGACTTGCTGACGTTTCGGAGAGAGGTTGTTAGGACATATTTGAAAAAATACCATTAACCTCGATCGCAAGCTGGCAGACCTAGTCGTGGCAGAATACTTCCTGCAAACCGGCGTATTAGCATGGATGTTCGAACTGATAGAGTAAATCATTACCAAAGTCACCTGGACACGCAACGCAAATGTGGTCTCTGCAAGAAGAACACCAGAAAAGGATGCAAAAAAATGCGGCTGTGGACTACACGACCATTGTTTTGAAGAGTGGCATGGTATTATCTAGGATTTTGCTTCTGTGTAGCCACATTCCTTCGTTTATTTGATGCATTGTGATGTAACTTGAGCTTTCTTAACTTGACTTTATGCATAAGGACATTGATAAACTGTACTGCTAGGCATGTATATTGATTGCTTCCCTATTTTCGGTTTCATGATTACAAACTAAAACTGCATTGATGTTTTTTACCTTCAGTACACGATCATGTAGCTTTAGCGAAAGAAATAATGACTTACAATCAAAAAACATTCTTAATTTTCTCAAAGGAGCAAAAATTAAGGCAAATTCTCATTATCTTAAACCAATTTACTGAGGCCAAAAATCCTCGGAACCAAAAATGTATAATTTTCTTCACAATTGACGTTAAATGGAAAAAAAAGTAAAAAATTACGCATTTATTGTGACGTCAAAAATTAAGTTATGACGTCACATGATTCTCATCACTGCCCCTCCCCCCCTTATCAAAATTATTTCCTACGTCATTATAGTTTATGTGAATTTAGTTGTATTTTGACTATTTGTATTTCTTGATTGGTAAGGTGTACATAGTGCCATTCGTGCCTACGATACCCTAATAGGGTACCAACATACTTTTCAATAAACAAACAAAGATATACAATTTTTCAGATTGTTTTCATCTGTTATGTGTTCAGTAGGGCAGACTGAATTATTTTAGACAAAAAATATTCAAAAAGCAAAATTTGGGATTTTAAAAAAGTTTTTGAGTACAAATTTTTGCATAATCGAAGTTTCAAAAGCGCACTGCAGACGATGGTGTTAAGCAAGCATGGCAGTACGGTACGGTACGTTCAGAATTTGTGTACTATGTACCTCGCACCTTCAACCGCACCGTACCAGCGTACCGTACTTCAGTTCAATTTTGGAAGCGTACCGTACCTGTACCATTACAAAAAAGGCGTACCGTACCGTACTTCTTAGCAAAAATTGAGGCGTACCATACCATACTTACGTACCGTACCGTACTGCCATCCTTGCTTTTAACTACTCGCAACTTGAACTGACTTTGAAATCACTTGCGTATAAATCAGCAATCTCAATTCACGCATTTCACCTCGGCTTTAGCTGTGTTTTGCCTCTGCATACAAAAAGCCGGCGCAATGTGCGAAAAGTCTGGGATTTTTAATTCAAACCACGTACCAACGTACCGTACCATTACAAACAAGGCGTAACGTATCAACGTACCATACCCGTACCATCACAAAAAAAGCGTACCGTATCTCTTCGCAAAAATTGAGGCGTACTGTACTGCAATATGGAGAAATTTTTTCTTAAGCTGCTCTGGAATAAACCAACTGCATTGCGTTTAGCTTTTATAACTAGAGGCACATATCTAAGACCGAAGAAAGAATTATTTTTATTGTTGAAAAAAAGCAATTAAACACTAAAACAAAAAATAATAAAAATAAACAGCAATAAAAATAAATAAACACCAAAACAAAAAAAGCTCCACTTACTCACATTCAGAAGTAATGCGTTATTCATGGAGAAAAATTGACTTTTTTAAACACTTTTTATTTTTACGCAGCAAAACAAATTTTTTAAGATTTTCTTTCGTCATAGACGATCGTTTCGATCGCAAAATATCAGAACCAACAACAAATAATCTCTCGACGGCGGCCAAACTAGAAGTAGCAGTGTTGAATCTTTTGAATTTTTGCAACCACGCATCTCTATTGTAGGCAGGAAAGCAATCTTTGGTGATTTTGTCGTTTGCTCTTCCGACCCTTTCATCTACTCTTTTTCCTATTGTAGAGGCCAAGTTTTCGGCTACGACTTACAGTACAAAAAACAAAAAGTATTTCGTACTTATTAAGTGAAGTAGCTTAAACTACATACAGGGTTCAGAATTAACGCCTACCCGCTTGCCCGAGGCAAGCTGAAATCGCTTCGGGCAAGTTAGTTTTCAGCTTAACTTCCCCGACGGCAAGTTAACAAAATACAGCGTATTAGACAACTTCAAACAAGGTTATTTAAAAACGAAAATTACCCGGTTTGGTTGCAATAAGGTAAAATTTGTATGTAAAGAAAGCTGTTTCTTGCTTTATTTTAGTAAGCACTTTGTAACTATCACAATTAATGCATTGTCTAATAGTACGCACATTATTAATCGCAATTAACATGTCTTAATCGCGCGCAGATTTTTCGATTCTTGGACACGTTTAGCAACTGTTTGGCACAAAATGTTCCGTTTTTTTTCTAGAAAAGTTTTCCGGCGCTTGCCACGCTAACAGTTGTTTCATATACCACAAGTATTACCCTGCGCTGCATGAAGATAACGTCAAGATTTTTGCAATTTTTTTGTTATGATTATTTTGAAGATCTTTTAGCTTTCTAGCTGGTGTAGTTTCCAAAATATTCGCTAATAAAAATACGTTTGCAACAAACCACAACGGTAATTAATAATTATGATCGTTAAATATTAAATGAAATATCTACAATTAAAAAATCGATTTTTGCTGATGCATGATTGGAAAAAGTTACTGATTGCATCACATTATCTAAACGATCGCACACAAAAACTTGATTCTCGAAACTACGCGTATTTTGCAAATTCAGTGCGCTTTTCCAAGTTTACCTCAAAACTTAGAGTACCTTTTTTTCGGGCAAGTTGTCAAAAAAGATAATTTCGATCCCTGATATAATATTAATTTATTACTCCATGTCTTTCAGCATATAGTTTATCTGAAGCTCAAGTACTACCACTAGGGATGGGCATTTCAGAATAGTAGGCTATTTCACAATTATTCCGAATAGCTAAAACCGAATCCTAATCTGGCTTCATTAACTTAATTTGTTGAAAAAGTCAACTTGCAGTCAACCACCACCGATATTCAGAAAAAATTTATTAAACGATTAGGTTTATTAAAGCAGCATTTTATTGCAGTGCATGACATTGAGTGCTTCTAAATGTTCACCACTTATAGTTGCATTCTTAATTCGCTCACAGTCAAGCCTGCACTGGAGAAGCACCTTCCGGAAGAAGCTGATGGTGCAGGAATGCAAAGGTTGCTTCAAATAGGAAAGTTGAAAATTTGTGGAACACCATTTCATGTATCCATTTTAAAAGGTTAAAAAGTTTGAGTTTTGGAGAGCCCCGTTTGGGAAAACGTTTTTTCATATTTGCTCTCCCTGAAAATTTCATGTGTCCAGCATGAGTGATTAAAAAGTTTGAATTTTGAAGGGTCCGTTTGGGGCAAACCCCCATTGCGGTACCCCCAATTTTTGTTACGTTTAGTTTATTTTTGATATCTACCCATTTTAAAAATCTGATTCATCTAGCTCTATCGGTTTAAAAGTTCGAAATTTTGGAGGAACCGATTGAGGGGATCTCCCAACCTGGCACCCTTGATTTCTGTCACACACTAGTCCTCCTTGGTATATTCAATCGCTCAAACTTTAAATACAGCACGTTTAGCGATTTAAAAGTAGATAGCGCAGAAGAAAACAAAGCAAGAAAAAAAGTAGATAACGCAGAAGAAAATAAAACAAGAAAAAAAATCTTTCTATCAGCAATCAGCATGTATCAACTATCTCGTGATCATACTTTAAATCTGTAAAATCAAAATTTATTTATTTTTTGACAGGGACATGCAGTTCAACATTTAAAAATTATTTTGTGATTGCGCATCTTGGAAAAAAATTCACAATTGAAGCGCAACAAATATTAGATTTACCAATTCGCAAACGCAAATTGCGCAAGCGCTAAAAAAAAGACATAGAGCGCAACGCAAATTGCGCAAGCGCTGAAAAAACAGGCTTAGAGCACAACGCAAATTGCGCAAGAGCTGAAAAAAAGGCTTAGTGTGCAACGCAAGTTGAGCAACTTGCACAATTTGCTCAACTTGCGAACTATTTTGCGCACCGCCCACCTCTGGTAGCACGCTAGCACCACACTCAATCAAGCCGCTTCAAAAATAAAAACAGTGCAGTGTGCTTAACAGTAGTTGGAAATAACCAGGCCTTTCTTCCGAATATGGAGAAATCTATTCTTATACAGCAATTACAGCAATAACTTTTCTTTAAACATGAGTATTGTACGGATTAGAAATCTTCCTATGTAGATATAATGGTGTTTGTTAAGCCAACTTTGAGATCTTGGCGCCACCTTTAAAAAAAAAGTTGCAACAAAACTTTGTATGAGGCAGTTTTTGGTACCATGGCTACTTTTAAGAAGGTCAGACTTACAAAAATATATATTTTGAAATTTGACCCCAAATAAGGGACACCCTAGTGTGCACTCTATTTCATACTATGCCAGCTTTAGATAGAAATTTCCTTTTGACTATTTGGCTGTGGCAATAATTGGCTTGTTGATATTTTCAAATTTAAATGAATCTTTAGATATGATCATTGCAGAAGTAATTGACTATGACCTCGATTTGGAGAGCAATGAGGAGTGCTAAAGTTAATTACTCTTTTTGAAGACAGATCTTAATAAAACGTGAGCTTGAGGTTAATATCAAAAACCAAAGATATAATCATAACTCAATGTGGAGCAGACTAGGGCCAGCAAACTGAATGCTGCCCAGCAAATGATTTCATGTGGCCTACTCAAACCATTCTGCTAAATTTACGCTATGTTGATTCATGTGTGCACTTTTTTACTACTGCATAGTATCTACAAAATGTGGTCATCATAACAAGCACACTACACATTTCTGTTTTAATGTAGTAATCTTGGCTTGTTTTTCGAACATGAGAGCTCAGGGCAAAATCAATGGGGTATCTAAAGTTAGGCCAAGTGCATAAGACTAGATTGGCGTTGACTCCATCTTTCTTATTGCAGCCATTCCAGAGATATTCTACTTCAAACACAATGTAGGGGCTCTAATCACTATAATGTTATAAGTTTTTTTGGCAACACTGATGTTGATAGCCTTAGCGTCATATGTGCGGAAGGTTAGAATGCATATTGTCATTATAGGTGCGGCAAAAAAGCAAAAATTTTGAATTTTAAAAAGTGGTGTTTATATTTATCTCCAAATGTGGGGTAAAAGCCATTGGAACCAATTTTGGAATGGTGCACCCTCTAGTGGCTGTGTACATATGCTGAACGCAAAAAAATACCTAATTTGGCCATATCGCAAAAACGGGTAGAGCTAGAAACCTTGTTGTTGTAACTAATACTTTTAGCAATTTAAAGATTTTCAGTTTGTTTTGCAATTTTCTATAAGTTTTGCGCAAAATAATTTTATCTTTTTTGCATGCAAAAGTAAACAACTGAATCAATTTGCTTTACTTCAGACTTTTACTTCGATATACAAATAGTAAATCCAAAATTATGAATATTGAAAATAGTGCAGATGTTCAAACTAAAATTTCTCGAGACGCACAAAAAACAACAGTTGGTTATTGTTGGATCTATGAAAGAACATGAGTAGTGCTGTTCAAAATTGCCAAAAAAACAGGTTTTAAAACCATTGCTGTTTTGTAATCGCATCGCAAAGTTGACTTGTAATTTGGAAAAAAATCTTGATTTACCCAATGAAAGAGCTGTTTTATCCATTTTTTATGTGTTTAAATGAATTCCTTGGCCCAAAAAATAGTAAAATCTACGTTTGGTTTCTTACTCTATGGTTAGAAATAAAGATATTAATGAAAATCATCACACGTGACCAGTGCTGGCCAACCCAAACTCCCTCAAGTGGTAAAAATTATTTTTGTTATATCTCTAAAACCGCTCAAGATATTGTGAAAAATTTTTTTTTAATTTCTAAGTTCCCTAAGCACTTCAACATTCATCTAAACCAAACAAATCTGAGATTAGTGGGTACAAAATCAAAAAAAAAATTAGTTGATTATGCATGGAATAACCTTTACCTAAGCAGTGGGTAGGCATAAGCAATTTTCTTGCTGTAGGTAGACATTACACCATACCCATCTTTTGTGCACTTGAATAGACGTTATACCATTCCTTGCTGCACCACTTGGGCAACATTTCTTGCTGCACCAAGTGTTCAATAATCAGGAAAATTCAGCATTCTCTCAATTACTTCTTTGTTTGGTGGCAATTCCCTCGGCGGAAATGACGTAGTAGCTTCAAAGACTTCTTTACCGCGCATTTTTAATGGTGGCACAGATTGGGCTTGTTTTCTTGATAACATAGTTCTTTTCAACCTTAACCTCATAATCTAATGTTCCATAAATCAACTACAACTACTGTAATATTTTTACTTGATAAACAAAACAAATTTACGCATTACTTTAAATTTAGCACCTAATTGCTTTAAAATTTAATTTAAAAATTTTAAGGTACGGTAGTGCAGGAATTGGTTCCAATGGTTTTTACCCCACATTTGGGGATAAATATGAACACCACTTTTTAAAATTCAAAAATTTTGTTTTTTTACCACACCCTGAATTTGCCAATCATTCCAGTCACATAGCGTAATCAATCCAATTTTGGTGAAACCCTCCTTTTTCATTTATTTGCGTTTGATGGATGATATAGAATTTGTTTGCTATGCCCTTTAAATGAGTCCTTTTTCGTGCAAACAAACTTTTGACTTTAGGGTCAAGTCGTTCCCCATCCACCCTTGCAAAATCCTGATTACGCTCATGCATAGGCCTACTGTCGATAAGCCTATAGCATAGTAGTATGACACAGATGATCCAGGAAATTGGTGGCCTGGCTAAATAATCAGTTCAGCATCCTCATTTTTGGGCAAAGTATAAAGACTGGACCCTCGACAAGCAAATTTCATCCACTGATCTGGTAATCCTGTCTGCTTTATATTGCCCACATTAGCCTACAGTCCAACAGTAGGCCAACCATGTTACAATAGAAACCTACAGCCTACAGTTCACCAGAGAGCTGTTAGGCTTATGCTGCGTTTTTTAGATGTATTGAAACAGGTATATTACTTGTTTTCTGTACGAAGTAACCCCAACGAGACTGAGCAACTGTGCCTTCGCCGACACTATTTTCTGAATTGGCAAATCAGCTGCCTAAAATGACGTCATTCAAACAAAGTAATTTTGTTTTTTGTAATCACCCAACCATAACAACCGATGTTCAACCTATAGTACTCTTAATAGAATTGCCAATTTTAATATTATTTTCGAGAATTGTTGTTCATCAGTCATGTTATCAAAATCTAATGAAAATCAGACTTTCATGCACAGAGCTGGACAGCGCTGCTTCAAGCTTTTGTCTCTCATCGGCAGCCCTCAGCTTCTCTAACAAAGTTATTCCCCAGCCCCAGCTGGACAAGACTCTTGGCCGAATTGGACAAACCTTAAGGGCTTGCAAGACTCATGGCCTAATTGGACAAACCTTAAGGGCTTGCACAGTGGCAGAGAATTTGTAGGGATTAAACGATTTTTCACTTGTGGTACTTAAAAAAAACAAGTAAAAAAAATCGCTGAACCCTTGTAGTAAGGATAGCCATAGGCTTTCACCAAAGGAGGGTTTCACCAAAGGATAGCCATAGGCTATCCCTACTACAAGGGTTCCCCTTGTGTGACCACGGAAATCATAACCGAAAAGTTTGACGTCCTTTGTGGTCGAGTCCTGGGAAATCATAACAACTTCCACTGGTAGTTAGGTGGCCAGATCAACCACTAACCCTGCAGCTGCAAAGCAGCTCGAGTCATAAGATGCACAGAGCTGGAGAGCGCTGTTTCAAGCTTTTAGCTCTCATCACTGACAGTTCAAATTACGTTTCAAAATTACTTCAGAGTCTACTTTAATCTTTTTTTTCACAGGTACCTCCTTTTATTATCCTTCCCATTCATCAAGCTCTGATTTAACAATGATAGATTCACCTGTTAACTGTATCATGACTTCTACTCCTATTCCAAGTTTGCGGTCTTCTAGCTCCAATGCCTATGGCCAAGAATTCGCTACGATTGATCTTAAATCATTCGCAAGATCTTCAATGCCTGTACAAGATGCTATCGTTTCCGCTGCATCAGTTTCAAGTTCTGCTTGGTCACCACACCAGCCACAGACAACACCAATGGACCAGCTCATTAGATCACCTTCTGCACCAATTTCCATTTCCTCTCAATCAACACCAGTAGATCAAGCAAACGTGATTACATCTACGCCTAAAAGTGTTTCAACCCCACCCAACATAAAAGTAACCAAACCGATATCGAAGAAAAATAGAGGTAAGATTAATCATAGCAAGTATAAGAAGCCTTCTCGTCTATGTTGGTTCTGCGAAGTTTTCCAACCAAAGCTTACAAGGCACCTAAAGATTGTCCATAAGGCAGAATCCCAGATTCAGAAAATTTTGAAGTTTCCTAAAAGACAGCAAGATGAAGCTTATGAGAAACTGCGAAAAGATGGAATTTTCCAGCATAATGTCCAGTCGATAAAAGAAGGGAAGAAGAATGAATGCATGCACACGGAAAGAAAACAGAGTAAGCCAAAGAATAGATCTGTAAAAATGTGTGTTGATTGCAAAGGTTTTTTTTATTCGAAATATTTTTATCAACCTACAAAAAGATGCCTGAAAAGAAGAACAGCAGAGCAACCAAGTTCAAAATTGGTGTCAGGAGTTGAAGTTGGGCTGATTGAAAGACTAGAAAAGAATGAAGACCAAGGATTTCTGGACATTGTTGGAAGATTTGGTAAAGATGAAGCAGGAAACTTGTACCAAACAAACCAAATGCTACTACATTTCGGACGAAACATTTACAGCAAGCACTGGGTAAGAAAAGAAAAAGTTGTTAAATGTCGAAGAATCGGTATGCAAAATATGAGAACGCTTGCCACACTTTTTGCAAAATTTAGGTCAGCCTTGCAAGAGAGTGAAAAGGCTACTACCGAATTATATTTCAAAGAAATGTTTGTTCGGGATAACTTTCCGTCGTTGATAAGAGCAATAGACGCCTTGTCAGAAGACAAAACTGGAACGAAGTTACTGATTAGTAACGTAATTAAAAGAGTTGTGAAAGTAGTGAAGGGAGTGTACCTCATTCAAAAGCGGGACGATCATGTCAGCTCATTGGATAAATTTGTTGATGTGTTGACTTATTTTTGCAATGATATTTTCAAACCTGCCGAAATTGGTGCAGTTGCAAGGCGACAAGAAATTATCAGGAAGCTGTCCCAACTTCCAAAAGAAGAAGTTAAGAAGCTTGTCTTATATGTTTCAAGTAGCATTAGAGGAAAAATTGAAACTTGTAACATTAGATTCGGAAAGTTTCGTTGATTTGCGAAATCTTGTTGTAACGCGAATTACGTTGTTTAATGCTCAAAGAGGAGGGTAACCGTCCAGAATACTTTTGTCAGAATGGGAAAGTGCAAAGAGAGATGAATGGATTGATGCTGATCGCTTGGCTACGCAATTCAATTCTGAGGAGGAAAGAAACGAGTTCTAGAGGACAAGCTTCTCTATGAATTTGGAAAAAGCAGTGGAAAGTTGGTACCGTTATTTCGAACAAAGAAATTCTCCCAGCGCTGGATATGCTGAGTGATCCGTTTACTAGAGAGAACTAAGGCTTTCATAAGTACAACAACTTTTTTTTCCCTGTACAAAGGGTTTGGTGGATCAAGTTGCTGGATATCATTGCATCAATACTGTGACTAAGCAAGCTGGACTATCAACAAGACTTACTGCGACAGCAGTGAGACACAGAGCTTCAACAATTCATGCCGACTCTGGAATGAGTGAAGTACAAAAGCAGTTGTTCTTTGAGCACGTGGGTCATGGTGCTGGGGTAAACAAAGACGTGTACCAGTGCCCTGCTGGTTCCAACGGGCTCTTTGTTGTTGTAAAGTATTTGAGGAATACAGATGGCAGAACAATACAACCAAGTAAGTTGCGTGTATACTGTATAGTGTAAACTCAGGGATACCTAAACAAAACCGGGATGTAGAACTTCAAAAACTGCGTGTTAAAACTAGGACTAATTGCGAAATCGTAAATTAGAGCAAAATGTCTCTGGCAATGCTACATTTTCGTGCTATGGTTAATCTTTTTAGCAGACTAACAGTTCTGCAAGCCACCTTACAATAGATTACGCAGTTAAGTGTGCTATAATATAGACTATTTTATTAAACTACGATGAAATTAAGACAGAATTAATATTCAACAAATAAACGATATATTAAAGGCGGTGAATCATCCAGCCAATTCCAGTGATTTACAATAGCTAAAATTGAACTATAATTTTTGATATTTTTTGTTTTGATTTTGGGGCTGCGTTCGCAAAGATATTCAACAAATACAAAAAGATGTCCCCCCGAAAAAAGTTTTTGGAAACTCTGAGTTTTGATCTTCCCGCCAAAACCACAGTTCTCTAAACTATTAGGCCTACTGTAATCTTGTTAAACTATTAGGCCTAATTATCTCTAAACTATTAGGCCTAATAGTTTAGAGATAATTAGGCCTAAACTATTTAGAAATAAACTATTTCTAAACTATTAGGCCTACCACAGTTCTCTAAACCATTAGGCCTACTGTGGTTTTGGCGGGAAGATCAAAACTCAGCGTTTCCAAAAACTTTTTTCGGGGGGACATCTTTTTGTATTTGTTGAATATCTTTACAATCGCAGTCCCAAAATTAAAACAAAAAATATCAAAAAATTTAGTTTAGTTTTAGCTACTGTAAACCACTGGAATTGGCTGGATGATTCACCGCCTTTAAATAGCACTTTGAGCAAAGTAGGAAAACAACATGGAATTTATCGACACTAAACGGCAGAAAAAAATTACAAAAAAATGCTCTAATATGAACCAAAGTCGTTGTCAAAATGATTATCTATTTTACTACCTAAGGGTGCCTAGTTGTTTTGTGAAAATTCAAGAGTGATTTCCACCAAGATTTTTGGCAAAATTTTAAGTAGGTCTGCAAGCTGCAATGAATAATGCAATTGCTGCAAATCTTATAGCTCTAGAGCTGCTAAGTGATCCTTTCTTAAAGATTTTCCAGTTCATGAACTCCAAGACAACCAACCAAAGTTATATTACAATAGGAGTAATAAGCGAGCTCGAAAGTGGACTAAAATGATGAGCGAAGTGCTGCACAGTATATTTCCGTGCTTTGGCGTTTCTTGTTTAGTATCTATGTCCGTTAGAAGCCGAAAAATAAAAGCAATTCACATAAACTTCAAGTTTTTGTTGATAATTTTTTAGACTTTTTGAGATATAGGTCCAGGGACAAGGATCTTCACATTTTGGAGCATTCAAACGCTTTAGATTGTTTTCTTTTTTTTTAGCACAACAGTCAGACACAGTTTGAACAATGAGGACAAAATTACTATGTCTATGAGTAAAAATTGGATTTACAGGACTCTTATTGCTTGCACGAATGCACAAGCCAAGTCAACTTACCACGACAAACTGACCGCAAACCAACGGTTTTATTACAGTGATTTCGTCGCAAAGTCAGGGTTTGGGCAAGATGACTCTGGGGATAGTAAAATATTTTTATGATTGCACTTCTCGGCCAATCGGCATCAGTTTGTTCGCGATCAGTTTGTCGCGGTCAGTTGTCGTGAACCACAAATGCAGAGCACTGATTTCAACAAGCAAACAGTTTCGATTTTCCTTTATCACAGGAAAGAGTAATAGTAATGCACTGCTAAAGTAGTGGCAACAAAGCATAACTCAGTTGCCTGAGCATGGCCACCTCAGTTGGCTGAGTGAAACAAAAACTCAGTTAGCTAAGTGAAATCAAAACTCAGTTGGCTGAGTGAAATCCAAACTTTTCATGCAAGTTAGAAAGTTCAGATACTGCAGACATCGTCTGAATGCCCGCCAGGAAGGTTTAGTCAGTAAGTCCAGATTCTTTCCAATCCTTGAAAATATTGGTAGTCTCTTTGAGATAGCATTTAAAGGTGGCTGTTCTGTTTCTGAAGGAAATGTCAATGGCATACACATGTCATCTTTCTTTTCAATCCCTAAACACAGTGCATATTTAATATTTATGACATATAAACTTTAATGCAAAAACCAACTTACCTCAAAATTATTGTTGAAAACTATTAAAAAGCTTATGCAAATCAAGGGCCGGATGGTGGCAGCTCTCATAATCCGTTAAGTTTAACAACCATGTTAATATTTCAAAAACATCTGTAACTAATGACTGCATGCTATAACGACATACTGCTGCTGCTGCTATTTCATTTTTCTGGTTCAGAAGCACTACTACTACTATTACTAGTTAACTTTGCTAAAACACCAATATACCATAAACACAAACAGACAATTTATCATTTTACTACATGCAAAAAAACACCCTGTGCATTGTTATTATTTATAAGTGATTTGCATTTAGCATCCTCTAACACCTTTCTTTGGAGTTGTAGCAGACATAGTCTTCCAAATGTTTGAAATAAACTTCACAAACTTGGATGTGCTGATGAACCCAGGATTTTTTTCAGCATCATATTCTAGAGCATGAGCAGTTGATTTATTGAATTCATCTAAAATAGCAACATTTTGGTGGTTTGTTTGACAAATCCTTTGAGAGGTTGGGAAAAATACTGGTAATTGCAGATGGTTTCAAACAAACTCTTTAACTCAACAGGTTCATTTCTACTTCTGTTATTTTTCAAGAATTGGTAGTAATAGTTTCAATGTCTACCTTAACAAAATGCTTAGCACAAATTCTGCATGAATTGTTCACATTCAATTTCTTTCAAGGAATTGTTCTATGTAATCCAGTTTCGGCATAAAACTGGATCTGAAGGAAATCTTTAAATCCATTTTCTTTTTCTTTTTTGAAATTTTTGCTTTAGAATCGTTTTCTTTAATACCATAGAACAAAATCCAGTTTTGCAGCTAGGGGCACATCAGGTATACCACGTTTTTAAAACTGTTGTGATGATGCTCGCAAATGCGAAAAACGACACAACAATACATATCAAGAGCCATGAAAACTGATATACCGGTACCTCAAAACTAAAAATTTTATCTAATGTTTAAAATGCCTGAAAAATACAAGATTAAAAGTATCATTTTCTCATTGCTTTTAATGTTGCAGGGTTACAGTAAGATTTGCATTTTACTGGGGCACTGGACAATACAACTGACTAGATTGTGAGAGAAATTACTGTCATACTTCAAACTAGAATAATTTCACATGAAGCTACTTACTGGAAATTTTTCTTAATAATTCGGAGTCTTGAATCCTGATTTGTGATTTCTGACAAGACATGGCCTTTATTACACTGATGCTTTAAATCAGTTTTTATCTAACGTATACTAATATACATTAACAGCTGATTTTAAATTTTATAGCCTACACTATTAACACATAATTTAATCTCCAACATCCTGACATCTAAGGATAAATTAATCTAATGAACAAATTTTTATTGTGCTAATGCCAGTAGGCCTACCGTACCCAAAATTAACAACCAGTACCAGACTCATCTAGCACTCTGGCAGTATAAAGCTGCAACCTGGCAAGAAATGTTCACTTAACTGCAAGTCTGAATTGTGTAAACAGCGCAGCAATAGAGCGATACAAGATCCACAGTAGAATAGCCCTAGCCTAGTCGTGACATCTACAAGTAAGCTACCGTATGACTTATGAGCAATACCTTTGCTCAGCAATAAAAAGATACGAGATGTACATTAGAGTGGCCTTAGCGTAGTCATGACGTCTTCAGTATAAGTAGCCTACGCAATAACGTTTGAGTTATACCTTACAAGTAAGTCTAGCTAAACAACCACACCTAACTTGAATAATCTCCAACTACCTTTTAAGTACTGCCTATGCTCTACATCTATAAATAGACTAATCGGTACCTCCTAAATTGAAGTAAACCGTTTTTCAATTCTCGAATGCTGCAATTCTTTATCACAAGCAAGGAGCTCAGAAAAGTGCTGTTTCGGGCAATAGCCCTACTGTTTGCACGAAGTCGCACGGAGTAAAGCGCAGTTTTGCTTCCCGGTTTTGTTTAGGTATTCCTGTGTAGACTAATCAAAAAAATTAACCGAAAACTTTCGGTTAAATGCGTTTAAAACATTTAATCAAAGACAATACTGTAAAGTATTGTATGACATATTTATTGAAACGTTTCGATTAATTTCTTAAAACCATTGTCAATTTGGAACATAAAAATATAATTACAGCTGACTCTTAAGGGAAAATCGCAAACTCAACGTGTAAAATTGGATTTTGTTGTTTCAAGACATGTACTGTAGATATCATTTAAAACGTGTTTTTCAATTTTGAATTTAAGCGCTGCAAAAACGTATTTTAGAAATCTTAAAACGTACTGATGAATAACTCATTTAATAACCCATTTCGTCTATATTTGATAGAGAAAAATAATTGGTTGGAGAAGGCTAATGGAACGATATTTGGGTCGAAGCGATTGGTAAATAACTAAGGCTGAATAGCCACTTCTCCCTTATTCCTGAGCTTATATAGGTTGTTTTTTTTCATACCTTCAGCATGTTGTTGGTTGGTTTTAGGGGTTTTTACTGATTTTTTAAATGCGATCAAATTTGATTGCATAGCTTTGGCGATTTTTCAAAGCTATGCAATCTAATTTGATCGTATAGCTTTGGCGATTTTTTAAAGTTTTTACCGATTTGTGAGTTTTTTTTCGACGAAATAGCGCCCCTCCTCTAAATAAATGTTTCAAATGACGCTTTAAATTATTTTTAGACCATTCCAGTGTGCTAAACATTTCCAATAAGTATAAACATATTGTTGTTTTCTTTTTTGTTCAATTGAAATTTCCTGAAGGTCTGGACGAGGTGGCGACTGATCGCTCACCAGCTTCAACATCAAAAGATGAAATTCCACTCAAAGTTCTATTGGAACCAAAAGTCGTGGTCGTCCAATCTTCTGCCCCTAAAACTTTACCCAGGTATGTTTTGTTCTTACATTGGTTCTTTGTCACGGAAAGCATCTGCAGAAGACGTATAACACAAGAATAATTGGTTTTAATTATGATTTAATAGTGATTTAATTATGATATTTGTGGGGCAGAGTTTTAATGTTAAATCGCTTTCGTGTTTTCTGGCCTATAGGTTACCGGCGCGAAAGCATAGTAAAGAGCATTTTTTAATCGTTTTGCGTGCTTCTGGCCTAAAGGCTACCAGCTCGGAAGCCTAGGGAAGAGCCACCAGAACGGCGACTACTTAAAACAAGCAATGCGAAAAATTGTCTTCCCACAGGAATCGAACCTGCAGCCTTTGGATTACCGGTCCACTGCTCTACCACTTGAGCTAGAGAAGACGCCTCCTCGCATGCTTAATTTTGGCTATTTAAACCCAGCAACTTGCTTGTGTATGATTGTAATAATAAGTCAATTAAGATGTTTTTTTGACGTTTGCAGACCAGAGTTTTAATATTTTAATCGTTTTGCGTGCTTCTGGCCTAAAGGCTACCAGCTCGGAAGCCTAGGGAAGAGCCACCAGAACGGCGACTACTTAAAACAAGCAATGCGAAAAATTGTCTTCCCACAGGAATCATGCAAAATTAAGCATGCGAGGAGGCGTCTTCTCTAGCTCAAGTGGTAGAGCAGTGGACCGGTAATCCAAAGGCTGCAGGTTCGATTCCTGTGGGAAGACAATTTTTCGCATTGCTTGTTTTAAGTAGTCGCCGTTCTGGTGGCTCTTCCCTAGGCTTCCGAGCTGGTAGCCTTTAGGCCAGAAGCACGCAAAACGATTAAAATATTAAAACTCTGGCCTGCAAACGTCAAAAAACATCTTAATTGACTTATTATTACAATCATACACAAGCAAGTTGCTGGGTTTAAATAGCCAAAATTAAGCATGCGAGGAGGCGTCTTCTCTAGCTCAAGTGGTAGGGCAGTGGACCGGTAATCCAAAGGCTGCAGGTTCGATTCCTGTGGGAAGACAATTTTTCGCATTGCTTGTTTTAAGTAGTCGCCGTTCTGGTGGCTCTTCCCTAGGCTTCCGAGCTGGTAGCCTTTAGGCCAGAAGCACGCAAAACGATTAAAATACTAAAACTCTGGCCTGCAAACGTCAAAAAAACATCTTAATTGACTTATTATTACAATCAAAGAGCATTTTTTTCAGTCTTCCGATTTCTTTAGGCCTCCGTACTTTTAGCCGATAGTCCAGAAGGTACGGAAACAAAACAAGAATTTTATTTATCCACTGGTGTGATTACTAGGTTCGGGTCGATTGTATTTAATCATTTTATTGTCAAAATTTATAACTATCCGTTTTTTTCTCTCCTCTCTTTATTCTCTGAGTCCTTTATGAACAACCAGCAGTAGTAGATAATCTGATAGACTTCGGCACCTGGATTAACACGTTGATGTTTTTGTTATGTGCACCGCTATGTTTTGCACAAGTGCTGTTTTAAGATTAATTCTGAAGGTTTCAAAGCGAAAGTACTTTACAATTGTGTAGAGCTCATTATGTCACTAATATAATTATAAAAATTTTGTCACTTGTTACAGGCTTTACTGTCATTCCATATTGATTTGAAACTCATTTTAAGTCACAGCGATACTCAATACTGAAGCTGTATAACTGCAATTATTTTGAACACTAGATTATCATTAATGTAATTTTTTCGCTTTTTGACGGTAGGCAAATTTTTTCGCTTGTAATTTCGAAATCGGAAGCGGGAGCAATTTAGTTTGCATGTACGCAGGCTTTTATCTATTTCAACGCTAACTTTACTATGATCATTTCAAGTTGTTTGAAGGAAAGCTGTATCGTAACCGAATTGTTTTACTACAACTCTAGGGCTGAAGAGTAAGGCAAATTTGTTCTAAATTTTTAATAAAATGGGTATAAAAATATCACTACTACAGCAGCATGGTTTGGTAACGCTTCGAACGCCTTTTCAAACTTCACCATTTATCTAATGGTCACGATGTCGTGGTGATGTACAGAATGGACCAAAAGTATAGGTATGTAGCAATCACTTTAAAATAAAGCACATATTCCAAAGCACTTTAAATTTTCTAAAAATTAAGTACCACAAACTTAAAAATCTCAAAAGTCGTTTTCAGTAATAGCTGTATAGTATGTATTAGACTTATTTTATGGACCAATGTGTATGTAAACCGAATATTGCAACATCAAAATGATCATACCTCTCGTTTATTGGCGGTATTACTCTTCAAGCGTCAAAGCTGTATGTTAGTTCCAATATCTCCTCGCAAAGCTGTTGGCAGTGCAAAAGAAGAAGATGAAGCATCCGAACACATTGAGCAGGTAAGTGGTATTAATTAACTGGGAAAAACTGATTAAAGGTGAAGCTTATAATCCACTTGACTTCTTTATTATCATTAAAGCGTTGAATTTATTAAGCGTTATCTTGCAGTACAGTATTAGACAGGCCTTATTAGCAGAGGTGGAGTCGAGGTTGACCTTCGAGACCAAGGACATCAAATTGTGTCCTCGAGGCCAAGGACGTCCTCGAGGACCCCACCTCTGCTTACTAGAAACAGTTTACATCGTCATCAGCTTGCTATAACGAACTGAATCAACGACTTTAAAAAAATAGCCTGTGTCTATTGCAGTTTAGATCTAATACCAGATTCAGTCAATAGACCACCGCAAATTTTTCTCTAGACTCAGGACTCTATCCGTATGCGGATCAACCACTTATACTTGGATCCGTAGACGACAATGTGAAAGGAGGAGGAAGTGGAGCAGGTATTTGTGGAGTTCGAATTCTTCGGATCTGTGGAAAAAACCCCGGATGCTGTTGCGAAACCAAAAAATAAAGATGAAAAACTGTCAACGATTTCGAAACAAGTAAGCACATAGGATTTTTTCCCAAACCACTTAATTAATGAACGGGCAGGCGGAAACCGGAAATTGTTTTTACCAACGTGCTTAATGAGTCGGTGTCGTGGCAAAAATTTATGAACAATTTTTAAAGCGCTTGGTTTTGAAAGAGTGTAGATTGTCTTTAGGCGCGTTTTGTTAATGAAATCAAGATAATGTTAAATACGGGTTTAGTTGGGCATTTATTTACATTCCAGGTTTGGGAGTTGGAACATCTGAAAACCCCAATGAACGTGAAGTGCTGTCGTAGATGCTGAACGTCAGAACATACGTCATTCAAGATGACGGTCGTGTCGGAGCCAATCACTGACGAAGGCAACGAAGAGGCTAAGTGTATGGAGATCGGTGAGTGAACCAGCGTGGCCGAGAGAGTGAAGAACACGATTTTGCGACGACCTTGATTGTATTATCTGAGTTCAACTCGCCCCCTGGTCACGTTGTTGCGTCCTTGGATGAGGCGCTTTAAGATGATTATCTCTGCTTGGTGGCTTCGAACAAGCTGCAATTTCAGTGGACAAAAATTCGAAGAAATCCACAGGAACATTGAATCATCGGAAACCCCTAAGCAGGTGCGGACTCCTCGAACCACGAAGTAGTCGTTGCAATGAAAAATCCGCGGTTCGCCCTATATTTAGCGTTTGACGCTGTCCGGTTACTGGAGGATAAATATGCTCTACAACAAAAACCACTATTTGCCGCGGATATTAACCTTGGTACGGGCTGGTTGATCCTGCAGTTGATCGAGCGGTAACGCTTTTGTTTTTGGAGCGGTAGGTTTTGAGGTTCAAATCTCGCGCTTGTCAAATCGGACGCAACTTTTTTTTCGACAGGAGCTGTGTTGCCCGGGCACAATGACGCCGAGATGGGCCCCGTCAACTTGTTACACGCTTCGGCTAAATACAGCGAGTATAGCTAAAGATTTGATTTAATTAATCTTGGTGCTTTGTCAGGAACAACGAAAATAACTTTGTTATCTACCAATCAAATTACCATCTGCCCACCACAGACAGTGGAGGCTTTACACTGTCCGTTTAATGGTGAACGCCAAAGAGGGAAGAAAGTACTCAATGTTTGATTTTTCAAATTATAAGCTAGGAAGCTGTGCGAAACTTTGGTGAAGACGTTCACATTCATTCATCGCATCCTTAGTAATTTGAACAGCCCCATCACCGTGACTTTGCCCTGTGAAAAGCTGCTTTTTGCAACTATCCGATCTTCATTTCTAGCTTTTTCATGGCTCTTTCCAAACTTATCCACTTTAACGCTTATTGCTTCTTTCCAGATGCTGCTATTCTCCCTTCCTTAGCCTAGTGAAATTTTCCATTTTATAATAAAAACTTTTGCTACTATTTTGTTAGCAATTTTAACGTCACAGTTTCATCAAGGTTTGTATTTTAGGTCTGTGAATTTTTGGAAGTAAACCCCTTGTTTTTCTTTGCATTATAAATTTATGACGACTTTGTGGCTGCTTTAGGAACTGCTTCAGTCGACCTCGCATTCATTTTGATGAGCGGTCGTGACATCATCAACGATGACGTCATAGTGATGGACTTGCGCGATTCGAAGGCGGTTATGGGGAAACTCAACATCTCAGTGAAGGCTCTAGCTGTGCTGCAAATGATGAAGAAAGAACTGAAAGTGAGGCTTGCCGAGAGCGACTCGTAGGTCTCTGGTGTATCGTATTCGATTGGTGCCAAACACATATTCCACTCCCAATATTTCTTAACGCGTTGATATAGAATATTTTTTATCAGTGCCCCACTCGCGATATAGCAAGCGATCAATAAAATTTTTTACAGACACAACGATAGTATTTGAAGGACTTCGGCATTGTATAAGGTACCACTGGTGACTTTTTGTGTTAAGCGAAAGTTTTAGTTTAATATTTGATAGATAATTCTCGCTAGAGATGCGGTAACTTTATTTTGGAGCAAAATTTTTGAGCTTACTAAAATGTTTCTGTTAAGCACTAGTAATTAGCTTTTGTCTTCACAATACTTTCACTAATGTATATTTAAATAGTTACTGAAAGTTCGGGTTTTTAGAGGTAAGCGATATAGTGATATAGATACTTAGATAGGCACTGTGATTTTAGTTTTTGTGGTGCTATGCATATTACTAACTGCATTACAACAGCGATTGTAGATTATATCTAAATTAGGGACTTTGTGCTTTTGAATCTATAGTTTCGTTGTATTATGCATTTTTTGCTTTTTGTCAAGTGATTTGTATACTATGTTTTACTTAGATTGTATTCGACATTCAATTTTCACAGAGCCTGTGCTTTGAGCTTTCAAAACGTGTACCAATGCCATTTCAAAAAAATTAGACCATCATCAGCACTTTAATAAAAATTTACCAGGTACACAAAATAATGTATTTTTGTTTGGTACTCTTTTGCCGTGCTCTATTTGATATACCATTTCGCACATTGTTTTCTATATTCTTTATCGCTTGTTGTGATATGTTTGTTTTGATTATTTTGTGAAATTTTTGGTTTCATTGTAGCACATATTTTTCTATATTCTTTACCGCCCCGGGTCTCACCATTTTGGGGTGACACCATATTATGATGTGAAACCATAACTCCACCGATTAGTGGTGAATACCTTACTTTTTTCCATTTGTTTGGGCGTCCCCATCCTCATTTAGACTAAAAACCCACTGATTTTTAGGCGAAGACCTTTTTTTTTTTGGTCTTCACATACTTTTGGACCGAAAACCCACTTATTTTGCAGCGAAGACTTTTTTTTTGGTCTTCAATTATTTTTGGTACGAAAAAGGGTGCCATTACGAAATCCCGCCCCAGGTGCCACCATTTTTAGCAACGCCTCTGTATGTGTCAACTGTAAAGTTTTTTTAAACGAGTTATTTATGTCATACCAATAAACATAACACTATGTTTTGCACCTTCAGTGTATGTTATCGGTTATTCGACGCGTTCGCGGCCAAGATATGTGATAAATGAGAAAATGCTTTATTTCTTTCGCACGTGCGAAAAATTCTTGCCGTTATTCTTGTTTTCAACATTAATCCATTCCAAAAAGGCATTAACGTTCAAAAATGTTTTGCTCGATTTTATGCCAAAAAGTTGATAGATCTTAAGACTAACTTCATCGAATTTGGGCTTTGTACGGCCATCTGTTCCTGTGATATAACAGATTAGATTTCCCCTTAAAAATTTTTTACGGGTAGCCAATTAAAAGCAAAAATTTCAATTTTTTGCGACAAGAGTTATTGTAAAACAAAGTAAAGGTTTCTAACGGTAAAATTAGCTGCTTTTCAATAAATGTAGGCCAGCTTTCCCAAAATTAATCTTCTGTCACAATACTGAAAAAATGGCAACACTGAAGCCAGAGGAAAACGTCTAATTTTGAAATGCGATATCTTGAAAACGAGAAGGCTAAGAAAATTCAACTTTTGTGGAGTTGCATTTTAGGCTCTTCCTAACTTTTAGGTTAAGAATAAATGACTTAAATGCCCTTTGTCCCTTTTAAGATGTTTAGTGCTGTTGCATTTCAAAATTTGCCTTTATTGTTTGCTGCGTTTTCACTTTTTGCAAACTTGTAAGCTCTGCTTTGTTCTGATGAACACTCGCCGGCAGTTTATTTCAGTCAGTCGTTGGAATAATTTTTTAACCTGAAATAGGCAGCTAAATCGGATGAAAAAAGACCCGATAAGAGCATTCTGAACCAGGCGCGTAGCCAGGATTTGGAAAAGGGGGGGGGCTGTTTTGAAAGAGTGAGAAAAGTGCAAACGACCTTGACCCGAATTTTCATTGTTCTTGAATCAGTTTCACACGGTTTGTCCGAAAATTGAGACGAAATTTGTTGGAAAGCTCAGAAATTCAAAGTTTTTTTCGCCCAAAATCAGGTGGTCTCCAAAAAAAAAAGGTCTTCACCGAAATTGGGACTGATTTTTCGGCCAAAATCGGAAATTCAAACGTTTTTTCCGCCCAAAATCAGGTGGTCTCCAAAAAAAAAAAGGTCTTCACCGAAATTGGGACTGATTTTTCGGCCAAATCCGGAAATTCAAACGTTTGAGGGTGAGCTGTTTTCCTATGGGGGGGGCTATTTTCAATTTTTCATAAAAAATCGGCCTCAAAAGCACCAAATACGTGCGATTTTGCATTCTTCACAAGCCAATGGGGGGCTCGAGCCCCCCCCCCCCGCCCCCCTGGCTACGCCACTGTTCTGAACCAAGCAGCTGAGTTGCCATGTAGTGTGTCGGCCAACTGAGATATGATCGGACCATTTCGTGCACGGGATAGGATTTAAAACAGCTTAGAGGTTGTCTTTTCACAAAGCACACTACAAAAACACGAGGCTCATTATAATAAGGTACACCAATTAAAGCGCAAATCTTCAAGAGAGCTTCCCTACCAACTCTTGCGACACAAAGTAACACAAAATCCCGAATTCTGGTGACGTCACTAGTTAAAAGCAAAAACTGCACATCAAGAAAAAAGCTGACAGAGCGCAAAAGCGAGTTGATGTGTTTGGCCAGCACTGTAAGATGTAACAGCTTAATTAATCACTTTTGAAAATTGACCTGTAGTTTTTGGATCGTTAAAAGCGTGCAACCAGGATTTTTCTTGGGGGGGGGGCAAAAATTAAAATCGGTTCGAGAAGTGTTTTAATTAAGCGGCGTGATGAACAAACTGCTGCAACTAAGCGTTCTACAGATGACGGCTCCCAGTCGCTCGCGATTTCAGTAATTTTTCTGAAAAAAAAGAAGCTGTCATTTTAACGTTATTTGGATCCTATCTTGCAAGTTTTTAGAGCCATTTAAAAGAATTAAATTGCTAAAATCGGAAGTTGTTTGCAAGAATTAAATTGCCAAGCCCCTTCACTGCCTTCAGCTCTACAGGCGAAGTCCAAAACAAGTTATAAACACATGTATTTTGGGGCATAGGCGTTGCAAGGATTTTTGATTGGGGGGCCCAAACCACTAATCACATTTAATGACGTCATCAGAGCTTTTTAATAGAGGAACTTTTTATGGGACAAACATATCGTAGAATGGAAGATCAGAAGCCTTGGCGTGGTTTGGCACGTTACCAGGATTTTGCGGAAGGGAGAAAACTTAACCTTCAGCTCCAGAGACGAAAGCGTTACCGCTCGACTAACTGGCCGGTTAAAGTCTGAGGTTCAAATCACGGGCCGGTCAAATCGCACTTGGTATTGCCAACGGCTCGCCACCGCTGCAGCAGTTTTTTGAAAGGAGCTGTGGTGCCTGGGGGCAATGACGCGGAAATGGGCCTTGCAAGCTCGTTACACTATTCGGCGTACTACAGCGAGTATTACGAAAGATTTGATTTGGAGAGAACTGCAATACCTTGAAAACAGGATGATGTAGAGAGTTCAAATTTGGTGAGAATGCATTTTAGGCTTTTATCAATATTTTGGCCAACAATGAAAACCTTGCTTTGAATGCCCTTTTAAATACTAACGGGTACCTCTGTTGTGTCTTGAGTTTAATTTCGTAAAGCTATTTTCTCTTATCTATTGCTATGGCCCCTCAATCAGATGCTTCGACACCTGTTGGGGTTATCTAAAGAGAGATGTAAGTTGCTTACTATTGCTGATATTATACAGGGTTGGCAAAAAAAAATTGCACCCTTAGACAAAGTGCCATGACTTTTTTTTGTATAGAGATAACAATTTAAATTTTTTACCGTTTTTTTACAACGATATATTGCGTAGCTGTTTAAAATTTTACAATGAAATTCCAAGAAGTTATAAAATGACGTCCATTTAAACATTGAAGACTGCGATCTCTTTTCACAAAGTGCGTTCATAGGTTTTTTTGCAGGTAACGTAACTTTTTTTTATAATTGGCCTTTCTGTACTCCTTGTGACGCAACAATGCCTGAATGCTGACAAATCTTTTTTCAAATGATAATAACTTTGAAATACCAAGCTCCACGATGATAACGCCATCGATGGGTTTCGATCTCGTGTGCGGTTGGTGATTGCAGACAATGGACAACACATCGAAAAATATTGAACGAATGAACAATTGCTTACTATTTGTGCCGTGTTAATTTTCATGCAATTGCAGTTTGTGATACTCACTATTTAGACACCTATAATTTTGTTATTTTGTGGAAATTTTTTATAAAATTTAACACAGCTACGTAATATATTCTCGTAATGAAATGGTAAACATTTTAAAATGTTATCTCATTCCAAAAAAAAGTTATGACACTTTGCCCAAGGGTGCAATTTTTTTTGGCCAACCCTGTACGACAATCGGGGTGGAAAATTCAAAAAGCTTAAAATTTAATTTTTTTCGAAAATTCGAATTTAACAGGTTTAAAAAAATCGAATTCACAGAAAGCCAATAGGGAAGAAATAAATTCAATTCAATTTTATTGCGAACCGTTTTTTGTGCACTCGACGCAGTTTGACAGGGCCACGTGGCATCAAAGTCCGTAAAAAACCTGGAATTTGCGGTATGGAATTATACAAAATTTACCTGGCATTTGTCATTTTAAGTACGACTCATCGAGCCAAAAGAATGCAATAAAGACAATGCTTTTTTCTGCAAAGAAAAAAATTTTTAGTTTTTAAAATTGCAAAAGTTGATTCAGGGATTTTAAAAACCTTAATTTAAAAAATTCAAATTTATCAAAAATTTTTGAATGGGTTTAAAAGTTAAACGTAATCCGACCCCAGTCTCAAGCGACAGCAAAGAAAGGAAGCCTAAAAGACACTGGAATTTTTGGAAGAAACAGGGTGATGACTAAGAGCATTTCACCGCAAAATTACGGAATATCTGAACGAAATATTATTGTTAATTATTACTGAAATACTAAATAATGATGATAACTGTAATGTAAAGCAAGAGTCAATAAAATTATTGGTACAATTCAGGTGCGCAACCAGGATGTTGTAAGAGGGAGGCTTGAACCAAAAGTTAAGTTTTTTTGTTCAAAAGATGTCTCAAATAGGCAGCCGTAGGAGTCTATAGGCAAAGCTCCCAGTCCTTGGGCAATAATTGTGACTTTTGGAAAAATTACCATTTTAACGCTATTTGGAACACATTTCGAACAGTTTCATAGCAATTTGGGAGAGGTTGTACGGGTAATTGCTAAGATTTAGCTGCCAGGTAAAGAATTAAATTGCCCAGCCTCTTCAGCTTCCTTTTACGCACAATACGTGTCAAGCCCAAAACAAGTTCAAACATTTGCATTTTTCGGAGCAGTAATATAGGTTCAGCGCTTAGTTTGATCAGAATAATTAGGAAATATATGAAACATATTTAAATTACAAACGTTTCGGTTTATTTATTACCAATTTTATTCAAATAGATTGATTCAGTTTACATTTTTGGTTTTAATTTTCTAAATGCTTGGTCAGGGGCGGAGTGGGAGAGGTCGAAAGCCCTTTAATTTTTTATGCTTGTGCAACTGATGCAGTTTCGTAAATCGCAAAATTTAAATTTAGATAGAGACACTTTTCACTCTCTGTCGGCTAACGAACAATGAGATAGGCTTTATCTAAAGAAGTGGTTATCAACCTGGGGGTCGCCAGCCTGTTTTCTCGGGGTCTCAAGAGCTTTTGATGATCAGTAGAAAAATTTAAATGTTTGTTTACAGATTATGCTACAATGTGCATTTCAAGTCGGAATCACTTTTAGTCGTGGCCAAAATAACAGGCACTATGGCAAAAGTCCTTGTCAAGTTTTCGGTTGAGAATTTAAGATCGTTTCAGGAATAATTGAGTGTTAAAACTCTTTTAAGTGCGGTTATTATTATTACAATATTTTGACAACGCTCAAATAACATTATACATAACTAAGGAATGTGCTGCGCTTGTAAATCAGGTTGCTTGAATACGGTACCGGGAAATATACTCGAGCTTTGGAGAAAAACTTTGGCAGATTTTACAGTGCGGTATTCTACTTTTTTAAATAATTGGATTTGTGAAAAGTTTATATTCAAGTCAAGTTTTTTCCGAATTTAGTTGACAGCGTGAGATATTTTTAGGTTATTCGTAGCTGAGAAATAAATTGTATACTGTGAGTGGGCTAGATTTTACTACCCTTAGAAGCTGTTGTTGTAAAATACGAGCTGAGCTACTGCGAGTGAAGGTAAGGGTAGGTTTGGTTCTAAATCTGCAGTACAGACAGCGTATTAGCAATGCTACTTAAAGGCAAGTTAACATAAGGGTAACACTGCCCCACAGTCTGCTTTTTAAGCGAAATTTGAACAACCCGCTTTTAATTCGATGTCATTTTAAGTTACCCGTACAAAAAAATTCGCAAGTGAGGTTAAACTTTGCTATATTATGGCGAAAAGACGCAGTTTTTCAGATTCTTGTTTTAAGTATGGATTTGTCGGTATTATCTTTGACGGCATTGAAAAACCACAGTGTGTACTGTGCAGGAAGGTTCTTTCGTCTGAATCCATAAAAGCATCAAAACTGAAGAGACATTTAGAAGCGAAACACACTGACTACTATAACAAAATTACAATTTTGTGGGGGGTGGGAATGTTATGAGGCGGTTAAGAACAAAGCCAGGAATAAACTAATAGTACAGCCAAATCTAAGATGTGATCTGGCAACGACAGAGCCACGCATCGACAAGCTTGTTGCCAAAATACAACACCAGCCATTTTATTAATGTAGCTGCCATGTGTAAATATTTAATTTTTAATGAGTCTTTTTCAAAATGGGGTGATATCGTTCAGTACTCATGTGTAGTCATTTTTATTGCTGCTGTGCAGTGTGCATGCGCAACAGCATTATACATGTTTTAGTAACTGTAATTTTAGAAGGGGGTCGTTCAGGGGCGTATTTAGGGGGGTGCCCTTGGGCCATGGCCAGGATCATCGCCAGGATTGCATAGAAAAGTGAGTAAAATTGAGGCATGACCCCCCCCCCCCCCCTTTGCAAGTTGGGCATCAGGCTCGGAGCTCGAAATCACCTGATATTTGGGTGAAGAACGAAATAATAGGGCGAAATTTGAGTAAAGACCTTTTTTTTACTCTTCACCTGATTATGGGCGAAAAATAGGACGAAGTTTGAGTGAAGACTTTTTTTTATGTTTTGCTCTTCGCCTGATTTTGGGCGAAAAATAGAACGAAATATGAGAGTGACAATTTTAAATTCTGATATATGTTGCTCTCAAATTTTCTGAAGTTTCTGCCCCCCCCCTTTTCAAAATCCTGCATACGCCACTGGGGTCGTTTGATTATGTCGGATTGCAAAATGGGTCGCTGAATAAAAAAGGTTGAAAGCCACTGGTCTAAAGTGTTACAAATCGCGCAGCTTGCCAACAAACATGGAAATAGTTCGTAACAAACATGGAAAGCTCGTAAACAATTGTTAGATGACAAAGATCACCGAATGTATCAGTGATTCATGTAACTATACATTAGCCGAACTTTATGATCGAAAAGGGAGTGAGTAAAGCTAAAAAGCGGATATTTTCGATAAGCGCTGTTTATATAATGTAGTTAGCACAGCTTTATTAAGTACAGTATACAGTATTTCATGATATACCTTACAGTACAGTAATGACAAAAATGCAAAATTGAAATTAAAATAAAAATCACAGCAAGTGTCAAAATGTGCTATTGGACGCATAAATATAAATAGAACTGTAATAGTCAGTTTCAAAATAAAGTTTAAGAACAAATGAAGTTGTAAAAAGTTAGGAGAAAAATTTTGATCAACCCTCAAATATCAAGCTAAAACTTTTTCTACGTATTGTTTCTCAAATTTCACCGCAGCTTTTTTTGTTTCAAAACTGCGACGCTGCAGTAAAAGCGCGTCTTCTTGCTTGCTTCCGGAAAAAAGCGAAAACCCGCTTTCCGATAAAATCGCTGAAAAGTAGTTTTAATTTCAGCTGGACAAAAAAAGCGTGCAGATTTCGAAATATCTAGGTCAGTGCCGAGCGGAAAATGGTATGGAATGGAATGGAATGGAATGGAAAATGGAATGGAAAATGGAATGGAATGGAAAATGGAATGGAATGGAACGGAAATTTTGGTATGGAATATGGAAGATGCCAGACTGGAAAGGAATGGAAGATTTCAAGATTGGAATGGAAGACAATCTTCCATACTTCCATACCAATTCCATTCTAGATTTTGTGCATTGCATTTACAGAAAAATACACGCAGATGTTGGGTGGTGATAAATAATATTGTCACTGAAGTATTCAACTTTAATATCTACGCGTATTATTTGTCGATAAATCGCAATACTTTGGCTGTTTATATTGCGTAAACAGTGTACGTATTGCATCATAGTAAGTACATTGCAATTTGCTGCATTAATGTTATAGTTGACGACTTTGACAGGTTTGACTTGTTTTTTTGTTTGTTTTTGAAACTGACAATTTGCCAAGTTCTAAATTTTGTTTTCTTACATCGTCATGAAAACTCGCATTTGCTATTTCATTCCCGTTTCAGCTTAATTTTATTTATATTTTTAGTTTTTCAGCTTACAATAATTCTTTTTGGTGTTAAAGCTTGGTATTGCTATTACGGTAAATGTTCTTTAGCAGTTTTGTTATGACAAATTGTATAGTTGATATGAGAGCAAACTTGTACGGCAATGATTAAACCATAGGTGTAACCAGAGGGCCCAGGCCCTCTGCTTCTCCCCCAATTGAAATGCTACCAATGATAAAAATGATGACACAAAGGCTATTTATTCAGATTTTTTAGCATTTTTTGGGCGCAACAGCGCATGCGTACAACAGCATTTAGCAATAACTTAATATTGACGACCGGGGGCCCGCGTCCTCTCAATTTAAATTTTTGCCAACCAATTTAAATGTCCAAGCCGGGAGAAATTCAGTGTTTTTGTTCTAAAAGTTGCAATCTCAGGCCCTCATCTAATTTTTTTATGCAATAATATGTTTTAGGCCCCCAGCTAACTTTTATATTGCAATAACATGATTAGTAACGATTCATTGCATCTAAAGTACCAACTTGAAATAACTTTGAATTCCACCTTCACCACCTACCAACTTTAAATATCAATCCACCTCCTTCTCGTCAGTTTTCACGCGACAAAATGCTTTTGAAAAAAACTTAGCTAGGGGAAATGCTTATTGAACAAATTATTGGAGTTGAATCGAGGGTGCCTGGGCTCCTGGTCGTACATATTCCTAAAACTGGGTATTTTCGTGACAAAACAAATATCTTCAAAAGCAAATCTTCGAGTGAATGATTTAATGCTAAAAATGTTGCAGAAAGCAATGTACCTTGATTCCTCTGACCAGGCCAAGTCACAAAATTTAACCCCAAAATGCTAGATTTTAAACGTGGTTTGGACTTGACCTGAAGTAAAGGAAAAGATTTGTTCAATTGGCTTTCAAATTTCAAAAATTTTGTTCTTTCAAATGGCTTTGAAAACGTGCGAAATGTGGTTTAAATGGCACTAAAATACCCATTTTTTCCAAAAACTTACAAAAGATTGCTCAGCGGCTGGGTGCTTCACCCCCAGACTCCCATAGCCTCCGGCGGCTGGTGGCTCCACCCCTAGGCCCCGTCTGTGACACGCTTCAGGCTTGAGTTGCACTATAATTTGCTCACCACGTCTCCCAATTTTGATATGTTAGTAAAAGCTTTTAACTTGCGGTTTTAGTCTTTTCTTTTAGCAAATCCTGGTAACGTGCTAAATCAGACCCCCACCTTTTGATCTTTCATTCTTTGTCCCATAAAAATTCTCTCTTTTCGAAAATTTGTGATGACATTGCATGCGATTTACGGTTTAGCCCTCCCCCCAATCCAAAATCCTGGCTACGCCTATGTTATTAAACCACGTGCAATATGCATACTAGATATCGGTTGTTGCATTTTAATATTGTTAACGCACCTTCACTAGCGGTTGCTTACAACATAGCAAAGATGCAAAGCAGCAAAATACACGTTGCATTGCTTCCAGGCTAAAATTTCTTTGGTATGGACGTATGGAATGGAATATGGAAGAAAATTTCAGTATGGAATGGAATATGGAATGGAAGATTTTTAGTATGGAATGGAAGAAAATTGCCACTATAGAATATGGAAAAATCGTCTTCCATTCCATACCATGCCCTGGTTGTAGAATACAGCAGACAACTACATTTCACCAAAAATTTTGAAGTTGAAAAGAGTAAAGGAAAAATGAGAAATTTGAGATTATTCTTATCAGCCCGTTTTTCAATTGCATTTTTAAGAGAATGAAAGATTGGTATTTGATGTACACAAAATCTTGGGTTAGCGCTTGATCATAGATTCATTAGATCGAGATTATTTTGGTTTCGGAGTAAGGATTTGAGCTTCTGGATCAAAAGTCATCTAACAATAATTAATTGAAATCTAAAAGTTGCTGAAAACAAAGCTTAGTCTATGGTAAATATACTGTACAATGCACGATTTTCAGTTACTTTGCGATCTTCTTTAGAGGTGACAGGAGACGAGGTTTGCGTCTAACCTAGTTCGTGACTAGGCCAAGTTTTTTCAATAAAGTCAATTTTTTTTAGTAGGAAGTTGGAATGATGCGATTTTTTGCAAGATTGGATAGAAAGAGTCAGTTACATATTCTTAATTTGATTGGTCAATAAAAAGTCAATTTTTTACCGTCAGGTCAATATTCTTTTCATTGGGCTATAAAGTCAATTTTGCATAATTATCACTTATTTTTCAGTTTATCACCAATAATAGCAACAACCACGCTAGTTGCCAGAAATCTGCAAGTGGGGAATGTCTGGGGGCAAAGCCCTCAGAGTTCTGAAATTTTGCTATTTTTTGCAAAAATGTAGTATTTTTAAGCATATTTTGATAAAATTAAGAAAAAGGCTTGACGCACGTTTCGTGCGCGCATACATTTCGTAATAAAGCCTTAGAAATTTAACCCTAAGCCCTAACTCTAACCTTACCCTAATCCTAGCCCTAACCCAAAGCCTAACCTAAGCCCTAACCCAAACCTATAACTGTAATAATCAAAACAAAAATTTCCGAAAACAAGTGACGTCACCGGAATCTTTGTTTATTTAATCGCGCACGTTCCGTGTGCCAAGTCACTTCGTAAAATTAATCACTTTTAAAACGTGGCATGGAAATTAGCATTGGCTACAAAAATGCGATTAAACTGGGTGCGTAAATATATGCTTTGTGGGCTGGACTAACTTAATTATAAAATTTCAGCCTTTTATTACAAGCCAGCATAATATTACTAAATCCTATAAATCGAAAAACTCACAAGTATTAACCTAATTCGTGTGCATTTTACAAAGACAGATAATTTGGGGATATAGGGCCCAATAGAACGAGATTTGAAAGAAGTGATTGGTAATTAACTAAATTAACTGGACTGCTGAATACCTCCTCCTCATCCATGATTAGTTTGATGAAGCCCACGTCAAGCATTTTGCATCAAGCGATCGAATTTGACAGTTTGATTGTTTATTTTTAGCCATTTTGAAAGTTTTTGTAATTTGTAAGCTTTATTTTAGACAAATATTAGCTCTCCCCCAAAATAAATGTTTTAAAAGTGGCTACAAGCCACTTTGAAATCCATATCACTTCAAAAGACGGTTTCAGAAGTGCGAAATACGCGGTACTTTCCTTATTGCGCATTTTGGTCGACAGGCAATCGGGGGGAGGGGGAAGGGGCTATAGCTTGATAGATCTCTTGGAACTAGCAGAAACTCTATCTGTCGGTTTTTCTATGACACCTCAAAATATTTGGTGGCTGAAGGAGTGCAGGTGTAACATTCTGTGTCCTAAATGTTTTACGTGACGTGCGTTGCACGTATTACGCAATTGTGCCTGAAAGCCAGATCTCACTTCAAAGATATTAATCAGCTAATTTTGCGAAATCAAATTAGTAAAATTTAAAAACAAAATCAGTTAGGCCAAATTCGCTACTATAAGTTACCCTTCAAAGCCTATTCTTACAAGATGGGAATTGGGGAAGCTGGTTAAACGCTACTTTATACGCAAAAAGAATTAACTTAAAGTGAAAGCGATTGTGAACGTTTTGAAGGGGCTGGTGTTTCGATAACTCAAGCAAAAGTTAATTCAAACGTCTGGTTTAGCCGGTCAGCTACTCAAAATCAAAAATACAACACTACTTTCATGATTTTACACTTTATCTCGTCCTCCTGGTGATTATTTAATTGTTTGTTTCACTATAAAATCTTGAAAAAGTCTTAAGAAATATCCTTTTTTCAGTACAAGTTCTGTAGGTCAATAAAGTCAATTTTTTTGAATTTTTAGTCAATTTTTTAATTTTTAGGTCAATAAAACTTGCTCTGTTCATAACTAAATCTGTATTTCTGAAATACTTAAGTTAAACTTTAAAAACATTCTGTACGACAATTTTCGAACTTTTTTGCTTCCAATTTGGTGCTAAAATTTTCAACAAACATAGCTAGATTAAAGGCATGGAGGTAGATGGCAGTTTTGAAAATAGCAAAAACGTATATTTTGACTTGACTTCTAATCTCGTTAACTTCTAATCTAGCAAAAAGTGTGAAAGAATAGTTTTGGTCTACACGTGCTTGATGCTTGAGTTGCGCGATTTGTTATGTGGTGCATAATTTTTTGTTTGGTGCCACATTTTTTGGAGAAGAACACTCTTCAATCAGCCAAATCGACAAGTTTTCAATCAGCCAGATCAAATTTTTTTAAACATTGTAGTGGGCCTATAATACACGCACACCTTATTCATTAAACAATGGTAGTAACAGCTTTAATTCTTACTCGTAAAAGCAATATTACCAAAATTAATATATCTGGTAGTATGGTTGCGTGGACAAAGCGCTCGCGAAAAAAAGTTGCTATTAAAAAAATTCTTTTTAATGCTTGTTGCACTGTTTTGCAATTAGAGGTCTTTTAGTTGGGAGTCTTTTAGTTGCGGAAAGTTCGGAGTAAATGAATTGACCTTCTTAGTATGGTTTGGAGGAATCCTCCTCTGCCGTATCACTCGACGCTATTTACTTTTACTTGTAATAGGTATGAATGTCCAAAATTTGAGGCAGTTTTTAAGCAAAATTTAAGCAGTAGCATAAAGCTGTCGCGAAGTCCCAAATCCTGTTTGAATATTCAATTAAAATCAAGACAAACTTTGTCAACAATTGTCAATTGATACAAATGAGTAATTTTTACGATTTTTAAATAATAACTTCACGATATTAAAAGAGCAGTTAGCTGCACTTAGTAATAAATAGAACAAAGCACATCAAAACAGGTTCAATAATTTCGGAGTTGAGAATATGGGTTTAGCACTTAGTTTGATCAGAAAAATTATAGCCAAAAATATATGAAACGTATTTGAATTAGAAGCGCTTCGGTTTATTCTTAAATCTTATCAATCTTTTTCAAAAAGAATGATTATTATCAATCTTATCAAATCTTTTTCTATTTGAATAAAATTGATAATGGTTTAAGAATAAACCGAAGCGTTTCTAATTCAATTACATTTGATATATTTTTGGCTATACTTGTTCTGATTAAATAATGTTTAATTCTATATATTAGCACTAGTAAAGTTTTTTGTAAAAAATTGGTTTTTGAGCCCATAAACAGTAGCTGTTTCACTGTATATATCGAAAATTGTTTACGTTTCGTGCATGTCTCAAAATTCATATCATGCGGCATTTAGAAGAGAAACCTTTCAAATGTATTAATTGTGGCAAATCTTTTTTTCGACCTGGTGATTTGAAATGTCACCTGAATGTTTACCAGAGAGCGCCCTAAGAACATAGTTTGTGTGGAAAGTAATTGACAGCTAGCTTTCACTCTCAAATATTGTTCTTGAAACTTTTTTTTGTTATTACTTCCACAATTTTTCCATTACTTTTTTTGCTTGACATTTGACTAAAGTTGTGGATAAACTCAGGAAAAAAATAATGAACTTTTGCAGTAATAAAGACCTGTTTGTTGTAGTTTGTTCTTATGTATTTGAGTGCACTATGCTTAAGTATGCCCTGATTTCTTTATGCACGAAATTTATTCATTGGCTGTTCAAGGTTTGATTTTCAACTACATCAAATAGTTGTTTCAATTTCTGATTTTTTTTGTTTTTTTTTTGAGAAAATGTACAAAGGCAATTGCATGCGTTACTAATGTATTCCAAAGTCCTAGAAAAGTATGCAGCCCGGTAACGAACTCTCCACGGACCGGCACCGTTGCGCGGACCAATGGTTTCTGCTGCAGGCTTTTCATTTTTTTCGCAACATTTACTTAATATTTCCCAAAATAACCACCTTTCGAAGCAACCTTATATTGTTTTAGTGATAATACAAAGTGCAAACCTATTTTTACTTCTATTTTACTCCGATTTTTACTTCTATTAAACTTATTTTTACCTATTTTAAAATTAAAAAAAAACAACAGAACATTAAATAAATTCAATGTTCTGTCGTTTTTTTTTGTTTTTTTTTTTTACAGGAAGTAAAAATAGGTTTGCACTTTGTATCATCAGTAAAACAATATAAGGTTGCTTCGAAAGGTGGTTTATTTTGGAGAATATTATATTAGGCAAATGTTGCGAAAAAATTGAAAAGCCTGCAGTAATTTTTAAACTGCTTAAGGCAGTGGTCGACAACCACCGGTCCGCGCACCGGTGCCGGTCCGTGGAGAGTTCGTTACCGGGCTGCATACTTTTCTTGGACTTTGGAATTTATTTGTAACGCATGCAATTGCCTTTATACTTTTTCTAAAAAAATGATTTGATTACACGAGTTTTAACATCTTGTAATAAAATAATTTTAGTTTACTAGAAGTAGTACAATAATTTTTCGACATAATTTGAGTTTGCAGAAAGTAGTAGAAAAACAGTTATCTGTTATATAAATAAACTTCTGTTATCTGTAGATTGCTAAACATTTGCGTTTATTTTTAAATGCCGGTCCCCGACAAATTCTAGTTTTTAACCGGTCCGCAATATAAAAAAGTTGCCGACACCTGGCTCAAGGCACATTCTGTATTATTGAAAAAAAAGATATAAAATACAGATTTTGTTGTTTTTGTCATGCTTTATTACGGGAAGCAAGTTTGCAATGCTTTATCGTTTTAAAGAATTCCGCAAATATAGTCCGCAAACTAGCAATTTTTCAAGGGGTTCAAGTGCACATCGAAAAGATATTTTCGTCACAAAACTGGGAAATATAAATTTACTAAGCTCTTTGATTGGTTACGGTAAAAACTTTCAAAAGTATTACGTATCTGGTTTTAATGGTGACGTGTTCGCTTTTGGATCGGTAGGTCTGAGGTTCAAATCTCCGCCCGGTCAAATCGGACACTGCACTCGCTATTGCTGCGACATTTTTTTGAAAGAAGCTTTATGTTATCACGGTGCAATGACGCACACGGAGATGGACCCCGCTAACTCGTAAATCATCGTGGTGTAATGCAGCAAGTATATGTTGACAGATTTGATTTGATTGACACACAAAACATTATTCATCGACAATTCATCAACATTCAATAATGCCATGTTCTAATACAGTAAATTAGCTGCTGTTAGTCAGTGTTTGTGCTTCATTCGAATAATTTAATTTACTACATTTATCTTCCAATTAAAATTTAAAATTTTTCTTCTGTGGTATTTTATTTCTTTATAAAGGCGAACAAAGTTGATTATCGTTATTAGTTTAGTAGTAGTAGAATTCATTTGTTTCTGGCAATTCCTAGAATATAAAAAAGTAACATTTTCAAACAACAATTCACCAGAAAAAGAATACAGCAACAAAACGATGTGTAGCGCCGTTTTGTTGTTTTTACTTTGTGTGAGTTTCAAACCTGGTTTTATTATTTTTGTTAATTTGCATTTGGAAGCCACGACTCGTTCTTCAAGCCAAGTATTTAATCCGTTGAATCGTTGCGAATGTTGAAATCTGTTAAATCCGGTTGCCGTGAAGATATTCTTGTTTCTTTTATATGACGTAAGTTACTAATTTTCGAGTTGACCTAATTGAGTGCAAATTGTAAACTTTGCAAGCTGAAGCTTTGCGATGTCAAAATCACTATTCAGTTGAGCGTCTGCAGTAAGCAGCGGTGGATTTTTGTCACTAGATTTAAAGGTTGAGTCAGCAAAGAACTACAGTATGAAATTTGAGATATCGCTGCCTTTGCAGCTCGTATTGGAGACAGCTGATCTTCGGTACGATTTATTTTGAGTGCCAATTGCCTTGGTCCCTAATTCAGATAGTTCGCTGACTCAATCCTGACAAATATTATTTTCCAGCGTTCCCCTTTTTTTTGGGAGCATTAACTGCAGCGAGTTTGACATCGGCCAGGCTTCAGTTTAAATATTCAACATTTGTTTTGAACGCATTTGGAATTCTCCGTCTGCAATGAAAAATTCATCAGTAAGTACAATGTATTATTTTGTTAAATTGTTTATTAATTGTAAAAATAGATTCTAAATTTGAATAAGCTAATGAGATAAACGAGTTGTGTGCTGAAGGTCATATTTTGTTTTCGTTGAAGCATTAATTCCAATTTGTTTTGTTTTTGGTTCAAATTTAAGCTCTAATTTATTCCGTAAAATATTTCATATGTTTTTTGAGTGTCTAAATGTTTATTTTTTCTCAGAAACCGCTTCCCGTTTTCGCTTCCGCTTACACCAACAAACAAAGGACGAAATTTTCAAACAAGAAAAGCGTGTTACGAATTCCGAGGCAGACGGTAGACAAATCGAATCCGTAACACGATGTACGTAGTACATGCAAGAAAATTAAAATATGTATGCGCAATAATAATACGTAAAGCCATGGTCGCTGCACCTTAAAACTGAGGATAGCAAATTAAAAAATGTTTTTGGAATTGGCAATATTCAATAAGCAAGACCGTTGTAAATAATTTTAAACCGTTTTAGTTTTCGGCTTACTACATTAGTTCATTGTCAACCACTACACATTGGATCCCAGCAAAATAATAAGGAATAGAGACTGATTGGCAGAGCTGGGCAAATCCACATATAAGCCCGCAATTGCGGATTGTATTTTTAGTTACGGATTGCGATTTTCTACGATTTTAATTGCAAAAGTTTGGAAATATTAATTCGCAACTATGCAAGTATACAAATAATTTACAGTATCTTATTAAAATCGAAAAATGTTGGAAACATTTTTGTTGGAAACATTTTGGAAACATGTTGGAAACATTTTGGCGGTTTGCTTCGAGCACATGCGTCTGTTCTTGAAGAAAAGCGATCAGTCTTAACTCAAAATATGTTTTCGTTAAAAAAATATAAGTATGCAAGGGCTGTTGGTCGGTCTCAAGAGGGACTTGGTATTGGTTTCGAATCATTGCAGTTTTGCAGTCTCGACTAGCTTAAAAGCCATAAAATAACGTCGAACAATATTTTTATGACGAAATCACTTTGGTAAAGCAGTTTATTATTCGATTGATATTATCCGGAGTTGGTTAGATCATAAAACTAAACTCCGAGAAACTTTGCTCACAAAAATTTTTAAAAATTTATGATATAGCGTTTTTTTTTTTTTTCTGTCGCGGTTTTGGTCTCGAAATTTGCCAATCTCGGTCTCAAAATGCTGGCATTGGAAAAATTTGCCGTTTTTATCTTTGTTTAAAACGATTCGGTCTTGATTTCAGCCTTTGGAAATTCCTAAACATAATTTGTAAATTTTTCTCTTATCAAAGTATGATACTAAGTCGAGAGATATCTCGTTTGGTTCAGGTGTTAGTTGGCAACTACTTTGTTCAGCATTTTTATTTTCCTACTTCATTTTTATTGGCGATTGTAGTAACTCAAAAGTTTGCTTGAATATAGAGCTCGACCGATATGATTTTTTCAGGCCGATACCGATATCGATATTTCGGAAATTTTTAGGCCGATACCGATATCGATAACCGATATATTAACTTACTAGCTACGAAACTTTGTCACTATTTTTCAACTAACTTGACACTAAAAGCTTCACGAATTTCCACCCAAAGAAAGACTATTTCAAACACAAGTCACACTCCAGTATCATTCATCAAAAAAAAAAAATACAACGATTTGGCAATCAATAGTCAAGAGCGGTTGTGCTTGCTCTCAAAAATAAACAGTTTAAGGTAATTGTTCTAAGCCGATATTTTATCGGTGGTAAACAACGATACGATATATCGGCTTGACCCTGATATCGGCCGATATATATCGGCTGACCAATATATCGGTCGAGCTCTACTTAAATAGGTAGTCATAGCAACGCATTCAAAACTAACTGCCAGCCTAGATTGAAAGAGATAACCAGAAAATGTAATTTGACTTGCTATTTTAGAATACTGCGCAATCGCTTTGCGCACTTGGAAGATTTTGCACTTGCGAAAATGCGCTGCAGATTGCTTTCTGTGAAATTTTGGTTGGGGGTTGCGGAACTACATGCAATTGCGGCGCAAACTAACTAAAATTAAAAGCGGTTGTGGAATTGCAGACTCGAAGAAAAAAAATTGTGGAGCCAAGCTCTTCTGATATGCATGTATTGTAAACTAATGTTAATTCTCTACAGTTGTAAAATGGTTGTATCGTTGACAAAATACTGTATTCGTTGTATTGTGAAAATATGCTCCCACAGGTCAATTTAAGATGATTTTTAAGTATCGTGAATTGTTTTGTAACATTTATTTTTGTGCAAACATCACGTACAAGTTTGGTCAAAAATGCAATGGTATTACCTGGCTTGTCCACGGAACATATTTTTCAGTTCTATCCCATCCCATCCCAATCCATAGCAGTTCATGTATGTCACATCTCATCCCATAGGATTCCCATCAAAATACAATTCAATAAAAGTTAACAAATTTATAAAAACTTCAGTGCGACTATAATGTGTACTAGATTTAAGTAAAACGCTAAAAATGTAAGCACTGTAAAACGCTAAAACTAAACCAGGACTAAGGCTAGCCTCACTTAAAAGCGAATTCATTCCAAAGTGAAATTTTCTGCCCTTAACTGTTAAATTGCACTGTTGGGACTTGCCTTGCGCTCGATCTCCTAAAGCGGCCAGATCACTTTAAATTTTAGGGTTTGATATACCTTACCAGTGCTTGCCTATTTATTTAGGTATGACGTTATCAAAAGGCTATCACTTGGCTACTGTTAAATAGGTCCCATGGTAAATGCAATGCGTGCTATCCCATTCCATTCCATGGGACGTTTTTCATGGGATTCCCATTCCCATGGACAAGCTTGAATATTATTGTCCATGGCGCAACCAAGGGGGCTATGTTAATTTCATTCCCGCTCCCCTCCTTTGGTTAAGTCTTCCAGAAAATTTATTCTAAAATGCAAGTGTTTAAACGTGTTTTCGACTTCTTCTGTAAGTAAGAGAGCTGAAGGGGTTGGACAATTTAGTTCTTGCAAATAACTTTGGCTTTTAGCAATTTAGTTTTTTCAAATGGCTCTGAAAACATGCGAATCGTGATCCAACCGGCGCTAAAAAGGCTATTTCTTGCCGAAAAGTCAGAAAAAAGCCTAACGGTCGGTGGCTTCGCTCCCAACCCCCCCGATTGCGATACGCTTAGTTGCAACAGTTTGCTCAGCACGCCGCTAAACAAAGAATTTTAACTTAGGGTGTTGCGGATTCGGTCTAAAACTACGTCTGCTTGGTACGGAATTTGTAACACGCGACTTGGTTCAAAGTATGATCTTTATTGTCCGAAGTCAGCGGTTTCTAGAAAAAACAAACGTTTTAGTAACCCAAAAAGCACAAGAAATAATATACGAAAAAATTAAAGTAGAAAACTTGTACACTTTTACAAAACAAATAAACTATAACGCTGTAACAAAAACAAAATAATAACCTTTGCACATACTCGTAATCTCGATGACATAATTTATAACAAGAATTTTCACAAATATTGTACATTTTACTTACCGATAAATTTGCGTTGCAGACGTAGCACGTAAACAATAATTGACAATTTGACATTAAAATCTAAATGTTGATTTGGAAGCCGAGACTTGGTAAAATTTAACTCCAGCACTAATGGGAAGCGTAAAAGAAATTATTGGGGTAGAGTAAGTCGGTTGGATAACATTCAACGTATGACAACTGGCACGTGAGCAACGGCTCAATGCTAACTATTAAACTTGTCTTTATGCAGCAAAGGCAGCGATAACTTGGCTTCAATATGAAAATTCATTTTTACCGACTACTCTTTGGTCTCAAAAAAACAAAAATAGCCTCTGCTCACTGCAGACACTTATCTGAAATGTGTGTCGACACCGCAAGGTCTCGGCTTGTAAACTCCAAAAATTTGCATACAATGCAGAGATTAAAAACGATTAATTAAAATTTTTTTACGTCATTAAACTACAAACAAACAAGTACTTACAACACAGCCGGATTTGTCAAGTTTCAATGTCTGCTGATTTTAGATAATTTGCTTGTGGCCTTTTTGAATCAAAAGATAAATGAAGATAATGAGCCATGGCGTTGAGTGCAAAATAGAACAAATGAAAAAACAAGGGTTCGAAACTTCACTAAGCTAAGAAACAGAACGGCGCTACATTGGGGCAGAACCCCCTCTTTTCGCAAAATCCTGGTTACGCGCCTATAATTACTTTACTAGTTTTGGCAGCAAACAAAGCTTTTTACATAGGTGAAAATCAATTAAAAACGTTTCGGCTTACGAGTGGCGCCATTTTCTCCACTAAATAAATTCTATTTCATGAATCATTGCCTAATATAATTCTTGATATAATCATTTCAGAAATGCAGATGTGCTGTAATTACCAGGCTTGTCCGTGGGACATATTTTTCTGTCCCATATCATCCCATCCCATAGCAGTTCATGCCTGTCCCATCCCATGGGATTCCCATCAAAATGCAATTCTGTAAAAGCTAATAAATTTATAAAAATTTAAGTATAATGTGAACTGGATAGGACTACACGTACAAAGAGAGATACAAAACAAGATTTATTGACTTTGTTAACTTTCAAGTTCAGAAGAGTTCACAATTCATGATCATTCTGGCACTCATATTCCGAGTCGCTGAGTTTATTCAGCATATTTTCAATTTCTTTCTCATCCGATTCTGTCCCATAGGTCCCATGGGAAATGCAATGTGTGCTGTCTAATCCCATCCCATCCCATGGTAATCCCATTCCCATGGACAAGCCTGGTAATTAGTCTGTGTAGTGGAGAGTATAGATTGTTTGTAGCGTCTTAACAGTTTTGAAACGGTCAGAAAGATATAACGAAATGATCGAATAGCAGCAATACGATCGACGAATATTCTGTGAATAAATTAAAAATAAAGAAATCGTTTTATTTGCCCATCAAATAAGAGTCATGAGCAACTAGAAAAGTTCAAAATTGAAAACCACATAATCCCCTGCAATATTTGTTCTAATGAAAAAAACTGGCTTGGACTCATTAAAAATGATTCGAAAATGCCGTTCTGAGTATAACACAAAAATTCACGAAGTCGTTCTGATCAAGAAACATTCGTCAGCCCTTAATCGTCACCTTTACGCCAACGGATCATCATTTTTGCTGCAAGTTTTTTTTTTAATCAGAAGAATTCGACTATAGTTAAGACGTACATAGCGTTGATTTTCTTTTTTTTCGCTTCAAAGATTATACATTATTGTGAAACACTAAGGGAAGTTTTCATTGGAACAAAAATTATTGATCTATTTCTATTTAGTTTACAACCATAATGCTTGTTTTGTCATAATTATTAATTCTGCTTGAATTCCATTTCTGTTTTGAGTTTAGCTTAATAGTAGTGTGCACTGAGCAGTACAGCAAATGTTGTAGCTTTTTATCAGATTAGTTCATTTATTGATTAGGATTCATCAAAGTTATGCTTGCCATTTTAAACGTACCTGAAGAGGGCCAATTGTAATGCCAAAAACGCTCCCTTAGTAATTTTCTTTTTAATTATAATAACGAAAGTACAAGCAGGGCCTCAGAGAGAAATTTTTCCAGGGGGTACGAAGGTCTATGCCGGGCCCCCAAAAACAAAAAAAAGGTCTTCAATGAAATTTAGACCCATTTTGTGCCCAAAATTAGGTAATAACCAAAAAAAAAAAAAAAGGTTTTCTGGGCCCCCTGATTCCGGGCCCCCCTAGCCCCGGGCCTGGGTACGATGTACCCCCTGAACCCCCCTCTCATAGGCCCTGAGTACAAGTAACAACCCAATAAATGCACCAGGTCTTATAGTTACTGTATATTACTATTATTTTAAAGAGCGTCTTCAACTATGTTTTGCATTGAAGCTATTTTTCCGGAAAACTTGATTAATCATTTACTTCTTAATTTCTATTAAAGTTGCTTCTAATAATTCTGCATTAAGGCAAATTTAGAATCTTTTTAGTTAAACAAAATACTCTTAACCATTTAAAATGAGGTTTTGCAATGTTGTTCATAAAAAAATCAACACCATTACGTCATAAAAGATATCACAGTTGTTATGAAGACTTTTGTAAGGTTCTGTTATGCAATAGCCAATACTTATGACGATATGGAGTTGAAAACTTACATGAACACGATTTCGCCGTAAATGTTAACAATTGCACAACACATGCTCGCATCATGAATATTATTGCTCATGAAAATCTTTAAACAACCGTAGGTATCTGTTGCAACGCAAGAGTCTCGATTTTTTCATGAACACCTTTGCAAAACCTCTTGTGAAAAGATTGACTGCTATTGGAACCGAATTAAGTATACATTTCACTTTTATGCTTTAATCGTGTGAATTTACAAGTTCAAAACAAAGCTGATCTAGACAATCATTTTTGGAATTGTTAGTTGATTTTATTTTTTACAGCTATATGTGACAGTATGCTTTGTTTTTGTCCGCATTACATCGTTAAAGTTCGAACTTGCAGCAATTGGAATTTAAATATCTTATTAGAAACCATTTGAAAACCTCCATGTTTGCTCCACCGGTAGAGCAACGGATAAAAATTGCACGGCTTTGTTTTGAAGGTACCACACACTCAGAAACTCCCTTAACGCTTTAAACGATATCTTTGCTAAATAAAGTTGACTAGCAAGTTAATCCTATTGCATGCAACTAGGTTTTAGACTCCAATTACTGTTGTTCTGATAAAAATGTTAATGTTCTACTTGCATTCTATCCTGTAGACTATAAAATTTGTTATAAATTACGTTGTTAGCTGCTTGGTGTTTAAAAGGAAGCATGAACAAGAAGAAAACTAACCAGACAGCATTAAAATGTAAATTCTGTGAACGGAAATTCAAAACATCCAGCCATTTAAAAGACCACACCAGATCGCACGAGGAAGAAAAACCATTCAAGTGTACATATTGTGAAAAATCATTTGCTTTATCAAGTAGCTTGAAAGTTCATACGAGAATTCATACTGGAGAGAAACCATTTCAGTGCTTGGATTGCAGCAAATCGTTTTCTGCATCTTGGAATTTGAAAGTTCATATCAGATCTCATTCAGGGGAGAAACCGTTTAAATGCAGCATTTGTGACAAATCATTTGCGACATCTGGAGATTTGAAGCATCACATCAGATCGCATTCAGGGGAGAAACCATTTAAATGCAGCATTTGTGACAAATCATTTACGAGATCTGGAGATTTGAAGCATCACATCAGATCTCATTCAGGGGAGAAACCATTTAAATGCAGCATTTGTGACAAATCATTTACGAGATCTGGAGATTTGAAGCATCACATCAGATCTCATTCAGGGGAGAAACCATTTATTTGCAGCATTTGCGACAAATCATTTACGAGATCTGGACATTTGAAGCGCCACATCAGATCTCATTCAGGGGAGAAACCGTTTAACTGCAGCATTTGTGACAAATCATTTACAAGATCTGGAAATTTGAAGCGTCACATCAGATCTCATTCAGGGGAGAAACCATTTAACTGCAGCATTTGTGACAAATTGTTTACCCAATCTGGACATTTGAAGAGTCACATCAGATCTCATTCAGGGGAGAAACTGTTTAACTGCAGAATTTGTGACAAATCATTTACGAGATCTGAAAATTTAAAGTGCCATATCAGATCTCATTCAGGGGAGAAACCATTTAACTGCAGCATTTGTGACAAATCATTCACGAGATCTGGACATTTGAAGCTTCACATCAGATCGCATTCAGGGGAGAAACCGTTTAAATGCAGCATTTGTGACAAATCATTTACGACATCTGGAAATTTGAAGCACCACATCATATCGCATTCAGGGGAGAAACCATTTAAATGCAGCATTTGTGACAAATCATTTACGAGATCCGGAAACTTGAAACGTCACATGAAAACTCATTAGCAGAAAATTTCAACAAACTCGGTCCAAGTGAAATGTTTTTCTTACGATGTGAAAATTTGTTTGTCTTTGTGTATTCAAGATAGATGACATCATTTTGTTCATCATTCAATTATTTTTCCGGTATTGGGATCATAAAAAAAAAACTTGTTAAAAGGTTCGTGCAGTGAAGACAAAATGAGTTATTTTGCGATGTGTAAAATCAGTTCTTCTTTCTTACATTCTATTTTCGAAGTGCTAACCAATTTTACTCTTGTGACTTGAATTTTTATCCTAAATTTTAGAACTTATTTGAAGCACCAAAATATCAAAAACTTTGTTTTGATTTTGGATTGTACATTGGTTATTTATTTTGTTAAAAGCAAAATTGTTGAAAATATCAATTTCTTACCACTGTATAGTATTTGTTCGACTATTCAAACAGCTGCTCGCAACGCTAAATATGTTGGCATTGATTTTGCATGCACTTAATTACTGCAGCATGGATATATTTGGCATGGAGGAAAACTTTTGCAGTTATTGCATTATTGTGAAAAGAACTAAAAAATAATATGAAGAGTTCTTTGCAAGAGCAATTTAATTAGCAAGTCCAATTTTTTTGGATAGCTTTAAGCACCCCGTTGGAGACGAGTTTTAGTCGCACTTAAGTACCGCGAAAAATTGTAAGGTGCCCAAAATTTTATCAAATTTGATCTTTCTTTCATATGTGCTTGCGTTTCTAAACATTTAAAAAGTTTGAATTTGGCGTTCTCGTTTGAGGAATACTCGCCATTGCGGTAGTACCCAAATTTATGTCAAATTTTATCTCTGCTTCATATTCACCTATTCTGAAAATTCATCAGTCTAGCGTAAGTGGTTAAAGTTTGAATTTTGGCGTCTTTGTTTGAGGGGAATTCCTTCATTTTGTAACCTTAAGTTTAGTCAAATTTTATCTTTTCTTCATATTTGTCTATCCTGGACCTGGAATTTCCATGTGTGTAGCGGAGTGGTTGAAAAGTTTGAATTTTGGTAGTCCCATTTAAAGGGGACACCCTAATTTTGGTATCCCCAATTTTTTACCTATTTCATCTTTAACTTATATTTATCCATTCTGAAAATTTCATATGTCTAGCCTGAGTGGTTTAAAAGTTTGAATTTTGGCGGCCGGATTTGAGTGGGATTGCCTGTTTTGATATCCCCGAAGTTTGTTAAATTTTACCTTTTCTCATATTTGCCAACCCTAAAAATTTCATGTGTCTAGCGTGTGTGGTTAAAAAGTTTAAATTTTGATGGCCCTGCTTATAGGGACACCCCATTTCGGTACCCACAAATTTTGTCTAATTTTATCTTTCCTGTATATTTACTTACTTTAAAAATTTCATGTGTCCAGCTTAAAAAATTAAAAAATTTGAATTTTGGAGGGCCCCGTTTGGGGGCAACCCCCCATTCTAAAATCCCCAATTTTTTTAGAGTTTAGTTTGTTTTTAATATCCACCCATTCCGAGAAATTGATTTATTTAGCTTTAATGGTTTGAAAGTTTAAAATTTTAACGGCTCCGTTTGAAGGGAATCCCCTTTTTGATAACCCCAAATTTTTGCCAAGTTTTAATTTTCTATATTTGCTTCCACTGAAAATGTTGAAAATTTAGTTCATGTTTTAATTTGGAGGTTGTGTCAAGACTACTGATGTGATAGCAGCCTATTGTACTTGTAGTTGTATCATTTACTCAAAAACCCAAATAATTTTTTTGAATCTAGAAATAGTATTGCCGTCACAAACTTCAGGCTTAGTTTTTTAGGCCTGTTTTGGAGTTGGTGTATTTAATTAAATTGTTTACTTATAAATCTTTATTGTGATATTTGATATTCTGGTACCAACTAAATGTTTTACCATCGAAATTGAATTATGACAAATTTTGAACCATATCTACATTCAAATCTATTGTAATTGCTTTTTTTTTTCTTGCATTAACATGTCAAATTACTATCAAAATGAGTTCAAGTCCCCAACAACTAGCAATCATTGCAAAACTTTGCAGAGAAGATCTGTAAGATCAGCACTTACTCACTCTGGCAGACATAAACATTTTAAAAGTTCTAGCAAAAAAAAACAGGAAGAAAAAAATGAAAAAGCTTGTATAACAATAATATATAGCAAATAACATTTGAAGCTTTTTCTTAATGGATTTTTTGTTCAGGCAATGTATTTGCAAAATTGAAACTTACGAGGTCTAATGACTTAAAGTATATGCATTTAAGCTTTGATGTTGTGAGTCTTTTATTGAAGTAAAATTGTTAGTTATTTCAGATTTACAATGTGTATAGAAATTTGATATCTTATTTTGAAAAGCTTTAAATAGTATCTGGTTTTACTAAGTTTTGAATACGCACAATCCAAACTTCAATCATAGACATACCGGTAGCTTATCAAAAGTTTAATCATAGACATACGTAGCTATTATCAATTAATTGGTTTTTGAGCATTCTATATCTAGCTATTTTTTTGGTATTTTTATGATGTGGTTTTGATGAAAGTGATAAAAACTGTATCTTGAAAGTAGGCTGCTACCAGTCATACCTCATGGTTTGCCTTCATTTTATTTCGCATGGTAAAGTCCTTAAAAATGATTTCACCCCAAATCCTTAGAGGTGTGAATCACCCAGCCAATTCCTATAATTATGATAGCTAAAATTGAACTATAATTTTTGATATTTTTTGGTTTAATTTTGAAGCTGCGGTTGCAAAGCTATTCAACAAATGCAAAAAAATATCCCCCGAAAAAGTTTTTGGAAACTCTGAGTTTTGTTCTTCCCGCCAAAACCGCTACATCGCGGTTATAAACCACTGGAATTGGCTGAATGATTCACCGCCTTTAATGTATTAGTACTTGATGTAGACAGGTTGATCCATCTTTTTGATGGCCTCTCTTAAGATATTGTTCCTTTTTTTGCAATTAGAGAGTGGCATAGCATGACATTTCCGATAAGGCATGCCATTACAATGACATCATCAGTTTTGATGCCGCATTTGGTTTTCAGGCACTAAAATAAAAAGCAACTTGCACTGCTAAATGTCTACTATTGCAACTAGGCCTCTTCTCCCCAGAACACATTAGTGTGTACATGTACAAAAGTCTTTCTTGTGTGTTAAGATTTTGTTCCTTTTTTACGAGTAAAGAATGGCAAAGCGTGACATTCCCGATATGCCAAATTGACGATTATTTTGAGTTACCGATTTTTCTGAAAGTAAATGGTAATGCTCAGTACTTAAATTGTAAAATTTTGCATAAGGGGACGCTTTTGCAGCCTTGACCAAACGCATTTGGCATGCGAAAGTACTTTAGTGAAGATTACGTAATTCCGTCGTCGAAATTAAATGAACACCAAAAAAAAAGGTCTTCGCCGGAAATTGAAGTGTTTTTTCGCCAAAATTAGGTGAAGACCAAAAAAAAGTCTTCGCCGGAAATTGAAGTGGTTTTTCGCCAGAATTAGGTGAAGAATTAGATCTTTTTCGTCTGACCATCCAGCGCTCAAATCTCGATGGGAGGGACGCTAACTCTCGATGGGGGGGACGCGTCCCCCCTACAATTTAAGTACTGGTTGTACTCGTAGTCTTGGTTTGTCATGCTTTTTTTTACTATAAATTACAAATTTTTTTCAACAAACGTTCTTGAAAGATTCTGCGACAATGAAGTTAAATCATCAAAAATTACCGTACCGAGTTCTGGTACCGCGGTACTTTTTAAAAATGGTACCGGCACCAACGATAGTTTTTTCAAGCAAGTACCGGTGCTGTGGTACTTTTAGAAAATACTGTGCTCACATCTGGCAACTAGTAAAGCACAAACAAAACAGCTAAACAACCAACCAGTAATTTATTGATCGCCTTAAGAAGTTTTTTGCTAACCTAGTGCAAACTCTGCAACTAGCCTAGGAATATTAAGTAATAGCTGAACCAACTACCGGTAACTGCAAGTTTAAATAGATTTCACGTCTTTCTTTCACTTGTATAGTCCAACATTTAGCTTAAATAGTGCAAACAGTATTATATCAAAAATTCGCTCTGTTTTAAAATAGGCCGTTTCTTGTAAATTCTAGGACGCTTAAAAATCGAGTTAGTAAAAAAGTTTTGAGTGGCAAAAAAATTAGGGTACAGATTGACTGCGTTTCATCCTAAGAGGTTTATATAAAAAGTTCTCCGAAAATTTCCCTGTAGTTTTCGAGCAAATGGCGGGTAAAGTTGGGGGTTTTCAATACTAAAATTTACTTATCTTCCAAATAATGTGCAAGTTTAAAACCTTTTATCATTTTTATTTGCTTTTTTTGACAACTTTTCAAATGCGCAAATGTCTAGTGTGTTTTTAGAGTTAAATTAGACACTCCTCCCTATCGCTCTCTAGCACTACCAGCGGCTAAATGTTTTTTGTGTTTATTCAAGCGTGTAATAATTTTCGCGTAATTTTTCTGTGATTAACCATCTATAGCAGTTTACTTGATTTGTTTGAACATACAAAAATGAAATAAACTTTTCCGAAAGTATTGGGCTACGGATAAAATTGAAAGTATATATATTTTGGGGCATTGTTTGACTAAAAAACAGTTTACAAAAATTAAATAAATTAACCCCAACAACAAACTTGGTTCAAATGCTTGTTAAATATTTGCAGTCAGTATATTAGTCAAGTCGCCAGTAGCGCTCACGAGCACCCAAAAGATGTATTTTTTCACCCAGATTTTTGAAATCCTGAATGAATGTTCTTTCAAAATAGGCAATTGTAATAACATTTTGTAACATTTTGTAATTTTGTAATAACATTAACATTTTGTAATAACACCAAGTTGCCTTGGCCAGGAGACAGCGAAGGGACCTTTCGGTCTTCGAGTCAAGCTGCCGCTTGTCCGCCTGTCCATCACACACGACGGAGGCTTCATACTGTCCCTTTAATTGCTGAACGTCAAGAAGGGAAGCTTGTGAATACCAATTTTTATAGTCTTTGGTTTGACCCGACCGGGAATCGAACTCCAGTCTACCGTTTCAGCAGCAGACGCTCTATCCACTCGACCAATGTTTCCACCAATTTCCAGTTGTCGAGGACACATTTTGAAGTCCTTAGCCTTGGCCTCGAGGCCTGAGGTCCTCGAAAATTGGCCTGTCTTCGGCTCGAGGACAACTCTATTTTTTGAATTGTTAAAATTTTGTGAAGCGCTTGAAAAATTTTTTTGGAAAACGTTTTTTTTGTGGAGATCGCCTGAAAAATTTTTGTGAAGACCTTTTTTTTCTTTGAGATTGCCTGAAAAATTTTTGTGAAGACCTTTATTTTTTTTCCTTGGAGAGCACTTGCGCTTGTGTCCTTGGTCCTTGGCCTTGGCCTCGAGCATTAATGTCCTTGGCCTCGAGAGGGTCTGTCCTCGGAAAGGCTGTCCTTGGCCTTGGCCTCGGATTTTGTTTGTGTCCTTGGCCTTGGCCTCGAGCCTTGTGTCCTCGACTTCACCTCTACCAGTTGTTTTGGTGGAAATCGGGGATTTCTCGGCGAAACGGTGTTGAATTTTTTCGCTGAGGTAGGGTTGATTTTGACAACAAAAATCGTACTTCTGTATGAAGTAAACAGTCGATTTTAGGATCAAACAAAAGAGGAAGATAATTGCAAACTTTTTATGAAATAATTTTGGATTGTTTTATTATGACGTCACAATATGGTTGATTGATTCCAAATTTTTACAAAAAAAATTGAATTAGGGTGCATAGCGTCAGGTATTACAGCCAAAGTTGACGGAGTAATGTCATAAAAGTTGCAACATCGATAAACCAGTTTCTTACCGACAAAATGGAATTTGTGACGTTATTAGACAAAACTATGTAGTAAAATCATGGCGAGTAAAATGCAAAACCGACTGGACGCGCTTTTCAAACGAATTGCACGTGACAGCGCTTATTCTGCTTTCGGCGCTGCGGTTTTCGTAGCAAAACATCAACAAAAATCAGTTTTACGTCGTAAACGCAAAAATGACGTTTGCATTAAAACTTTTTTGTATTGGGATGCATGAAGATAAACTTAGTTGAAAATTTAAAAACAAAATAAGAGCAATTTATGAGCAACAATATACTAAGAAAATTACGTAATAATACGCTATCGACTGTACCCAGAGTCTTATAGCCACAATCAATCCTTTGATTAACAGCCTAAGACATATTGCTTCGAAATTGACATTCGCCTTTTATTTCTCGTCAGTATAGCTAGGACTACAGGTATGAACATGAGCGTAGAGAGGCATGCTATTGGAAATTAATTTATTTTGACAAAAACAGCTGTCTACGGCATGCTATTGGAAATTATTTTGAATTGAACAATTATAGTTATCTCTTGTAATATTGTGATAACTTAATAATTTTGGGGAAAAAAATTGTGTTATGATCAGGTTGATTTGTGATTCCTTGCCTTTCTACGCTCCTGTGCATACCTGTAATCAGTACTTAAATTAAAGGGGGGACGCGTTCCCTCATCGAGAGTTAGCGTCCCCCCATCGAGATTTAGCGTCCCCCCATCAAGATTTAGGTGTCCTCCCATCGAGATTTGAGCGCTGGATGGTCAGACGAAAAAGATCTAATTCTTCACCTAATTTTGGCGAAAAACCACTTCAATTTCCGGCGAAGACTTTTTTTTTTGGTCTTCACCTAATTTTGGCGAAAAAACACTTCAATTTCCGGCGAAGACCTTTTTTTTTGGTGTTCATTTAATTTCGACGACGGAATTACGTAATCTTCACTAAAGTACTTTCGCATGCCAAATGCGTTTGGTCAAGGCTGCAAAAGCGTCCCCTTATGCAAAATTTTACAATTTAAGTACTGCCTGTAGTACTAGCTATACTGACGAGAAATAAAAGACGAATGTCGATTCGAAACAATATGTCTTAGGCTGTTAATCAAAGGTTTGATTGCGGCTATAAGACTCTGAATACTGTCTATAGCTTATTAGTTAAATGAAAACAATTTTATCTTCAGTGCAAGAAAAATTTTTTTTAATTTTATTTTTAATTTTATTGCTATTTGGTGGCAAAGAACGGCATTGCATTAGCAAAATGTTCAGGCACATTGTTTGGAGATCTGTATATAAGCGGTTTTTCTAATATTTTCTTATTAAACAGCACCAAATTTTTGCAGAAAACATTATTGTCACCAGCAAAAGAGCGTTAATAAGCTTATCCAGACGTTTTAATTTTCTGTGTTGTCCTGAGCGGACTCTTTTTTCGCAAAAGTGGCTTTTAATATGACTAAAGAATTGTTACAAAAGATATTTGATTATTTGGGCAAAATAGTGCACAATTTTCAAATCAAAGTTCCGTGCATGTGCAAGTACATTGTGATCTTCAGAATCTACGAATATCAAAACTTAAAAAATACAAATCTTACAAAAAAAATACTTACAACATTAGGTAATTATTTCATCATTGCCGATTTGCTTTGATCAAGAGACCACAAAAGACCTTGCAATCTTTGGGTCCAACTACCATCTGCCCACCTGTCTACCACAAGTAATAGAAGCTCCACATTACAGTTTTTGTGATCGTCAAGCAACAGAGCTCTGAATTCTTAATGTTTAGTTTGATTGGGGATTGAACCGGAGTCTATACAGCTTTTTTGTGACCATGATTGTATCATCCATACGGTTTCGAGTCTTTGATCAAATATTTTTAGAACTACCGGTAATTATTTGAAATCATTGAGCGCATGCAGAGGCGTGTTACCGTAAGCGTGACATTTACGTACAAAGGACGTTATTACCAGGGGTAGGTTGAAGACTCCCCCTTAGCCAAGTCGCATATAGAAAGTTAACCTATATACTCTTTTTAAGTTGTTTTGAACTTGACTGAAAAGTAAGGGAAGCTGAAGGGGCTGAGAAATTAAACTTATTATAAAGCATTTTTGTAATTAGTCAGCAGAGTTTCGTTTCCTTTTCTCTATTGGCATTGTTAATTTTTCTAAGAGTAAACATGACCTATGGTATAATAAAGGAAGAATTTTAACCGAACAAGAATAATTTGTGTAGTTTATTCTCCACTAAAGTTAAGAACAATTGAGGCGGAAAATTCGTGAAAATTTAAGAACAGCCAGCCTCAACCCAAAATTTACGGTTCTTGTAAAAAAGTGTATTTGGAAGTCTTCCGGCTTCACAATGCGTGCTACCATAATTTTGTTAAACAAAAGTGTAAACGATCCAATTTTTTTAGAGGCATGAGGCTAATAATAGAACTAGCGGGGTTGAACTGTTTTTTACTACTCCACCATGCTCCTGGAAGAATTTCAGGCACCTCAAACCATACTGCAGGTTCAGTGGTGCAAATCTTTGTTGAGCATTGGGGGGGATAATTTGCAATTTTACCCCAATTTTGCCGTCTTTTCAACATTGGGGGGATGAACCTCGACCACGAGTTTTTTTCAGATGAGCAAATTAAGTGGTCTTCACCAAATTCTTCGGTCTGCACCAAAAAAATGGTCTTCACCAAAATTGGAACAGTTTTTTCCCCCAAATTCAGGTGAAGACCAAAAAAAAGGTCTTCACCAAAATCGGAGCAGTTTAACAGTTTTTTTCCCCCAAATTCAGGTGAAGACGTAAGTAAAACGAGAACGGAACACTTTTCTTCCCCGAGTTCAAGATGAAGACCATACTCAAGTTTTTGGGGGAGATACAGCCAAATTATTGGGGGGATATATCCCCCCCATCCCCCCCGGGTTTCGGTACCCCTGTGTAGGTTTCTCCCTAATGACCTTGGCAAAGTACGTTAGTGAGTGTAGTGCATGCCCAGTTGCCTACCTGCTTGAAGTTATATAAACTCAAGTTCTCGGTGACTTATACACCCGTTTTATGAATTTGATCGTAGTTTACTGAACCCATGTAAAATAAAATAATTGAGAGGATGATCCCAGGAGTTTGCAAGCTATAGCTATGGGCTACTCTCACAGAGCAGCCGGTAGAAAGAGAGCTGCGAGTGCAATCGTGACGCTTTTTTTTTTTGTCAGAGGAACCCTAATCAAGTGAAGTCTTGAATGGTTCTTCACTTAATTTTTGCACAAAAGTCGTGGCGTCAAATACTACTTTAAATAATGGGCCCGTTGATCATGCTAATACGCCAGAGGAACCTAAACTACGGAAAGAATTGAGTAGCGAAGCTTTCTGCAGCTGCTGAAATCCAATCAGACTTATTAAGGGTTCTGAAGAGGTGGCGTTTTCTGATAGACAAATTTTGTACATCGTTCCAAAATGATTTAGTCGAAGGATGCTTTAAAAAGGCTGACGTATGAAGTATACTACAGTATAAACCGTTATTAATTGCAAAAGGACCTGCTGCTGATCGGTTTTTGCTAAAGTAACAGTTTTATAAAATTTCGTAGACGCCTCAGACATCATTAGTCATTTTGGCAATCCAAAGGTATTTGGTAAATCAGTCATTTTAAATCGTTTTCACTTTTTGAAATATACATTATAGTCAAAGTCATTTGCATACAAGACAATTTGGTTTGAGTTTTAATTTTGCTCTGTCTTAAGTGATTTTTTTTCAATCTACATCTACTGTATTAAAAAAGTGAGGAAATTTATCTTATAAAACAGTTCGTGTCAAAATAAAATTTAAAACCCTACAAAGAAAAAGCTTTTCCCGTAATTGCAAGCCTCGGGTGTTTTAGCAAATAAAAAATTGAATAAATAGCAGGGGCTAGCATTACTGGCGTAACTGACTGGGAGGGGGGTGCAAGGAGGCATTGTTCTCCAGATGGGCGCCCCTTTATAAATTATGGCAACAAATTTATGAGGGAAAACAAACGATAAGAGTGGAAAGAAGATCTTTTTTCTTCACTTAAATTGACAGAAAAATGAGGAGCGAATTTCTAGTTAAGTTTTCCTTGCCCCCTGTCTTAAACCTCTAGTTAAGTGACAAGCTAGCATGTATAGGTTCCTACGGATATTGCAAGCACAATACCGTACATCTTGCAGCAGCAGTAGAAATTTAAAGCCTAATAACTGTTTTATTCGTTGAAGTAATCATAGTGAGTTGAAGTAATCATTTCTTCAACAAAATCTTTTTTATGTTTTGAATGAGATGATTGCAACATTTAAATTGGTTGGCAAAAATTAAATTGAAGGGGCCCGGAACCCTGGAACAATTTATTGGTGGGGGCCCTATTAAATTGGGAGCCATTTAAATATTATTGTAGGTGGCCCATTTAAATTGATTGGAAAAAATTAAATTGAGGGGGCCCGGGCCTCCTGGATCAATATTATTGTTGGGGGCCCATTTAAATTGGGGGCCATTTAAATATTATTGTAGGGGGCCCATTTAAATTGGTTGGCAAAAATTAAGATGAGGGCGGCCCATCCCCCTGGATCAATATTATTGTTGATTACTCTTGTACGCGTGTACTATTATATGCAATGATGCTAAAAGAAACCGAAACTAAAGAAACAATAGTCTTTTTTGTGACATTTTCATCATTAGTAGCATTTCAATCGGAGAGGGGCTGGGCCCTCTGCCCCCCCCCCCCCCCTGGCTACGCCTACGCTTGAAACGTTTAAGCCACTTGATTGGTTGATCGTTCCATATTTGTCCTCCACTCGCGAGGAAGCGACGATGGTGCTTTTATTTTGGACGAATCCGCACCCGCTTATCAGTTGACCATTTTCCAAGTTTTCTGGATGACAGAAAATTGTTGACTTACAGACAGACGTTTAACTTCTTCCCTCGTAAATTTGCTGTTTGTTCGAAGCCACCAAGCAGAGATTATCATCTTAAAGCGTCTTATCCAAGGACGCAACAACGTGACCAGGGTGCCGGTTGAACCCAGATCATGCGATCGGGGTCGTCGTAAAAACGACGTCTTCACCCTTTCGGCCACGCTGCCGACATAAATAAGAACCCCAAAATGGATTTTTTTTGGGTCCGTACTCCCACACCACTCAACCTACTACAATGTCGTCCTTTGCCGATCCTACTCTACGCGTAACTTTTTTTAGAGTAAATTTGTGAAAATAAATATGCCTATAAGTTTTGCATAATGTTACTTCGGCAAATTGAAATTTTGGGCTAGTCTATGCATAATTTCCAGAAAAATCAGTTTTCGGGGAAATGTAAGTTCTGTCAAATGCAATTAACCTCACGACGAAGAAAAGCATCCAAAAATGCAAGAGATCGAGAAGCTTCTATCTCTTTTGCAAATTGAATCGAGCTGTTTATTGTGCTAAGATACTGGCAGAAGGACTTGAAAATATGATCTATTTCCATGACTGCGTAAACGCCATCAACGTGACGGACCCATATTGATGGAAGCATGGGCGTCGGGAAGGGGGGCCATGTACCCCCTGGATTTTCACACTCTCTCTCTTAAACCTCGCAAAATTTAAAAATTCTTTTATGTTTCGTAGTTAATACTGAATCTATTCTTATTGGCTACCCTTCCCCATCAAAAATTTTCTGCCGACGCCCTTGGATGGAAGGTTGGGAAATTAATTTAATCAGGGTTCTTTGCTCTAAATCTTCCATTACCATTTCAACACTTATTGGAGATAAAGGTGAACCCACGGGAGTGCCAAAAAACTTGTTTGTAGATCGTACTATCGTGTTTGAAGTAAGAGGAGTTTAAACGAAGTTGCAGGGGTTCAGTTAACTCTGCGATGGAAAAAGTTTTGCGATCTTCTAATATGCTGTCGTTACTGAGTCTATCAAGCACAATAGTTCTAGCTGCTTCAAGAGATGCCGAAGTGTAACCGTGATAAAACATTTTCCAAAAGTTAAGATACTTTATACGTACCTGGGCGCATACGACAGAAATCTCCTCGTTCGCTTTGATTAACGAGTTTTTTTTAAGAGGCGCTACCGAACGAAATACTCGCTAAACGTAAGAGGTCATTTTTGCACGTGTATGTGAAGCCTTGCGAAATCCGTTACTTCTTTCTCGCTAACTTGCTTCGAATGACTGCGGAAAGCAGTTCGAGTAAAAAACGTCTCATTTTCCTCGCCAACTTAAAGAGGATCTTGAAGCCCTCTTTTAGCGTGCGAGAATTCTTTTTGGTTTAGAAATTTAATTGCGAAATGTTGAAAACGTCTAACTAAAGCGAATTTTTGCTGAAAATTAATTAAAATCGTCGCCATGTTTGCTATTAGATTGCTAGAAAAAAGGGAGTTGCATTGAGAATTATTTGCTGTTTCGACTGATAAAGAAATGTTGAGTAGTGCCAGTTGACAAAAATAGCAATACACTCCTTTTATAAGAACGATTTTCTAAAACACGAGGCTCAGTTTTGCTCAAAATTTAAGAACAAATGAAAAACAATGCCAGCCTCGGCAGTAAAATAAACCAAAACAAACAAAAAAAAATTCAGACTAATCAAAGAAACTAAAATTTGTGCTGATTTAAAACGATAAAATTTCATTGATTTTCTTGTGTTTGCAACCAAAATTGCAACTATTCAAGATTGTAAAGCTCTGTTGCTCTGCGCAGCAATTGAAAATTTTTTTGGCTGTTGCTCAACTTGATAAAAGCTTGCTTTTTCGCTTTTGCAATTTTACAATGCTGCAAAAGCAAGAAAAAAGTCTTCACTTAAGCAGACAGAGCAATAGGAATTAAATAGTGTTTGAAACATGCCCGCTAAAACTGACACCGATACTCTCAAAATTTTTGCTAAATCAAGAACAAATGAGACTGAATGTCGGCAAAAAATTAAAAACAGGCAGACTCAACTCAAGGTTTACCGGTTCTAAAAATGAAGAGTGTATTTCGACTTGCTCACTTTTGAAAAATTTTGAAAACTAAAGACCTAAAGTTACTGCTAACATATGAGTTTACCCACCAACAACTTCTAGGGCACTTTACGTCATTTAAAAATCTTATAGTATGGAAAAAGTTGTTCTTATTTCACATTGATCCAAAAATATAATTAAATTCTGTCGTTCATTTACTAATTATTATCAGTTAAGGAGTTTGCTTGCTTAGAATAATAATTTACGTCATTTAAAGAATTGTAGTTTGGAAAAAGTTGTTCTTATTTCACATTGATCCAAAAATATAATTAAATTCTGTCGTTCATTTACTAATTATTATTGGTTGAGGAATTTGCTTGCTTAGAATAATAACGCATAGCTTATTGTGTCTTTTTCCAAAACAATGCAGTACATACCAGTTCCGTCGCCAGAGCAAACGAAGTGAGGGGGCACTAATTGAAAGTTGGAGGGGCACCAAAGTAGACTGAACTTTTGCACATAAAAACTAATATTTAACGGCTACAAATAATGCGCTATTTGAAAAATTTTGTATTCATGTCTGAAAAAAAAGAGACATATAAGGCTAGCAACGTTTCCTACCTCGTTTCGTATGAGGCTATATAATCGCTTGAAAAATCCGTCCGTAGCATTGAATGCAACCATAAGCGCAACTAGGATTTTGCTAAGAGGAAGGGGGCTTTTTTTCCACAAAAATTGTTTAATTTAGGCCTTGTGCTGAACAAACTGATGCAACTCAAGCGTATCACAGAGAGGGTCTGGGGGCAAAGCCCACAGCCCCTGGGTGATTTTCGTGATTTTGCCGGAAAAAATAACAATTTTAACGCCATTTCAATCACTTTTTGCATGTTTTTGAAGCTATATGAATAACAACAATGAATTGCAAAAATTTAGAATTCATAAAAGAATTAAATTGCCTAGCCCCTTCAGCCTCCCTTATACTTAAGGTGAAGTCCAAAACACGTTTAAATGCTTATATTTTGGGGTTAAATTATTTAAGCGATTTGGCTAAAGGGGACTGCAGCCCCCTTCCCCTGGTTGCGCTACTGGCAGCAACCTAAAAAAAAATTTGAGAGTGCTCTAAAAAAACACTAACAACTAGTCCTTTAAAGAATGTTTTCACGTATAGTTTCAGAACATAATCACTTACAAAGTGCCGGTAACGATACTTAGGGCTTACACCCCTAATCCGCGACACATCCGTAAAGGGGTGTTAACAAGACAGATTATTGCCTCACATTTATGTAAAGCAGTTGGTGGCCAGCAATTTTGCAACGAATGGAGAAAACTTCAAACGAGAATTATGTTTGAACGTTATTATTCCTTTTTCCATTATTGCCTGTTGTCTTGTCGTTACGTGATGTTCCAAAAACGTACTCTGAGTATACCAAAATGGGGGGCACAAACAGCTGTTAAGGAGGGGCATGGCTCCCCGCAGCGACGGCACTGGTACATACAGTATGCTTGAACGCATTATTTTGAAGTAGAAATATATCTGACGTCACAATGGGATATTTATTACGTACTAACACAAGTTACGAGCATCTCGCAAAGAAATTCGAGCGACCAGTTTTAATGTGTTGGGCGAGACTGCTCAAAAATGGCAGTTTGTCTACGAAGATTTTTTGTTCGTTAGCGCTTTCGAGCGAGCGAGAATGGCCTTTACAAGCTCGCTAGCACGTTCTGTCACGTCGGCTCTGATCCAATTAATGACGCAATCGGACTCGGAGGTAGATTCGTTTTGCGGATCTTGGGTAGGCCATATATACGAGGCAGAGCAGAATCACATGAAAGATGCACTTGTAGATCAAACCAAATCTTTAATTATACTTGCTGTATTACGCCAAAGCGTGTAACGAGTTTGCTGGGCCCATTTCCATATCATTACGTCCACGGGCAACGCAGCTCAGCCTCAGACCTCTCGCTCCAGAGAAGAACGCGTTACCGCTCCACCAAATGGCATTTGTACATAAAAACGAAATTTTGTCACATTTAAACAGTTTCCAATGAAAATTATTCAATCGATTTTTGATGCATAAGATCAGATTCTTTTTAATATTGTGGTAGGTTTTTGGATCTTGCAAAAGCGACATTAGTTCATCGTTATAATACAATTTAACTAAAATAACGGTACAATTTCCCTTATCTGCATTGATGATTATGATGTTGTTGCATTGTTGCAGTTTTTTGAATGCTTTCCTTTCAGTTTTTGTTAAAGTTTTTTTGAGTATCTTTGCCTCTTTCGAGATCTTAGCAGCTTTACCTCTCGTATAATTTATAAGAGCTTTCTTTTTATGTTTAACTTGATGTGATCCTTGCCACACGGTGCCATTGCAAATTTGCTACCTTTTTGCAAAGCTGCGATTTGAGTTTGTGCTAGTGGCCGTGAAAAATAATTTTTAACCCAGGTATGAGTGGATGATGGGCGTTTTTTGTCAAGAAGCCGTTGTAGTGTATGAGAAAGCCTTTTGTCTAAATCGCTCCTCAGTTCCCTCGATATAATTTTTGCATAGTTTTTCAGTAACTCGATTTCTCAGACCTCAAAACGCTTGTCAGTTTTTGAGTCAGTTTCAGTTTGTTTTTTTTTTCTGATTTAGAGATTATTGAATGGCATTCAGTAATTCGAAGATTAAAAAACTGCCAGTCAATTTCTTTTACAATCGGATACCCACTTCAATATTTGATTGGGGGAGAAAGTTTTAAACTTCTAGGTAAAATTCCCTAAGTTTTGCAGACATAGTTTAACCTAAAATGAGAAAACTGCTTTTTGATTGTTAAATATTGAATTACTAGTTTCCTTGATCCTTGCAAAACTGATCTTCCGTGATTTTTTTGGTTTGTTTGAAAATGAAACTTGGAGCTCGATAAAAATAACACTTGTAAACATTGGAGAACATTATGAAGCATCGGAGAACAAAATAATACATCGAAGAAAGGTGCTTCACAGACGTTTCATCTCGAAGAACGCGATGTAAGCTTCGATATCAATTACTGTTACTTACGCAACTTTATTTTTCGCACGTATCATAGTTTTGAATTCAAATGATCAATTACTTCCAAACAAGGGCTTATTTAGAACAGTAGGCGCCAACATTTTTGAAATTGTAATCTCTGCACAGTTGATTTTGCCAGCATAGAGTGAACAGTAATGACAATTTTCTTTGGATCAGTTGGTGGCTATCAGTTAATTTGGTTCGAAGAAAGGTATTCTGGTAAAAACAAAAAACTGAACAACAATTACAAAGCAAATTAGAAGTTTCCAACAAAACCAAATAAAACCATTGGTAGAACACAGAGTGGACCCATGACAACTGACAGTGGCAAACAGACCTCAAACCAACTGAATGCCAATTAAACATAATGTTGGCGGTGTTTGAGGTCAGTTTGCGGCAATCAGTTGACTAGGTTCGAAAAAAGGCACTCTAGTAAAAACAAAAAGATTGCTACAAAATCATATAAAACCATTATTAAAAGACAGAGAGGATCCACGACAACTGGCATTGGCAAACAGACCTCAAACCAACGGAATGCCAACTAGATCCAACGTTGGCTGTGTTTGCGGTCAGTTGGCGGCAATCAGTTGACTTGGTTAACAAAAAGGCCCTCTGGTCAAATAAATTTAAAAATTAATAAAAAAAGAAAAAAAAAAAAAAAACAACTGCAAAGCCAATTTGAAGTTTGCAACAAAGCCAAATAAAACCATTGCTAAAACAAAGAATCCAGGACAACTGAGAATGGCAAGCAGACTTTAATCCAACTGAGTGCCAACTAAATCCAACGTTGGCTGTGTTTGCAGTTAGTTGGCGGCAATCAGTTGACTTGGTTTGAAAAAAGGCACTCTGACAAAACCAAAAAAGAAACAAGAAACAACTGCAAAGCCAATGAGAAATCACAAACAAAACCAAATAAAACCATTGCTAAAACACAAAAAGGATCCACGACAACTGATAGTGGCAAACAGACTTCAAACCAACTGAATGCCAACGAAATCCAACGTTGGCTGTTCATGCTGTCAGTTGGCAGCAATCAGTTGTATTTCGAAAAAAGGCATTCTAGTAAAAAAAAGACGAATAAAAAAAAGCAACAAAGACAATTAGAAGTTTGCAACAAAAGCTAACAAAAACATTGTTAAAGCACATGAGAGGATCCAGGACAACTGACAGTGGCAAACTGACCCCAAACCAACTAAATGCCACCTAAATCCAACGTTGGCTGTTCTTGCTGTCAGTTTGCAGCAATCAGTTAATTTTTGAAAAAAGGCACTCTGGTAAAAAAAACGAAAAACAATTGCTAAACACAGCCAATTGGAAGATTGCAACAAAAGCAAACAAAATCATTGTTTACGCACAAATACATGACAATTAGCAGTGGCAAACAGACTTCAAACCAACTGAATCCTAAGTAAACCTAACGTTGGCTGTGTTTGCGTTCAGTTTGCAGCCATCAGTTAATTTGGTTCAAACGAACGCACTCCAGTAAAAACAAACAAACAAAAATCAATTACAAAGCCAATCAGAAGTTTGCAACAAAACCAAATAAAACCATAGCTGAAACACATACAGGATACACGACAACTGGCAGTGGTAAACTCACCCCAAACCAACTGAATGTCAAACAAAACCAATATTGGCTGTGTTTGCGGTCAGTTGGCGACAATCATATGTTCAAACAAAAAAGGCACTCTGATAAAAACAAATTAAACAAAAATATTAAAAAAACAACGTCAATTAAAAGTTTGCAACAAAACTAAATAAAATCATTGTTAAAACACAGAGAGGATCCATGGCAACAGACAGAAACAAACAGACTTCATACCAACAGAATGCCAACTGAACCTAATGTCGGTTGTGTTTGCGGTCACTTTGCAGCATCAATTGACTTGGTTCGAAGAAAGGCACTCTGGTAAAAAAAAACAACTACAAAACCAATTAGAAGTAAAGCTATGAAAACAAAAAAAGATTGCACGACAACTGGCCGTGGCAAACAGACCCCTAATCAACTGAATGCCAACTAGCTCTAATGTTGGCTGTTTGTGATTAAATGGCGACTATCAGTTGACCTGGTTTAAAAAAAGTACTCTAGAAAAAGCAAATAAAATTAAAAAAAAAAAAACACAACGCCAATTAAAAGTTTGCAACAAAACCAAAGTAAAGCATCGTTAAAACCTTCCTCTTCTTCTTTCTTCTTTCTTCATTGCCCGCTTTTCCGTGAGGGTTGCGGGGGCAGTAGCTCAAGATTGAGCCGCCACACCTCACGGTCTTCCATCACCTCCATCATTTCGCTTGGGCGAAGTCCCAAGCGATTCCATCCAAGATCCTCAATGTAATCGGTCCATCTAGTTCTAGGTCGTCCGACATCGTTAAAACCTACCAAGCCAATTGAAAGTAAAACTATTAAAACAGAATAAGCATCCACGGCAACTGACAGTGGCAAGCAGACCCCAAAACATCTGAATCTCAGCTAGCATTATTGTTGGCTGTTTGCTGACAGTTGGCGGCTATCAGTTGACCTTGTTTGTAAAAAGTACTGTAGTAAACACAAATAAAGGAAAAAAAAAAAAACGCTAAAATAAATAACACAACAGAGTTAACCGGCAACGCTGCTCGAGATAACAAGAAAATGAGGATCGTGCCCCGTTATCTTCAGTTGACCATCCGTAACGATCAAGAACTCAACAGTCTGCTTGGCGGTGTGACGATAGCGCAGGGCGGTGTTTTGCCCAACATACCGGAAGTGCTACTGCCGACCAAAACGTCAACGAAAGCATAAAGCTTTGAAAAAGGACCAAATTTGATACAACGGCTCTTTTCAGAGCCACCAATTGCAATTTTTGAAAGAGCCGTGGATACTTTTCGTACGCTTATTAAAGACTCTCCTCCCAATGATTATTTCGTTTGTGTTCCTGATCAGCGATTGTTGAAAGCGCATTTAGATTGAACATGTTTTTACTCGCTTTTCTCTCAAAAACGCTTTTGACAGATCTCAAGACTTAACTTTACCACATTTAAGCTTTCTACGATCTTCCGTTTGCAAGATCTGTGATATTGCAATTTACTGCATGATCGTAACTCTCAATAAGGGTTTTTGACTGTGTTCTAGTCAAAACAAAAGAAATGGTCACAATTGAAAATCAGCTACTTTTCAAGTGAATTCCAGCCATTTTCCAAAGATTTGGTCTTCTGCCGCAATACTGGCAAATGGGCAACACTAAAGCAAGAGGAAAAGTGGTAAATTTGAACAACAATATCTTGAAAACGAAAAAACGCAGAAAGTTCAAATTTGGTGGCGATGCATTTTAGGTTTTTGCCAATATTTTGGTCAACCGCGAAAGAGTTGACTTGAATGCCTTTTTAGTTGTGTTTTAATGTGTGCTTTTCAGTAGCTAGCTAGCTCTGAGCCTCTGGGTTTGAACGATCAGGCCGTCTCTCAAACAGATGAAGAATTGCAACTGTACGTTTTGCCCTAATGATTTCAATAAAGCCATAATAACTGAGGCATAACTTTTCGCTTCAAATCGATTCCATGTATAAAAGAAGAAGCGCCAAATTTTGTTTTATCGCTCAGTAACAGCACAATGTTAACTGCAATATCTTGACGTCCTTTATGGTCGACTCCTGGGAAGCCATGTCAATGTGCAGGCCCATAAGGTTTGCCAGTTAGGCCAAGATGTTTGTTCAGCTGGGAATACCTTTGAAAAAGATAGCTGAGGGCTGCCGATGAGAGCTAAAAGCTCGAAACAGTGCTGTCCAGCTCTGAGCACAATGTTAAACTCAATATTAACGATCATTTGCAAAAACGACATCGATTTATGATGGTTGACTTTCAATAATTTATCTAAGTGACTTGCGACCATGAGAGCATATGTATTTGTTAGTCGATTACTAGGAAATGGATATCGCTTGAAAATAGTACGGTAAGCGTTTGTTTTGACAAGAAAGCCGTCCTGCAGAAGATATTATTTCCAACTCAGCCATAAACACTTTTGGTTTGTGCAAGCAGAGTGCAGGAGCGTGCGTTTATCTGCACTTAAAGTTTGTCAGGTACCAGAACTTGTTCAGTTTCGGACTTGAACGAAACCAGTGGAAAGCTTTGGACGTTTTCGCCTGTAGATGGCACTCGTGCACGAAAATGATCTAAAGCTACGACAAACTGTGTTGAGCAGTGACCGCGGTGCAAAAACCTTGAAGATTTGGATAGTGGCGCTGAAGCAAAATGTAATCTAAGTTTATAAAGGGCATTGGGACGTGCGTTGATCTCTAGTTAAGTTCGTGACCATAACAGAGATTGTTCAGTTTCGGGCTCAATGAAACGAGTGGAAAGCTTTTGACGTTTTCGTCTGTAGATGGCGCTGGCGCACCTAAAACGTTTAGAGCGACGGCAAGCAATTGACTGTGTTGACCAGTGATTACAGTGCCACTATGCTAGGTTAAGGATGATTTGGATAGTGGCACTGAAGTAAACTGTCAAAATGTAATGTAGTTGCACAGCAGGCATTTCAAAGAACCTAAACTTACGTACCCGAAAAGACCTCTAGTAAATTATCAGCCTGTTGCTGCAAAGCAATAACCAACAAGCTTGATCGCGGTTGCCGAAAAAGATTAAAATGACATATCGGACACTAAGCAAAACACCATGCCTGTGTTTTTTGTCGCAATAATCGCCTTAGCAATGCCGAACGATGTGTGCTTCTTGTTAATCTGCTGGAAAGAGAGTCGAACGCCAAAAATGCCAGCCGCTTTCAGAGATGCAAATGAGACGTTGAAACCGGCAGCCAATCAGAAGCGAGCATGCTTTTGGCGAGCAAACAAACGCTCGGCTGACTTGTTTCGATGCAGTGCTGTAGTATATAAAGCAATTCGAAGCGGTTCTATGCACACATTTTACGGTCAATGTTTCTCATTCAGCACGCTCGTTATCTCAAGAAAAATGAGCACATCAACAAAGTCGGGGCTGCACTTTCCGGTCGGGCGTCTTGATAGACGTTTAAAAAACGCCAGCTACTCGGAGCGAGTCAGCTCCGGTGCGCCTGTCTATTTAGCAGCCGTGATCGAGTATTTGAGCGCCGAAGTTTTGGAGTTGGCCGGCAACGCTGCTCGAGATAACAAGAAAATGAGGATCGTGCCCCGTTATCTTCAGTTGGCCATCCGTAACGATCAAGAACTCAACAGTCTGCTTGGCGGAGTGACGATAGCGCAGGGCGGTGTTTTGCCCAACATACCGGAAGTGCTACTGCCGACCAAAACGTCAACGAAAGCATAAAGCTTTGAAAAAGGACCAAATTTGATACAACGGCTCTTTTCAGAGCCACCAATTGCAATTTTTGAAAGAGTCGTTGATACTTTTCGTACGCTTATTAAAGACTCTCCTCCCAATGATTATTTCGTTTGTGTTCCTGATCAGCGATTGTTGAAAGCGCATTTAGATTGAACATGTTTTTACTCGCTTTTCTCTCAAAAACGCTTTTGACAGATCTCAAGACTTAACTTTACCACATTTAAGCTTTCTACGATCTTCCGTTTGCAAGATCTGTGATATTGCAATTTACTGCATGATCGTAACTCTCAATAAGGGTTTTTGACTGTGTTCTTGTCAAAACAAAAGAAATGGTCACAATTGAAAATCAGCTACTTTTCAAGTGAATTCCAGCCATTTTCCAAAGATTTGGTCTTCTGCCGCAATACTGGCAAATGGGCAACACTAAAGCAAGAGGAAAAGTGGTAAATTTGAACTGCAATATCTTGAAAACGGAAAAACGAGAAAGTTCAAATTCGGTGCCAATGCATTTTAGGTTTTTGCCAATAGTTTGGTCAACCGCGAAAGAGTTGACTTGAATGCCTTTTTAGTTGTGTTTTAATGTGTGCTTTTCCGTAGCTAGCTAGCTCTGAGCTTCTGGGTTTGAACGATCAGGCCGTCTCTCAAACAGATGAAGAATTGCAACTGTCCTTTTTGCCCTAATGATTACAATAAAGCCATAATAACTGAGGCATAACTTTTCGCTTCAAATCGATTCCATGTATGAAAGAAGAAGCGCCAAATTTTGTTTTATCGCTCAGTAACAGCACAATGTTAAACTCAATATTAACGATCATTTGCAAAAACGACATCGATTTATGATGGTTGACTTTCAATAATTTATCTAAGTGAATTGCGACCATGAGAGCATATGTATTTGCTAGTCGATGACTAGGAAATATGGATATCGCTTGAAAATAGTACGGTAAGCGTTTGTTTTGACAAGAAAGCCGTCCTGCAGAAGATATTAATTCCAACTCAGCCATAAACACTTTTGGTTTGTGCAAGCAGAGTGCAGGAGCGTGCGTTTATCTGCACTTAAAGTTTGTCAGGTACCAGAACTTGTTCAGTTTCGGACTTGAACGAAACCAGTGGAAAGCTTTGGACGTTTTCGCCTGTAGACGGCACTCGTGCACGAAAATGATCTAAAGCTACGACAAACTGTGTTGAGCAGTGACCGCGGTGCAAAAACCTTGAAGATTTGGATAGTGGCGCTGAAGCAAAATGTCAAAATGTAATGCAAGTTTTCAAAGGGCATTGGGACGTGCGTTGATCTCTACTTAAGTTCGTGACCATAACAGAGATTGTTCAGTTTCGGACTTAATGTTTTCAGTTTCGGACTTAATTCCGTAATGTTTTTGAAGCATTTTCATTTTACGATTTCATTCTTCGAGCAGGGGCATCGTCAGCTTCGCAAGATTGGGGGGCAAAATTAAAATCAGGGGGGCAAAGATTTTTGCCGAAATGCAAAGACCAAGAGCAGGTGATCTCAAAAAAAAAAAAAAAAGGTCTTCGCCGAAATCCGAAGGCTCTTTCCGGGCGAAATCACAAATTTTAACGTTTTTCCCGCCCAAAAACACCAACTTCTTCTTCCCAAAAAAATACCGTGGAGGGGCAAGAAAAAATCGGCGGGGCAAAAACGAAAATCGGGAGGGCATTGCCCCCCTGCCCCCCGGCTGGCGACGCGCTTGTCTTCGAGTAAGTCTCGTCAAAGCGTTATAGCCTACTAAAACTGGCTTCCAGAATGCACGAAAACGCGTATTTTTGTGTGTAATTTTGCAAAATTTTTCAGGAGCATGCCCCGCACCACTCTACAGTGGTCTTGCCTTCGGCACTCTCCATCATATTGATTTGTGGAGTCATAGTGCGACGAAACTTTAGGCCCCCCATGGAAACTTTTTGCGTAGGCCACTGGATGCTGGTATTAATTTTGTTTGAAAACTCGCTCTCATTTAAATTTGTATGTTTCTCTTTAGCGCTGAGCAGTCAGCACTCAACACCTAAGGAAATTGCAAAAATAGAAAGTTTGGGTTTTAAGCATAGGTGGGCAAGTTAATGCAAAACGTTAGCTTCGTTAACTACTAGTCCGCTAACAAACTTCATACCTCCGTTAACGTTGATCCGTTATTTTCAGCTTTAAGTAGCGGAAGTTAATAAAGTCCGTTAATACGCAAGATATTAACGATAAAAACCCCAGCGGAAGTTAACAGAACTTAGCAAAAGTTAATTTAGTCCGTTAACGTAAAAAAACTTTTTAACTAATTAACGATTTGATGAAAAACTTAGCTTCGTTATTAACGGATAATGATTAACGGACTTGTGCCCATCTATGGTTTTAAGTCATCGGTATGTGACGTAAGTTCAATTAATGGCCACTGTTAAATTAGAAATTTGTTTCGACAGTGGCCAGTTTGTTGGTGGTGCCAAAACTGTACAAGATCAATGTGCCGTAGTAATTTACGTGCCAAAAAGTTTGTCAATAGGATTAACTTTGCTCATGAATTTTGGAAAATTTTGGAGTAACGCCGCCAACTGCTCAGAAATTTATGCCATTTCTTAAATAAAAAATAGGCTAAGCATTTTGACTCATCATTTGCTCGATACACAAACTTTGGAAAATCAAAAAGGCAAAGTGTTGTATTATGTATACATCACCAAATCTCACAAAATTATTCAGCAGATTTTTTCCAGGATTCTAAAGGGGGCAGTAATATTAATTTCCAAAAATCTTTGAAAATTTCTTAAGCGGCAACGCATATTATCTAAAGCATGCCTTCCAAAAAGACGATCAACGAAACAAAAAGACTAAAAAGATACAACTAAGATTGAAAATGTTGGTAGGCCTGCAGCCTATTTATTTACTAAACGTGCAGGGCATCGAAGTCCTCTAGTGCAACCCTTTGCCACCTCAAAAACTAAGTTTTCTTTCACAGAAGCAAGGAAGTTTCTTGACCTTAAGCCAACTCATTTTGCTGTAAGAATAGCAGCACCTCTGGAAAATAATCGTTTTACGACAGAGGAACTTGGTGAGAGGGTGTTGTACTTTAGAAATACATCCACCCAAATCTGTCGATACATTGAATCGTAAAAACGTGTTTTTTTCGAAATTGCAGAAACGATCCCAGTGGTGGTGTTGATTTGCGGATTTGCAGTAAATTTTAATTTTTTTACCGCATTTTCGATAAGGTAAGAAATCGGAAAGAAAGTAAAAAATCGGTTTGAAATCGGTTTGCAATTCCGCAAATCTAAACCTTGAGTCCGCAATATGCGGATTTGTAAACTTGCGGACTGGTTTGCGGAAGTTCCCAGCACTGCTTTTGAGAATGGGCAAAGATATTTTGAAATCCAAACGTTCTGGTCTCAGCGATGAACATTTTGAGATGCATGCTTTCTTTAAGGGTTATTAAATCAATGTGTTACGTTGTGGATTTTTGTTACAGCAACAGCAACCGTAGCCAAGAGCGGCTTTTGCAGAGGCACCACATGAAAATTAGAAAATGAATAGAGCAAGAAATCAGTTAATACCGGTGCCAAAGTACAAAATCAACATTCTTGATACTTAATTCATACTGGTAATTAGGTTTATTAAAAGTAACTGTAACTCTAACTAGTTAATTTTTCAAAATGGCAACTGTAACTGAGTTACTTTTTTTGCCATGTTACTGTAACTCAGTTATATGTATTATAACTGTAACTCAGTTACTTTTACAAAGTAACTTGCCCACCACTGGATTCAATATAATGTTGGTTTTGTAAAAGCGATGGCCAACAAGATAATTGAACCCATGTCTTAGGTTTCCAGCACTGGCGCTTGTTCAAAAAATTGATTTTTGGGTGATCCATTTGGGGGTTCCGGGTGGTTGATACCCCCATACTATGTCAAAATATTTTTCAATTAAATATTTACTGATACCAAAAAAAACTAACGCCTTAGCTTAACCGTTTAAAAAAGTAATTTTTTGGGATCCTGTGGGGGTTTTTTGGGGTGAGGTAACCCCAAACTTGTCCAGGTATTTGTCTCGTTATTATCTCGTAATATCAAAAAAAGGAACAACTTAGCTTAGGCCGTCAAAAAATTGATTTGTGGGAGATCATTTGGGAGTTTCGGGGGGTTGGTACCCTTAAACTATGTCAAAATATTTTTGTCTTCTAAATTTTTACTGATAGCAACGAAAAACTAGCGCGCTAGCTAATGGTGTTAAGAAAGTGATTTTTGGGGAATCTTCACCAGGGGTGGAGTCCTCGAGGACGTCCTTGGCCTCGAGGACGTCACACATTTTGAAGTCCTTGGGCTCGAAGGTCAAGTCCTTGGCCTTGGCCCCGAGGCCTCAAGTCCTCGAAAATTGTCCTGTCCTCGGCTCGAGGACAGCACTATTTTTTGAATTGTTAAAATTTTGTGGAGCGCTTGAAAAATTTTTTGGAAAACGTTTTTTCGTGGAGATCGCTTGAAAAATTTTTGTGAAGACCTTTTTTTTGTTGGAGAGCACTTACGCTTGTGTCCTTGGTCCTTGGCCTTGGCCTCGAGCATTCCTGTCCTTGGCCTCGAGAGTGTCTGTCCTCGGAAAGGCTGTCCTTGGCCTTGGATTTTTTTTTGTGTCCTTGGCCTTGGCCTCGAACCTTATGTCCTCGACTCCACCTCTGGTCTTCACAGAGAATGAGACCTGATACTCTCTGATCATATCTAGTGTCAAAACAAAAAATATTAAATGCGATTTTGCCCTAATCGAAAGAAAAAATTAATATGCTAGATTCAATAAAGTTTTGGTTTGATAAATGCGATGGCCAACTAGATAATTGAACGCAGGTCTTAGGTTTCACCTTTAACCATTCGATCATGGCAGCACGTGAGCGTGCGTGAAAAAAATCACTTAAAAAAACTTCGCTATCACAAGTTTTGGGTGCATCCAGTAGCGTAGCCAGGGGGGGGGCTCGAGCCCCCCCCATTGGCTTGTGAAGTATGCAAAAAAGCATGTTTTTTGTGCTTTTGAGGCCGATTTTCTGTGAAAAATGGAAAATAGCCCCCCCCATACGAAAAGAGCCCCCCCTCAAACGTTTGAACTTGCGAAATTGGGTGAAAAATCGCCCTGAATTTTGGCGAAGGCCTTTTTTTTTTTTTTTTTTTGGAGATCACCTAAATTTGGGCGGAAAAAACGTTTGAATTTTGGATTTCGGCCGAAAAATCACACTGAATTTTGGCGAAGACCTTTTTTTTTTTTTTTTTTTTTTTTTTTTTTTGGAGATCACCTAATTTTGGGCGGAAAAAACCTTTGAATTTCCGAACTTCCCGAGACATTTCGTCTCAAATTTCGGACAAACCATCTGAAACTGATTCAAGGTCAATGAAAATTCGAGTCAACGTCGTTTGCACACTTATCACTCTTTCAAAATAGCCCCCCCCTTTTCCAAATCCTGGCTACGCGCCTGGGTGCATCTGCCTTAAACTACGTGACCTAGCGCCTCCAAAATTGCAGGTACACAACTTCATATAGACTTATCATTTGTCCAAATTTCAAGTTTTTAGCTTTAGTGGTTTTGGAGTTTTTGTCACCAGAGAGTAATTTGCTTAAATATATAAATAAATAAATAAAGAAAAAAAAATGTCGGAATCGTCATAATTTATTTTTGGGAGCTGAAACTGCACGCCCAGACGCTTTTAAATTTGAAAGTTTTATTCTCGTGGAATTAGTTTCCGAGTCAGAGGTGTTTAAACCTCCGATTAGCATTTCAGTTTTTGCTTCGAAAACCTGTATCACGCAACCAAGTGCCTCAAAAATTTGCACGAGGATTGGTCATATGTGCCCCATTCAATTTCTAAATTTCAAGTTTCTACCTTAAGCCGTTTCAAAGTTATAACGTTCTTCACCCCTGTTGCCGAATTCGTAATTTTTTCGGAAAAAACATGGGAACTTTCGACGCGAAGCGTCGCGGAAGTCCCAACTATCAACTACCATTTTCGATTCTTCAATTAACATCTTAGTCGTTCTCAGGTTTAAGTCGACGTGAACTATTCTAAAGAATAAAAGTTGAACTCCAGCCAAGTATCAACAATCGCGACAAACTCAATCAACTTTCAAAACACTACAGCCGAAATGGTTGTAACACTCGTTCGTTAACGAATACATCAAAGACGTTTCTTATATATTGCAGTGATAAAGTTATAATGATTATTACGCCAAATATAATGCATTATTTCATTACATTTTCTCGAATATCTGAAAAACCTGACGTGCTAGCACAAAAATAAACCTAGATTTGAAATCAGCGCCCCAATTATACTCCAAAGCATTTTTTCACATCAAAGTAGCAAAACTTTTGTTGCCTGTGTGTTATCCAAGATACAGAAACTTTTTCCAGAATTTCAAAGCGGGCATTAATACTAATTTCCAAAAATTTTTAGAAATTTCCTGAGCGGCAAAGCCTGTAGTTTAAAGTATGCATTCCAAAAACACGAATAACAAAACCAAAAACAAAAAAAACTAAAAAGAGAAAAAAATTAAGATTGAAAATGTTGGTAGGCCTGCAGCCGATTCGCTTACTGGACGTGCTGAGCATGTCACCAAAGTTGTCTTGTGCAACCGTTTGCCACTTCAAAACCTCAAACTTTTCCTTCGGAAAAACGAGCCGTTGCAAGTTTTTAAATGTTAAGCCAGCTTGTTTGGTTGTTGGAATAGCAGCACCCATGGAAAATAATTGTTTCACAACAGCGGAGCATGGCAATGGGGTATTGCACTTACTAAATAAATCCACTAAATCTGTCGATTCTTTAAATCGTAAAAACGTATTTTTTTGAAAATTGCAAAAAAACTATCCAAGCGATATTATTGCTTTGCGGATTTACGGTAGATTTTATTTTTATTGACGCAAATTTGTACGGTAAGAAATCCGTTCCTGAATCCGCAAATCAAACCTAGAGTTCGCATTTTGCGAATTTGCGGAAGTGCCCACAAGCAAAATTGTTGAATCATCAATTTTTTACTACTACATACTATTTGTTCGACAATTTAAACAGCTGCTCACAACAATAAACATGTTGGCATTATTTTTGCATGCACTAAATTACTGTAGCATGGATAAATTTGGCATGGAAAAAAATTGCAGTTATTGCAAAAAGAAATAAAAAAATGATGTGAAGATTTCTTTACAATAGCAAATGTGCAACTTGAGCCTTAAAGATAGCTATAAGCACTCCGAAGCAAACGAGTCTTAGTCGCACAAAAGTACTGCAAAAACTCATGATATATTTTGTATGGAGACGCTTGGAACTTCGCCCAAGTGAAATGATGGAGTTGATTGAAGATCGTGAAGGGTGGAGGATTAGTCTCCAGCTGCTGCCCCCGCAACCCTCACGAAAAAACGGGCACTAAAAAGAGAGAAGTAGAAATGCATATAATAACATCACATTCAATTCTTCTCCTATTCTTTGGTTAGCATTTTCATTTATCACACGTCTGCAAAACCAGTGCCGTCGCCAGAGCAAATGAAGTGAGAGGGCACTAGCTAAAAGTGGGAGGGCACTAAAATAAACCATACTTTTGCATATCAAAACTGATCTTCAGATCTTGTGCGGCTAGCAATATACGCAATTTTAAAAATTTTGTATTCCTGTCTGAAAAAAAGAGACCTATAAGGTCGGCAGCGTTTCTTAGCTTGTTTCATCTGCAGCCCATAATCAATTAAAAAATCTATTTACAGCAGTGAATGCTACCAGACATGCAATCACGATTTTGCTAAGAGGGGTAAACCAAAAGTAAATTTTTTTGCACTTGTAAAAATTGTCTGATTTAGGCTCCGTGCTAAATAAACTGATGCAACTCAAGCGTGTCTCAAACGGAGCAAAATCTTTAAATATGTAGTAACTTGGACGGGATCCTGGAGGCGGAGCTCCCAGCCACTGGACAATTTCTGTGACTTTGCAGCAAAAAAGTAACAACTTGAATGCCATTTCAATCACATTTCGCACGTTTTAAAGCCATATGAATAACTAAACTGCTGAAATTCAGAAGTCATTTCAAAGAATTAAATTGTTCAACCCTTTAACTCTCCCTTACTTTAGGTCAAGTCTAAAATACGTTTAAACGCTTGTATTTTGAGGTAAAAATTGTTACTGACTTGGCTTAGGGATCTTAAGCCCCTTCACCCTGATTGCACCAGTGACTGCGACCGCAAAATCTTGAGTGTGCTCTAAAAATCAAAACAGCTAATCTTTGAAAAAATGTCTTCACGTATTGTTTCATGTCATAATCACTAACGAAGTACCGGTAACGATTCTGCATGCTTGCAACTCTTTTTTGCGGCAAATCCGTAAAGACATGTTATTAAGACGGATTATTACGTCAGATTTATGTACAGCACTTGGTTGCCAGCAATTTCGTAAACAATCAAGAAAACCTCAAATGTGAATTATGTTTGAACGTAATTATTCTTTTTATTATCATTGCCTGTAGTCTTGCCGTTTCGTGATGTTCTAAAAACAGTATTTGAAGTAAACTAAAATGGGGGGCACAAGCAGTCGTTAGGGGGGGCATGGCCCCCCGTTGCCACCCGTAACGACGGCACTGAGCACAACACATAATACGCAAAATATTGCAAACACACGAGAAAAAATATCAATTTTTAAACCAACTTTAAAGCAAAATAATTCTACTCAAAAATATTAACTTTAATTATTACATAGCAAGTATCTCTGAAATTATGATAAAGCACTAAACTTCTTGGACTGCCTTCAAACCAGCTACTAATAATAAATCCATGCAATTCAATCGTGATCGTGTAGAGCATGATCACAAGGAGCACCGCAGATTTCTGAAGCTAATTTGAGAGAAAGATCAGCAGTGAGGGCTTCAAAGCCGCCTTCTATCGCATCTTTGATGATGTAGTCGTCTTTTCCAGCAATGAGTAGAACTTCATCCATATCCAAACTACCTTGCGGAGGACTGATAGGAACAACGTAAGCCTGAAAGCAAAATCATATACGATATATGTCAAAACATATTATTGTACTGTCAGACTCCAACGTAACTACAAATGGAAGTTTAATAGGATCATATGGTAATTAAGTCAAGTTGAAGAGTAGCCAGTAGGCTGTGCAACCACGCCAATTGACCGCATTGGGACCCGTCCTTTTTGACACGGTTGTTACATTATGTTGCAAGTTGCCAACACAGCGCATTCTTAAATAACTCGTGCGCCAAATTACCACGTAAAGTTCCAAATGCAAAGTCTATTAGTCAACCGCTCAGCCCATTACGGAACATTACAAGGCTCGAACAACATGCACTTGCGGCGAAGACCAAACGATACACAGTTACACACGATCTACGGCAGTAATTGCTCACTCAGACCCGGCAATTGTATTAAGTGCAAAATACTTGAATTGTGCCAAAAATGCAAATCTTTTTAGTAATGTAACTTTCTAGCACGTAAAAGAAAAAATGCGGTTTTGTTGTCGAGCAAGGTCATGCGGAGGGTGGACAAAGTAGATTGCAGTAAAATAGTGGAGATGATAAACGTGTACTACGCACAAATTTAAACGTTTTAAATTTGACACATTGCAGCAGCTCAAATTCCACTAAGTTTCTGTGACTTTTATAGAACTGATGTTGTTTTAAATAATATTTCTACAAAAAATTTTAACTGAAAAAGCACAGCGTTGTCCAACGCTGTGCATGATTGACTTGAGCTGCTTGCGGCTGCCGGTTGGCTGTTGATATTGCCACCTAACTGCTAGTGGAAGTCGTTTTGAATTTCCGTGAGTCGACAGCGAAGGCAATCAAGCTTTTTCAGTTTTGATTTCCGTGGTTACGCAGAGAGTCAGCCCTTATATTAAGAATAGCTCATGGCTGTCTTTATTAGAAGAGCACATGGGTTTTTCATTTGTTCGTTTGTGAAGTACCACAAGTGAAAAATCAATTATTCTTTGTACTGTAGATCCTCTTCTACTGTGCAAGCCATTGGGGTTTGTCCAGTTTGGCCGAGAGGTGGCTGGGGAATACTCTTGGTTTAGATGTGCGTAGAGATGCTGATGAGAGATAAAAGTTCGAAACAGCGTTGTCCAGTTCTGTCCAGGAAAGCTTTTAGTTAAAAAGATATGGTATTACGAAAATGACGAATTATATCATCCGCGCATTTTTCATTTGCTTTTTTAAAGGTAAATACAGTATTAGGATTTAGTATTGGAACAGGGATGTGAGTTTGGGTTAGATTTTGATGAGAACTAATACAAAAAAAGATAAGAATTTCCGGTGAAATAATCTCTTCCAAGATGGTTCAACAACTTGACTCTTACCATGGCTCCAGTATCTCTCAACCGCTTCGCTTCAAGCTCCACTTCATCCTGAGAGGCTCCGTCAGTAACTATGAGGACAAAATCCTGGACTTGCATCCGGTTGCCGTTCTCAGGAGCAAGTAAAACATCAGTGACGTGCTTTAAAGCTTTTCCTGTATGAGTGCCTAAACAAAAGTTTGCAACGCTTAGAAGTCGAAAGTCTCCGCCAAAACGAAGGAATAATAGTATAGCTTTTAATTAGCGGCCCTCTTTTTCGTTTTATGTTTCTTCTTTTATCCGTACCTTCGCAGTCATTCCTAACGAATGAGATCCCTGCATTGACAATCACAACCGTTTTACCAGACGAGCCAGGTGGTCGAGCGATAACGAATTCGCTTCTTGAGCGGGAGATTTGAAGTTCACATCTCGGTCCGGTCCAATCGGACAGAGTGTTGCCAGCAACTAACGACTCTCCAGCGCTGCATCATTTTTTCAAAAGGGGTGCAATGATGAGGAGATGGTTGTGCTTCCCGAGCGCAATGACGCGGATATGGCCCCGCAAACTCGTTATGCGCTTTGGCGTAATGCAGCGAGTAAAATGAAAAGTTTGATTTAAACCTTCTTGACTTGACATTCATGCGTGATGGAGGAGTTGGACAACATATTGAAAGAGAACTATGGTACGAGATATTGAAAAAGGAATTACCCGTTGAACGAGATTTTTAATGCCTTTGAAGTGTACTAGTATTTGGGCTTCCATCGGTAGATCTAGGAAAAGATTGGATTAACAATGTGCTAAAATCTGCGCATCAAACCAAGTCTTTCGTTATGCTTGCTGTATTACGCTGAAGAGTGTAACAAGTTTGGCGGGGCCCATTTTCACGTCTTAGTACCCGAAGAACCCAGCTCCTTTCAAAGAAATGTTGCAGAAGTAACAAGCCGTTGGCAACTCTGTGTCTGATTTGACCTGCCCGATATTTGAACCTCAGACCTCCCGCTCCAGAGACAAACGCGTTATTGCTCGACTAACTGGCCGGTAAAATCTATGTATGATGAACTTAAATCTTATTGCAACTTTCTTAAGAGTGATGCACATTAGCACTTCAAATCCGATAATATGGTAAATATTTTTACGATTGTGAGTTCGACTTGGTTCCAGAAATGTTGTTACGATTGCACCTCTCTTTATTTCAAAACTTAAATTTTGTTAAGACAGATAAACTGGCTAGCATTTTTTTGAATTTGCTAACTTTTATTTCATTTACTCTCATTCTTTTTATTACTGGATCATAAATTTATACTGTGGCTCTGAACAAATATATGGTTTGAGAAACAATTATCTCCAAAAACGTAACAAATTTTGTCTTATTTGACATTTAAGGATAAAATTAATCTTGATGAAGGTAACAATAATAATAAAACACTTATAAAATCATTAAATTAATGCCTACAACAGGTTGTTTCGCCGTAACCCTCCTCAGGAGATGGTGTCAAATTTAAAAAGTAAACTTTAAGTAGGGCCTGGGCAATATTAGAATTAGCAGAAGTTAGCCAACTAGCGAATTCCCACGTATTCCAGAACCCAAATGGGACGGCAAGGAAGTGGCAATAACCGGCACTCTTGCTCGATGAAAAAGATAGCAAGCGTGCCGATTACCGCCAGGCAGCCATCAGCGGGGTAGGGCTTTGGAATAGAGTAAAGAGACAAAAACCAAACTATAAGGCATTCTAGAAGAGGATACGCGCAGCATACTGTGGCTGGCTAGACTTGAACAAAAAACCAGTACACAAATTCAAAAGTATCACGTGCTACTATACGACATCAGACGGTTAGAGCTCAATGCTGCACTTATGCAGCAACTTGTCTGATAACTATCAATCAGGCAAAGTAAAAGACGATGTTAAGCATCCGAAGCCGGACAAAGCCGGAAATTGCTTGCACAAAACTTCAACCGTCAACTAAGTATGACGCAATAGAAAGGACAGTAATAAGTGCGCAGGTACAGCAGAACAGCAGATCATTGGTTCGCATCGCGGTGGTAATATGGAGCGCACAGCTGAAATCTAAACTACTCAAATACTATGTAATATTGTTATTGGTGTAGCTAAGAAATTTGGGAATGCGAGGCGGTAATTAGACTTATGACAATATATTGATTAATCGCAAAGCGTCTACTGCAAATTGTAATCGCAAATTGTTTTATTCTCATTTCGTGGCTGTGGTTGCAAAGATATTCAACAAATACAAAACGATATCTCCTTTAAAAGTTTTTGGAAACCCTGAATCTGTTCTATCAGCCTAAACTTCCAAGGAAAAACGGAGAATAAATTATATTTACCCTTCCAGTGACATCATATGACGCATCCAGTTTTGGTGAAACCATTCCTTTTTTTGGAAATTCAGGCAGGTAGAACAAACTCAGGGTTTCCTTTTTTTTTCGAGAGAATATCTTTTTATATTTGTTGAATATCGTTGTAACCGCAGCCCAAAAGTATAGTCACTAAATATTCTCAAAGTGAGAATAAAAAATCTCAAAACTTAAGTTTCAATTTTAGCTACTGCAAACTACCAAAGTTAACTGGATACTTCACCCCGTTTAAACGCGTTTCTTGATTAAACTAAATTAACGTAAAGATATCGTTTATAAATTGAGTATGAAGCGGATAATAGTAAAATATACCCATTCCGTTATAAGGAATACTGCGAACTGCTTCAATTAAACCCGCTTCATCGTCTGGAAAATCTTTTAGTAAAATCTAAAAGAGAAAAAGCAAAAATTTTAGTTGTAATGATTACATCTTTAGTATATAAGTTATCTTGGCCAGAAGTACAGCAAAAAAACGTAAAATTTATGAGTCAAAAATCCATGGTTAAAGAATACGCGGCTATTGAAATTGAAAAATGTGTGATTTTAGTGGTAGTAAAAAGTTGAGGCATCGAAACCGGTTACATTACAGCTACATAATATGCTCTTGTGTAACGGTTCGCAGCATTGTTAATTTTTACTTCAATCCTACCTACTTGTTTGCTGAATCAATGCACAGTATGTAGAGTCAATAAAACAATACACGTTTTTCAATAAAATCTTATTTTTGCTCAAAATTTATGAACAATGCCAAATCTCATTTTTGCTCAAAATTTAAGAATTGAGCAAACTAATTAACAACACGGTCAAGTTCAATGCATTTGTAGTTTCGTGGCATTTTCCACAATTCTATTGTTGATTTGATTAACAGTATATTGGACAATGGCCTATAACAAAAGACAATTTCTATCCAAGCTAGAATATATTTCTATCTCTGTATTCTTCAATAAAGTTACGAACAAACAAGGCTGAAAAATCGCGAAAATTTAAAAATAACCAGCATTAAATCAAAACTTACTGATTCTTATAAAAAAAATACAGCTTTTGTACACTATAGTGTATTCATTTAAAATTAATTTTTATGCAAAAGGCGAAAATGGTTATTTCTTTGATCTCCATAATTTCTGAGCTACGGACGTAATATTTTGTTTCGCAAACACCATAAATACTTTGATTGCAAAAATTAACAAAACATTATACTGTAACTTTTAATATATATCAGCAGCTTCGAGCAAAGATGAAACATTTTAGGCTGCCAGTATTATACGAATACTGTAAAGCTATACAAAATATTTATTAACCTAATCTAATAAAACAGAAAAACTCAACTTTCAAAGACAATTAATTGTTCTTTACTGTAACAAAAGTATTATTACCTGCGTTGCTGTGTCTATTTCGTTATTGTAACGAAATATTCCATAAACAGTGTAATTACTTGATAGAGTGAACTCCCTGCAAAGCAGTAATATTGTATTAGCAATGACTTAAACGTGCAGTTACATTAGATGCGAAGCAACGCGAAACAACCAAAATTTGTCGTAACCGACAATTTGCGAAAGGTTTCAACTGGAAACAAACTTCGCGAGCGGTTGCCTAACTTCACATCGGCAAAAGGATTGATGAATGGCCGGCCTATTTTGAGCAAGTGAAGTAAGCGACCACTCGCGAAAGCTACCAACTCTTGCTTTACGTTGTTTCGCATCCAGTGTAAACCCACCTTATAACAATGAAATTAGCTTTTGCTCAGAGAAGGGCTACATTTTTGCAGATAAATGAAAAAAGTTCTTATTGGCTTTGCTCACCCTTTTTTCTAGGTAGGCCTAAATTGCAGGTGAAGGTTGAAAATGATCTGTGCCGTTTTGACGGTTCTTTTTCCGGTCAAATTGAAGATTAATACCGAAATATCGAAGGACGATATCGAAGAATCGATCGTTTTCGCCACCATGCAAAAATTGTGCTCATAACTAACGCAGAAGCTTAGACGGTAATCGAAGGATTGATTCCGCAGCCGTAGCCACCATTCGTTACGTCATTGCTCATCGAGATTGTCAAAGCCATAACTAATATTGAAATTAAAATCTACTACAACAGGTAGTACAAACACACATTCATCTACTGAGGTTATTTTTTCATTTTTTAATCGAGTTTAATTTTTAGCTGAATCATACAAATGTAAATGATTTGTTGTACTTTATATGATGCGATATGTGATAGGTCTACTTCGACACAGAAAATTATTTTAAAAGTTTTGCAAAGGGAAACATTTATCTCAAAATTTAGACCTGCAAAAAACTTCAAAATACGCATAATCAGTGTGTTTGGATTTCGTTTTTGGTTGAAACTTAAACGTCTAACTAGAGGTAATTAGCATTTACGGTAAAATACTATATTAATCATATTTCGCTTCAAATCAAGAAACAAAAAAATTGATTCGATCTAATGCGATAGAAGCAAGAGTACGTGCTAAGTGATTGGATAATATTGTACTCCTCTAACGTTAAGGCTTACTGCAGAAAATCAATCACAAAGTCTCTCATCTTGATCCAATTCGTAATCCCCACCGAGGAAGAAGAGTCGAGAACGATGATAAAATCCATGACGGCATTTGGAGGGCAATCCTCTGGAATGATGCAATTTGTTAGATTTCATCGTTAACTTCTTGTTCAAAAACTAGTATAGGAAAAGCAGTTTCTTTATCACTTCTTGAACCCAAGCAAATTGGTATTAAATAAAAAGCTACTTCAAAAAAATCAACATTCTCGTAACGTTTGAAAGCTTATAACCCAGGAGCTAGTCTGTTTTACCCCAAAATGGGCTTCTCCCGGGAAGCTTATTTTTGATAAAAGCTAATTGTTGATGGAATATGATAGAAAACAACCGCAAAAAATAACGCATTAAAAACAAGCTTTTAAATTTTAATGCTTTGTTTTTGCTGTAGTTTTCTATCATATTCGCTCTAATTCAATGCTGGCCGATGGAAAAATTAAGGGTGGGTTTTTCTCTCAACGACACTATGACGCAAGGCCAGCTGATTATTTCAACTCACTCGTGCAACATGGAATTGGGGGATTCCATCCCAGATCTTCGTGACACGTGTTCTGAATGAAACCATGGGGGTGCAAATGATACTCCGAATCTGTACACTCGAAGGTACACACCGAATTGTGACGAGTCCCGTTTGTGCAAGTTGACACCCCGTGAGAAAATTTTGATGGACTTTCACAAGCACTTTCTGTGGAAGAATTTTGATTTTCAAAAGAAAGATGAAAAAATTATTTATTTTGTCTAGTCATACAATCTGCTTTTATACAAAAATGCTGTAACCACATAGGCTACTAACCAGAATCATCCTCAAATTGCTGCACCATCACTTCTAAATCTGATGTAACTGTGTTTATCTGCTCAATTCACGACAGAAGCCTTTCATTTTTTCTTCCGTTAAAAATTAGAAAAGAGTAAAGGCCTATACCCATTCTACCGTCGAGGATGATAGTAATGTTCATGTTTTTAAATTATTTCCTATTGTTTCACACCATAATTCTGAGTTCTACTTTTAGTTCATTTTAATTTAAAACAGAAAAGTGCGACTTCTATAGCATGATTCTGTACCAAAAAGTGTACCCATATACACAGTCTACCTCAGCACTCAGCAAGTGTATGACAATTGACAAGTAGGGCTAAATATGACAACTCTTATATAACTGTATGTCTAAAGCAAACTCCAACAATTAATTGTAAGTTTAATGACTCTCAAAATAAACATTAAATGTTTTTAAGCAGATTGACCGTGCTGTTGATGATGTGATATTTTTAAGTTATTGAACTATCTTTTATATTAATGTTAAAAGATTTCAGTTGAACCAAATATGGAACTAAAAGTATTTTTGCTATTATTGTTGCTATGAAAAAATATAACAATTAATCTTCAACCATTTTGAAATTGAGCTATGAACCTTTCGTTTTCTTAATTTTTTTTTTAATTTGCAAATATCCCTGTAGAATTTATAACATAATGTTTCACACTTCAGGCACTGTTTGTACAATTGTGTAAGACAACAAAAATGAAGAGGAAGATTGCTGGGTAAACATGCATTAACTCAAGATTATGCAAAGCACAACGTAACTTAGAAACTTTTACTTTTGCAAATTGGAACAGGATTATTCCAGAAAACTTCTTCTTCATCATTTTCTATACAATCACTATCAACAGCACCAATGAGTTCAAACTCAGGGTTGCAGGTGAAGTTGCATTTCTTTCCCAATAAATTTCCACTGCTGCAGAATGTGTTTCCATTTTCTGGTGTACCTGGTCCTGGTGGGCAAAGTATTTCTAAACAGCAATGTGGCGGTCAACAAAGTTCTGTAGGTGATGTTTTTGCGTCATTTACACGTTTTTCTAGCTCGAAACAATTCGTTTGGGGCACGAAATTTTCGAATGTGCTAATCAGGCCCAGCGCCAGAGTAGCGTGACTGGGGGGGGGGGAGGGCAGAAAAAATATTTGGGGGGCACAGATAAATCTTACCCTCATCTTCGGGAGTGCAGACCAAAACAAAAGGTCTTCAACCAGGCCATTTACCTTCTTTCGGGGCACAAGTCTCGCGCGGTGGGGGCTCGGCAAAATCTAATGGTGCATATCTCGCTTCGACCAAAAAAAATAAAAAATAAAAAGATCTTCGGCGCGAAATCTTAGGCTCTTCCTTAAACGAAATTTTACTCACGCTTGCGGGGGCACAAGCAATATTTCGGGGGGGCACAAGTCCCGACATGCACTTCAGTGACACCGGGCTGTTACTTTCTTTCGAGGCACAACCCTCGCTTGGAAGGCACACTTCTCGCTTGGGAGGACACGGGCACGGCCGCGAAATGTCCCCCAGTGGCGCAGGGCCTGGTGCTAATGTTAGAAAATGCAGCGCTTAGTGACCGATACTGCCAAAGGTAATCCAACAAATTAAAACAAAATTAGCACTTAACAGAAATCTAGCGGCTGAATAACACGCCATCCTACGCAACCAGCCGTCTATCCGTCTAATTGATCATGGAAATAGGCAAAGTTGAATCACTAAATGCAACAAGCAAAACAAGGAAAAGTTTTTCCCATAGCTCAGCCCTGGACTCGAGTTTCGCTTTCAAAGGTCATCAGCAGGGCTGGTATAACCAAAATGCTGAACACTCGTAAGTCGTAACAACCGATTGAAAGCCGAAACAATCCAGGCAATTTGAGGAACTTACCTTAGAAAAAAATTACCAGTAAGTTAGATACTGGACAAAGGAATCCCGAAAAATCTACAGCATATACTGTATATTGATAACATCCCAGAAGAGACACAACTTCGGTTACGTATAACAAAGTACAGCCTAAGCAATAAAACTACGCTAAGACCGAAATATTTTAAGTATATAATTTTGTTGTTTAGCATGCAAAAAATTGTAGAGATAGTTGCACAATCTGAAGTTAAGTTTTCATTTTACCTACCCGTGCAAATTGGGGCGTCATTTGACCACATGGCTTCTAACCCAGTTCCTTTGACACATTCACTGAGTGTTTCCCCAATTAGTCTGTACCCGATATTGCAGGCAAAAGCGCACAAACTTCCAAGCTGATTTTCATTGTTGCAGTAAACTCTACCGCTAGAAGGATGCTGGTGACGAGATTGGCATTCTACAACTAAATGATCAAACTTTATTCGTCTACCAAAATAATGATGTAATTGTAATTACATTTTATTCACAACGTTGCTTGGCCAGGAGACAGCGAAGGCATCGCTCAATCTTCATGTCAAGCTGCCACCTGCCCGGTGCCCACCTATTTACCCTCACATGGTGGAGACTTGACACTGTCCCTTTAATTGCTGAACGCCAAGCAGGGAAGCTGTGAATACCAATTTTTAAAGTTTTTGGTTTGATCCGACCGGGAATCGAATCAGAGTCTACCGATTCAGCCGCAGACGCTCTATCTACTTGATCACTGATCGGTAAAAAAATAAATCTCCTCCTTTGAGTCAACTTTTTGGTACGTTTGTAGGTTCTGGCACAAAATGTTTGAAACTAAAACAAAAGAACGATGCAATAGGGTGCAAAAAACAAAAACGGTGGAAACTAATGTCTGTTAGTGGCTAGTTTCAAACGTTTTTGAATTTTTATTGATTGTTTATTGAAGGTGGGGGCTGGGGGCAACCTCTTCTTTTCACAAATGTTGGGAACAATGATACGTATCGCCAGTGAGGCCCATCTGTTTCATTTACATGTTATGCAAAAATCAAATAGCAGTTGTAAATTTTGAGCTTTTGCTGACATCAACATGTTATCACGATCAAAGAGAGGGCTAAAATGCAATATGGCAAGGAACTTAAAACCGATCGTGAACAAAAATACCAAAGGTAAACAAAAACTGCATTTTACCAAAAACGCAGCGCAACATAGCGTAACGATTTTTCCACCACTAATGGCGCAGCGCAAGATGCGCAATTTAATTTTTTTATTTTCTGAAGTACAGTAAAACTTCCGCAACAAACTTTTTAATTCCGTTGAAGCGCAACGCAACTCCACAATTGCGGAACAGAATTTCCGTACCAAGTTCAAGCTTAACCTAACTTTCGCAATTAAATTTACAAACCACAATGCAAATTCTGAATTTTTACAATTTTCAAAAGAAAGGAGTAAGTAATTTGCTGAAAAAGGTCGATCTTTGCTGAAGAAGGTTGCAGTTGCGGAAGTTGCGCTTTGCGGTTATGAATCGCTCTTTGCCCACCTCTCCAAAATACTATAGCTTCTACAATGCCCAACGTACATCCAGGATACACTTAAGCAATGCATGCACTGTAAGTTGGTAACTGCAAAATGCACTCTATTACAGTTAGTTGCTGACTAACTTCGGCATTCCGGAACAGGATTGTTCCACATAAGTTCGCCGTTTTCATCCTGAATGCATTCGCTCGCCTCCTCCCCAAAGAGTTGGTAATCCGTGAGGCAGACAAAAGTACACTTTGATCCGATAAACGTGCCTTCGGGGCAGAAAGTATTTCCATAATCAGGCTCTCCAGGACCATTAAGGCAGCTGATCCCTATACAAATAAAAATCAAATATTTACTGTGGTAGATCATGTTGTTTCGTTACAGATTAAAATGAATTCGATTAGAAAAAAAAGAAAATTAAAGTCAATTTGGGTTGGACAAAAGACGAATTGCAACGCATTGTATCTTTCATGCTACTTGATAGACATTATTCATAATTTCAAGTGTTCAGTATTAAGATCTTTGCTTTGTTGTTGCGAATGGACCAGGCAGTTTGCGCAAATCTAAGTGCACCTTCAACGCTAGCACTCTTTTTGGAGTTCTGTTAGCAAGTGTTTGGTCCGGCTGGGACGCTACAACGGATAGACTGCTTGGCTTCATTAAAAAATATGCGTAAAGTTCCTTTCCCAAGGACACAGCGACTCATTGTCAGTTCGGGAATCGAACCGGGAATCACCTACCCGATGCTCTACCAATTAACTGAGCTATCGCCCGCGCATTGTTCTTTACTGTTCTGAGATTTTGTAGTTTTTTTAAAAGAACATTAAGGTTTCATGTAGTTTTGATTGTGAGGCGTATTTTTATTTTCAAAAAAAAGTATTCACAAGCATCCTACTTTCGCACTGAGGGGCAGGTTGAGACCAGCGTCCTCCATCACTCCCTTCCGCAAGCTCGCACACGGACATCTCGTCTCCTCTCATGTTGTGACCGTCGAAGCAGGCAAATGCACACAAGCTCGCCGGTCTGTTTTCTTCCGTGCAAAATACTGATCCTCCGTCGGGAGCCACATGGGGAGGATCGCAAACCCAAGCTGTTTAAACAAAAAAGCAAATAAACCAAATGCTCAAAACTGCTGTTAGAGAAACTTCAGAAAAAAAACTATTAAAAACCCATTTAAAGTTGTTTTCGTTTTTAGAATTCGCGTAATATATTTTATGTTTAGAGAAGATGCTCAAACTTTAATCTGGCAAAAGGTTTTCTGCACACTCAACAGACTTTTTCAATTTAGAAATTTAACTAAAATCCTTTGATTTAACTCTCTGTAATTACAATAATGTTTTTAAAACAAGAAAATGGGGAAATTGAATTTATCACAAACCGATATTCCGTGGATTAGTTTTGCACCAACCAGCATCAGCATGACAAAATTACAATCAAATTCTCTCATCAGATAAAATTGGTCAACGCTTTTTACAAAAAAGCTTAGGAGCTACAGTAACAATTCAAATGTTGAGTCATTTCTGGTTTCTTCAGGTTCAACTTCTTTTCATAAAATGGTCACAACATTACAAAATTGCTCTAATCCGTCTAGAAAATAATCCTGGCTGTATGTTTACGCAAAATGAAACCTTGACATTGTGGAACAGCGTTGTCCCATGACGCGACATCTTCAATTTTGACGCAAGTTGTCGTTTCTTCACCACGTAGCAGAAACCCGGAATCACAAGTAAAGGCGCAGGCGCTTCCAATGTTCTGCTCGTCTGAACACTCAACTACGCCATTTTCAGGAGCATCAATCGTCTCTTCACACGCAGCAGCGTCCTCTGAAAACAGAAAGTGCGTTTTTCATGAAAAACAGACAAGCCAATTTTCTGAAATTTACTGAAATTGAAGGTAATCTATAATTACGACAAAAAGGGTATAGCAGTTTAGCAAAACCAAAAAACCCGAATTGTAGCCGTTTAGTTTTCGTGCTGCTTTTGACTTGATACAATTTTTGAACAGCTAAAAAAGTTACAAACTGTGCTACTAATTTAGCTGTTCAAAATTTCAGTATGTACTCTAGTATAATTTCAGTAAGTTCAAAAATCGAAGTTTTAGTGTGCGACGTTTCAGTATATGACAAAAAAAAACAAGGATAACATCCAAATTTGAGAGAAGAAAAATCTTCACTTTCAAAGTACGTGTCATAAACGAACTTTTGGTCGATTGACCGAATTTTAAAATTCTGGATTTTGAAATTTTGCAAAACGGCGTTTTGTTGAATCTTTTTTTAGTAACAAACTTTCCACAACCATCAATAATAAACAAAACGAAAAATTTCCAAGCATATATTCCGAAACATTCTGAAAATGTTGGTTGTTTTTTTACTTTACAGTGACGTCATTTGTGCGTTTTTTGTTTGTTTTTGCAATGCTCATCTAGCTGAATAGCTTGGCCGCTTCATTTCAGCCCTGACAAAGATAGGCACTAGGCAGTAAAGCTTCTTAGCTAGCTTATCGAAACGTTGGCGTTACAATTTCCGTTTTACCAATTGAGCTAGTGGTTATTATTATAATTTACCAGGTAGGATGGTAGCAACAATAGCAAGTACTAACCGTAATTTAAGCCAATAGTTGGTTGTTTTAATAAAAATAGAAATCTAATTTTGGCCAATCTTAGAAAGTCAATTTTAATAGATTTAGAAAGTCAATGTTTGTTTGTTAGACTTCGGAGACAGAAATTCATTTTTACATCTGATTGGTTCTGTAATGGAAATTAGGAAAAGCGAATTTAGAAAATCTTAATTTTAACTCAATTCAGAAACATGTTTTTAGCCCCAATTCATGTACAGAACTGGCCGGTTGGTCGAGCAGTAACGCGTTCGTCTATGTAGCGGAAGGTCTGAATTTCAAAACTCGAGCCGGTCAAATCGGACACAGAGTTGCCAACGGCTTGCCACCGCTGCGACATTTCTTTGAAAAGAGCTGCGTAGCCCGGCGCAATGACGCGGAGATGGGCCTCGCCAACTCGTTACACGCTTAGGCGTAATACAGCGAGTGTAACGAAAGATTTGATTTGATTTGAATTTATGTACAATTAATCACAATTGTACAAGAACAAGATATACCTTGAATGGTGTCTTGAACACACACGGGTGTGGGATCTGACCACTCCCCTTCTTCACCTGTTTCATCTTCTTCGCAAGTCGACTGACTAGCTCCATCAAGTGTAAAGCCATCATTGCACATAAACCTACAAGATTATGGCGTAACAAACAAACTTTTTGGGTGCAAAAAGAAAGACTTTGCCAATATACAAACAAAAAACTGCGAAAACAAGGAAATAGTATCGTAACATGCTATTACTCTTATCTACACTGAAATCACAATCCAAGCGTATTGAGATACCACATTAATCCCTTCGTCATATCCGATGATCATACGGGTGGCGACGTCCGAAAACGTTAAAATACCAAAACTGCGTTCTATAGTAGATGATACTCTAGCCCGATACCTCAGTAATTGCTGATTATTAAATTTTTTCACAGAATTTGAAAATAGTTATTTTGAAAACCTGCTATCTGTAGGGGTTGCTTGGAATTTTACTAAAATTCCAAACGTTTTTTCAAATCAAAACCAAACCTTTCATTATACTCGCTGTATTTTGCCGAAGAGTGTAACGAGTTTGCAGGGCCCATCTCTGCGTCATTGCACCGCGGCCACTCAGTTGCTTTCGCAGAAATGTCGCAGCGGTGGCCAGATGATCGGCAAATGGCAACACTGTGACCGATTTGACTGGCCCGAGATTTGAACATCAGACCTCTCGCTCCAGAGAAGAACGCATTACCGTTTAGGTTTATTCTAATTTGAGCAAGAATTTCTGAACGTTTACCAATTTTGTTGTTAAAATTATAGAAAACAAAATTTCTAACGACACGTGACTTGACACAAAACAACGAAAAACATTTCTTACCTGCATACGCTGCCAACAAAACGCTCGTTCGAACAAGAAATAACTCCGTTCGGAGGAGTGAGTAACGACTTAGGACAAGATGGAAACACACACGTCGGCGCAGGATTGCTCCACTTTAACGTGGAAACTAAAAAATCAAGTTTTAATTGCGTTGTTTTTTACCTCAGGCTATATTTATATATGCAAAATGCAAAACTTTTCGTTTGCCATTTTGCCAGTTGCTTCTAAGAATTTGACTCGGAAATATATTCAATGTGCTTCTTCTTTGCTTTGATTTTGCAACTTAGGGAATTTAGTGAGAAACAGGTGCTAAGGACCTTCTTGGGGGTGAGAAGCAGAAACCAAATAATATTTCGCCGCAAAATAGTTCAAAATTCAAGTGGAAATAAAAATCTTATTTTGCCTTTGAATGACAAACATGCTAGTTTCAAATCATCTACCTAATGTTTTATGTTCCAAAAAAGTAACGTTTTTTTCTAAGTAGAGAACACCTTGCTTCAATAAGGAACACTTTTTTGACAGGGGAATTTTCTTACATTCATTATTGTGGGCTTATTTAAGTCTCAACGTACAGCTCCACAAAGGTGTGCAAATGAAGCGTCTTTTTCACCATTGAACTATACTCAATGATGGTTCTCATTATAGACCAAGCTAGCCTTGCTATTCAAATACTAGAATATACATATCACTTAAAAAGAACTTACGACAAGAAGAGAGTGGTTCTCCTTCCAATACAAATTCAGGATTGCATTCAAATAAACATTCGCTACCGATCTCATTTTCATTTGTGCACGACACACCGCCGTTTCGTGGACGAAAATGTTTCGGTGAACACTTGGCCAAATCTCCATCGTCATCTGGAACAAATTTTTAAGTACAAAATACGTGTGCACACTATGTTGTGAATTATTTTGTTCACAATTTTCTGAGCAAAGAAAGAGAAAGGTGGGTAGCCTAGTATATGCTTCTTTTTTTGAGCGAAATGCAGCTGACCATTGTTAACATCATTAAAACGGATGGCCGCAAAAATCCTTCAACAACTTTAAGGAAGAAGCCTGCTGTTTATAACGTAGCCTACTATATTTTTCGACTCGTCTGTTTTTTACTTTACTGTACGGCGGTAGTAAAAATTGTCACTGAAATATGTGCTAAATAGAACATTACCAAATAATTTTCCTTTTTGTTGTGGAAACTTTTAGCTCTGCTCGTGATCGATTTTAAGCAAAAAGAATAAAAACTAGAAACTCTAAGGAGGTGCCTCAAACTTTGTTCCTTTTCTCCTTTTATCCTCGAAAATAGATTAGATCCATTCGGCTCCGTACTAATTGCAATCCTAACCTACGTTTCAAACTTTCGTGATATTAGAAAAAGATGGCTTTGCACAATTTCTTGCAAATAGTTAAATATTCCGTGCCTTATTTTGCGTGAAATGTTCGATAATCAAACATCGCATTGCTTATTTTGCAAAAAATCTTGCGTCCAAAATTTTTGCAAAGTCATCCTTTTCTGATGTCACGAAAGTTCGAAACGCTGGTTTGCCGATGGTACGGAATCAAACGCATTAAATCTATTTTTACGGATAAAGAGAATGATGGAACAAGATTTGGGGCATCTCTGAATTACTTCAAGTTAGTTTTGATTTCTTCAATAAAACCGATCTCTTTAAGGACTCTAAAAACTTTAACTTTTAAAGGAAACCGATGTGAAAAATACGATTCTACCTTCCTCGCTATCCCAGCATACAAGTCCTTCCTTATTGCACTCATCAGTTGAGCAGCAGCAGCGACACACTGCGGAGGGAGATTTTATGTTGCACTGGAATTTATTCCACGCATCACGGGTATTCTGAAAGTATACAGACACTAGACAGGTTACTGAAAAAAGCCTACACCAACAATTCAAATTCAGAGTATAAGAACCAGTTTACATCTTTATCAGCTAATTTTCTCGTAAGATTTTCGAAACAATATTGCATAGCATAGCAATTAATAATAGTAATAATAATTGAAAAGGGTTGACGTTCTTCGTGTTCGACTCCCGGAAAGTCACAACAACTGTTTGTCCAGTTAGGCCGGGAGCTGGCTGGGGAATACTCTTTTGGTTTAAATGTGCTGAGGGCTCTTGATGAGAGCTAAAAGTTCTAAGCAACGTTGTCCATCTTTGTACAGTAATAATAATAAATAATGAAATTCTTATAAAGCGCTATTTCCAATAAAAGTTGAAGTTGAAGGTAGGTTTCAAGAGAGCAAGTTACAGAAGAGTTCTAAACTGGCCGACTAGCACAGGCCTGAACCCTAAAGCATAAGCCTCAACCCGAAAAGTGATTTGCAGCTAAAACCAGGATCGAAAAAGCCCGAAAGTTAAGTAGGGTCTAAAACATAATAATGTACAGCTATTGCTTATTGCTCGTAAGCGGTTAATAAAACTACTTACGGCTGATCAATTGGGACGTAATAATAGCCCCTTCGGTCACTACACGTACAATTGTTTAATTTTTTTGGCGTTTCTTTTTTTTCCTTCCAAATGTAATAGTAGAGCATTTAAGTCATTAGTTGTATTGATATTGTACTGTACTGATAACACCATCAGATGACAGCAGTTCTGGCTCCAAGCGCACAGCGAGCAGTATTCAACTGTCAAACCAGATGGCTGACAACATGCTTGCAGCAAGTGAAAGTAAGCAAAATAAGTTTGAAAATACGTCGAAATCAAAAAAGTTGATTAAAAACTAGGATTGCATTTTGATTAGCAATTCTTCGAAATCATCTAAGGAATATTTTTTGTTTTGATTTTTATTATAGACTAGCATACAGAATTTTTTTGATCAAAATCATGTGCAATTGTACGTTTCGTGTCTCAATGTAGCTTAAGCAGCAAAACGTAATGTGAGTAAAATAGCTTTGTTTTTGGTAAAATAACGACAATTTTTAGCTACTTGCGCTCAAAATCATTACAGAAACATTGGAATCAACATTTTCAGAGGCAATGTAAAAATTCTTTTAATTTCGAAAGTTTTGGCAACCCGTAAACAGTGCTGCCGTTCTATAGAGAAGTAAAAGAGTTAGGCTGAGGAAGTTTTGTTCCATTTTTCTGCCAAAACAAAAGGTTTTCGCCAATATTTTGTTCTATTCTTCTGTCAATTTCTAGTAAAAAATAAAAAAATATGAAAATCTCCGCCAATTTTTTTTTGTGCCAAATTCAGGATTACCAAAAAAGTCTTCACCAAAATTTCGTAGCGTTTTCCTGTGATTTCAAGGCGAAGGCCGACGAGAATTAGCAAAAAGTTAGAGCATTCGAAGGCAAAACAATTGGGAGCCTACCCTGCCAAACAAACTTGGTAAGCCGAGCCTACCCTCGACGGCAGCAATGAATACATGTAGTTTGTACGTTTTGGCCCGTTGAGTCACTAACATCACGCTTGTACAACTAAGTCAGTTACCAGCCGTACAATTGTACGCCCCCTTAATTTGCATATCTTAAGAAAATTAAAAATCAAACATTTTATGAATTTATCGACGTATAACGACTTTTAGAACGGAAAATAAAGAACTACTACTATATTGTGTCCGAAGCAGAGTTGTAAGTCGAGCCCGGCTTTTCGGGTCGGGTTCGGGCCTAAAGTTGACAAAAATTTTGGGCTGAATTCGGGCCTGAGACGTGGTTTTGTCTTGTGTGCACAAAAATATAATCAAAACAACTTGGCAACATTGCTAAATTTTTCGTACCTTACTTACCTTTCGGTTTTTTTCGGGCATGATTTGAGCTCCAAATTAATTTTTGGATTTGAGCCAGGTTTGGGCTTATATTTTCGGTTCGGGCCGGGTTCGGGCCTGAACTAGTCCGCACGTTTACAACTCTGGTCCGAAGGGGATAGTAACTGTGCGACAATAATCGTATTGATTTGACAATTAACGAAGTCGTCATTTAGCGTTGCAAAGTTATTTCAATTACGCTTTTATAGCACCTAAAAGAACTAAAACGCAAAAGCATCAAGCCCAATTTAATTAAGCCTGACATTTTGTCAATTTGAAGTTGAAACCAGGCCCGACTTACAACCCTAAGTTACAGCATAAAAAGGGCTCTGGCACAAAAGCATACCCGGCAGGGTCGGAGCAAATAAGTTACGCCTACATATTAATGTAAACATTAGCCAATTTAATTTTCAACGAATAGATTTCAAATCGATTCATTTTCAAAACCAAAATACTCCTGAAAATTTAAAGTATGTTGAGTAAAAGCAGTGCTTTATACATCAAAGCTTTTTTTGAATTAGTCGGAAATTTTGAATAAAAAATAAGTATCATAAATATTTGCAAACAATTTTTGTGATGTCACTATAGGCCTACTTTAAATTTTGAATGGATTGGTATTTATAATCATAATCCAAAATCATGTAAAAATTTGAACCGCTCTGACATCATCCAAAACTAGTAACGTTTTGCCTAATTTTAGAATCAGCAATGACGTCACCTCAATGATACGTCATCAGTCTAATTTTTTTGTAGAATAAAAATGAAAATCCTACTTGAATAAAATTGTTTTCGCAAGCAAGAGACTGTTTACACCTCTTCGATATTGAAATGACTGGACCCCAACCGATTCGTCGTATCTCAGTTTGACACGAACCCTGCAAAATCATTAATGTCTCCTTATTTAAAAGACGTTTTAAGTGAACTCCAATGGCTGTGCCTGACGATTAAAATTCCAATCAAAAAACAAACATGATACACCAGCATGTGGTGTACAATAGGACCGCATTTATCATATGGCCCAATGTCACAGTGCCAGGGGCCCTGCGCTTGGAAGTTAAGATCTTTTTTTGGTTTTCATCTTTATTTAGTTTTGGTATTTTCTATTTTAGCAGGAAAATTCAGCAAAATCTGGCGAAGATCTTTTGTTTGGTCATTGTCTATATTTGACACAAAAATGCACCAAAGCACCAAAAGTCTCAGGGTTTCCCCGCAAGGTAGTATTCTGCACGTTGTAATTTTCACAAAACAAAAAGTATTATTTAGGCTCTGCATTAATCGTACTTGATTGGCTTGGCACTGACGTAATTCTCCTCTCTCCGCGCAGTCCTCATGTGATCGAGCATTTTCACACTCCCAGCAAGATAAACCTGTAATTTAATTAACTGATATTAACGCTATTGTTGGCTGCTTCCGACTTCGTTGGATTAACTTTGAAGCGAGAATTAACTAATCTTTGTTTATCGCCCAGCTTGAGTTTACGCCTGTTTCTGTCTAAGTATGGCTATTTGGTGCAGTTGACGTAAGTGACTGCATGGTCTTTTCTCAGCTTCCTACCTGCGCACTATTAGTCTATGAGTTGAAAGCTGTAACGTGTCGTTTTGATCCACCTCTCACTGGCTACTTTTTGAAGATCGATTTGACAAATGCACATTCACATCAACTTCTAACGTATGGTAAAAATAAATTTGTTTTGACTTTGGGAAAACGTTTAGACAAATGGTTTGGCATATTGCTGAAATGATTATAAAATGATTCAAGAATAGCTCCTTTGCACGCAAATTTAGTTTATTTTAGTCCAATAAGTTTAACCAAGCAAGTGATAGAAAATTGAAAATTTGAGAATCAAAGTTGATTCACGTTAATACTTACGACCCCTGGCAAGCGCGTCGGCAGAAAATTTTTCGGTGGGGGGGCCAATAAGAATAGAGCCAGTATTAACTGTTAAAAATGGAAGAATTTTTGAAATTTAAGAGGTTTAAGAGAGAGTGTGGGAAAATCCAGGTAGGGGCCATGGCCCCCCTGCCCCCCCCCCCCCCCCCCTTGCCGACGCCCATGACCCCTGGTTTAATTTCTCTTTAAATTATAAACCTTCTTCTTCATTTTTTTTTTGCACCAAAGCAACAGCATAATGCAGCTGATCAAATTATGCTTGAAGAAGACAGTTCAGACGAAATCCGGTTTGAGTAGAAGATTAGGGTGCTATTCAAATGTAAGTAATGATTACGCTAGTGTTTTGTCTCGAATAAAATAAAGAGCTCGATGATGATTGGTCTGAGCTTGTTAACAACAATAAAAACATCTAAACTTTAAGTACAATCTTTTTCCAAAAGAACGCCCAATAATAACTCTGCTTAAAATTTAGGTGTTTGTATTATTATTGATTACGTTAAACAGTTACAGACCACCACAATAAATTTGGGCATCATAATTTGTACTATTCTGTGACTACTGTAGTCAATGACATTTCGCTTTGATTTTTCATGGAGAAACATTTCGATCGGGTTTGACGACCGCAATTCTTGAGTAATACCGGTACTATTCCAGTATTGATTTGGCTGTATATTAGGACTTACAATTGCCAAAATTAAACTCAGGCTCTTCTTCGTGTTCAACTCTAAAAATTTGAAAAATGCTTCAAAATTGTTGATCTAAGTGGAGATTGAAAATAGTTTATTTTTGTTTCCTTAATCGATTATAATTTTTTCATCAGGACTTTAAATATTAGACACTCATTGGCGGATTAACCAATGGGAATACTGGGCATTTGCGGCTGGTTCCGTGCTTTTGGGTGCCCCGCGCTTTTTCTAGTTTTAGTGTTGGTATCGATTTAGATACTGCATTGAAAATTGATTTGTTAATAAAAGTAATAGCCTATTTTGTTATTGAAATTGAATTAAAAATATTTTTCAAATCAATTTTGATAGTCGAGATACGTGGTCGCACAATTCTGCAAGTTATAAAGTTCTTTAGAGTGTATGATTGAAACATGACTCTGCTGTTACGCAGACATAGGTTTTTGAAATAAAATCGCGCACAGTTTAGTATGAGCAACTCTGCTTGGAAGTACTTGCCCACCTAATTAGTTACAAATTTGTCAATTGAAGAAGTCAAAATATGGATGCAGTTTCGATTTCAAACGTTTTCCAGTGAAAAAAGATTTGATATAGCGATTATGTAGAGCGTATGCTAAGCCAAAACCGATACCCATGAGTCACTTGCATATTGTCAGCTTTTGCAACAAAAGTAGCGTACATGAAAATAACTTCACTTTCGGGACGGTTCGAGCCAGTGTGTTGCTGAGCCTTGATGTCACAACCCGCTGGCACCGGCGGCCCATGCAAAATGAAAAGAAGGTAACATTGCATAATACACTGTTTTTTGAGCAGCGACTGTGTACAACAAAACATTTATCCAGCAAAAACAATTTTAGTTAAACTTAAAGATTAGTATGTTTGAGTTTCTTTAGTAAATTTCATGTCTCAGCTACATTGTTTATCAGTAAAACTTTTAATGGTCAGTTGAATTCACGGCTTAGACGGAGCGCAGTCGCGTAGCCAGGATTTCGCAAATGGGGAAGCTTTTTTTGAACTTTGATACAACCGAAAACGAATTTGACCCAAATTTTTATTGGTCTTGAATTAGATTGAAGCGGTTCTTCCGTGAAAATTAAGTGATCTCCAAAAAAAAAACAAAAAAAAAGGTCTTCACAGAAATTCGAAGGGTTTTTCCAGCCAAAATCAGGTGATCTCCAAAAAAAAAAAAAAGAAGGTCTTTACCGACTTTGGGTAAGCTCCAGTGCCAAAAAACTCCACTATTCTGGTCCAAATAACGGCAAGTCCTTCACAACTTCTGCTACCAAATCCCGTTGGGGGGGGCTATTTTCATTTTTGAAGCAAAAATCGGCCTCAAAACCACAAAAACACATGCTATTTTGCAAACTTTGCAGGCGAATGGGGGGCTCGATCCCCCCCCTGGCTACGCTACTGACGGAGCGTACGACTGAAACAAAGAACGTTTTAAAACGAAGAATACTGCTTAATTGAAATTTCTATTGTGAGGATTAAACTTCGCATCCATTTGACCTTGCCTGTTGCAAATGTAGAAAGCGAACCTTCGTTTTCTACTTTGAAAATAGTGAAAAACTACTTGCGTTCATCCCAACACCACACCATACGTTTGCGGTTTTTGAATTTTGAACATTGAAAAAAAAAATAACTACAAATTCCCTTAAGTTTGACTTCCAGCAGCAAATTTAGAAAACTAATCTACGAAAAGCTACTATTTAAATGATCTTATTTATTTAACAATTTATCTACGAAATGCCTGCAGCAAAATGTAGAAAGCACCACGTAGTCCGAATTGTTATTTTTTAGCTTCACACAAAATTATTGCATTTAATATGTGTTTATTACTGTGCGTTTTCTTAGTTGTGCTGTTATTTAAAGGTTCTGCACTTCCTTCTGCCCCGCGCCCCGCGAACCCTTAATCCGCCACATAGCACACAAACGAGCTCGAAAGTTTGATTTGCCTGATATCTCATGACTTTTGTCTCGCGTTTGGATATTGTTTTGATGCTAAACCCACGAGTTTGTGTGTGGCCTACTGTTGTTACATAGTAAAAGAAGCAGAAATTTAGGAATAAAATTTCAAAATTATTATACAAGTAGTGTTTTTTGATCGGAAAACTTTTTTGTTTTTTTTTCCTAATTTCATTTTGAAAATGAGGTCAAAATTTCAAAACCACAGTTGCTTTATAAATGGCTGTACGTGCGGTAATCAATTTCATTATTTCAAATTTCGATCATGATTTTATATTTTGTACTTAGTACTTACCTTGACTTGATTTCAAAAATAACCCAAACATGCAGAGTACCTCCAAGCAGATTTTCATAGTTTGCTTTTGAGTAGCTTTAGCTTTCTACTTGATCTAAGTTAGTTTAGTAATAGTGCTCAGCTGATGCTGCGTGCCACCTTTAAGCGCTTATAAACCACAGTAAATGCCATAAAACTCCAATTTTTACCATTTTATTATTCGGTAGCGATTTTGAAACCGTAACAAAGGGCGATGTCGATACACGTGTAGATTGCCGTTTTCTTGACCCTCCTTGGTTACGTTTGATCGTAAATTCTACCTCGAACTATCGAGCTTGACGCTGTAAGCAACAATCATAACGGGTCACACCTTTAAATCATAGCGAGGCGTTTATGACCTCAGCAATTTATACATGGATTGTAAATGCATAGTTGAAATTTTGCTTATGGGTTCTGGTGAATTCAGTTTCGATTTCACAGAAAATTGAACTTGTTTGGTATGTTGCAAGGCAAATGCTTTTGCAGATCTACTATTGGCTCAATAGTGAGTGCAAAGATCCACTTTTTTGTATTCAACAGTTCGTAAACGATTCGATGTTGTAAGTTTTGCTGGTTTTGAAAGAGATTTTAACACGTCCCAGCTTTTACGATGTAATGCGTAATGACTACGGTCAACAGCTTGTAAATTCATCATATTTCGATTGTCATAATACAATATTGCTTGGGTGACTTTATTTTAATTTTTGAAAGGTGTGTTTATCTAAACAAGCTTGACACAATGAAAGCTTGTGAGAAAAAGTGCGCGGATCGTCCAGGAGTTAGCGTCTGACCTTGTCCGCTCGAATCAATATGCAATACAACAAAAAAAACAAAAAAACCTGAAAAACCAGGGGCTCAGTATTACCTATATTAGTATACCTGGTACTGTGCCAGGCAGAGTTGTAAGGCGGGCCGGGCTTTTCGGGTCGGGTTCCGGTTCGGGCCTGAAGTTGACCAAAATTTCGGGCTTAATTCGGGTCTGAAACTTACTTTTTGTCTTAGGTGCACAAGAATATAATCAAAATAACTTGGCAACATTGCTAAATTTTTCAGACCTAACCTAACTTTCGGGTTTTTTTCGGGCATGATTTGGACTTCAAAATAGCTTTCGGGTTCGGGCCGGGTTCGGGCTTATATTTTCGGGTTCGGGCTTATATTTTCGGGTTCGGGCCTGAACTAGCCGGCCCGTTTACAACTCTGGTGCCAGGAGCGTATTCTCCTTGCATGCAAGGCAGTCATTGCATGTCTAGTCATTTAGCCAAAAAAGAGAACAATACTTTAAACTAGTGCAGGTAAAAATTTAAAACAAAATCAAGCTAAGTTGCCATAGTAGGCTAACGGACTTTCAAGTCAAGTTGCAATAAATAGTCTCGCTTAATTCATTGATTTCACTTTTAGCCTGGTTTTAGCATATCGCTTAATTACATAAAATAATGGCAACACGAATGCAGTTTTTAAATAGCTTTCATCGGTTTGAGAGATCGCAATGTTTCGACGAGATTTCAAACAAAACTAAATACGTTTGAAAACTTTGGTTGGGGCATTGTTTGCTGCAAATGTTCTTTTAATGTAAGTCAGAATGACTTTTTAGTATGGTAATGTTTGCACTGTTTAGGCTAAATGTTGGTCTATGAGAGTGAGAGCAAGTTGTAAAATCCATTTAAACAGGAAGCTACGGGTAGTTTGATTCAGGAAAGGTAACTGAAGCAAATAAAGCCATGCAGGTAATAAGGCCCACATGTCAGATCTCGTTTGTAGAATGGATTTAAAGCTCGAATCCGTATCCTGTCAAAAGCTATTGTGATTACTACAAAACTGCGCTAATTTAATTTGGCTAGGTCTTTCATAGCTGGGGGTAGACGAGATTGAAGTTTTTGAATCTTCAATTGGAAAGTTTTTATTATTTAAGATATATTTTGCTAACCGCTTATTGCTAATTGTTATTACTTTTTATGAGAGTTTTTGATGTTGGAAGAAAGTTAAAAAACTGTAGATGCAGATCACAACTTGTTTTTCTTTTTATAGTTTTCACTTATCTAGAATTGTTTAATTGCCTAAGTCTATGTGGTGTTAGCAGTAGCGTAGCCAGGGGGGGCGGGGGGGGGCTCGAGCCCCCCATTGGCCTGTAAAGTTTTCAAAATCGCACGTTTTTGGTGCTTTTGAGGCCGAGTTTTGGTGAAAAAATGAAAGCAGTCCCCCCAAAGGAAATTGCTTGCCGAAGTTGTGAAGTAGATGTCGTGATTCGGCCTGAAAAAGCGTTAGAATTTCCGATTTAGGCCGAAAAATCCGTCTAATTTTGGTGAAGACTTTTTTTTTTTTTGGAGATCACCTGATATTAGGCTGAAAAAGCGTTTATACTTCCGACTTTTCCGAGAAATTCCGTCTCAATTTTCGGACAAACCGTGTGATTCTGATTTAAGAACAATGAAAATTCGGGTCAAGGTCGTTTGCAGTTTTCTCACTCTTTCAAAAAAGCCCCCCCCCCCTTTTTTCAAATCCTGGCTACGCGCCTGGGTGTTAGTAATAAGGCCCACCTTTAATCCCACTGCTTTGACATAGATATTATAAGCTTAGTCAATTAGTGGTGTAAAAAAGGATAAGCTGGCAGTCAAAAAGTGAGAAACAGGTCTAAGTAGCATTAACAGTTATGGGGCGCCGTTTGTGTACTCTAATTTGTGCAATGTTTTTTTTGCATATTTAATTAAATGAACATTTTAATTAAATGTACAAAAACATATAGTCAAAGGCGAAATAAATAATCAAAAAAACTGCGCAAAGTAAACCTTTGCAAAATAAATAGTCAAAAAAACTGCGCGCAAAATAAAGCGTTGCAAAAATGCGCTGTAGACTTTTTTGTGTATTTGGTAGTGGAGCGTGACGAAGCGCTGTCGGATGCTCTTGGAGCGAATTAAAGAGCAGCCAACAGCGCGTCAAAGAGCAGCCGACAGCGCTTTGTCAAGCTCCACTACCAAATATACAAAAAAGTCTACAGCGCATTTTTGCAACGCTTTATTTTCTGCATTTTTTTGACTATTTAATTTTTGCAATGGTTTATTTTGCGCCCAGTTATTTTGACTATTTATTTTGACTGTGACTATATATTTTTGTACATTTAATTAAAATGACTATTTAATTAAATATGCAAAAAAACATTGCACAAATTAGAGTACACAAACGGGGCTCCATAAACTATGGAGCGCCGTTTGTGTGCTCTAATTTGTGCAGTGTTTTTTTGCATATTTAATTAAATAGTCATTTTAATTAAATGTACAAAAATATATAGTCAGAGTCAAAATAAATAGTCAAAATAACTGCGCGCAAAATAAACCGTTGCAAAAATAAATAGTCAAAAAAACTGCGCACAAAATAAAGCGTTGCAAAAATGCGCTGTAGACTTTTTTGTATATTTGGTTGTGGAGCGTGACAAATCGCTCTCGGCTGCTCTTTGATGCGCTCTCAGCTGGTCTTTAGTGCACTCCAAGAGCAGCCGAGAGCGCTTCGTCACGCTCCACTACCAAATACACAAAAAAGTCTACAGCGCATTTTTGCAACGCTTTATTTTGTGCGCAGTTTTTTTGACTATTTATTTTGCAACGGTTTACTTTGCGCAGTTTTTTTGACTATTTATTTTTGCAAGGTTTATTTTGCGCAGTTTTTTTGACTATTTGTTCCGACTTTGACTATATATTTTTGTACATTTAATTAAAATGACTATTTAATTAAATATGCAAAAAAACATTGCACAAATTAGGGTACACAAACGGCGCCCCATAATAAACAATACCAAAGCGGGCAATCATTTTCTTTTACAAAAGCCAAAATTTTGGTGCAAAATGCAATAATTGCAAAGGTGCTATTTTGTGACAAGGACTGTTTTTTATTGCATAACCTTGCAGGAAAATGTGAAGTATTCGACTAAATAACATTGTGCAAGTGCCAATTTTATTGGTGTTTTACTCCGTTATTAAAACATAAAACATTTTATACACTTTTTTACTGGGCTTTATTTGCTGCATATGAAGGTAATAAGACCCACCCCCTAAATTTTTTTATTTTAATTTTTTTTCAAATATGGCTTTACTGCAAAGACTGAAAATCTGTTAGATTGCAGTTATACGGTTGCTCTATTTACCAGCCAAAAGTGGATTAAATAATATTGTTTGATTAGAGTTGTGCAAGTTACGAAATAAGCGGGCCTTATTTGCTGCAGTTACCTTAGAACTAGTGGGCTCCCTGGCCGTACATGTACTCCTATAACTGGTTACTTTCATGACAAAACAAAAATCTCAAAGCAAAATTTTCGAGTGGATTATTATTTACTGCTAAAATAGTGCAGGAGGCGAACGTATCTTACTTCGCCCTACCTGGGCCAAATCACTTACAAAATTTAACACTAAAACGCAAGATTTTAAACGTGTTTTGGACTTAAATCGCAAGTAAAAGGAAGATTGAACAATTTAATTGTTTTAATTGGCTTTAGCTAGTTCTTTCAAATGGCTCTGAACACGTGCGAAATGTGATCCAATGGCATTAAAATAACTTTTTTTCCAAAAAATTACAAAAATTGCCCAGCGGCTTGGGACTTCGCTCCCAAACTCCCAATTTAGACATTTTCACTTTTTAACTATTAGTTTAAGCCTTCTCCTCTCAGCAAAAGCCTAGTTAAGTGCCAAACTAAGCCACGGCTTTTGATCTTTCATTCTACGATATCTTTGCCCCACAAAATTTTCTTTTTGAAAATTTTTGATGACCTCATTGCATGTGATTTGTGTTTGGGCATTGGAGGAAATTTCGCTCGTTTTCAAAGCCATTTGGAAGGACAGAAGTAAGGTAACAAAACTTGAGTGCAGTGATTCTCAACTTTTTTAGGTTTTCGTCCTCCTATAAACAACTAAAAAGACTTTGTGGCAACTATTGTTAAAGCAGGTCATTTCTAAAACCTTTCGTAGATTTTAGGCGTAAAGGCTGAAATCAAATAAGGATATCAGCTGGTGGAGAATGTAAGAGGCGTAAATTGATTTTAGTGTGAACAACCTAGTTAGCAACTGGACTCGCAAACTTTCTGAATGTATTTAAAAGTTACTGTTATTGATACAGTAACATTATTAGAATTAACTTTTTTGATTGATGATTGTGTTTGCGTTTTCCCTTTTTCTTGGTGTATTCGGCGAACAATAAACTTGATTTGATCAACAAAACCACCGGGTCCGCAGCGAAGGCTTTACTAAGTAAGGGCCAATTGAGACAAACTTTCTTGACGGCCAGATAGTGTGCTCAATTTTCGCAATTTCTTGAAAAAGATCCTGTTTAACGCCATTTTACAAAATTAGACTTTGTATAGTTTTAGAATCACTTGAAAGAATTAAGCTGATAAGATTTGAACACTTCCATTTTCTTCCAGTCCCCATTTTACATAACGACTTAATTTTCTGCAGTATCACAAATCTTCAATTCTGCCAAACAACGCAAACTCGTTTGGTTAGTTTTAGAGTAAATGTATTGAACACTGAATCATATATCCATATATCACTAATCAAAAGTACTTAATTTTGTTAAAACATACTTCATTGGTATATAATTGCATGACGGTGTAATCATAGCGGCATTCATTAAACAAAGAATAGATTAGGAGCGGTAGCAAAACACATCAAAATCTGCAAAACATCGTACCGATGGAAAGACAACTTGTTAATTGCACTGAAAATAAATTAAAATAGCAGGTAAAAATCAGCTTACAACGGGCAACATTTAGTCAGCTCGTAAGTTCAATAAAAACAGGGTTTTGGTAGGAATACGAACACTGAACATTTTGGATAAACTAATAAAGTTCGGGCTGACTAGAAATCCGTGAGTTTGGATAGTTTCTGCATCAACCACCAATAAGTATCATCAACTTACCTTAAGTATTTAATAGGTTAAGGTGCAATGCACTACAAAAATATCTTCAAGTCAAAACAGAAAATATGAAACAGAATCAAATCGAGACTGGCATTCAACTAATAAGGTATAAAGTTATCTTAATTATATCAGACTAAAGCAAAAGAGCTGAGATAACTAATTTAATCGTCCTTCAACCATGATTAGTTGCTGAATGTTCCAAAATTGAATTTATATAAAAACAAACTAATTAACGTTAATTCATCCCACTTCAAAACAAAGCATATCTACACCGTGCACGTAATGCACCTTGCTAGTTGCAAATTGTGTAAAGCTGTTAACTAACTGGTTTGCATTAGCACATGCCGGAAGATCTGTTGGATGAGCAATCGACACCAACTAATGGGCAAAAACGTCATCGTAAAAAACAATCAACGACGTATGGAAATGGAAAAATAAACGAACCGCTCTATGAGTAACACGATAGCCGAACCAAACAAATATCCAGAATGGGCGAGCTCCTTTATTTTCGACTTCTTTTTAAGAAGTTATCCCTCACGCATCAGTACGGATATGGGATAAGAGCGTGGCAGATTAAAAAAATAATCACAGAAGAACGTTAAGGTTAAATTACCAGTTAACATGAAAATCAGCTACGTAACCTAAAATAAATAAACTGCAAACATCGATGTTTAAAAATTACAATGCTCTGCATAAAATTCAAGTACTGCATAAAATCATTATTACTATCAACCTAAGTAAACTTCGAACACATACCACGCAAAAGTAAAAGTTATTGATTATCGTATTTTCTCGTATTTCATTGTAAATCAAAATATTTTATTTAACAATTTGAAAATGATTTTTAAAAAACAATGCGTACACAAACAACCCGAACGGCACCGACCAATGTCAATCTAATTAGAAAAACTACTAAATCTAAACAAATTATTTCGCAAATCAAAAGTATTTACACAAAATTAGATGTTATTGCAATGCCTAGATGTGAGGTAAGATTTTGTTACATGGTCATTAGCTGTTTCGTTGAGGTAGAGATGTCATCCTAACAACATGTCACCATGGTCGGAATTGCTTTGCTTAGCTTGTAGTTTTGAGCGATATTTTGCAACTTCAACTCCTTCCCAAGTTGGATCTTTCAAATCTTTGAAATACCTGGCAAAAAGTACATCAGTTACAGTCTATCGTCGGTAATCTTTTTCTTTTACAGCGACAAAACGGCAAAACTACAGACCGGGAGTGGATAGCAATTGGGGTTTCGAAACGCACCGGTCAAAAATCAGTGGTCTAGTATATAAAATGTCTGCGACTGAAGCGGTAGACCCCTCTCGCTCGATTCCGGTACGGTCAAATCAAAGACTAGAAAAACAGAACAGCTTTCCTGCTTGACGTTCATCACTAAAAAGGGACATCAAGGGACAACAAGGAGCCTCCATCGTGAGTGCTAGACAGGTGGCAGTTTGACTCAAAGACATATGGGTCCCTTCGCTGTCTCCTGGTCAAGGCAACTTAATGGATGCAATTACAATCGCAAAATTATTAAGTTATCAAAAAATTTAAGTTTCTCAATAAAATGCTAAATATTTCAGATATTAAGATAATTGCCAAACAGCATTTATCAGTTGGAAATTTCAATGATTTAGCAGCGCAGGCTTTTGCAAACACGCGATTCATGAATTGTTTTAATATCTCTGTTTTTACATCATTTCTTCCCACAAACAAACATAAATCATGTGCTTCAGTTTCAAAGTACAAGATAATTCATGTGCCACTAAATACTACAAACATTATCAGCCAGATATAATTAATCCGCTATCGCTAATTAAGTAATTATTTATCGTCGCCAAATAACCGCGCGGCGTAATAGGAATAGTGCTGCGTCGGGTTATTATTCAGACAGGTAACACCTTAATCGTTGTGTCCTTTAGAAAGATAATTAAAAGTATATGCAACGGGGAAAGTAGTCCATCGTTGTGGTAGCCCAGTCAGACCAACTAAGGTTGCATTAAACCAAGGCTGGGAAATTGGGCATTCTGTCTTGTTCTAGTAACAGGTATGCTTGTTTTTCTTCTTGATTTGTAAGTCATTTAATTAATTTTTTTGAATGACCGAAAATAAATTTGCCAATTCCGAGAAAATGACCGAAAAATTAGCAAAAGTTTGCATTATTGAGACAAAATCGCGCTTGAAATGATGAATCACTGAAAAATTACGTCCAATTTCAGATATTAGGCAGAAACCTCTGAGCGAAAAAATTAAACCAAGAATCAGAAACATGTAAAAAGCCTGGTATGGCACTGAATAAATCTTTGTAATGAACCTACTTGTCAATAATTTCATCAGAGACGGTCTGCTCTTTTTCACTAATTCCTTCCCTTAAAACTCGGATGTTACTTTCAAGGTTGGCCATACTGCAACACAAAATACAAACAAATACAATTCTTAAAAAGTAGGCTAAATCTCCAGCTGAAACAGAAACACTCTTATTCGAATGATGCCACACCTGAGCTTGCGTTAATGAGATACAGCTCAAGATCGATTTCATTGAAGAAATGAAAACCACTTGAGGTGATAAAGAGATGCCCCAAATTTTGTTCCAATATTACCCCTATCCGCGAACACAGATTTAATCCGTTTGACTTCGTATCATTAGCAACCCTGCATTTGGAACTTTCGTGATATCAGAAAAGGATGGCTTTGTAATAATCGAACATCGCGTTGCTTATTTGCGAGAAATTTTACAAAGCCATCCTTTTCTGATATCACCAAATTTCAAAACGCAAGGTTCCCAATCATAAGGAGTCAAATGGATTAAATGTATGTTTGCGGATAAGGGGAAGAGTGGAACAAGGTTCGGGGCACCTCTTTATTACCTCAAGTAATTCTCATTTCTTTAATAAAACCGAACTTGAGCAGTATCTCATTAAATTCGCGTTTCATTAACCTTAAAACTGAGACGAATTGTTTAGCAACAAAGATCCATTTACACTGACAGACTCTTGCCCGAAGAATATAGAATACGCTGCAATGGTTTAATTCTGCCTTATAATCGCATATCAGTTCCTCATCCGTTTTGACACTGTGCTGTCTCAACAACAAATGAAGCATTTGGCTAAAAAAAAAACGAATATGCTGGTTCGCGTAAAATTTCAAACATCGGCAACATCCAAGTGGCTTATGCAACATTCGGCCTAAAAAAACATCTCAATTTCTAGTTCTGCTCGAAGCCAAATACAACAACACTAAGTGAATAAAAACATTGCGAAACAAACGACCGGATGAAAATTTAGAAAACTACTAAGCAACTACGTGTTGAACGTTCATTAAAATGTTTAAGCATCGGCTCATTAAAATGTTTCAACGCAGCAGAACCTGTTCTAGTGTTCAGCGCTGAGAAACACAGTTATCCTTCGCTTACCAGCACGCGGGTCTGGATTTTAGTGGCAATAATCGGCAGCGTGACCGAGAGAGTACGACGTTGCTTTTATGACGAGTGACAACCCTGATTGTCTGATCTGAGGTCAACCCTCACCCTGGTCAGGTCGTAGCGTCCTTGGACAAGACGCTTTACAATGATCATCTCTGCTCGGTGGCTTCGAGTAAGCATCAAGTTATGTGGACAAGAAATCGAAGAAATTCACAGGAATATTGGATCCCTGGAAACTTCTAAGCAGATGCGGTTCCTCCAAGCATGAAGTAGTCAATGCAATGAAAAGTGTGCGGGTCGTCCAATAATTTGCGTCTGACGATGACTGGGACGAGAGGATAAATACGCGCCACAACTAATATTTCAAATTCAAACCAAGAGCCGATAATTGAGGATTGGAGGCCCCTCACTGGCCGGTGCCTAATTAAAGCCTTTTCACATCACGGTTTTCCAAGAATTACAAAACAGAAAAACGTTAAATCACGTACCTTGCAGTCCCGATCAAAGTTGTGTGTACTCCAGGAAACTGCAGACTATAATGCGTTGCTATTCGAGCGATGTCCACATCTTTGCTCTACAAAAGATGACAACTAAAAATTTCATGCACTAATCAGAAATTTCCTCGTGATACCTTGAATCTCACTAATTGTTAGACATGCTTTGATTTCAGCCAGAGCTCGAAAACAACTATTAGTGTTCATCAGAAAGAAGCATCCGGAATAAACAGTACCACGATGCTCCCAACTAACTTTAGCGTTGATGTAAACTGAGAAATTATCAGTTGATCACAAAGGGTAGTCAAAGTTCGGCTAGCGGGTCATTAGAGGCCCGCAATGAAAGTTTATCCGGCCCGCGCCCTGTTTTCATTTTCTTTTCAACCAAAATTACCCATAAATACGCGAACGAATCAGCCCAACTAGCTTCATTTCACGACCAAAAACAGGAAGAAAACTTTTACTTTTTGGTCTCAACTTATAACTGAGCTTATTTAAACATCGGCCAGAAATCTTGGCATGATCTGACCAGAAATCTGGGCACCTTTATTTCGGCATTCCTTAGTAAAGTTCGGACACCCCTACTGTTAGCAACACCTAATCTATGCTTGAAACCCAGCTCTAGACACAGCCGCGGCTGGTTTGAATCAGCAAACGAAATCGTTGTCAAAATAAAATTATTCAACAAGAAAAATTAGCAGCGTCAGCCTGGTTCTATGCAAGAAGCTGCATTTAAATCTCTTCAAAAAAAGAACCCAGAATTGTACAGAGTTCACTCGTAACCTTATCACTTTAGTGTGTTGCCGAGCTACCAAATTTTTTATCAAGCAAGTTTTCAGAATAAAATGCAGAGATACAAGAATGAAAATTAGGCTAACTTTAAAAAAATCCTGAGGTGGAATTTGAAGTGCAGGATAGCACAGGAAGATCGAAACATACGTGGAAAAAACAAGCAGAGGATGAAATGAAGAAAAATGGACTGGTAAAAGAGGATGCAAGTGATCAAACAAAATGGTAAGGCGCGGTGAAGTCAATGATCGTAAAAAGACACGAAGTCTGGCCAACGTTGTTGACGGGGAAGAGCCCGGATCAAAACTGAATTGATGATGATTTACTGAAGGGCCGCTGAAAAAAATTTCATAACAATGTTTTAGAAAAAATTTATCCAAAGCAGAATCATCGTTAACTGCAACGACAAAATACATCTGTAAGATAAAAAAAACTTTTTTATCTGTAAGGTTTGTAAGATAAACTTTTTTATCTGTAATCTGTAAGATAAAATTTTATCTGTAAGATAAAAAAACGCAACGACAAAAATACATCTCGCAATAAAGCAAAGTTCTAGCGTAGAACCGAGAACGTTTAAAATAACAACATTGTGATTTCATCTAAATCAATTCACGTCGGCCACTTTATCGCTTTCCTAGTATGACAGATTAATAGTAGCGATAGTAACTTGCAAGCCTTGAAAGCAGATTCATGTGCTTGCATTCCACTTATTTCAATAAAATGCATTTCATTCTGGCATGAGACGTATTGTCTTTAAATTTCGTAAATTTCAGCTTAAATTGCTTTATTGATTGTGAAATGCATTTCTGAAGCTGCAGTTCACGCAGTCTTCTGCAACGACCTCAATCATTCAAAATTGCCCGTGTGCGGCAAACACACGTCTAGCGTAGGTGTTTGGTCAATAGCATTGCAACATTAAGCGAAAAGCAAACTTTGCGCAAATACTAATGCTCGTCATCATTAAATCATTAATTGTTTACAACCTTAAATTTTATTTTTCTTTCTATTGCAAATCATTTTTTCACGCTGAAGGTGCAGTTGTTTTTAATTTGTCTTAAATTTAAGCAAAAATAGGCATCGTATTTTGGTTTAATTCGTTATTTCTCAAATACCTCAGAAATGCAGCAAATAGCAAACAACGTGGATAGTGTTTAAAACTAACATCGGCTTAAGAGTGATATCAGAAGACGGAAAAGCCTTTTATTTCTCTTAAACACTTTTTAATCTATTCTTGCTTTGTGATCGCACCTTGCAGTAATCGACCGCTTGCTTGCACACATTCCTTATTTCAGCACCAGCTGGGTGCCACGAGGCAGCCCCCCTCTCTGTGAGTAATCCCATAGACAGAATTGAGCCATTGATGACACCCACTCCTTTCGACTGAAACAAACAAGATATTACAACGTTGTTAGCAAGCACATCTACAAAAGCTGCAACGCACGTTACGGGTAAGCATTGATTTTGTGGCAAATTAAATCCATGGCATACTGGCTAAGGGAGAATAGTAAATCGCAAAAATATTTTTGATAAAAGCTAATGTAGCTCAAACACTGCAATAATTTCAAAATAGTGCATATCCACATTTATACGCAAATTTTCAGAAAAAAAAATCAAAAACCATACAGACATTCTGTAATCACAACATTTAGTTCCTAATACGCAAAATTTCCAACAAAATCTAAATCAGGCCTCCTCCACAGCTTAAACAGAAAATAATTAGGTTTTCTTTAAAAGTCTAGTTTGAAATTCATTAATGTAAGTTTCTACTGAGCTATTTATTTTTCGTTTTAAAATTGTTTATTTTCATGTCAAATAACCGAGTTAGATAAACCCAAATAGTAAATGATTCAAGGAAAACTAGATGGATTGCAAATCTGGGCAAAGGTGAAAATTATGGTGCATGCTTCGCATTTCTGACCTAAATCTTCATAAAAGCTTGTGCAATGCGCAGTCATCTCAAAGGTTCGTTTTCAAGGGTGTACAAAAAATTGCAAGGGTTTATCGAGTCATTCTAATCAACCTGGAGACGAGGAAATGCTTAGGAAAATAAAGTTTGATTCCGCGCCTTTTTAGCGATTTGTCTAGATTGTATCCCTTAAGAATGCAGACTATGGAGTAGGCAGGTGAAGGCCCCACAAAATATCATTGATTTGGTAAAAAGCTTGAATAAATGCCTGTTCTAAATCTACAAAATTTTAGTCTATGCTGTAAAGGGTGGGGGCTCTAATTTCTAAACACCCTGTACACATTTTTTTCAACAGAATTGTTTTTTAAAAATTGATAATAGGGGAAGCAAATAAAAAATACTAGTATTAAACAGTTGAAAATTTCGCTTCAAAAAAGTGCTGTATTTGCGCTTAGAAAAACAAAGTCTCTGCGGCAAATGCAAGATTCTGCAGCGTGAACTTCTGTCATTATCGCGTTTTCGGAATTTTACTATTAAATCATTTGCAGGCATTTAATAAGTAATAAGTATTGCCTTGCTTCGTTTTAAAAAAAAAACTTTAAAAATTGAAATGCAGCAATACATACTTCAAAGTACGACATGTAATCCTGTAAGGTAGCGTCATTCATTGAGGCATGGCAGTAAGTCAAAATCGTATCAATGTGAACCGGAGATCGCTCGATAACCGTTCTAATGATAAACAACAGTTATAGGTGCAATAGAGCTTCGCTGAACTGGTAAAAAAAAAACCTGCTTTAATTACACAAAGGTACCTAAAATTTACAAATATTCCATTTCATCTGTCCACTTTTCAGCCCTAAAAAAGAAAAAATCTTCCAACTGAAACCACGTACAACTAATAATATTAAATCGACAGCTCATCTTTTGAAGTCCAACACTTTTCAAAATATTATAATCCAATGTCAAGAGCCTTTCAAATTAAGAATGAAAAATAAGCGCATAAAATTACAACTTTCAGAGCATTCACAATGGAATTAAAACATTGAGCGACTTCAATAAGCAGCAAAAAACGAAATATACATGCATAAGTTTTAAAACCAGAATTTTTGGTAAGAATTCCAGTTATTACCAGTGCCAATCAGAGAGATATAATATGATTTTCTTTTTTTCATTTTTATTGAAATTGCTACTTGAGAGTGCATTAAAACAAACAAAAAATACAAATCGCTCAAACAAAAATCACTGATCAACCTGCGATCAAAACGATATAAAGCAAGCACATTAAACTTCTCTCAAAAAACCTTGAAGTTCGAAGCAATTTGGATGACTCTCATCAACAATCAAAATAATGCTACATTGTTTCTTTGTGGGTTCTCTACCAATTGGACAAATTAGTGTGTTTGGGCCAGTGAATGATGCTGTACTTACGCATCAACTGGTTACATCCCTATAACGTTTCAATGAATTGTCTCACTTGAAATTTTCTAGAGGATAACCCGTAATGCCGATGTAGCGTGCTTTTCCTGCTTCTTTAACTTTTTGTAACGCCGGGAGTGTTTCGTTGATAACCATGTCCAAGCTGGGAGCAAACTCCATGTCATGAACCTAAAGAAAAAATTATTGCTAGTGAAAAGAATCCTGCAAAATAGTTTTTCTCTGTTTACTTAAATTACTAAAAAAAGTCTTCATTGATAACAACAAATTTTCCACGTTTTTCTCTTCGTAGGTTGTTGCAATTTAAAAAATCAGCGTTACCTCTTGCAGTATATTTATTCTGAAATTTTTATTTTAGTAACAGCACCATTTTTAGGCATTCCTGAGAGCGAAGCAAAGAGATTACCGGTCTGTGTTTCCTCCTACTTGACCGGTGAGTGCGCGAGGGAGGAATGGACTGAACAAAATAAATCTTTGTTGCTCTGCCATATCTTAGTAAGCCTTTTTTTGCTCTTAAAAAATGCAAAAAATCATCCAAATAGCGTTAAAATAGCTATTTTTCCCAAAAAATTGTAAGAGTTGACCAGCAGCTGGAGGCTTCACCCCCAGGCTAACATAGTAGCAACTTGTTCTCTGCTCTCCAGTACACAATTTTACAACCAACTACTCTTAAAATCGTTATTACAGGGTTTCTGAATGAACTATGTTGCAATGAAATGCAATTATTACCACAAAAACCTGTTCGACTATAACAGAGTGCGTTTTCATTAACAATTAAAATAAATTAACTACAATTGGGTACTGGTTGCTTTTTGAAAAATTTAACCTCCCCTCTTTAAAAATTTCTGGGTGCATCCCTGTCCCGAATAAAGGATCTGCAACATAAGGGGTATATAATAAGAACAAAAGTCAGGTTCTAAGAGATTCAAAGCACTTTAAATTTCTGATTTCGTTTAAAACTAGAGTAAAACAAAAATTAAATAATGATTAATTAATCAAGTACACAAAACTAACACCATACAAGTATTCTACTATAAACTACCCTTTGAAGATGACGGTTGGTTGGAAAACAATATGGATAGTAAAAATATAAAATGCGTAACACACTTACAAAAACTTTTTTAAAATCTACTATGTTTACCTGCACTACATCAAGATATTCTACACCAAGACGTTGCAAGCTTTCATCAACAGACTGAATAACTCTTTCTCCTCGAAAATCAAACATTTTGTCTACATCAGGAAGGTAGCGGCAGACTTTAGTATTCAAGCAAAATGCTTTTCGAGGCAATGTTGGCAGAACCTAGTTACAAATCTTCCAATTCATCAATTGCTAAAATTTGCAGAAGAGAAATGACAAAATGGACCAATTGCTTCTTTGTATTGATCATTGCTAGTACAGTATTAGGCCCAGAGTACTCTCAAGGCTAATTTATAGCTTTGCTTGATTTAAGGGTAGCTATAAAGTTAATCTATTCCTTTATACTGTAATTTTCCTTTAACTCCATTCAACTCATTGCAACAGCTGTAGCAAGTTGCAAAGAGTCGAAGCAAAATAATAAAGGAAAAAACCAACTTTAATAGCAATACTCTACTCAACTTGGGTGTATTAACATACTCTTGTTTAATTATTAAGAAATTTTACGCCGTTGACTGGTATAGTGAATAGTGAATGCCAGACATTTTAAAATCGTTTGCTTAAAATAAACAAAGAATATGCTCATACACTCACAATTTTATGCAGAATATAAATCGGGCCTAAATTAGGTAGTCTACTAGTCGTCACCAATCAGTGTACACTCTACAGTTCAAAATGCAGGCACAAGCTGGAGAACTTGTATTGTGATACAATAAATTAAAGTAAACTCAATCGTTTGCAGTTTACGTTAGTTTGCATGGTTCCTTCAAGGTTCTTTCATTGTAGCTCTAACGTAAAATGCTTGTAAACATAAAAACAGTAAAACCTTACTTGTTGATAAGCATTGGAGATGTTCCAAACTGCATAATGCACTTAGTTCATTATCAGTGGAAACAAAATTTTACTGATTTTAGATATATACTCGCAGTTTTACAGTTAGTGAAAATAAGCTACAGCATTTTGAAACAACGAAGATGCTTTTTCCATAATAATTAGTGACATGCTAATAGTTTCAATTGTCCCATTTCCGATGTCTCACAAATGACTAGAAGCCTTTCAGTTTTTAAGGGATATGCTTTTAATAATTGAAATAAAAAAAAGCTTGATCTTAGATATAAATGCCAAAAATCTTAGCATCAAAGATAACATAGAAATAGGGAAAATTGAGCTAAAACAAGGTTCAAAAACCTACCCTGCCAAGCACGGTTTCACTTTTACCATGCCCATACCAAGGAGCTGTATCAATCATGTTGAAGCCACATTTTAATGCCTTCTTCAACACATTGATTGATTCTTCATCATCAGTCTTTCGAAACACACTACCAATAGCTGAAGAACCTGAAAAAACAAAAATCTTAGTGACCATTTGTTGTAGGAACCACACACTTTGCATCTGTCTAACCACATCAACAATAATTAGGCGCACTTTTTTGAGATCTGTTTGCAATTCTTTTGTTAGGCTGAGCCACCAGACTGCTTGGACCTGACGGAAAATATGCATAAAATATCTTTTCCAAGAACACAACAACACATTGCCAGTTCAGCAAATTTGCTTGAGCCAAAACAATTAGTATTAAGAGTTTTCCTATCGAAAACAATGTGAAAGATAAAATTACAAAGCTTTTGTGCAAAAATACCCTTACTCGCTTAAAAAATCAGCTCATTAAATGGCAATGCAACCTAACATTGGCAATTTCTAATTTTCTTTTGTCTTTTTACAAAGCTTATTTAATATTTTGATCATTTCACTAATTGGAGAATTTTTTTGTTAAATGACCATCAATTAAATCATCCATGTTTGGCAAAATCACAAAAAAATCCAAATTTCAAAGTTTTACACACAAAACCCAAAATCCTGCATGCAATAATCAAATCAAACATAGTAATTTTTAAAACAAATTTTAAAATAATTTTTAAATTTTGATACGTCATTAAAAATTCTGAGCATGGAAATAAATGATTTGTATGATGGAGTAACTAGATAAATAATTAATTCACTGAAAAAGAAAAAAAAACAACTTTACAACAATATGTTTTGGACCATAAGGCGCATGCCTCAGAATCAATAATTGGCTTCTATCATGTTTACTTTCTTATATAAAGCACATTATTATGATTTTATATAACTTAAAAAAATGAACTCAATACACTTTAATAAAGCTCTAAACCAAACCATGAAAAAGACAGTCTACCCTCATCAATATAACAATGCACACCTTCAATATTATAGAAAATTAAAACATTTTAGGCAAGCCCTTAAGTCCACAACACATTGTAATTTTAAGATATTAGGTTACAGCAAAACAAAAACACATTATGCAATCTCAATCTGTGTACTGTAATGTCCTTAAAAAATAACAAACCTAGAGTTTTTTCATTAACGTAAATTTTTGGAGGACAAGAAATAATTTGGCCGAAATTCTAAATTTTGAAATCATGAGCTAAAATTGCATTAGCAATGAAAAAATGACCAAAATAAATTTTGAAATGTTGAAACAATAAACCTTATGTCAAAATTACGAATTTGGACATTTGACCAAAAATTTATGAGTGAAAAATATACCCAGCTATAATTTAGAATTTACTATGCAGTATTAGGTATAGTCACAACAAATAAATACCTGAAATTTTATTTCGTAGTCACAGAACACCTTTAATGCAGTAATATACTCTAGATCATTCTAGGTCATAACTATTTTGCACTGATCCAGGCAACACAGGATACCATAAACAAAAGTTCACTTTTTGCTTATCACATCCTTTTAAGTGACATTTGCAAGCTTATAGCTGATAGCAACATGTACTGTAGACCCAATTTGCTTTAGGTTTATTTATTTAGATGCACAAGATTTACCAAATGTCATCTTAGACACAATCATGTCTGTGTTGCCCAACTTCTTATATTCCATTTTACTGATTTCAGTTTCATCATGAAAACCAGGAATGTAGGTGGAAATACTAAAAAAGCAATCCATGGTATGAGTGCTGATGTTAAAAAGTACGGTATTATAGAACGCTATGCATTATACAACCACACAAAAAGTTTGTGTTCTAAAAAAGTTATCAATTAACATGACTTTGGAGTTTTAATACAAGAATATGTATTGTACATTGGTTTACACCAAGTGCATTTGATTACAGATCAAAGATTAGATTCAATTTCAGCTAGGGATGTGCAGAGGAAGCCAGAAGCAGTAAATTTTTGTAGAAACAGAAGCTGGAAGTGAGGGAAGGGTACTGGTACCACTTCCACTTTGGCCATTCATATCAAACATTTGTGAAATATACAATGAAAAGCAATTTTTTTGTGAACTATACAACAAAAAGTAAACGTTTGATCGATCATCATTAGCAAAGAAACATTTTCAAAGGCTTGTAATTCACTTAGATCCAGAGTAACTACCGCTCCTATCAATTCAAAGATGAATCATGCAGTTAATCAACTCATTTTTAATATTGAAAGTTATAAGTGTTCAAAAATTCTTTATTTTGGCTCTAAAATTTAAAAGAGTTTCTCAAAAATATTTTTAAATAGAGCATTGCCTATTTTTAAAAAATCTTGGGCCATACTCATATAACACAGTACAGTGAATTTACCAACATAAATAGAGTTTCCAGTTCCAGCATTTTAATTTCGTTTATTGCAAAAATATATTTTTGCAACGCAAACTGAGAAGAGCATCATAACGTCTCTCAAACAAAGTTTAATACTGTATCAGGTATGACTTTTAAACATGATGTTACAGTATAATGCTTGTCTTAATTATTCGGTATTGCTACGTACCGTTTGCTACAAGAATCATTCTAATATGGTACCATTTTGTACAACAGATAACCCTGAACCACATACTAATTCTTGAAATGTTATTTTATTTTGCTGTTTTTGGTAATAGACGTTGCTAGCAAAAATTTAGAGCAAACCATATACATGCACAAGTTATTTAAAAAAGTTAAAGTTCTAAAGTTCAAGTTCTCAAATTTTTCTTAGTTCAAGTTCGGCAAAAATATTGTTTTTTTAAGTTCAGGTTCAGGCTGACAAAAATGCCTGATACTAAGTCTTCTTTTCAACTTAATCACTCTCTTTTTGTATCTATCTACAGTATGCTGCTTTTTTAGGTTGCCACAACATACCGGTAAACATTAAAAAAGTGAACAACAATCTCAATTTATATCATACATGGCATGATCTGTGATCAAGAGCTGACAAAATAATATCTTTCTGACAATTTGTTAATCTTTAAACCATAGGTGGGCACAAGTCCGTTAATCGTTAATCCGTTAATAATGAAGCTAACTTTTTCACTAACTCATTAATCCGTTAAAAAATTTTTTCATGCTAACGGACTAAATTAACTTCCGTTAAGTGCTGTTAACGGACTAAAGTAACTTCCGTCAAGTTCTGTTAACTCCCGATAAGGTTTTTATCGTTAATATCTTGCAGCTTCGTTGTGCATTTGAACTTGTTTTTATCTTGAAATTAGATTAGACTGTAAAATATAACTTTCAAAACACAAAAAGACCACCATAGCAATAAATTTTTTTTTACAATCAGCTCAACAGCGTCAATACGTGTTCTAGAAGCAAGTGAATAAAACGAAATGTAAATTACACGCAAAATGTTAACGGATTAACGGACTTTATTAACTTCCGTTAATTAAAGCTGAAAATAACGGATTAACGTTAACGGAGGTGTGAAGTTTGTAAACAGACTAGTGGTTAACGAAGCTAACGTTTTGCATTAACTTGCCCACCTATGCTTTAAACTTCTTTTTTATTTTCTAATGAACTCAAGCCTTTTTAATGAATTTGAATACTTTTATTAGAGTTTGAGTCCAGTAAAACAACAGAGTTTTTTCAAGTTGGCAGCCCTGTGGCATACTCAATACTAGTACTGGTATTGACATGATTCCAGATTCAGCAAAAGTGATTGTAATGCAATTAGGCCTATAGTACTCGAGATTATTCCAGATCCCAACTGCTCCTGATGGTGAGGAGTCAACAAATTCTGAAGGTACTGCATAGTACGGTATTCAGTAGTAGACTAGCACTGGCAGCAGTAGCCTACAGGCAGTAAGTGAGTAGGCTACGCAATACCAGAATACAAAAAAGCTAACTGAACCATTAGATAATAGGCCTACAGTAGGCTAAAGGAGAAGTGTAAGATTGCAAAAAAACATTAAGAATAGCCTACAAGTACAATAAAACTTACTTGTTCATTTTTCTGTTTTTAGAGTTCACAGCCAGGACAACCCAACAGAAAGCCTATTCTGTACCAGCACTACAAGAGTTCTACTGTTCTAAGCCTGTTTTATAGCCTAGTTAGGCTAGTAATAGTCAGCGAACAAGAAAACTAAGCAGATCTAATCACTTTTTACCTCGAGTCTCTAAATCTGCTGGACAGAATAAAATCGAATTTAGAGGTGCTAAACTATGGAAAGAAATTAGTGAAAATTTAAAAAATAACCCTTCAATTCTTTTAAAAAGCAGTTTAAAGAAAGGCAGTGGCTAAGGTTACGTGACCGTAATTTTCGTTTTCGGAAGTAAAAGTTACGTGACCACTTTTGCTGTTCAATTTACTATCTCTAAAGCTGGCATTGCTGCCCCAACCCTAACTCAAATAATAAGATTTTAGAGAAAAAAAAGGATTATGTAGCAAAATAACTCTCTAGCGCTATTTTTAAAACGCGTGTCTAGCCGGTATCGATAGTTCGACCCTCAGCATTGCAGCCAAGCACATTAACCACTACGCCATCAGGGCTTCGAATACGATGGGTCAAAGTGCTGTATTTAAATCGAAAGCTCTCACGTAACTTTTAATTCCAAAAACGGAAATTACGGTCACGTAACCTTAGCCACTACCTTAAAGAAAATTTATTGAGATTACCAGAGGTGGAGTCGAGGACACAAGGCTCGAGGCCAAGGCCAAGGCCAAGGACACAAAAAAAATCCGAGGCCAAGGCCAAGGCCAAGGACAGCCTTTCCGAGGACAGACACTCTCGAGGCCAAGGACAGGAATGCTCGAGGCCAAGGCCAAGGACCAAGGACACAAAGCGCAAGTGCTCTCCAAAAAAAAAAAAAAAAAAAAAGTTCTTCACAAAAATTTTTCAGGCGATCTCCAAAAAAAAAAAAAAAAAAAAAGGTCTTCACAAAAATTTTTCAAGCGATCTCCACGAAAAAACGCTTTCCAAAAAATTTTTCAACCGCTCCACAAAATTTTAACTTTCCAAAAAATAGTGCTGTCCTCGAGCCGAGGACAGGCCAATTTTCGAGGACTTGAGGCCTCGAGGCCAAGGCCAAGGCCAAGGACTTGACCTTCGAGGCCAAGGCCAAGGCCAAGGACTTCAAAATCTGTCCTCGAGGACGTCCTCGAGGCCAAGGACGTCCTCGAGGACTCCACCTCTGGAGATTACTAACCAAACCACACTGTTAGGTATTGATTAAGCATTGTATACTGGGTGTCCATAAAGTCTGTGTGCACTTTGCACTTAAAGTGCACTTAAAGTGCACTTAAAGTGCACACGAACTTTATGGACACCCTGTATACTGTACCCGTACGCATTTGAACATGTGGTAGCTTCACTACAAGTACAAACAACATTAATAAGAAGTATGATTTTTTCTTCAAAGGATATGTACACGTTTATGCCTTGCAATATGAATATTGATGGTCAGAAAATTAAGTTTGTGAATAATGTGGTATATCTTGGAGTTAATATTAGCAGTGATTTATGTGATGATACTGAAATTGCAAGACAAGTGAGATATTTATATTGTGCAGCCAATAAGCTCAAAACTCGTTTTTTTAAATGTTCAATTGAGGTGAAAAACATTTTATTTCGTGCACACTGCATGTGTTTTTATGCTAGTCAACTATGGTGTAACTACTCCACATCAGCTATAAATCGGTTAAAAGTTGCATACAATGATGCGTATAGAATTCTGCATGGCATGCCTCGCTATCACAGTGCCAGAGAAAGTCAAATATACAATAACATTGATTCGTTCTACGCTCTACAGCGTAAAATTACTTATAAATTTGTTGAACGCTGTCACTTATCACAGAACCTTTGGCTTAAAATGTTAATGTCTTCTGATTGCTTTTATGATTCTGTATACTATGATCATTATTGTGGCATTTTGTTTGTGAATGAATAGAAGATGATGTATGTTGCACCATTCAGGAAAAGAACAGCTCCTGCTGTACAGTGTTTCTATATATTTTTTGTTTTTTTTTTGTGTGTATAGTGCTTGTATATGGACTTCATGAGTCTGAAATAAACACTGAATAATAATAATAATAATCTGTTTTATTTCAGACAACTACGGTCCATAAGTTTAAAGAAACAAAATAAGCAAAAATAAAGACAAGAGGCACATATGTACAAGCGACACGCTTATTTACAGATTACATCAGAAGAGTACGATTGTAGTACTCGTAATACTTGGACAAACTGAAACTGTCCGAAATCATAAGAGACTTTATCCAATTATTAGGAGACTTCAAGCATCTCTGCACAAATCCATAAACATTTCTGCGAATTAGGGCTTGAAATGTTGGGATCTCTGCAGCTACGAGACCCTCATTGGCACTCATAAAACGGGGTATGTACTATTGTCTGTACTATTTTCGCTGTACTTCATCAGTTTATTGCAGGTAACGTATTGTGCATATTAACATGGAGCATCTCGACTAGAAAAACGTAAGGTTATTCGGTGCTCCTTGTGTTTCGAATGTGACCTCTGACTTGTGTGTTAAACCTTTGTTACCAGTAGCGCACCCAGGGGGGAGGTTCCGGGGTCGAACCCCCACCCCCCTTTTGGAACTCAAAAAAACAACATAATTTTGTTGATATAACGCAGTTTGTAACACTTTGCCACATTTACTTTTTACTAAATAATCATTTAAGTTGTTGTTAATCACTTTTAGAGCTGTAATTTGATCCATCACGTATTTACCGAGCAATTGAGATTTTTGCATTTGTTTCGACTACAATATTGCTTCTGCAGTGTTTCAACTACAAGCAGGGGCGCATTTAGGTTGCATAGAAAAGTAAGCAAAATTGAGGCATGCCCCCCCCCCCCTTGCAAGTTGGGCATAAGGTTTGATCACACAAAGGATAGGCGATGTTCTGTGCTATTCTTTTCGGCTTTGGGCTTAAAATCGGACTAAATTTGAGTGAAGACCTTTTTTTTTTGCTCTTCACCTAATTTTGGGGTAAAAATGGACCAAATTTGAGTGAAAACCTGTTTTTTTTGCTCTTCACCTAATTTTGGGGGCCTGGCATCGATCTTCGTACCTCCTGCAAAAATTTTTCTCTGAGGCCCTGATCACAACCCATTGTCTATTTCAGTATCAGTGATGGAGTACTCGAATACGTACAGTACTAGAGTACAACTCGAGTACCATTTTTTGAGTACCATTTTTTGAGTAGGAGTACCTACTCGAAGGTCAATGTACTCAGTACTCGATCAAAAAAAGCGCCAAGTACACGAGTACATTTGGCCTTCGCTAAAAGTAATAAACAAAATGAATTTTTGATAGCAAACTGCAGCCAATAAGACCTGCTAATTTATTGAGTTGCTTTTGCTTGAATCCGTGCAGACCGCAGCTGAACAAACAGCTGTTTAATGGTGAGAACGAGCGAAATCAAGCATTGGAATGTGTTCAAGTGATTGAGTCGACAGCACATAGTATTGTTTGACAACAAACGCCTTTCTGCTGCAGAAAACGTGTGAAAGTTGTAGCAAATTTTAATTTATTTTGCAATTAAAGTTACATACCACAGAAATCGAGCCACGCGTGTTACAAAGACTGCATCAGTTGGGTTAGCATTTTACGGTTTCAGCTCAAATGTTTATAGAATATTTGCTACAGTAGATGTATTACTGTATCTACCGTAGATGTATTACTGTATCTACAGTAGATGTATTACTGTAATCTCACATCCCAAATAATAGTTTTTGTTATGTTTTTGAGTGGAAACATTAAGTTACGGATTCGTTCTTATTCTACGTCTGCTTTTATTGAATTCGTAACGCGCAACTTGGTCCAAAGTATAGTCCTTTATTGCCAGTGGTCAGCGGTTTCGATGAATTTTCAACGCAGACGTAGCACGTAAATTGTAACTGATAATTTGCTTGTAATCCAACGTAGATTTGAAAGCTGAGACCTTGCAAAATTTTGACACTAGCTCTAATGGGGGGGCGTAAAAGAAAATATTTGGGGTGGAGCAAGTCGGTTATATAATATCCAGGATTTAACAACGGGCTCTTGGGCGACTACTCAATACTAACAATTTAGAATGTCCTTTAAACATGCAACAAAGGTAGCGATAACTTAACTTCAATTCAAGATTTCCCCTTCTACCGACTACTCCCTCTTGTAATAAGAAAGCAAAAAAAGTCTCTGCTCACCGCAGACACTAAACTAAAAATGTGTGTCGACACCGCAAAGTCTCAGCTTGCAAACTCCAAAATTTGCATACAACGCAGAGATTTAAAAACGATTGATCAAACATTTGTTACGTCATTAAAGAACAAACAAAAAGTGCTTACAACCCAACCGGATTTGCCAAGTTTCAACGTCTGCGAATTTTACATAATTTGCTTTTGGCCCTTTTGAATCAAGAGATAAAGTAGACAATGAGCCATGGCGTTGAATGTAAAACAACAAATCAAAAAACAAGGGTTCGAAACTTCACAAAGAAAAAAGGAAACAGAACGGCGCTACAATAAAGATTTAACAAGTTAGCTAGTAACTAAGGTGAACTGTTGGCATGAAAATGGTACTTGCTTATATAGGAAAATACACGGCACAAATACTGCAGGGCAAACGGAAAAGCAGTTGAAGCAAAAAGCAATAATTATTTTAGCAAACAGCGCACTAGTACAGGAAACACAGGTTTAAAGTTAACACAAAAGTTCACGAGGTCACAATAGCAAGAAATGAAACACACGCAAAACTCAGGTTCGAATCCTTAGCGCGCAGTACAAAATGAAATAACACAACACCTCCTCGAACAAGTAAAACGAACACAAAGGGAGTTTTAATAATCAGTCAAAGCACAACCATAGAAAGTTCTTTGCTTTCTGGCCCTCGTCGATCGTTGTGGATTGGAAGGGCCATAAACGGGTGAATGTGGTAAAGTGTTCGTAGATACTTGAATTGAAGATTCTGGTTCATCTTGAGTGGAAGATTCTGGTGCATTATTGTTCCGCTCAGAATTTGGGGTGTTGTCAGTGTCAAAAGTGTAGTCCTCGCCTGGTTCATCATCTTCGGTTGAAGGATATCGTGGTCGAAGTTGATCAATGTGACGTCGCCAGATGCTACCTTGGGGAACAGCCCGAACTTGAATAGAACGAGTGCCAGTTCGTTTGACGACCACGGCTGGAACCCATCTCGGATCTTTGGTTTGTTTAGGACCAAAGTAGAGTGCGTAGCAAGGATCACCTACTTTGAAGTTGTGGGTTGATTGATGCGAATCATCATTTGAAGAAATCGCTCTTGTCTGCTTGCCTTGCATAATGTGAGCAGATGAGGGTAATATTGCATCCAATTCTGTGCGTATTTATTTGTCTACCATGAAGTAGCTGGCTAGGGAAGAATCCACACTCTGTCGGTGTGCGCCTGTATTGACGCAGAAAGTCCAACAAGGCTTTCTTTGGAAGTTGAGCAGATTTTCGTAAGAGCTTGTTTGAAAGTCTGCAGTAAACGCTCGGCTGCTCCATTGGTTGATGGATGGTATGGGGCTCCTGTCAAGTGGATGATTCCTCTCTCTTTGCAGAACTCCTTGAATTCTTCGGACGTTAAGCACGGAGCATTTTCAGCCTAATTAATCATGACACAAGGCCTAATTAATCATTTTTTTAGCATTTTTTGGGCGCAACAGTAAATGCGAACAACAGCAATTAGCAGTAACTTAATATTGACGACTGAGAGGCCCGGGCCCTCTCAATTTAGATGTTTGCCAACCAATCTAAATGTCCAAGCCAGAAGAAATTCTGTGGTTTTGTTCTAAAAGGTTCAATTTCAGGCCCTCATCTAACTTTTATATGCAATAATATGTTTTAGGTCCCCAGCTAACTTTTATATTGCAATAACATGATTAGTAACCATTTGTTGCATCTAATGTACCAACTTGAAATAACTTTGAATTCCACCTTCACCACCTACCAACTTTAAATAACAATCAACCTCCATCTCGTCAGTTTTCACGCGACAAAATGCTTTTGAAAAAATTAGCTTGAGGAAATGCTTATTGAACAAATTATTCAAGTTGAATCGAGGGTGCTTGGGCTCCAGGTCGTACATACTCTTAAAACTGGTTATTTTCATGACAAAACAAAAATCTTCAATGGCAAATCTTCGAGTGAATGATTTAATGCTAAAAATGTTGCAGAAAGCAATGTACCTTGATTCCCCAGACCAGGCCAAGTCACAAAATTTAACCCCGAAATGAAAGATTTTAAACGTGTTTTGGACTTGATTTGAAGTAAAGGGAAAGATTTGTTCAATTTGCTCTCAAATCTCAAAAATTTTGTTCTTTCAAATGGCTCTGAAAACGTGCAAAATGTGATCCAAATGGCATTTAAATAGCCATTTTTTTCCAACAACTTACGAAAAATTGCCCGGCGGCTTGGTGCTTCGCCCATAGACTCCCATAGCCTCCGCCGGCTGGTGGCTCCGCCCCCAGGCCCCAATTGTGACACGTTTGAGTTGCGCTAATTTTCTCAACACGTCTCCCAATTTTGATACTTAATAAACTTTTTTAACTTTCGGTTTTATAGTCTTTTCTCTTTAGCAAATCCTGGTTACGTGTTACAGCAGACTCCCAGCTTTTGATCTTTCATTTCTTGTCCCATAAAAGTCTCTCTTTTTGAAAATTTCTGATGACGTCATTGCATGTGATTTACTGTTTAGCCCTCCCCCAATCCAAAATCCTGGCTACGCCTTTGCATTAAACTATGTGCAATACGCATACCAGATATCGATTGTGACATCTTAGTATTGCTGACGCACCTTCACGAGCAGTTGCTTACAACACTGCAAAGATGCAAAGCAGCAAAATAGACGTTGCATTGCTTCCAGTCTACACTTTCTTTGGTATTGAAAGTAGAAGCTAGTCATACATACGCTCACGCACGTGCCATTGCTTTTTTCTCATACATTTGGTTTAAATACGACATTTTGTCACTACATTGATGCAAGATGCGTAGTGTAGTGGTTAGCATACTCAGCAACCAACCCTCCGCAATCAGGTTCGATTCGCGGATGGGTAGTGCATGTGAGATACAGTATGCAGGAACTGGGAAGGAAATGCACGAAGCTCTGTTTGATTTGCTTCAAAACCTTGCATTACAGTTAGGGTTGGGGCAGGGATGCCAGCCTGAGGGAATAGCAATAACGTAGCAGCTGCTTTTTAGCTTACGAAAGCGACGTACTGTTACGCTTTAGTGCGGCTCCCTGCGTAAGTTTTGCACGACTAGCTCCTCGTGGTATGGAAGATTGGAATGGAATATGGAAGAAAATTTTAGTATGGAATGAAATATGGAATGGAAGACTTTTAGTATGGAATGTAAACGTAATGGACGAAAATTGCCAGTATGGAATATGGAAAAATCGTCTTCCATTCCATGCCATGCCCTGTCGACAACACAAGTCATATAAAATAGCTTACAAAGTAAACTTGCCTGCTTTTTTTTAACTAAATGCAATTAGCTGTTTTATATTGAGCAGGGATGTGGAAGCGGAAGCTGAAAGTGGAAGCGGTGGAAGCGGTTAAATTTTTGTGGAAGCAGAAGTGGAAGCACTTTGATGAAAAAGACTGGAAGCGGAAGCGAACTCAGAAGCGACTAGCTCTATTCGGAGCCGGAAGCGGAAGCAAAAAGTTCCGAAGGTGAGGAAGCGGAAGCGAACTCGGAAGTATAAAACTTCAAGAGGAACTGGAAGCGGAAGCATTAAAAATTTGACTGCTTCCACATCCCTGCTTCCAAGCCCCATCCGTAAGCAAAATCTTGGTTGCACGCCTGTTCATGGGTGTGACGTTGAGTAGAAATGTAGACCAACAAAATCCTTCGTTTCGTTTTTTAAAAGACCAGCTGTTTGTTTGTTTTTTTAGAGCACACTCAAGGTTGTTTGGGTCGCTGTCACGGCTGCAGATAAACTTTTCAAGTGATTATTGGCCTCAAACAAAAGAAACTAAGAAACGATACCGGACATACATGTCCCTTTGTTAGACATGATTACAGAATTTTGAAATCACGCTTAATTTGCAAGGGTACAAGATCAGTTTTAATATGCAAAAGTTCAGTGTATTTTCGTGCCCCTCTCTTCGTTTGCTTTGGCAACGGCACTAGACGAATTGTCATTCTCAAAACAAAAATTAAGCCAGTCAGCATCAATGCAGCTGCAAATTGCAATAAACATATTGTATGATCTGATGGCGCAATGCCTTTACTGTTTGCGCAATGTTTATGACCGCATTACCCTATTAATTTGTCGAAAGAAGATTAGCTCCTAAACGCTTTTTAATATTTTTAGCAAAGGTGAAGTCCTCCAGGACGTCCTTGGCCTCGAGGACGTCCTCAAGGACACATTTTGAAGTCCTTGGCCTTGGCCTCGAAGCCTCAAATCCTCGAAAATTGCCCTGTCCTCGGCTCAAAGACAGCACTATTATTGAACCATTGAAATTTCGTTGGAAAACGCAAGAAACCTTACGGAAAATTTGCAAACACCTTTTTTTGGTTTCCTCAAGTAGAGATCGCCTGAAAAAAAAATTATGAAGACCTTTTTTGCCTGAAAAAAATTTTTGAAGAACTTTTTTTAGATCGCCTGAAAAAAATTTTTGAAGACCTTTTTTTAGATTGCCTGAAAAAATTTTTGAGACTTTTTTTTGGAGAACACTTGCGTCTGTGTCCTTGGTCCTTGGTCTTGGCCTCCAGAGGGTCTGTCCTTGGCCTCGAAATTTCTTGTGTCCTTGGCCTTGGCCTCTATAGCCTTGTGTCCTCAACTCCACCTCTCATTTTTAGTTATCACTGTCCGTATATATTTTTCCGTAAATGCCATGAGCAAAATCTAGCATGGAATTGGTATGGAAGTATGGAAGATTGTCTTCTATTCCATTCTTGAAATCTAGTGGTATCTATTCATGCAAAACTCACGCACGTGCCATTGCCTTTTTCTCATAGGTGGGCACAAGTCCGTTAATCGTTAATCCGTTAATAACGAAGCTAACTCTTTCATTAACTCGTTAATCCGTTAAAAAGTTTTTTCATGTTAACGGACTAAATTAACTTCTGTTAAGTTCTGTTAACTTCCGTTAAGGTTTTTATCGTTAATACCTTGCACCATTTATTCATCGTACCGGTACAAACCAATTTGCACTGGTAACATTTGTTGCGTATTAGCATGAGTTTTATAGAAGAAAGCGAGGAAAAGAGCTCTTTTTTGTGGCAAATAATAACCTGCAGCCTCATAAGTCTAATTATCGCTGTTTACAATTTCCAAAGATTTTCCGATCGCAGCTTCGTTAGTGCATTTCTACTTAATTTTACCATGAAATTAGATTAGACTGTCAAATGTAACTTCCAAAACACAAAAAGACCACCACAGTGACCACAGCAATAAATATTTCCTTACAATCAGCTCAACAGCGTCAATACGTGTTCTAGAAGCGATTAAATAAAAAGAAATGTAAATTACACGCAAAATGTTTACGAATTAACGGACTTGATTAACTTCCGTTAATTAAAGCTGAAAATAATGGATTAACGTTCACGGAGGTGTGAAGTTTGTTAACAGACTAGTGGTTAACGAAGCTAACGTTTTGCATTAACTTGCCCACCTATGCTTTTTCTCATATATTTTGTTTAAATACGACATTTTGTCATTGCATTGTTGCAAGCAGCAAAGTGTAGTGGTTTTCGTGCTTAGCTTCCAACCATCGTGCACTGGTTTATTTTGCACTGGGGTCACGATTGCGTGGAATGGAAGAATACGGGAATGGAACAATAGGAAGTATAAGTTATGGGAAAAGATATGCTCGGAGCAGTTTTTTGTTGCTTCAAAACCTTGCATTACAGTTAGGGTTGGGGCAACGATGCTAGCCTGAAGGATAGCAATTACATGCCAGCAGCTTTTACGCTTACGCAAACGACGTACCGTTACGCTTTAGTGCGGCTCCCTGCGTAAGTTTTTAACGACTAGCTCCTCGTTTGAAATCTTCCATTTCATTCCATTCTGGCATTTTCCATATTCCATTCCGAAATTTTCGTTTTATTTCATTTTCCATTACATTCCATACCATGCCCTGGTAAAGGGAATGAGAGTGAACGCTCATTTAATCTTTTATGTTTTAAAAATTGTGGTTTGGGTTTGGGTTAGGCTTAAAGTTAGGATGAGGGTTAGGTTTGGAGCTGGGGTTAAGGCTAGGACAGAGATTTTTACTCTATGGAGGACACAATGTAGAAGCATAGCGGAAAAGACGAAGAATAATGTGCTGGTGTTTTAATCGCAACCAGTCACAGTAGAAGTGTAAGACGTGATGCCATTTCAATATTTTGAATTATGAAATTAATATGTCCCACAAACTCCGCTGGCAATTGAGATTTAGCACGCAGATGTTCAATATCTACCAATAAATTGGTATAATTAGTAAGATAGAAGGCCAAGTAAGATTTGCTTGGGGGGAGGGGGGAGGTGAAATAAAAATTTGGGGAGGAAACTGCCTTCCCATCTCCCCTCCCACCACTTGGCTTTGTGCCTGACCTCAACCATAGATCCCTTAAATTTCAACCATAATCCCTTTTTTTATGATGCAATTTATTCACATTGTTTCTCTTGCAGCCTCTAGTGGCTGTACTACACACACTTTCTTCCACTTTCCAGCAGGTTTTCTTAAGGGCTGTGGTCTGCTTGTATTTCCGGTAGGAAAGCGAAGTTGGGTAAAATCTATAACGATGGCATGATAATTGCTAAGTTGCTTTGGCTACGCCTCAAACTGGTTGAATCTAATTTACCTATGTTTCATAAAATAATCGTACGATAAAAGATTTGCATCCAGTAGATTAATTAGGCCTACTTGCTACTGTAGGCCTAGCTTACACTTTATACTGGAAGGCCTAAATGTCAAAGTTTGCGTTAAACTTGCCTAGTTTTTAAAAACAAGTAGTTTTATTAATAGGCCTAGTCAAGTAGTCATATTAATATGTTAAAAAGTAGGCTAGTACAGTACGCTAGCTAACTGAATAAAAAAACAACAACAGATTCTCTTCCAGTTAACCTGACGATACAAATGATTCAATCTTAGCGAAATATGAGAAAAGATATATAAAAATCTCGTCCTCAATTGCCTACTAAAAGATCCCATGGACACAGACTGACAGATGGGTAAGAAGTCATATCTTTGTGAACTGTGTAACATACTGTACTGGTATAGCCTACAGGTGCAGAAAAATGACGAAGCGTTTCTTGCAATGGTTGTGAAAAATGGTACCGGTACCACATTGTTTGCATTGGAATTCCGGAATGTGTTGATGGTTTTTCTGCATTGCGAACCAGTAATGTCAAAAAGTAAAAAATAAGCTTACCGTATGTCAAGATAGCCTACCGATAGGCCCCTATATCATTGTTAGAAAATACTGTATATCAATATGTTATTTTCTATTTTTTGACATTTGTGGTTCGCTACACAAAAAAAATTAAACAGCATAGGCTAAATCATGAAAAACAAACAACAATTGTTGAACAGAGTCAATCATTGAAACAATTTTATTTTTTGTGGTGTAGGATTTTAAGAGTTGTTAATTTAATTTTCTATTAACTATGAATTTTGCATTTTTTTTGTCAATTTTGTATGCTGCGCAAAAAAACAAAAACAGCATGAATCAGTGAATCATAAAAAAACAACAATTTGTTCATTTATTTTTCGTATCGGATTTTATAATCAAATTATTATACTCTCAGTACTATGCCGAAGTGTGTAATGACTTTGCGTGGGCTGTCTCCACGTCATCTATCATTTTGCATGCGGGCAAAAGAGCTCCTTGTGAGGAAATGCCGTGGCAATGGTGAGCAATTAGCAACACTATGTCTGATTTAACCAGCCTGAGATTTGAACTACAGCCCTCCTGCTCTAGAGACGAATGCGTTATCGCTAGAGCAACGAATATAGTTGTTAATAATTTTCTATTTACTGGCCTATAATTTTCTCATTTTCAATCAATTAATTTTCAACACTTCTTGTGCTCAGCGCAAAAAACTCAAACAGCGTGAATTGTTGAAATAAACAATTAATTTATTTTTTGTTGCATGATTTATGGTTGTTAATTTTAATTTTCTATTAACTTTGACATTCACATTTTTTTTGTTTTTGGACTTCTTGTATGCAAAAAAGAACAGTGTTAAAGGCGGTGAATCATCCAGCCAATTCCGATGGTTTACAATAGCTAAAATTGAGCTATAATTTTTGATATTTTTTGTTTTGGTTTTGAGGCTGCGTTTGCAAAGATATTCAACAAATACAGAAAGATGTCCCCCCAAAAAAAGTTTTTGGAAACTCTGAGTTTTGATCTTTCCACCTAAACCACAGTTCTCTAAACTATTAGGCCTACTGTAATCTTATTAAACTATTAGGCCTAACTATCTCTAAACTATTAGGCCAAATAGTTTAGAGATAGTTAGGCCTAATTAGGCCTAAACTATTTAGAAATGAAGTATTTAGAAATAAAGTATTTAGAAATAAACTATCTCTAAACTATTAGGCCTACCACAGTTCTCTAAACCATTAGGCCTGTGGTTTTGGCGGAAAGAACAAAACTCAAGAGTTTCCAAACACTTTTTTCGGGGGGACATCTTTTTGTATTTGTTGAATATCTTTGCAACTGCAGTCCCAAAATTAAAACAAAAAATATCAAAAATTATAGTTCAATTTTAGCTATTGTAAACCACTGGAATTGGCTGGATGATTCACCGCCTTTAATTGTAAAAACAAACAATTACTTTATTTTTTGCTGCTTATTTTATCAAATCAAATCTTTTATTATACTTGCTGTATAACATAACGAGTTTGCGGTATAACGTAACTGTATGCTTGCTGTATAACATAACGCCAAAGTGTGTAATGAGTTTGTGGGCCCATCTTTGGGTCATTGCACCCAGAGGACACAGCTTTCTAAGAAATATCATATGATGGCTAACCATTAGCAACGCTGTGTCCTATTTGAACGAAAGACCTCAGACCTTCCGCTCCAGAGATGAACGCATTATCACTCATTCAACTTGGTTGTTAATTTTATTTTCTATTAACTTTGACTTACATATTTCCTATTTTTTGACACTTCTTACAATAGCAAAAAGCAGCGTGAATTATAAAAACAAGCAATTACTGTAGTTTACTTTCGTGGTGTGCATATTGGTTTGTTGGAACTTGATAGGTTTGTTCTAAACAATTTTGTGTTAACAGCATCATTAGCGCTAATGACCTCTCAGTGTGAAAAACCGCTAAAGAAGACATGGAGGTCAAATTACGATTGTTTACTGATGATCGAAATTTATCACTTAAGCAAAAAAATATTAACCATACCACATGTAAAGATGTAGTTTGATTGCATGATCCTTTAAAATGATAAGACTTAAAACCTCGCAATTTTTTTACACATGATGAAAACATTGTAAGAAACTGCTTCTTTCCAAGCAATGATATCTAGAAAAGTTCAAGGTAAAATTTCACAGTTTTGGTGTTGATCGAAGTGGAATTTTTTGCAAAACCACAAAATCTTAATCAAAGCATGCCCCATTGCCTAGTTTAATTGTAAATTTTATTGAAATAAGAAGATCTAAAGTCAGCAAAGTTTCCTTACTGTATGAAAAAAACTTAAAAAATTGACCATTTTCAAACAACGATATCTCAAAAACTTGTGGGTAAAATTTCACAGTTTTGGTGTTAATAGAAGCAGAACTTAGGCCTACTGCAGAATTAGAGAGTTATAATAAAAAAATTCCCTTGTATCAAGTATGTTTAAAGGATTGGTTAAAAGAAGAATACCCAAAATCCCCCTAAATACCAAAATTGCCAATTTTCAAACGAAAAAATCTGAAAAAGTCCAAGGAAAATTTTTTATTTTTTGATCTAAGCAGATTGTGTTTACCTCTGAAGCACAAAATCTTATTCACAACCTGCCCAAATGTCTAGTATTTTTGCAATATGTTAAAGACTGAGATAGGCTAAAATTGCATTCATTTTTCTTAGCCCCTGATTTTAGTGATTAGTGAACAATTATGAATTCGAAAAGTGGTTGATTATAAATTTGTAATTGGTGTTGACTTCAAAATCTTCTTGAAGTGACCTTATTTTGTTGGAGTTACTGAGTCATGGGTTTTTGAGTACATTTCTGATTCTACTTCATTGTTAAATGGATATTGTTTGTATGCTTAAGATAGAATGTTTCAAGTTGGAGGTGGACTTTAGCTTTATGTTCGTGATTGTTTTAAGTGTGTAATTAATGAAAGTTACAGATAATGATTTTGATCAGTCCTTATGATGTAATCTATGGTTATATGAAAAAGTTAACTTTCTTATTGGAGTTGTTCATCATCCGCCAAATAGTTCACAAACTAAAAATGATTATCTTATAAACCTTTTGAAGTAAACAAAAGATGTAAATAGCTCATACAAACTTGTGATTGGAGATTTCAATTTACCCTCAATTGACTGGGTTAAATTTTGTTTTCCTCCTAGACATGATGCTTTTATTAACACATTACTAGATCTCAATTTTACTGAACATGTTTTACAACCCAAAAGAAGGTAAGGTGTTTTGGATTTAGTTTTTTCTAATGATCCAGACTTCAAAGCAAATGTTGATATTCGAGAACCTCTTGACAATTCTGATCACAATATGTTTTTTTGTGAGTTAAATTTGTCAATTGAAACATCTGATAATTTTGAGCAAAATCATCAATACATTCATAATTATTGTAAAGCAAATTGGAAATCATATATGGAATATGTAGCTATGGTCAAAGTAATCATATTGAAATGTTTTTTTGTTGTTATGTTTAAAATGTTGAAATGTTTACTTTGTTTAGACGAATATAATGCAATAACTCAAATGTCAAAGAAATATGATAACAAGCAAAAAATGAATCAATTAGTAGCATGAAAACAATCATGTAATTACTGTTGGATAGAATGGAAGATATGTTTGATTATGAATAGTAGTAATTAGATTAATGTTGAGTAAAGAAGAAATTTAAAATAATCAAAAGTTACAGAATAATAAAGTCATATCTTCATATAGTTGGTCAACGTCAATGTAAAATTTTAATGAGCAGCCTAACACATACTATGGTGTTTTGCATATTCATTCAAAAGATTTTTAAGTTGCTAAACCAAAGAAGCACGAACAATATGAGAAGCAAGACAAATCCATAAATTAACAACCCTGATAGAAAAAGAATATGTACGACTATTTATCTGAAAACATTGTTTTGACGATTTATATTGGTGACCACGTGTAATTTTGTTACTATCAAAAGAAAAGAAATCAGCAAATTGCAGAGGAAATAAATTATGCACAATCTTGAACACTTCAATCAGATCTAAAATAGACCTTCTTTGCTGCAGAGTATCAATTCCTAATTCGGACAACCTCTCTTAATAAGATTTATCTTTGAAACTACAAATGCATTTCATTGCTGTACGCTGAACTTTCTTAATTAGTTCAATATCACACTTGACATAAGGATTCCATGCAGAAACAGTATATATACTCCAATTGAGGTCTTACCAACTGCTTATACTATCTGAAAAAACTGCAATATTATAACTATCATTCTTTTTATTACCGCCAAGCACGTTTCAGCTTGCTTCACAGCTTTTGCAATGTGAACTGATGGCTTCAAATCAGTTGATGTAGTCACACCAAGATCGTTTTCCTCAGATTTTGAAGTAATATATTTAACAGACAATGTATAATTGTGAGCCAAAATGTAAATGACCAAACTGCAATAAAGAGCACTTAGATAGATTGAAAGGCAACTGCCAATTATTTGCCCAAGTATCAAATGAGTTTAAATCAGACTGCAACTCAATTCTATTTGATTTTTGATCCACAAAATTGAAACTTTTGTAAAGTTTATATATGTCAGCCTACTTTAAAATGTGACTAAATCTCAAGTAATCATCAATATTATTGACATAGGCAATGCAACTACCTTGTACACCAGAAGTCATTGCATATGCATCATTTTTAACACCTTCATCCACAACAATCTCAGATCTTTCAAGGAGAAAGGATTTGATCGACAGGTAAAATTTACCTTTTATCCCTGATTCAAGACAATTTATTCATCAATCAACCATAAGAAACGGAGTTAAAAGCTTTTGAAAAATCTAAGCATACAACATCAGTGATATATTTGTGATCTCTAGCAAACGTTAAATCTTCCATAAACTTTAAAAGTTGAGTACCAGTAATACATGAAGAAGACAGAACAAAACCAAATTGTGTTGAAATTATGAGACTGCTATCTGTACAAAACTCCCATATTGTTTCTCAAACTCTGACTTCCATTAACTTGCAAATACAGCAAGTCAAACTAACGGGAGGATAATTTTCTGGATTTTTGGGATTCCCTTTCTTGAATACAGGTGTAGCACAAGCAGTTCTCCACTGCACAGAAACAAAACTATTATCAAAATAAAACTGAAACAGCCTACAAAGTTGCCTGACAATTAGAGAACCACCAGCTTTTAATGCAACGTAAGGTATTAGGGCAGACCCTTTTGGGGTCATTTTGGAATTTCAACTTGCATGGGTGTTAGATTTTTGCATTTGGCCAAAACAATAGAAAATCCAAAATTTTTTTGAAATCGGACCTCATTTACTTACTGCTCCCAGATCTTTTTTGAATCATGCCCTTAAAAAATATACTAATATTGATAGAAATAGAACCATTAGTGCCAGATATGTAATGTTTGTACTCATAGTTAATTTTTTTTAGAGAGGAAGACATCTATGACCTCAAAAGTTGCGTTAGGGTTACTTTGAACTTTTTAAAATTTTTGCGAATTTGTTATTAAAAAAAATCCTACAGCATTTTAGCATGTACTGCCAAATCTAAGATATGTCAGTTTAAGTAAACAGTACAGAGCAGCAATAATCACACTTACTCAAATGAACACCACTAAGTTTGTTCGATTTCTGAAACCGGCAAGGATAGTTGGGGATTTTAGCAGTCCTTTTACAATTTTTCTGAAGTGATTAAACCATAGCTTATTTCCTCCCAAAGTTGTACAGATGTTTTTAAACCTGTCATTATTGACCAGCTATTTGACAACTTCTTGTTTGGAACTTCACATTTCATTCCACATTTGCAGAATTTGTTTCTTTTGTGCTTATTGCACTATTCATTATTGGAAGCCTATGTTATATCAGATTTCTTTTTGGGTAGTATGAAGGAAATACCAATATGGTAGTTTGCAGAACCAGCCTTCCCTTCTTGCAATTTCAGCAGCAAGTGACAAAGCTACAATATAAGTTGACAAACTCAACCTCCTGCTGCTCCCCTTTATAAAATGAGGATACTATCATCATCCCAATCACATGCAAAGCAGCATTGTTAATGTGGAAAACACAAAATTTCCAGCAGTCAGAGTCCAAAGATTACCTGTTTGAATGTTGCAAAACAAATCATGGCAAAATGGGTCCACTAAAAAATTTCAGATTTAGATTTATTTATTTATTTACTCCAGATTTTTAACACACCTCATCTAAATGCAAATGGTTGGGAGACAATGAAAAGACCGTGTGGTCAAAGTCAGTTGCCACCATACTTACGGTTTACAATTAAATAAAAACAATGGTAATGCCATTTAAATTTGTAAATTTCGAGATTCAATCAGATATTACATTCCAGCATATACAACAAAAAGCAGACCACAGCGCATAGCAATCATTGACAGAAGAGAAAAAAAAGTAATTTTGATTGTGGTCTGGAACTTGATACCACCTAACTTCTCATGCAGTGCCCCGTTTTCCATCTACAGAATTGCTACTGGATAGATATTTCAATTTTGCAGTCTAAGCTTTTATCAAGAGATTGGAAAAAATGCAATTGAAGATCTGTAAAAAGAGTCAAGCTTGCATAGAATGTTAGAGCAAAATTACATTAGTAAAGTACAAAAATCAATTGAGTATTGATATGAGAGACCATTTGTATGTGAGTTATTGTCTGGTGTTGAATTAGCAGAGTCGGATTTGCTGACTAAAACACCACAAAGTTGGCTATATTGATCATACCAGTTTCTGTGCTGACATTAATAGGCCACGTGCATTTTTGAAAAGTTAACCAATAAATTATGATAAAAGACAAGAGTTAATATGAAGTGGGTTCAAACTTAGCGAGGGATGCTGGTAGAAATTAACATTTTTAAAGTTAATTTTAAAATTACAGAGACTTTTTGGATTATAACTTTGCTTATTGAAATGCAATTATTATCATGTCAGATGTTACAGGAAAACTGCTTTCAGGCATTCTTTTGTAATGCCAAAGTAAAAGCCATATGTCAAACACCACTTCAATTAAACTCCTAAAACCATTCCACCTATCAAACTAACAAAAGTGAAGAAAAAAATTTTTTCTGGCCAAGTTTTTATTTGACATATCAAATAACACAGCATTTTCATCTACTTATTGTAAGTGCCCACTTTCCCCTAAGTACTATCTTAAACCCATAGAATTGCAATGTGCATTTGAGTGAGTGTGATTATTGCTGCAGCACATTGTTTTCTTAAACTGACTGACTTTTGACTTGACAATACGTGCTAAAATATTATAATTTTTGTTTTAAATAACAAATTTCAAAAAATTAAAAGTAACTCCAATGCAACTTTTAAGGTCATAGATGTCTTCCTCTCTAAATAGCAATATAAATGAGTTCTAACATTGCACATCTAGCACTAATGGTTCTATTTCTATTGATATTAGTACCAGTATATTTTAAAGGCGCGATTCAAAAAAGCCCCAGGAGCAGTAGGTAAATGAGTCCTAATTCAAAAAGTTTTGGATTTCCCATTTTTGGGCCAAATGCCAAAATCTAACTCCCAGGCAAGTTGAAATTCCGAAATAACCCTAAAAGGGTCTACCCTAGTAAGGTATATTATCTGGTCTAGGTGAAGAAAACATGTTAGTAAAATGTAGATTTCGTGCAATTAACTCTTCTGTAAACTTCATGTCCACAAGTTCATCGTATGTTTTTGGAACAGCAAAGGGTATTGTTTCAAGATCTTTAGTAACAAAAACACTCCCATTGGATCAATCCATGGTTAATTTGATGGGCTGTCAACCCATGTTCTAGAATCTTCTCCAAACTTGGCATGGGGGTAGAACTGAATAAAAAAACCTGTTCGCAAAAATTTCATCTTTCTAGCACAAGCCGTTTCTGAGATATTGCCTTTTCAAAATTGTACAAATTAGTGAATCTTGAGGATACACATGAGTGATTTTGATCTCTAAGGCTCAAAGTTGAGATAGGAGGATGCAGTAAATTGCTAGCCCCACATTTTTGACCATGCCAAATCCAATAAAACCGTTATTTTTAAGTTGAAAAAATTGTGTTTTGAGTTACTTAATAATTTAGGTGTTTCTCTTTGGGCCACAATTATGGATGCTCTGAAAAAAATTTTTTTTGCTTAAAAAATGTTTTAACCCCATTTTGGATGACTACTTTTAATGGCTATTATGAAACCAAGGTTTGTCAAACTAATTTAACATGTATTATCAGGTATCAAATGACAGCTAGGGCATTGTTTTAACCTTTTTTTTCATTTGCCACATTTAAAAAATATAGGCTTGAAGGCTTCCTTAACCATGTATTAATACTTGGAACATGTTCATATCATTTTTATCACTTAATATCAGCGAATCAAATTAGATGCAAGTACATTTGCTCACACATTAACTTTCATGTGAAATTTGATTCATAACCAGCAGTATACCGAAAGGTTAAGAGCATGGATTTTGTGGCATGCTGGTATAAGTTTCATTGGTAGATGGGTCTTATTTCAAAGGGTAAATGAAGTACAACTGGAAGTCAATGTTAAATTTGTGCCCACATGGCCCATCACCATTGGCTTGAGCCAGATGACATTTGTACTATTCCTTGCAATCAAATTATTTGCACAATTGAGACTCCTTCTACTTCATTTAGTGGATGAATCTAAAAACCTTCTAGACTAAGTCTGAAAACAATTGAACAAAATATTAACTTCTAAGTCTAACTAGCTTCAAACTTAATTGTTTACATTGGCATAAATCCATTGTACACTCAATTCAAACTTTGTAATTTATTTTATCATCATTTAAAACTTTTGAACTACATCCCAATGCATCTTCTTAAGTTCAATTTCGATTTATTTTTCGTCACTTTAAGATGCAATAAATGGCACACTACATAAAAAATAGTGTGCAATAGCAAAACAAAAACTAACTTCTTTCACAACCAGAGACTGGAAGGGACCTATTACGGTCATTTAGTCAAACAGCCCCTGATTATGCACCTTTTTGCTCATTAGAGCTTCAGGTCTATTTGAGTTATCGCTTCAAGAGAGATGGGATGAGACAATTCTTGTAAAAATTCTAGTTGGATGTTGATAAAAAGAACTGCTTAGAATCGGATTTAAATTTAGAGGAGGAAATTTTTATGTTGTGGGGAATAGAGTTCCAGGTGTTAACACCCTGGTATACGAAAGATTGTCACAGCTTTGTACTTTTCATAAATGGGATAGTAAACATGAAAGAAGTGGAACAGCTAGTAGGATGGGAATGTGTAACATTGGACTTTGTGAAGTATTGGTTTAAGTTACATGGATGTTGCTTATGGTATAAATTATACATCTTTTTACCAACTTCATATTGGTAAAGCTTGTTCAGTTTCACCACATGTAGGCTGGTTCAGGAACAGTTTGCACTGAAATTTCATTTTGTCTGGTAGGCTAATGATTTTAACAGCTTTGTTTTAAAGAATAGAAATTTTGTGGAGATAAGATTTGTAGGTAGAACCCCATATGGTAATTGCATAGAGAACAGAAAAAGTAAGCATAAATTAATGCACGATAGAGTTGCAGGTGAATTTTTGTGGGGAAATAGCATTTCGATTTATTGAGTATACCCACTGTGTAGGCAATTTTATGCTTAACAAATTTGATATAAATGTCAAATTTTGGGTTTTTGTCAATCTATATTCTCAAGTACTTGATATTACTATTTACAGTTATTGGACGACCATCACATAAAATTTTTGGTTTTTGTGTTGCAGTTTTAGCTCCTGGAGTTGTAACTAATGCACTAGATTTTGCATCGTTAATGGTCAGCTTGTTAGCTTTCATCCAAAGATTAGCTATTTCGCATGTCTAACTGACTTCTCAAATGTTGGGTTAAAAATATATAAAAATCAGGTTAATGACTTGAATGCTTTTGTTACTGACACAGTATTTCTGACATTGTGTGGAAGTTTAATGTGGTGATCTTCAGCCGGTATTGCATCTAATAGAGGTCAACTTGTTTAGTATGACCATGTAGTGTACAGCTCGCAAAATACATCAAGTTAAGTTTGATAAATAGCAAAGACTTGCCTTTCATGCATATTCTAAACAAAAAAATGTTACTATTAAAAAGTAATAGAGTTATATTTTAAGAAAAAAGCATTGTAAAAGTCGGCTATTGCGTGTGACATATTTCTAAAACAAAAAACTAAAGAAATAAAGAAATACATGGTTCATTAATTTGATGCATTATAATACATATTAAATCAGTTTGACAAACCTTGGTTTCATAATAGCCATTAAAAGTAGTCATCCAAAATGGGGTTAAAACATTTTTTAAGCAAAAAAAAATTTTTTCAGAGCACCCATAATCGTGGCCCAAAGAGAAACACCTAAATTATTAAGTAACTCAAAACACAATTTTTTCAACTTAAAAATAATGGTTTTATTGGATTTGGCGTGGTCAAAAATGTGGAGCTAGCAATTTACTGCATCCTCCTATCTCAACTTTAAACCTTAGAGATCAAAATCACTCATGTGTATCCTCAAGATTCACTAATTTGTACAATTTTGAAAAGGCAATATCTCAGAAACGGCTTGTGCTAGAAAGATGAAATTTTTGCGAACAGGTTTTTTTATTCAGTTCTACCCCCATGCCAAGTTTGGAGAAGATTCTAGAACATGGGTTGACATTTCACAAAAAAATATAAATTAAGCATAGTAATCACTCAGAACATCAGCATATTCACTTGCATCCTCAGTTAAAGTACCATCAGAACTTTTTATAACTGGTTCAGTCATAAAACGAACTTTTTTTTAAAACTTCACATAGAGCCAAAAAAGTTTAGCATTAGAATTTTTAGCCAAATTCTGTTCTAAACTTTTCCCAGCAAAAAAATCTCACGTTTCAAATTATTGGAAGTCTGATTTCATCGATTTTTAGTTTGTTTTGATTTATGGAAAAGATATGGTTGTTTAGCTTTATTGTGCAAAAAATCGAGCTAATCTGAAACTTTCTTTCTCCCATAAAGGTCTTACTTTCAATACAATTTGCTGATTGTGCAGCTGCTTCACTCTAATGTAATGCTTATGCCAGTTATATGTTTGCTGGGATTGCTGGCAATTTGTGTTTTTCACAAATTTCTACTTGAAGCAGGTTTGGCAAAAGTTGATTAGTTGCATTTTGCTGTTTCAAGAAAATTGTGTCTAAAATTTTAAACTTCCATGCAGACCGTATTATCAAGTGTAGCATAATTATTAAGCTATTCAGTATTCATTACCAAAAAAGGATTAAAGTTAAAATAATTTTTTTCTTAGGGAAAATATTGTTAGTAATAACTTGAAACATTCAAAAAGTTCAATTTTTGTAAAATGTCCAATCAGCTTTTGCCTCAACATGCTTCTCTTGAGTTTTTTATGACTTTGAGTGAAGTCCTGGCAATGAAATATTGGGTCTATAGTGGTTCTCAACCTTTTATGGTTTGTGGACCCTTTCTAGAGACTCTCAACACCAGTGGCCCCCTGCTCAGCAAAAATATTTTCTGACCGTACATGAAATCAATTGAAGACCAAAGAAAAGGATCTTCACAGCAATTTGAAACTGCATTTGGCCAGAATTTGGGACTTATTGCACTAACAGCTACTTTTTTGTCTAAGTGTCCAGACAGTTGCTCTTAGCAGTGGCCCCCTTGTTGATGTCCCGTGGCCCCCGGTTGAGAACCTCTGCTCTAAAAGAAGTCACAAAAACTTTTTTTTTTATTATCATGAAAGTTTTGCATTTTTATGATTACAGGTTAATTTCGTTATAGAATGCAAGTAATTTTTGTCTTCAGTTTGAATATGTGTTATCCTAACTTTGGACGATGATGCTCATAAATTGTCATTGCACTGAAAAAATTTACGGTACTTTTGTCAGGGTTCCCACGATTGGGAAAAGTCGGGAAAAAGTTGGGAATTTTGTAAAGGCATTTCCCGACCGGGAAAAAGTCGAGAAAAATGCTCGCTAATATTGAATAAGAATGAAAGACAGTGTGGCAAAAATAGCGCTCTGCACCAGTAGAAACTAACGCGATTGGAGCGCATAAATATTAAATATTCCATTTGTCTTCCTAATATTTCCCTTAAGGGCATTAAAATAGTAATAACACATCTGGATGTGTTGCGTTAAACTTTCAAGAACGGTGGTCTTGCCAATTCATTTCGTCACAATGCAGGTTAAACAAAACTTCAATTTAAGAGCATTATTATGCTGTAGTTGAAGAGTGTTGTTAGCATCAAAGGCAATTAAGCAAACTAAAGAATTCAAGTGACACCGGTAGCCTACTAGCACTGAAGGAGAAATAGCGTGGTATACGTAGACAGCAGGCAAAAGTTTAGTAGAAAACAGAAGAAGGCTAATTTATTAAGAACAATGTACTGAGAAAATTAATTATAAGCTATAGACAGTGTACAGAGTCTTTAGGCACAATCAAACCTTTGATTAACAGCCTAAGACATGCTGTTTCAGAATCGACATTTGTCTTTTATTCCTTGTCAGTATAGCAAGGACTACAGGTATGAACATGTGCCTAGAAAGGCAAAGAATCGCAACTTAACCAGAACATGACACAATTTTTTTTTTCCAAAAATGTAACGTAACCACAATATTACAAGAGAGAATTCTAATAGTCCAACGCAAAATAATTTCCTGTAGCATGCCTTAGACAGCTGTTTCGCCCAGTCTCAGGGCTCATCAGTAAGGCTAGCAAGGCCAAAAAGGACAAATATCACCAGTGATAAAAATCTTCAAAACAAGCATCTTTACCAATTTACCAATCAATGAATAAATCTTTACTGATTACGTTTATAATACATAAATCTTTACCCATCATTCAGTCAATTTTAGCCAAAATGTTATTTCAACAGCTGCTGCATCCGAATGAAGTTCAGAGATTATTAACCTACTACACATTAATAATGCACTGATAGCCCACGGTAGGCTGTCTGCTTAGACCATGTTTGGCTTTTAAGTTAAGTTGAGAAATTTACTAGCCTATGTGCTAATAAAATACGAGCTATCAGCAAAGATTGCAAAGTTACACAGACTCTTTAGCATGATTGTATTACTATTTAGAAAACATTAGCAAGTTTTATTGTTCATAATTGAATGCTTCGTAAATTAGTATAAATAATTGAAATAGTGCGATGTACCTCATTTTTTTACATATTTTTTACATAAACAGTTAACTGCAGAAAAATGAGAGAGACGTAGCTCTTGAGTTAACTGCAAAACACAGATTAAGAATTTTGTATGAGAATTAAGAATATATATAATATGACAAAAATGGTCAATTGTTGGTTCTCAATGTAGGGGCTGCAGAGTTTACTAGTCCTATGTATTGTTGAGAGCAATATCAAACGTGAGATGATTGCAGATATACAAAAGAAGCGCTTATTTCACAGAAAATTTACAATCAATGAAACAGCATAAGATACAGTGCGCTGCTGTTCTCTAGTTTTCTCTTTTATGATAGATTTTCTGGTAAAACAGTCTTTCTGTATGCAAAACCAATAGCGGATACTCTTCTTAAGTTGTTAGATGTGATGATAGACAAACAAGTTGATAATTCAACTAATTATTAATTTCTGTTCTTTATAGCATAAGCTGACATACTGGTTAGTGAAAATTGTGGCGAAATATTTTTGAGTTTACTACTGTTACATAGGTACATGGGCGCCGGAAGTTTTTTTTGTCTGAGTTGCAAAATTTAAAAAAAGCTGAAGTTAAGATGTTAAAAGGGCACTTTTTGAATTTCAAAATTTATCGTTAGAATTTCACATCTGATTTTTTTGTGTTCGTATTGTAGATGTAGTTTCAATTTAGATGGGCAAAGATTTGACCCCCTTTTCCCCTGATTGGAGGAAATAAAAGTTAAGGCAGTGGTTTCACCCCCCTGCCACGCTTCCAGTTCCCATCTGTAGGTACTTGTTACTTTGTAAACTGCAGAATTATAAGTATTTCAGAATAGTCCATTCATTGCCCACAAGTGTTTTTTATGTTCAATCAAGTGCAACATGCACCCCTTCTACCTATGTAGTGCTGAGTCGCCTATACCTTGTACTTCCTTTCGACCACAACAAGTAAACTGCTTGACCTTAATTATGCCAAATCGAGAATTTTAGTCCTGTAGTGATGGATATAGCAGCCGCTTGGGTAGGACCTTTGAGCCTTTGGTCTAAACACTATGCCGCATTGCCTCCATCTTGTATGAATCCAAACACCATGAACAATCACTTAGCAATTAAGAAATGTAAATTACTTTAGGCTATTTAGTAGTCTTCATCCATGTAGCAATTGATTTCTGTTGAGTTAGTTTTTGGATTGTGTTAAAATAACTGCAATTTTATGTATTCCAGATGACTAGAGTTAGTTTGTTTTAAGCAAATTTTGGTATGGAAAAAGTAGGGAATTTTTTGTTGACAAATGCGTGGGAACCCTGCTTTGTGATAGTTTAAAATATAGTTGTTTATTTTGTAGCTAAGAGAAATGCTTCAAGTTTACATTAGATAGGTCTACTTTACAATTTCCTGTAGCTTCACCCCTGAACTGCAGCATACCAAAAGAGGTTGCTGGAAATATTTTTAGTTTACTGTAGATCTGCTCCACACTGCTGATAGAAGCTAACAGTTTTGGCCTGCTCCACGCATGATTGCAAATATTTTGTTTTTGCTATTGTTGTTGTATATTTATCCTCCTGTTACCTGACATTGTTAGATGCTAATTATTGAAGGATTCGCGCAATTTGTGATGCAATCAGTATATACTATTTCTTTAAAGGAATCTGTGTTTGTGTAGGAGTTGCCAGTGATTCAATGTTTCTGTGGTTTTCTTTGAATTTGTGTCCACTGAATTAGCCTGCTGTTTGTTCAAGCCCATAAAGCAGAAATAATCATTGTAAAGTGTCTAATCCAAAGGAGCTGTCTTATCTATTTTTATTTTTCTAATTGTTTGGACCAGGTCACTTCAAGGTTTGTTGAAGGGTGAAGGCATACAATTGTTTGTTCAAGGGCAAAATAAAGCTGAGTTTGTGGATAGTCTAAGTGGACAAAATCTATTTCCAGTATTACAATTATTAACAAAGATATAACTTTCCAATAGAGGCAAAAAAGTCATTTGACAGGCTGTGCTCAAAACATGCCTCATTGCCTTATGATAATTTAAACTTTTCAGGTTACTGCAAACTTGTTAACTTTAGATAATGCAGTAATTTTAATGAACATCTTTTACTTAGAAAATTTGTCATTAAAGCAGATAACGCACAAAAAAGAGTCAAAAACGATGTACCGGTAACATACCAATACTAGTATGGATTTAAGAATGTAAATAGGGACTGGAAAGCTGTGAAGTGGCCTTCTCGGTCATTGGTCAAGCAACTATCTGATTTGCTTGATGGTAATATGCATTGAAATAGACTGATAGAAGTTTGTGACTAGGTTGCAGTATGTAGATCAATTTACCAGAAATATTTGAAATAAAAAATTAAAATGCTTCTCTAAATATGTTTGCATTATTATATCAATTTAGAAAATGTTCATGTCATAAAAAAATTATTGTACCCATCATTGTTTATTATTGAATTCAAATTTGAATGTGACTTGAGGTAAATGAAGCTGTTAAATATGTATTTTTTGATTTTGTTTTTTCAGGTTTCATATTTACAAGTACTATGTAATATTTGTTTGTTTTTGAACAGATTAGTTAAATAAGACATGAAGCTTAGATTAAATGATTTAAGAACTCGGTTTTTATTCATTTACATTGCTTTATTTAGTCTTCCAATTTCTATTTTCAGTGAAAGTCATAATTATGGTAAGTTGTGTTTAAAAAAATTTACTAATCGTTGTCTCAATTAAAACTACTGTTAAAAATAAGAGTTATTTTTTATAAAAGCAAAATAATTGTCTAGCATCACCTTTTAGCATTCTATTTTACCATTCTATTTCTATTTTCTATCCCAAATAATTGTTTAGTATTCTATTTCTGTTTTCATAATTAGTAACAAGTGCAATAAAAAAAATTAAATGTTATCTATTTTTTTTCAGCTGGCTAGTCATTTAAATACAAAACTAGACAGTAGACAGCTGTATTTAACCAGAAGCATCCGAAAGTAGTACCCTACTGGTATATATACTGCATGCTACTTTGTTTTGAAGTGATAAATAAGATGTAGACAAAGTTAATGCCATGTGAAGTTATACAACAATGGAAAAAGAGGCCATAATTGACTAAAGAAACATTGCTAAATTTTGTTTGTAGATGTAGGAAGAAATGTACAAAAAAGACAGTCGGGCAACATAACAGATGGTTCATCATTTACTGCCATCACAGGTATGATAGCTGCTGAATAGGTTATAGTGCGTTAGATCCCTATTGTTTTTTAAAATTCCATAGTACCATTTTTTAAACCGATTGGCATTGTATTAAATGTGAAGTAGAGGGTAAAATGTTTGTTAGTTTAGTGTGTGTTTATGTTTTTTAATATACCTTTCAATGTTGAAAACACAAAATGTAATACAAAAAAAGGGGTTAATGCATACAATAAGTTATAGTAGGAATTGTGGATGGAATGAGAAATATTTTTGATAATTTTTTATTGTTTGACATAAAAAAAAGTAACTACCGGTACCTAACGTTATGTAATGATTCTGTCCATTCTGTGTTTCATGTTAAATTTTCAAAAATTGCTTGATAATGAAAGATTAAAGCAAATTCACAGCAGATTACCACAGTATTAAAACATCAATAGATTACAATCCCATAAAGCCCAACCACCTGTTTCACCTGTAAATGGATTAATCAGTAGTAAATCTTATTCAGAGAGAGACAGTAGTTCAAGTCAACTTTTTAAGTGTAACCAAATTGTTGAAAAAAAAACAAAAAAATCAAATTTGAGCTTTCTACACTTTCCCGTTTCAAGATATTGCAGTTTAAATTTAAAATTGATAGTTTTCTCTCACTTTTCAATTTTGCCAGTATTGCAACACAAGATTGACTTTTGGAAAGCTGGCTTAAATGTTAGTTTGAAAATTAGTAGCTAATTTATCTTGACTTTGCCTTGACAACAACTCTGCCGCAAAATGCGTATTGAGAAGTGGAAGTGTGTAGTTAACTTTTTAAAGTTTTGGTTTAATTCTGCATGCCTGGCAAAATTTCTAAGGGGAAATCTATGGTAAGTTTTCATATCTCGAAAAAAAAGGTCATGGAAAGAACAAATTTAGTGAAGTTAGTTTTCAGGTCTCTTGAAGTTTTTTGAAAAAAACAAAAAAACAAACTAGAATAAAATTTCCAGTTTGAATGCCCTTTTTTACATTAAATTCATTAATCTTATTTGAATAAAATCTATAAATCTGATCAAGTCAAAATCAAATCGAGGAGTAATGCATTCGTCTCTGGAGCAGGAGGTCTGAGGTTCATATCCTGGGTCGCCCAAATTGAACCAGCTTTGCCCATAGCTTGCCACCATAGCGACGGTTCTGGGAAAGGAGCTGTGTTGCCTGGATGCAATAACGCGGCAATGAGCCCCTCAAACTCGTTATCTGCTTTGGCGTAACACAGCGAGTATAATGAAAGATTTGATTTCGTTTGAAATCTGACCAAATTGAATTGATTGATAGGTTCTACAGTATTTCAAAGAAGCATTAAAGTAGGACTAAAGGCTAAATCAATGGAGGTACCTAAAGTTTGGCCAATCGCATAAAACTAGATTAGCATTGACTCCATTCCTTTTGACCCAGCCGTTCCAGAGATATTGTACTTTAAGCACAACTTAGGGGCCTCTATTGTTATAAATTTTAATAATTTTTGTTAGCAACCCTGACATTGATAACCTTAGCGTCATTTGTGTCACCATCCCAGTTCTAACCTAAAGCAATGGTTATATTATAGGCTACTGCATTGAGTCGTTTTGCTGCGCACTAATCAGTTTGATTTTGTCAGCACAACAGATCTGATCTGATAAAAGGAGTAGACTGTTTGGTAGCCTAGCGATCTCACTAAAAATCAAGCTGTCAGATACATTTCAGTCTAAATCATAGCCTAGCCTAGCATTAATGCTTTTTTTCTAGGCTACAAAGTACGAACTCATACCTGATAATAAGACTACCAATACTTACGTAGGCGTTTTGTATTTTCTTGCAGTATTTTGTGACCCTAGAAAAAACTTTTCTAATTAAGTTGCAAACAATGGTCTACTGCTCAACTACATTACGTACCCCTATTTTCACTTGTTGGTAGACGTTTGTTACCTAGGCTATCGTACAGTCTGCTCTTTTTTCCGGCTCAGGTCTATTCTGCTGACAAGATCAAACTGATTAGTGCACAGCCAAACGACTCAATACAGTAACGTAATTGCAGCTTTGCTTTAGGTTAGAATCGAGATGGCGTCGACAAGGCTATCAGGGTTGCCAATAAAAAATTATTAAATTTTATAGCATTAGAAGCCCCTACGTCATGCTTGGAGTAGAATATCGCTGGAACGGCTTGGTCAAGGTGGATGGAGTCAACGCCAATCTAGTCTTCGGTGATTGGCCTAACTTTAGATACCCTCACTGATTTTGCCTTTAGTCCTCGTGTGAGTCGGGAGTTTTTTTGATGAGTTACTTTTTGAAAAATTTTTACTGATTTATTTGAGTAAGATTTACTCATGAAGATCCTGTTTTAATTTACGAGTAAAACAAACTATTTGGTTTTATAGGATTTTAAGTTTTTAGTGATTCAATACTATGGTAATCTGCCATAATAATTTCTGTTCTAATTGATCTTGCATAGAAGAGGAAGACTATTTTTTGTCGCAATAAATTAACATTATCAGTTCGTGATTGCAAGTCAGAGCACCATTGTTTCAGTTGTAACCGGTTGCAATTCATTTTCTGTGTGAAGAACGTTGATAGACAAAATCATGTTTGGTAGTATTTTAATTAGTCAACTTTTTGATAATGTGATTATTCCGTTCCACAACAACTGATCGTGACAAACTGACCACAAACAAACTGACTGCGAACCAAATGACGCCAACTGGCTGAGAAGGATGATTATAAAAATATTTTACTATCCCCAGAGCCATCTTACCTAAACCCTCACTTTGTGACGAAACCGTTGGTTCGCAGTGAGTTTGTTCACGGTAAGTTAGTCGCAGTCAGTTCACTTGGCTCGGATTACTCAATATTTATAAATTTGAAAAGATTTTCGTTTTCCTAGCCTAAATTTCTGAGTACATCACAGCTGATTCAAGATTATCTTGCTATTAGCTAAATTCTGACTTTGAAAAGGGGTTTCATTTCAACTGATTCCCAAAAGTGCTCGACAGTAAAGGCCAGAGCGAATATCATTTTGTAGGGTTTTGAATTAGTAGTTTTTATGTGTGAGGTGTACTATCTTATGATAATATAAATTCTGAATTTTGTATAAATACTGATATTTGAAAGACTAAAGATGTTTTGGCATTCAACTCTTCTATTTTTAAATATGATAGATTGATTGTTGTTTGCTGCTGTAAAGTACAGTATCGCGATAAGTTAAGAAAATGTTTTTTCGTGCGATATTATTGGCTCAACGTCACAGGCTTCGCTTTTGATCTCACAACTTCTGAAGAAAGGCCAGGAGACTAGACTGCAGCATATTAGACTGATGATTAAACAGTCAGTCATACACCTTGGACAAGAAATAGATGGGTAGCTGATTAGAATTGCTTGAAACGATTGTGAACTTTTATTGCATTTTAGACTTTGATTTAAGACCATTAAGCAACGAAACTACGAAACAAACTGTTGAAGAAGGTTAGATTGTGTTGATTTAGTTGTTTAAAATCGGTATGCGACGTCTAAATGTGGCCGACTGGGTGTGGTACACTAACCTGGAAAATTAATTCACGCTCACAACTGTAGCGTTGTTCCACAAAGGTTAACGCTTGGACCTCTCCTTTTTTAATTTATATTAATGATTTAGAAAACAACATTTCCAGTAATCTCTGTTCACTTGTGTACGACACATGCAGTCATGCATCTGTGTAAATGCAGGAATTCTATTGCCAACTTGGAACTTAATAAATGCAGAGTTAATAAACGTTAACAACTGGCTAAATACCAACAAACTATTCTTCATTGCCTCAACATCTAGAGCTGTATTAACGCCTCCCAAAACCAGACAGCAAGTTCCAAACCTCAAAATAACCATTCATTGTGAAATTTCTGTACTTGGCTCTGCAAAATATTTTGGTGTATATCTTGATAATAAACAAATTTTTGGTCCCCATATATTGGTGTTTTACGCTATTTTGCAATAAGTTTCTGCATTGCTCAGATATTAATCTAGTAAATATATAAATTTAAGTACAGTAAACAAGTAAGCAAGGCTATTCTCAGTAGTCAGTAGTCGATAATGGTAAGTTTGTTTGCAAATGGACTGTTTTTTTTTTAAATTGGTCAAAATAGACCGCCCAGTCAAAATCAGGTATAAATAAATTTGAGTAAGAACGGCTACTCGAGAGAATAGAGAAATGCACCTTGAGCTTGAAGTAGATTGGGCAATTTGTCATTGTTACAAATATTACATAGCTTGAGGAACAATGCTGTTACCAAACTGTTGTGCATTTTAAACTCATTTAATCAGTGACAATATTTGATCAGCTCTCTTGGATTCCTTTTTGACTATTTATTTTTGATTGTGTCATTGACTTGGATTAACACTTTTTGGAACATTTCAGGGCATGGTTTTATTGGAATTGATTGGGAAAGAGTTTCAAGTCCTTACATTATATGTTTATGGGTAGTTTTTGCGGGAATGTCAAAAATATGTAAGTGTAATACTCCAATTTTAGTTGACAATATTTTCAATCCAGCTGCAGCATTTTTGTTTGAGATGAATATTTAAGCAAAGCTACTTGAAAGTAGACTCCAAAAAGATCAACTGATTTTTTGAGGCTTGTTTTAAGTGGGCCACTCCGTAGTGCTGCTTGTTTTTTTAGGCCATTGTAATTAATGAAGTTGATTTGAATGAAAAATTAAAAATCACTTTGGTAAAATTAAACATCACTTTGGCTTCAACTTACTTCCACAAACGTGAAGTATTGCTGTCTCAGAATTAAGTCTGTTATGATTTATCAGCAACGCTTTTCTTGGTCATGTACTACAGCTTCCAGAATTCAGATCACTAACTATGATGTATAAGATTCTACAAAAAAAAGTCTCTGATTTCAACAAGGAAGTTACTCGCTATACATTTCGTGTATAACGACAAAGATATAAAGCTCATCTTGCTGAACATCTTGATAATTCCAGTTGAACTCAAATCCTCAAAATTATGCTACTTCTTCATTTATGTCATTCTGCATGCACCAAGCAAACCTTCTGCAACTGTCTTACCATGGCAGCTTTATAAGCACCTTTTTGTTTTATTCTCTTTTCAAGTTGTTTGGCCTCAATGCCAATAGATACTATGTGTAAATTGTCTTTCCCAAGAACACAATGCCGCATTACCAGTTCGGGAATTAAACTGGAAGCTAGCAACTATGATCCCTAACTGGTCAAATAAGCTATCGACGCTGCAATATAATTTCTGTTGTTTCCTTATAACAATTTGTAAATATAAATTATAATTGCTACCTACAAAATATATATTGTATAAATTAATTCTAATTTGTTCTAAGTTTGTTTTATATAATACCATAAAGCAAATAAAAAAACTGACAAAACACAGTAAAAAAAAAACGAAAAAAAACACGAAAGAAAAACAAATCTTGATCATTTCGCATCAAACCGTCTTGGGAACACTGTTAAATGTTGTGCATCAATACGTCCTGAAGTCAAACTGAAACATATCGCATCAAAAGGCATGATTTTTTCGTTGAACAACTTTAGCTCGATTCCGCCTGCCTCTAGTAGTGCAAAACCGGTCATCTGTAAAGATTTTTTTATTTATCGCTTTCCATGTCTATTGACCCGACGTTTTCCACGATTTGTAGGCCTATATTTTACTTAAATAAAACAAAGTCTTTAAAGAATCTCTCTTAGATGTGATTGTGAAATTGTAGTGATTGTTGACAATAATTTCAGATTAAAAATAATAAGTTGTAGTCAGCTCTGCCAAAAGTTAAAATAGATAATTGAGTTCTGTTCCGAATAGAGCCAACATTCGGCGCCGAAATCTATTACCTTTAACTTTGGCTAATTAGTAAACGTTTAATATCTTGTTATTTGGAAGACGTCTTCCATGTATACTTCATAAATATTCATATTAGTGTTACTCTTTTTTTTGTTTGTTTGTTTGTTTCAATTTACACACCAATTATTTTTGTATATACTGGGTGTTTGGAAATTAGAGCCCACCTCCTCCACTGTTTACGTAGAAATTGATAAGGTTTCATGCAGTAGTCTAGTTTGAAGTTCATTAACGTAAGTTCCTTCTGAGCTATTTTTCATTTTTTTTATTTTCAAGTCAAATGACTTTGTTAGGTAAGCTACATATTTAATGATTTAATGAAAATTAGATAGATTGACAAACCTGGGCAAAGCCGAAAATGCGGGTGCATTCTTGGTACTTATGAACTAAATCTTGATAAGAGTTGTATAGACAAGAGAAATTTCAAACGATCGTTTTGAATAACGTACAAGAAACTGCAGTGGTTTACAAAGTTGTTTTCATCGACCAGCGACGATTTGTAGCGGAAATGTTAAGAAAAATAGAGTTTGATTTCCGCTTTTTTTAAGATTTGTAAAGACTATACCCCTCAAAAATGCAGGCCTTGGGGCAGGAAGGTAAGTGCCCCACAAAGTTTTTCTATTTTAATCTATGCTGTAGAGAAGGCTCTAATTTCGAAACACCTTGTGGGCTATGCTATTTAGTGGACAATACTGGTCATTGGTCAAGGGTGAATAGTCAACTCGATTGCACGTTTAGAATCAAACATCGATTTTGGTTAAAATCCAATTTAGGCCAAATTAAAGATTAGATCAAATGTATTTGTAGCTTTTTTACGTGATTCTCAGCAGTAGAAAGACAGTTAGAACTCAAGCTCCTACTGTATGAGTATCTGGCAGGTTGCAGCTTTACACCAATGACCAAAAGGCCCCTTCACTGTGTCCTGACCTAAAAAAGTAATTTCCAACCAAACATAGTTATCAAAGTGTTAGTTACGATTTCACGTTTTAATGTTGTTTTCCAGCTCTTCAGTTAATACCCAAACTTGTTTCCCGTGTTCCAGAGAGTTGCATATTAATTTGTGTTGGTTTGGCTGTTGGTGGAATGGCCTACACCATCAGCAGTACCAGTGAACTAAGCAGTTCTTTTTTCCAAACTGACGCATTTTTCTTGTATATTTTGCCTCCAATTGTAATGGAAGCTGGGTATTTTATGCCAAAACGTTTCTTTTTTGCAAACGCCGGAACTATTCTCTTGTATGCTTTTGTTGGAACTATATTTAATGCGATGGCCACTGGAGGCGCTTTGTATGCTGTTTATGGAGCAGGATTAATGCCAGGTGTGTGACTATAATAAATGTGTCGTTAGTGTTTTCCGCAAGTTATCAGAATGATTAATTATGATATCATTGACCATTAATCAGCTTAACCTAAAAAAAGAGGAAGAATTGGAATTGATTAATTGTCAGTAGTATAGTCCAAGGAGTAAATTCAATTTGATATTTTTCTCCAATCAAAATTAAAGTTAAAGAGCACTCCATTAATTTCTTACTTTAATAAGTTCATGTGCTTGTGACTTGCATATCGAATTAAATCTTTCATTATACTCACTGTATTACACCAAACCGTGTTGCGAGTTTTTTAGGCCAATCTCCGGGTCACTGAGTCTAGGCAACGCAGTCTCTTTCGAAGAAATGTTGCAGCGGCGTCGAGCTGTTGGCAACACATTGTCGGATTTGACCGGTTCAAGATTCGAACCTTATACCTACCGTTCCAGAGATGAATGCGTTACCGCTTGACCAACTGGCTGGTTGATTTGATTGAATGACTCGGTATAGCGAGTATTGGAATCAGTGTGTAATCACTGTGATGATTTACGTTGTGGAAATGTATAATCTCAAATTGAGGAAGTTAGATGTTTTGTAAGGTTTCAATATTCTATAGAAGTTAGATGTTATTAGAAAACTTTTTACTGTCCTTTGTAAGTTTTTGGTGTAGTTCCCAGACCAGTCAAATCACACACATTGTTGCCAACGGCAGCCACTGTTTTACATTTTTTGGAAAAGATGTGTGTAGCCACGCTGCAAGTCGCTGATGTGGTCCCTGAAACTCGTACTTGCGCTGGCGCTATAGAGCAAATATAACAAAAGTCTGTGTGTGCCGTACGGTCGGTGTTTTAAAGAAAGTGCTCGATGATTCCTCAGAGCTCTATTAAAACAATCGAAACAAAATTTTTATTGTTTTTAGATTTTGAATTTCATAGAATTTTATAGCCTGTGAATGGTTAATTCTGCAGCATAACCGAATGGGTAAAGGCGTCAAATTTGCGACGATCCTGATCTCACGATCTGGGTTCAACCGTCACCCTTGTCACGTTGTTGCATCTTTGGTTAAGACGCTTTATAATGATTATGTCTGCTTGATGGTTTCAAACAAGCAGCAAATTTAGTCGACAAGAATTCAAAGAAATCCAAAAGAACATTGCATCACTGTAAACTCCTTAGCAGGTGCGGATTCTTCCAATCAAAACTCAAAGATTCTTCCAATCAAGATCCTTTCTAAACTTCGCCATTTTTTGCCTCAAAGCGCCCTTCTCAAAATATATTATTCCCTCATACACAGTCAACTTATGTATGGTCTACCTATCTGGGGCTCTACTTTTCCTTCCTACATTAATAAACTTTAAATCCCTCCAAAATAAAGCTGTAAAAACGATCGGAGGTGGCTCTTTACTTGAAAGTCCAACTAAATTTTTTAATAAATTCTCTATATTAAGAATCAATGATCTTTTCAAGATGGAAGTTGCTAAAATAGTCCACTCTCACTTTATGAATAACCTTCCATCCAAATTATCCAAATTTTTTACACTAACAAAAAACATCTCCTCACGTGCAACCAGAGCAACCGAATCATCACACAATACCTTATACATTCCCCGATATTCAACTATACGCTGCAACGATGCATTAAATATTAAGGAGTTAAAATTTGGAATAATATTCCACCAGAAATTCAAAATTCATCAGCAAGATTATTTAAAAACAAATACAAAAAATATCTGTTACAAAATTATAATTAAAATTTACACAGCGGTACTGCCTTGTTTTTGTTTCAAATAAGAAGCAATCTTAAATGAATTACTTTTCCTCGATTCAACTTGGGGGCTGCAGACTCGGAGACCGAAAGGTCAATTCGTTACCTCCCTCCTGTCAAGAATTATTAATATTTAGAATGTCTCTAACTAATTTTCATCTTATACTTTTTTGACAGTGTAAATAAATTATTGATTGATTGATTGAATCACGAAGTAGTCAATAGAAGAAAAATTGTGCGGATCATCCAATAGTTAGCGTCTGACGCTGTTAGGTGACAGGAGGATAAATAGGCAATGCAGCAATTCTGTTAGTGAATACAATAAACGTACGGGTGTGGCTTAATTTGCAACTTGTTCCAAATTTGGTTTAGGTATTAGCGAGCTTAATTTGCTTCACTGCCTCTTGTTTGGTAGTATCATATCGGCTGTAGATCCGGTGGCAGTAATATCTGTATTTGAAGAAATTCATGTGAACAATAATCTTTATATTTGTGTGTTTGGTGAATCACTATTGAACGATGGAGTGGTTGTGGTAAGTAACAATATACAATATTTAGCATTTATACTGTTTCTCAATTGTTTTGAAAGGTGAAGAACTTACCCACGAAAGATATCTCGCTTTTAACTGGACACTTATTTAAATAGCTAATGATCTAGAGATGGCAGAAATGCCAAGATCAAAACATCAAGTATTTGTAAACAGAGCGGCTATGATTGATTATATCAAATTGTTTTTGTTTTATTGCAGTGAGACATTTCAGTTATCAATTTTACCCTTGTTAATTTTGTTAGGTAGAAATGATTCAATTTGAATAAAGTTAAAAATGTGTTTAGATACGAAGCGTTTCATTTTGAGTAGAATGATATCGTTAAAATTACAGTACATTAAATCTATTTTTAAAGACATTTTTGGCTTGTGAATTATGACAGGAACAATGAAACGCCATAGAAAAATTAAAGCAGCTATTTTTATGTATCCAGCTAAAGGTATTAGCTAACTGCGTCTGCTGGTAGTGTTGGTGAAAATGCTAGCCACCACTCTACTACCATTCCAGGAGTTGATCTCAACAAGTACATTTACAATTCTGCAAAATGTGTTTAAACAGGGAAGTTTTCATCTTTAAAACTCTATATGCATTTTTTTAGTTTAGTATTTATTATTATTATTTTGTATTTTATTTTTAGGTTTTGTACAACCTTTTGGATAAATTTCTTATCCTTGGTGCAGAAAACATAACAGGACTTCATATTCTTTATGCTTTTGCATCGTTTCTTCTTGTAGTTTTTGGTGCTTTGTTTATTGGAATATTTTTCGGTTATCTTTGCGCTTTCATTACGAAATATACAGTAAATAATCGAATTTTCGAGCCAACCTTCGTCTTTGCGTTTTGCTATGTGAGTTACCTCAGCGCCGAAATATTCCACCTTTCTGGCATAATAGCGTAAGTTGAATCTACAGTATTCTTAATTGATGTCATAACTTCATTTATATCATAACCTATCTTTAATTTATGTCATACTATGCGATTAACTAGAAGTGAATTTTCTTCCAATTGTATTTGATTTTGACAAAGCGTGATGGACTTTTTGCAAAAGCTGTTAACTTTTTATGCTGTAATGTTATCGAAAAAGCACCTTACGTAGTTCTTCGAAAGAGTTGTGAAGTGAAAAGTTTTGTTTTGAAACGTTAATGACTGTTTATTGCTTAATTAATAGGGTGTAACGCTCCAAAAAATATTCTCTTTGGTTAGTGATATTGTGATGCCAAGTGGGATAACTTGAAAAACGGTAAAAATTTGTTTGAAAATTTTTGATGTTTTAGCCAGCCACATGGCCCATATCCAAGGCAGCGTAACCAAAATTCACGAATTTGGTTTAACTCTGCCTACGATTGTCGTATTAAGCTAAAATTAGTGTCAAAATGCTCAGAATAGCCAAGTTTGTATCAACTTCATGAGGAACTATGGATCTAAACCCTTTATTTTTTGCGGTTATTACAAAAATGGCGTTTTTTCTTGTTTTTTGACTGGACAGCAGCAATGCAGACTATTAATCATAGGCTTGATTGTGCCTTGAAGACTTTGGATACTGTCCTTAGCTAAATCTTAGTATTCTTTTTATGTAAAGTAATGCAATGGTGCAGTTGCACATTATACTAGGGTACCGTCAACTACCAACTTGTTTTATTGATTTCAATTTTTAATCTGTTCTGACCAATCTTCATAGAGCTCTTTGCAGCAGACTTCACAATAGGTGTCGTAAACTGGTACAGAATATTATACACTGTAAAATAATGAAGATGTTTTGAATTGGGTGAAAGCATTTACATGATGTCTTTTAGTGAAGATAAGGCAACAGTAATTCCTGTTTTAAAGCCATAAAAAAGCAGGTAGCAATATGAAATCAAACTAAAAGTGTTAGCATTACTTCATAGCTACTGATATCAAAACGAATTCTCTGAGTTCTCTAAATCTTTGTGAGATGGCAATGTTTTCAAGATTGTCAAAAAATTTAAGAAAATAGCAGACACAGTTGTGATTAAAATCTGATATTGAGCAAATACGTAATTGCACAAATGAAGCACGTTGTGGCAAAAGTTGATAAATGACATTTTTCAAAAAATGACTTTTTCAAAGATTTCAAGTGATTTACTAAAACTAATTTCCGTTAGAAAAAAATTATTTTCATTTTCAATCATTTTTCGGTAGTAAATAGCTTAAAATGTTGCACTTGACAACAGGGCCAAATGGAAATTTAAAACTTTAAACGCGATTTTTTCAAAGCAGCAAAATGCAAAGTATCAACCTTTGCCAAAATGTGCTTCAAATTTAGGTATGTTTAAACTACAGAAAAATTTTGATAACATGGAATTGAGCAGACTAAAAAAAGCATAACCACAGTTAGTAGTAGTAGTAGTTCCTAACCAAATAAGTCATTGTGGTTTTGAATCAGTTTGCTGCACCACAAACCAGATGTTTTTGCTTAAACAAATTTTAAAGAAATCCTGAGATGAGGACAAAGATCTATCCATGTTTAGTAGGCCTAAAATTAATGCATAACGAATAATTGAGTTTCTTGGAATAAAATCTGCGATTCAAGTTTTCTTGGAGTATGATACCACTATAACATTGATGGTGAAGCACTTGATATTGAGTTGTTTTAGTGTTAACTAGAGGTTTGCATTAATAATTATAATCAATCTTGAAAGCAAGTTCTATGAAAGCATTTTTAGAGTTAGTCCCTTCAAGTAGGATGTGTTTTGTCACTTCTTTTCTTTGCTTACATACTGACTGGTATTATTGTGGTGTTTGAATGGCATCAACAAGACAGTTAAAGTATTATTGATCAAAATACTGTCTGTTGCGATGGAAGATTCTACTGTAGAATCAGTTAGAAGCTGTTTGCATGTGATTTTGTTCTTGTTCATTCCACTAAATCTCAAACTTGCTACCATGCATTCAATGGCTTATTGCAGGTACATTTGACCTTGCCAAAATAAAAACCAGCAAGGTTGAATTTGGATTAGTCCTTGCTCAAAGCTTGAATCAGTATCGTAAAAATGACAAGATAGTTGAAATGCCTGAAAAGTATTTAGTTGGGACAGTGATTTAAAATTCTGAATGAAAAAATACAGCTATCTGTGTTTTGCCAGGTCCTATAAGCTTTTTTATAAGCTCTTTAATTTACTTGCATTGATATGGAATGTAACAACTAAGCCGCATAGCAGAAGTGAGGGGAAGTTTTGACATTCTCCCAAAGGTGCCCCCCTATACTTAAAAACTATTTTGTCATCACTAATATTAGAACCCTGCTCTAAAAATGACAAATTGAATAGGCAAAACCCTTTTTCTAAGAAAGTTCATTCATTCTAGGCAGCAGCTTATGACAATACTTGGATCTGGGTGTGATGAAACTGGGGGTGTAGGACTTAGTCTGAGTGAGATGATAGAAGGAATGAAAATCTGTGGTAAAGCAGCTCAATTTGGAGTGGCTGCTCTCAAAAACTTTCAAAGTATAGAAGGAATTGATTTCGCTATTAATTAAAAATGGCAGAAAATACTTAATAAACAAGAAAAGATCACATTTTGCAATTATTTCCCTAAACAAAGAGTTTAAACCTATAGCTCATCTTAACTTGGTTATTCCGAGCATTTTTACTCTAATTTTAGCTCAATACAACATTGGTAGCCCGAGTTGGACCAAATATGGGAATTTGTCTATGTCGCCATTGAAACAGGCAGTGTGGCTGGCTAAAACATTAAAGTTTTCAAAAAAAATTTTGCTATTCTTCAAGTTATCCCATTTGGCATCACAATATCGCTAACCAAAACAAATTTAAGAAAATAACTTTAAAAAAATAACTGTTAATCAAAGGTTTGATTGTGCCTATAAGACTCTGTGTACTGTCTATAGCTTATTATTAACTTTAAGTTGCACCTTATTAATCAAAGTGACCTCCAATCCTCATAGCTCAAAAAAGGTGTTAAATTTTTAAACTTTTGTTTTTTCTGACACTACACCGCCATCAATTAGATCAGAAACGGAACCAGTAAGAGAAAAAAAATGAGCGTTTATCATGAGGCCCTACAGTTTTTTATTTTAGCATTATAAACTGCTCTGTTTTCTGAGTCTTTTATTTCTTTGAAGAAGTTTGTCTTGCATAATAATTAATATATTCGGGCTTGGAATTTCAGCAAAACCGATTCTTAGCCCCAGGCCCATTTTATACTCGAGTTTCGCAAATCTAAAGTGAAGAGCACTAATAACTGATATATAGAGACTAAACTATTCAGTCAGCTGGTCAAGCGGTAACTAACCCGTTCGTCTCTGGAGCCAGAGATTTGAGATTTAATCTTGGACCAGTCAAATTGGATACAGTGTCGCCAATGGCTCAGCACCGCTGTGACATTTCTTCGATAGGAGCTGTGTTGCGTAATGTGTAGGCGCAATGAGGCGAACCCGAAAATCGTTACACTATTTGGTGTAATTTAGCGAGCATAATAACCACATATTTTGTTTTTTATATGATATTTATTGATGAATAATTCAAATAAATGCAATAAAAAATTTATCAAAAATCATTAAACTAACAGGTTTTCATTAATATTATTTTGATTTATGGATCTTGTATATTAAAGCTCTGGGGTTTGAGGATTTTCAATTTATTTCAGCGCTGTGGTGTCTGCATTTACTATGAGCTCTTACGTCGAACAAAATATCTCAACTAAATCGCACACCACTGTCAAGTACGCTTTGAAAATGATGGCCAACGTTGCTGAAACTGTAATTTTCATGGTCTTGGGCATCGCTACTGTCAGCGATTTTTGGACAGCTTGGAACACTGGCTTTGTGTTATGGACACTGCTTTTCTGTTTGGGATTTAGAGTGATCAGTATGTATGTTGTCGTACTTACTTCATCCATTTTTGGTTCATCAACTAAGTTAAAAATTTATTTTCATTAATTAGCTAATTATTATGTCTAAAATTTACCATTTTATGATGTGTCATGTTGCGAATTGCATGCAACTATCTTTAAGTAGTCTTCAGAAAAATAAACGACTGAAATAAGTACCGGTATATCAATTGGCAAAATCGAAGAATCAGTTTGTCGCGGTCAGTTGTCGTGGACCCATAATAAATTGACATGATGTTAAGCAATGCACTACCGGTATTCATTGTTTTCAATAATAATATCAATATTGAAACATCTTTTTTCTCCTCTTTTTATAATTAATTTATTTTTGAAAAAGCAAAGTCTATACTAAACATGGTAGTACAAGAGAGGTAGTTCTTCATTGATTCTTTGATTTCGCCAATTTGTGTGGGTGCACTAAACCCCCCTACCCCGCTACGCTGTTGACATTTAATAAAGTACTGTAAAAGTAAACCGTTTCAGAAATGACATAATAACTGATATACGCTACCTTAGTGTTGTTTGTTTCTTAGGTGTTTATGCTTTAACAGCGTTGGCAAACCCTTTCCGATTGGATAAAATTAACAAAGTTGATCAATTTGTGATGGCATATGGTGGCTTGAGAGGAGCCATTGCGTTTTCATTGGTATCTTTAGTGAATTATTCCAGAGTACCTGCAAAGGAGACCATGATTTGCGCTTGCATTGTCATCATTTTGTTTACTTCTTTTGTTCAGGTTTGTTATGCCTGCAGTTAAAACGATTATTAATAATGGGCTTTGATTTGGTATATAAATTATCCGCAGCTTTTATTTGTTTAATTCTTTTGATATAAGTTTCAGGCTTTTTGTTATTTTAATGCTTATAAATTGTTTGGGAGGGTTCTCAATTTTGAATGATTTGTTTTTAAAGGTTCGTAATTGTAAAGGACTTGTTTAACAAGTTCTTACTACATGACAGCCCAAACCTTACTGGATTAGAGCAAAAAATGGCTCGTTTCTTCCGTTGGCGTATTATCTAAATTGATGCATATTTTTGCCTCAAAGCATCACTCCAACTTTATTATAAATTAGTGCATCCGTTAATGTTGTATGGTATAGTAATTTGGGGAGCCACCTATAACCCTCTTACTTGAAGAGATTAAAAACTACAAAATTGTCAAATGAAAACAGTTGCTAGATGTCATTACCGAGAAAACACCAACCCGTTTTACGCTAAATACAATAGAATTCCAAATTTGTTTCTCAATTATTATCTAAAAACTAGTCGAGTCACACAAAAATCTACAGATAATACATCTGTAAGTATTGTATTCATGATACATCTCTCATATTTCGCTATCTTAAAAGGTTTAGCTGAAGCTGTTAAAAAGTTTTAATTTTGGGGAACCTATTCGTGTCATCTTCAAATTTTGTTATGCTTTCCATATTACCATGGATCCAAATTGAATAAAAGTATAAATTAGTTAAAACAAAATCCTATTAAAATAGAATCTCACGTGATTAAAAATTTCAATTTTTCTATTTAAATAAGATATGTTTTTTTTGTGGAGTTCAAAGCGTTAAAATATGGAGGTATCTGAGTTCAAAACGTTAAAAAATTTTGTATGATTTACTTCATCCTGTAAGAAAAATGCCTGATGTGGTATGTATGAATTTATGTTGTTGTATTTGGGCCCAATAAACACTGCAGCGAAAAACAAGACTTTATACTTCTAAATCTTAAAGCCTACTGATAACTTTTGGCCTAGTACAGGTAACAAATAACTTGTTGCTTAATACCACTACATCAATCATTGATTTCTCGCTAGCGCTACTGCACCAATTCCGTATAAGAATTCATGGTTAGGCTGGTGATAGCTTGACATTAGACAACCAGTTGGTTGGGATGGCTAGTCGTTGAAAATCAGTGATGTGGCAATTTTTACCTCGGAGATCTTGGTTTAAAACTTCAAATCTTTTGAATAATGAGGTTCCATTGGCAGAAGTTGTTGTATTAGTACATATTTATTCTCCTGTCACAGAACAGCATCAGACACTATAACTATTAGACGATCTACACACTTTTCATTGCTTCGTGCATGGAGGAATCCGCAACTGTCTAGGAAATGATCCAATGTTTTCAATGATCCAATGTTCGTGTAGATTTGTTGGAATTCTTGTCCACTGAGCATGTTCCTTGTTTGAAGCCACCTAACACATCGAGATAATCATCGTAAAGCGTCTAATCCAAGGATGCCACAACATGACCAGGATACAGGTTGAACCCATATCATGCGATCACGGTCGTCATAAAAAGCCAAAAAGTTTATTACACGTCATTGGATGATTGTAAACCTTTTTTGTAACCAACAAATCCATTCCTGTTGCTAAAAACACGTTGCATGGCTAGAATGATCATTGTAGACAAAAGTGTATTTTTTGTTGTGTCTAAAAAGCATTGAACATGAATTTAGTATATTCGGAATTTTCGATGACTGTCATGCTGATGAAACATGATTCGATGTTTCAGAAGATATGCTTTTTTGATCTATAAAATGATGGCTGTCATTTTGCTAATTTAACCGATCAGTGGTCGAGTGGATAGAGCATCTGCTACAGAAACCATAGACTCGGAGTTCGATTCCCGGGCGGGTCAAACCAAAGACTATAAAATTGGTATTCACAGCTTTCCTGCTTGACATTCAGCAATTAAAGGGACAGTGTAAAGTTCCCACTGAATATGGTAGACAGGTGGGCCAGTGGCAGCTTGACTCGAAGACCGAAAGGTCTCTTCGCTGTCTTCTGGCCAAGACAAATTGGTGAATAAAATGTAATTACAATAATTACTGTAACTTAATCGTTTGAGTTTTTAGTATTACTTATTTGGAAATAATAAACAAAAACTGAACTGCTCAAAGGCTGCTTGCTTGGAATCGTCTTGCCACACTTTTTGTGTTTGTAGGTGACAAGCAGTTTTAAGAATTATGTTGTTTTCCAGTGTGCACATGTAGATTACAAATAAATATTTGGTGTGTCTGGTTGTAGTGTCCAGTTAGCTACAAAGACGCCCTAAATTCTTCGAAGACCTCTATCATTCATTGTACATTTAGACACAGACATGCTAATAATTTTTTACGTATCAACAGGGAGCTACCGTTCGTCCTATCGTTGAGTTGTTGAACGTGAAAATAGCTGATGCGAAACACTCAAAAACCATGTTTGAAGAAATTACTTCCAGAGTAGGTTTGACTTTTTTTGTTTTTAGGATGTTGATTAGAAAGCCGCTCATTATAATTCTTTGCTTGAAAGATCTAAACTGTCCTTTCGAAAGCAAGTATCATTTTTTAAAAGACGAAAGCGATAGCAAAGGCACTCGAAAATTACATTTAAAAAGTGGTTCAAGTTGTTGCAGCAGAAAGTTGTAGTTTTAAGAGAGCTTTCAGTTGTTGAGAATTTTAAGTTAAGCGCTTTTCAATTTGATATATAGGTTAGCAGTACCTAGTCCCGGTACATTTACGTTCTTGAGCACCTACATAGATTAACTTTGTTCCTTGGATTACCAATTTTCTATCTTCTACACCGATAAACTTATTAGATTAAAATAAACTGAATTTGCAAGTTAGAGATGCTACTTTTGAATTACTTGATAATCATAGCAATATGCCCAGTCACTTGGTTAAACTTTTTCCGAAAGTTTTGCAAATTCTCGAATCAAAGTTGATCCACATTAGTACATACGACCATAGAGAATATTTCTATATTCTCTATGGTCGTATGTACTAACATGGATCATTCGGCAAGAAACCCATCATTCGGCAAGAAACCCATCTTTCAGCAATCAAGAAGTTTCAAATCCCTGGTTATTCTACCCTCCGTACGGATCGGACATTCGGCAAACAAAGCCCTGTTTCCTCCGGAACTCATAACACTGGTGGTGGTGTCCTCACTCTTATCCACTCTGACCTGGCCTTCTCTCCTGTTTCTGTCTCCTCTCTTTCTTCCCAGGACCCCTATTCAGACTACATTAGTGTTAAAGTTCTTTTTTCCAACCGCTCTCCCTTACAATTTCTTAACCCCTACTCCCCTCCTATCAGAAGCACTCCTTCTGATTCTCGCACCAGGACCTTCTCTCCTGACATCCTTCCAAACTCCCCAGACACTTTTGTCCTTGGAGACTTCAATGCTCACCACCCAACCTGGGACAGATTCATTCCCCCTAACCTGCCCACAAATGACCTGTTTCGCTGGATCACTTCCTCTTGTCTGGAAATCCTGAACGACCCCGCCTCTCCCACGCTCCTCCATCATTCCACTGAGAGCCGTTCATCCCCCGATATATCGTTAGCTCCTGTGTCTCTTGCTCCCTACTGTGAGTGGCGCACTCTCCGTGGCCTTGGCTCTGACCATCTCCCCATAGAGATTGTTCTCCCCCTCTCTCCAGTTCGTCACCCCAACACTCGTCCCCCCAAATTCAACTACAGAAAGGCCATTTGGGATGATTACCAATCATATATTGTTGAGCATCTCCCCTCTCTTGATGTTGATGCAGTCAACATCCACAAGGCTGCCCGCTCCTTTTCCCTCTTCTTAGTTGAAGCTGCCAAGGCCTCTATCCCCTTTGGCTGCCTTGGTCATTCCCTCAAAGCCTGGTGGTCCCAGGAAGCGGAATCTGCAGTGCGGGAGCAATGGAGGGCCCGCTCCGAGGCACACCAATCTGAGGCTCACCGCCTCAGATACATATATGCTTCTAGTAGGGCGTTCTCAGTCATTTCTAGAGCCAAATCCGCAACTTGGCAAGCCACCTGTTCTAATCTGGCCCTCCGTTCTGATCCTCCTGCTGTCTTGAGGCTTCTCAATGCCATCTCGGGTAAAAAGAACACCTCTCAAGACCCTTCTTTTCCCAGTTACAGTTCCCCTCTTGACACTGCCAATCACTATGCCTCTTATCTTTGCTCACATCTATCTCAAGCAACACCCCGTACCTCGCGCAGAGTCGAACGACATCTGGCCCCCCGTTCTGATCCTCGTGCTGTTTTCAGGCTTCTCAATGCCATCTCGGGCAAAAAGAACACTTCCCAAGACCCTTCTTTTACCAGTTACAGTTCCCCTCTTGACACTGCCAATCACTATACCTCTTATCTTTGCTCACATCTATCTCAAGCAACACCCCGTACCTCGCGCAGAGCCGAACGACAGTTCATGAATGAACTCCGAAAAGCTAGCTGCGAGGAAGCTTCTTCCCTCCACAGTTCTTTCTGCTCCCCCTTCTCCTTGGCTGAACTCTCCACTGCCATCTGCAAATTCTCTTCTTCCACTACGTCTGGCCCAAAGCAGGACATCCTGACGCGACCGACCTGACGCAAGACTTTTCACGCGGGAATTCTGACGCCATGGACATCCTGACATTAGGGTTAGGGCTAGAGTTAGGGTTAAGCCGCATTTACACGGGCGACTTTTTCGCGTGCAATTTTTGGATAAAAATGGATCTGGCTAAGTTGCATTTACTCAACCGTGGTTTTGATCATGATAATTGGGACCTTACTGATGGAAATAATTGTCTTCAGCTGGTTTCATACCAATATTGTTATAATTGAAAACTTTAGAAGAGAATCGGTGCTGCGATAAAAAATCGCAGTGAGATCAGCTCCGATTTTGCTTTAAAAAGGTTTAGAATATCACTATCGGAATAGAAACAACTTGAGACAGTCATTTTCAGCAGTAAGGTTACTTTTATCACAATGAGAGCCATTATTGAATACGTGCAACTTTGCCACATCCATTTTTATCAAAAAATCGCACGCAAAAAAGTCGCCTGTGTAAATGCGGCTTTAGGGAGAGTGTTAGGGTTAGAGTTAGGGCGTCAGGATGTTCCTGGCCTCAAGAATACCTGAGTCAATTTTCTCGCGTCAGGTTGGTCGTATCCGGATGTCGTGGACCCGTCTGGCCCTGACCAGATTGCCTATCCTTTACTAAAGCATTTGCCTGAGCCAGCAAAACTCCTCCTTCTCTTTTTAACAGTTCCTGGTACTCTCACACCTTCCCCTCTTGTTGGAAACCTACCACTATCATCCCCATTCATAAACCTGGAAAACCCACTTCCTCTCCGTCCTCTTTCCACCCCATTGCTCTTACCTCTTGCATCTCCAAGCTTTTTGAGCGCTTGATTCTTTCTCGCCTAACTTTTCACCTCGAATGAAATCATCTTCTCTCCACATGCCAGGTCTGCGTTCGTCCTGGTAGGTCGTCTCTCGACCAAATTCTTACTCTGTCTCAATTGATCTGGGACAATTTCCAAAAGAAAAAGCCTCCAGACCGAACCCTTTTGGCAGCTGTTGACTTCTCCAAGGCTTTCGATTCTGTCTGGCACTCTGCTCTGTTTCATAAACTCCTCTCGCTCAAACTCCCCCATTGCTTCGTTCTTTGGGTTTGCTCTTTCCTTTCTGATCGTAGAGCTAAAGTCCAGGTTGGTGGTTGCCACAGCCGTTCGTTCCGCATCAGACGAGGGGTCCCCCAGGACTCGGTACTTGGTCCAGTCCTCTTCATCCTGTTTGTTGATGACATTACCAAGGATTTACCTCAGGGGGCGCCCACGCCTCCCTGTATGCTGACGATCTGGCCATCTGGTTCTCCTCCCCAGACCTGCTCAAAGCATCTTCTGTTGTCCAATCCTCCCTCACTGTCCTCGAAACATGATCCAATTTATGGAAACTTCCTCTCAATCCAAAGAAGTGTGAGTCCTCCTTTTTCTCTACAGATCCCCATCAAGCCACTTACCAGCCCCGGCTGAACCTCATGGGCATCCCTTTCTTGTTCAATCCCACCCATAACTTCCTTGGTGTAACTTTTGATCAGACTCTATCCTTTGGGGCCCGTGTCCAATCCCTGTGTTCCAAATTCTATCCACGCCACAAATCCCTTCGCTCCATAGCCACTGCCTCCTTGGGTCCACGAAAGAATCTTTCTCCCTACTCTACAAAGCCTTTGTGCGACCGGTGCTCACATATGCCTCTCCTGGATGGTTCCCATTCCCCTGCAACACCGCAACCAATCACTTGGAAGTCCTACACAGAGCTGCATGCATGGTTATTTCTGGGTGCCTCTCTTCCACCCCCTCCTCCTTCTTGAGGCCCAACTCCCTCCTCTTAGGCTAACTCTAGAACATCAGGCCCTCTCCTCCTTCGAACGTGCTCTGCGTCTCCCCCAGACTTCTCCAGCCTTTATGCCCTGGCAACAAGAAACGTTCCCTGTCGACTAAAGAAGAAACCCTCCTGGAGATCATTCTGTTCTTCGGCCACACAACCACTCCCATTCCCACGTGAGATTCTGATCCTGTGCCCCCTTTCCCCCATGGACTGCAACCCACTTCACCGTTTCCCCCTTCATTCCCGACTGCACAGGCAACAGTACAGCCCGACTCTAGTCTGCTTCAAACAGACTATCCTCCCTCCCCCCATCTGATATCCAAGTATGGACTGACGGATCTGTCCCCTCCCTTTTTGGTCCCGGTGGTGCTAGAGTGTATGTCACATGCTCCAAATGCAACACATCCGATTCCCTGTCCTTTTCCACTGGTCCAATTGCCTCCAGCTTCACAGCTGAAACCTTTGCCCTCAAGCAAGGTCTCGATTGGTGTTCTAGTCGTTTGATTACCTGCGAATTCCAGTCAGACCTTTTCCTAACCGACTCCCAATCAGCCCTCTCTATCCTTTCATGAGCTCCCTCTTATCTCCTGCCTGAGTCCTTCTGGAATGTTTGGTCCCTCGCCTCCTCCCTCTCCAACAACACCACCTTGAGCTTCCAATGGGTCCCAGGTCACGCTGGTCTACCCGGTAATGAAAAAGCGGATGTACTTGCCAAAGGTGGTGCCTCCCTGCCCACTGACGTTATTCCCAATACCACAATTGGAGACGTCACATCTCCCACTCTTATCTGAACTTCCTAGTCCCCGAAGTCTCTTCGGAGGAACTGCTCCTTTCTCGCCCCATTCACTGTGAGCTTTCCCGTCTTCGCTGCCATGGCCACAGTCTTCTGTTATCCTCATATCTCCACAGGATCAGTCGGAAGGAGAATTCTGCTTGTAGTGCCTGTGGACACCCTCTACAGGACCTCAATCATCTCCTCGACTCTCCTGCCGCTAAACTCTTCGTACATCTATCTTTGGCTCCTCTCTCTCTATTCTTGACCTATGGTCCAGACCTTGGGATGTTGCCCGACTGTTGGGTCTCCGCGGAGTTCCTCCGCGCCCTCATCCCTCGGAAGGGGTCGGGCAGTACCACCACCACCACCACCACCGTAGAGAATATTGTATATGATGCAATTAATTTTTTTTATATCAATGTAAAATTTTTCACGATTTGTTTGTATTAAGAAAAAGAAAACGGTACCGTAATAAGGTTATAATAGCTGGGATTTCCCGTCATTTGAGGTACTGATTCTTCGTTTTTGAAACTTGTAAGCGAAACTGGCTTAATTATGCTTAAATTGATATGAAGGGTTGGTACTTTGTAGCATTACGTATAGTACGCCATGGTTGATTGTAATCACTAGCATAGACGTAGCCAGGATTTTTTTGGGGGGGCCCAAATCACATGCCATGACGTCATCAGAAATTTTCAAAAGAAGAGTTACTTTTTAGGGACAAAGATATGGTAGAATGAAAGATCTCAAGCCGCGGCCTGTTGGCACTTAACCATGATTTTGGTGAAGTGAAGAGGCTTGAACTATAGTTAAAAAGTGCAAATGTCTTATTTTGGGAGACGTGTTGAGTAAACTAGTGTAACTCAAAAGTATCACAGACGGGAGTCTGGGGACGAAGCCCGCAGCCGCTGGGCAATTTTTTGCAATTTTTTGAAAAAAAAGCTATTTTAATGCCATTGGATCACTTTTCGCAGGTGTTCAGAGCCATTTGAAAGAACTAGATTTTTAACATTTAAAACTCTAAACTAGATTTTTAACATTTGAAAATCTAGACCAGAACTAGAACACCTATCAGTAATCGAGTGGATAGAGCATCTGCTACTGAAACTGTTGATTCAGGGTTCGATTCGCAGTCCGGTCAGACCAAAGACGATAAGATTGATATTCACAGCTTCCCTGCTTGACGTTTAGCAATTAAAGGGACAGTGTGAAGTCCCCACCGCGTGTGGTAGACAAGTGGGCAGGCGGCAGCTTGACTCGAAGACCGAAAGGTCTCTTCGCTGTCACCTGGCTACGGCAACTTGGTGAATAAAATGTAAGTACAATTACAAGCCAATTGAAAAAATCAAATTGTGCAATCCTCCTTTTGCTTGCAATTTAAGTCTCACGTTTAAAATCCTGTAGCTTGGTGTTAAATTTTAATTGTTATTTGGCCCAGGTTGGGGAAAGTAAGGTGCATTGTTTTCTTCAATATTATAGCAGTAAATGATAATCTACTCGAAGATTTTCCTTAGACATTTTTGTTTTCTCATGAAATTAACCAGTTACAGGAGTACATGCACGGCCAGGGGGCCCAGGGTCCCTCAACTGATATTCAATAATTTGTTCAATGAGCATTTTTCCAGGCTAATTTTTTTAAAAAGTATTTTGTGCTTAAAAACTGGCGAGGTGGAGGTGAATTGTTTTTGAAAAATGGTACAATAGATGGTTATGCGTACTAACCATGTTTTTCCCTGGCTCTGCCTATGATCACTAGTTTATTTGTTTCCATTCACGTCAACACACGCAATTAAAACGCACCTTAGAATCGGCATGACTTGATAAGCAGATTGATATAAGTAACTAAAAAAATTATATAGAAGGTTTAACAATCTATTTTTAGTGTTTAAATGGGTTGGAATTAGTATACTTTCATCAACTTAATAAACATATAATAATGTAATGCACTGTGCTTTTGTTTATTTTAAGATAAACGTTGCTCTCCAAGTATCTTTTTTTTTATACTTCAAGCTTTTTCTCCAATTCCCATTGGGCTGCTGCTATTTGCGAACATATGTTCTTTTTTATTTGCGCTTGTACCAAAACATTTTAATGTGTCTGCTACGAATACACGTTTACCATTTATAAATAAGCCCTATGGATCTTTATCAAACGCTAATTTCAAGAAAACTACTGAATGGGGCTCAGTGTTTTTATTTCTTCAAGCTTAATGATTAAGACATATGACTAGTCACTATCTGTTTGAAGGTGATCTCAGCCTTAGTCTTTTAATGTTTAGCTAATCGACCATTTGATGGCTGGTGTCGAGGATGTGATTGGACATCACGGTCATTATTATTGGATGCAAAGGTAATCATAGTATTTACTTTTAATTGCAGCAAATACCCTACGCGTGCCTCGGATTTGGGGCTTGGGTTGTTCCAGGCTTCTTAATTCAGTGTGTTATACTACTGAAAGAGTCTGATGATTTTTGTGTATTTTTTAATAATTGGCGTTTTACGTTTTTGTTTTTATTTTGGTATAGATTTACTGACCACTACATAGTGTTTCATGCGTTTGCATTTGTCAGAGTCACATTCAAATAGAATATTAGCGTTTTATATGCGTAATTGATACTTTTTTACATTATATTTCATTTTTTTATAATTTGGTATATGGTATCATTTTTATAGTTGGTACTTTTTGCATATTGGCCTTGCAATTGATAATAACAGAAAACATGGTTGTTTTTCATAATCGGAATTGGGCGAACGAGGTTTAGTTTCTTCTTTAAAAACGTACTAGTCTATATTTTGTTTAGGCTATTTGTTGCACTTGTTGTTTTACTAATACTGTAAAGCGTTTCATGAAAAAATATTTTTGACCATAATTTTTCGTCTCCTGTACGTTCACGCGGATAGTGGACACAACCATGAGTAAATATATATTTATAGTGCAAGTGTTAGGTATACATTCGAAAATTAGGTTTTTAATTTTTAACGGTTTATTGAAGTCATCTACAATCGTCGATATCAGTACTTGTGTAATTTCAGCTGCGCTAAACAGTATTAAAAGAACTAGTAGGCCATGGAAGATCTAACAAGTTTTATTTGTTTGCCAAACTTATTTGTTTGAACGCAGCCTTAGTTAATTTGTGTTTAGGTTACACGAAATGCACAATAAATATGTTGGAAACATATTTGTCCGTACTCCATTTAAGACGAGGAATGAAAAGCTGTTCGAAATTTTTCACAAAATTAATAAACGAGATGCCGAAGATCTGGTATTGGAGTTTGAGAAAGGTAGAAAGAATAAGAATAGATGCAGGAAAAAGTTTATCTGACTAGTATGTAACTTACAAAAAAGGGATAAAATCAAATACCGTATACCCTACTGAAGGTAAACTGCGAAACGAAATGATTGTCACTCTTATAACTTACATTACCCTCTTCCTTGGAGTGGCCTAAAAATTTGTTTGTTGGAACTTTAAATTGCACACCCTCTCATTTGAGGCGATTTGATGAAAAACTAACCTAGTCAAAAAATTAAACTAGTCAAACAAGAGTAAGTGGTCTCCCAAAACTCTTCAAAATCCTTTAAAAATTGCCAAATTTTACTATATTTTGTGTTTTTGTAACTCACAATGTCTTCCAGTTAATTTTGTTCTAATCCTTCCTGTCTTTCTTATGAATCGTCTAGTCAATGCAATTCAAGTTTGATGTTAAGAGGTGTTTGCTGATGGGGTACAGGTGACGTAAAAGGCAGAGAAAAGTCAACTACTAACAACATCTACTATATTGAGTTTAAAAATACTGTATTTCAACTACAAATGTTTCAAAAATTTCAAAAAATTAGGAATAGTTTTCATAAATGCACTGTTTGCAATTACATGTTTAGTTGTTTACCCAAGGTGTAATAAATTGAACAGTTTTGGTGAATTAGTTGCTACTTTTGGCTTGTTGAGCTTTCGCTGCTTTTGTTGGGAGAAGTTTGCAATGGTGCATAATGGCTTGATATAAAAGCTGGCGCTGTTAGTCATCTTTAGTGAGGACTTCATTGAAGTCTGTCGCCTACTTGACTGCTTGTTCTGCACAATCGTTTACAACTTTTTAGGCATGGATAATTTTGCATGACGCAGTATAGTCATTGCGCGTATCCGATTTATCCACTGTAATAGAGAGAAAAACCTGTGATAGCTGAAAGGTTCAATTGAGTTCGGAATTCTTCGTGTCACAAACTGAGCTAGATCGAGATCACTGAACTTTGAGCTCTTGATTGAAGCAACACGACGAACATCTTCTGGAAACTGTTTTTGGAAATGGAAATCTGCAGTGCAACGATACTAGCCTTTTTAACTGCAATGATGTTGTCGCTACCAAACAGTGGAAGAGCTGCAAAGTCTTCACTTAGGTACCACTGATGTAGCCTCATTTTGTTTTCTCCAATCTTAGCAATTTTGTTGTCAACATGCGCATAGAGTTCTATCAATTGCAGCATCTGCAGATCATTTGCAGGAGCAGCTGATGCCAGAAGAGTTGCGAACCAGACGTCAGCATAAATGGTGCAGACGAATAAGCAAATTTGTCGCAATGAATCCATTTTATGTTTGCTCATTTGAAACTGATCTCTAAATCCAAATATTTTAAGACAATAAATGCCTTTTGCCATCCATCTTGCTCGAAAATAGGCAGCAAGAGCACAAACAGCAGTAGCATTGTCCATTTTCTCTCCCATAAGCTGAAGAACTAGACTAGCAAATTTCTTGTAGTCACCACATGGCTAAACATTTTGCTATTTTTTTTTCAATATTTGACACAGCAACATGGTAACGTTGTTTAAGCCAAAGGTTCTAAAACTTTTAGTGTTATGAAGAGGATGACCATTATTTAGGTGCCCCACAAGAAATTTCTAAAATAAAAAAACAATAGCGTGCGGAGCCCCTTGGTTTCTCAAGCGAAGCCCTGGGGCTCCGTACGGAGCACTTTGGGAAGTTATGGTTTAAGCCATGCCCTCTCGGTTTCACCTAGGCAACCAACCTCGATTTCACTGCAATCAAAAAGCAAAATTTTGACCTGTTGACGGTATGGAAAAGATCAATATTTGGCCTTTGGAGACGAAAAAATAATCGAAGGCAGCTGAGGAATAAATTTCAAACACATGATGCCGACATGCAAGAAACAGCAGCCGTCGGCTAAATGAATTCTTCACAACAGTGACGGCTCCTGTATGAATTCCTGTGTTGCTTGCTGTTGCATCGAGACAAAGAGCTGCCAAACGATTCTCAACTCCTGTCCACTCGTGAACAAACCCTTCAACTTTTTGACCCATCATTGCACCACTTCCGACTGGCAACATCGGGATTTCCAACAGCTTCTCAAAATGTAATCCAGAAACGACAATTTGCTAAATATTCATGTTTGGTTTTTACCAAATTACGAGCATTGCATTTATGAGCTCTATATACATCACAATGTTACAATTGTGTGTGTCGAAGTCGGTATTGTGATGCAAAGAATGCTGCACGCATAATTACTATCATGCATTATTTCATAGGCTATCTACTAAAGAGCTTAAGTTGTCCCACGCTGAAAGTTTGTGCTTATGATCAAGACCAAAACAATATCGCCATTGCTGAGTGAAAAAATTTCATTAAAAGCAGTACAAGACTTCATATTAAACCATAAAACAGTAGCTTTTTGGTTAACGTTACTAGTATTTGCCTAATACTGGCATAATGTGATAGTATCGGTATTAGCAGAATATAAATGCTTTGGGAGACCACTTACACTTGTTTGATTGACCCGAAATTTTCAATGTGGTATTTTTTTACGAATCGTTTTAAAATAAGGGAGTGTGTGATACAAAAATCAAAAATTTTTTTTTTCCGTATAAAAATTGGCCTCTCTACTCTTCCTGCATATTTCGGTCAATTTTCGAAAGAAGAACCGGTCAAAAAAATCGTGAGACAGCACATGTTGCTGGGTGGCATAAATTAACTGGTAACCTCTAAAAACTTCTCATCAGCCTATGTAACACTCATACAATCAGTGTCTAAGGCCTAGCTTTTTATAAAGCCAGGCGTCATAAGCGTAGAAAAAAGGGACGTTTAATCAGATTTAATTTTTGTCATGAGAGTAAGTCAATAGAATAAGACAATTTTGACATAGTTTAAGTTACGGTAAATACAAAGACTAGAATAACTTGGAAGTGTTACTATTAATAACCGCGAAGAAAAAGTGCTGATTTGGTAGCAGTAGAGTAGACAAAGAGGAAATTCTGTCATGCCCCAATTTGGTTTGTAAAAATCTTATAAACGTATGTATTTTGAAACTAAAAATCAGCGGTGTTCGGTTGCTTCTCCGTGGAAGAAGACCCGACAAACAATACATGCGCGCCCGCTAAGGAAACCTGAGCTGGTGAAAACTGCGGTTTCTCTGAAGTGTGGACTTTTCTTTTTTAGGCATTCATCTAAAATCCGGCAAAATCTGTAATTTCTCTGAGATGAAGGCCTTTTTTGGTCTTCACATTAATTTCAGTAAAGAAAGGCCCCCTATCACAAAATCACGTCTACACCACTGGCGACTGGTAGAGAAATTGAGAAATGAGAATGCAGTTAGCCTAGCTAGTCTAAACAGCGATGCCTGGTGAAGAAAATTCAAACCACATCTTTTCTCTATGCAGTAATGTTAGTTGAAACAATTATTTTATCGTTTTCTGCTTGCGCTAAATCAGACAAATTGTTTGCGAGAATAAATAGCCCCTGTTTAACCTTTACAACCATTAGTAACCTTTACTTGTTGTTTACGGCAGGAAGCAGCACCGATGAGCTTCGCCAAGTTTTAACTTTCACTAGTTTTATGTTGCCGTTGGAAGTAAGAAAAACATTATCGGCGTCAACAGTGGAAATGTAAGTCGAAGTGTTTGTACAAAATTGCGAATTAAACGCATACATTAGCGGTAGTCTAATACGCGCTTTTGTAACGATCCATCCAACTTTTAAAAAAAATTGGTATATTAAAACTATACCTGTAAAACAAGCTTAAAATTTTCATCAAAAATTTTTTTTCTGGTGATAGCGATGTTGGTCTTTGAAGGCTAATTGTCTTAAAGTTCCAGACTCCCTGACAACTTCGCAAACGAAAGTCTCAGATTCTGTTGTAGTTATTGTTTCTTGTACTAATTATTAGCTCAGCTTCCAATTTGCTTTGGGATGTAAAATTTGTTGGCTCTAATTATCTACTAATTTACCCCTCCCCTTCTTCAAACTCAGGCCAACGTAGAAACCGTTTCGTGCTGTTTAGTTGGCTGTTTACTGAAACGTTTATCTTGTTTTCATTTTTCTAAGCAAAATAAACAGCTATAAACATATCTCAATGAATAAAATGTGGCAACCTGACCCTATCACTTGTTGTGGATATTCTATCAGTGGAAAAATATGAATATTGTTGCATTATAGATGAATTAAAAGTATAGCATGTTCAGTGGTAGCGTACAAAATCGAAGTTTCGGCATCTTGCGTAATTGTAATAATGTTACTGTTTGTATTTTTGGGAAAAGTTGGGCGGCATGTTAAATGACGACGCTATACTTAGGGCGAAAGAACGTAGTTTTACTAAAAATGCCTAACTGCCTTTAGGCCCATGTTGTGTCACAATCAAAATGTTTGATGATGTTGTTTACCTTTCTCGCATTGGGTCTGAATATCATCAATGTATGAGAGTAGCTTTCGAAATTGATAAATTTCCGGAGCTATTTGCAAATAAACTAAAAAAATGAGTTTGCTATGTGAAAATACGGTACAATTTAAACTTTTCTCTAAAATCATCATTATTATGATTAATTATCTAGGCGAGACAATAAACCAGAAGGAACAGTCGATATTAATAAAGATTACCATGGTGACAAACAGCCTGTCATAACACACGAAGCAGATATTCATCACCTTCTGCAGCATAACATGTATCAACCTCGAAGAATTGTAAGATTAGTTTAATTTTACAGTTTTTGTTCCGTCGTTAATTTTTACATGGTTTGTAATGGTTAGCTTCTACGAATCGGAAATTGCTGGTTTTAACGAATGGTTAAGTTTTGCTATTAATTGTACCAGGAGCAGTCAAAAAGTAATGTCATTTTTTATTACTGGAGACGCGATTATGCATGCTATACGCTAAAATTTGGCTCAAACGTTGAGGCGTGTGTGCTGATGAGACTGAAATGCTAATTTATGCTTTTTCACATTTAAGTATAAATGTATGTTTAGCAGTGCCGATAGTACTTTGATAACCAAAGAGCTATGATCGATTTCCTTGTGGCTGATGCAGAAATTTTTTAAACATTCGAAAAGATACCATGATGAAACAAAGGGGCATTGAACGTTAATTTAACTCATTTATTGTATGTCAAGCAAAAAATTCTAATTTTTTGCGATTAATTTTAGCATTTCTACCACCTTTATATTGAAAGATACTTGCATTTTTTATCCGCTATTTGTTTGTATTTCTTTCATTTTAAGAATATTTGGATCTCTGATCCATGACTGCTTATGTTGCTACGGTTTAGACGCTAGTTTGAACTTTATCTAGTAGGTCTATCACTATTAGTACCTACCACCACGCACAACCTACCTCTACCTGAAGATTTTAAATTATTAGACAATCCAATTTTTTTTGGCCTAGGTTTTAGTCTTATCATTACATCAAACTACTACTAACCTAAATTATCAGTAGCCTATACTAGTCTACCGGCTTAGGCCTATTTTTGTTTCTTCTCAAGCGCGGCAAATCGCATATGTTTTTGCTAAAAGTAGCAAATTCAAACCATTAAGTGTATTTTTACATTTCAAGAGCAGTTTGCCTCATCAAAGTCATATCTGGTGAAGGTCATCTTATCTCGAGACCTACAATCTGACAAAGCTCGTTTGAAACCACCAATGCAGATTTGATGTTGTCATGTTGCCACAGCTGAATTTTTCCCGAAAAGTCAAAATCTTTTACTTTAAGCAATTTTGGTCAAACAATGAAAAAACGTTACTACACAAACGTCGTAGACAATTATTTTCGCATTTCCAGTTCTAAAATTCAAACATAGGACTTCAATGCCCATTTAAGATTCTAGTGATGCATAATAATGGTACTTTAGCCGAATGGTCAAAAATGTGACGTAAGAAAGACCAGCCTTGGTAAGGTGCTCATTTCCTTTCGTTGTACTGATAGAAAACTAAGAAACGTCACATTAGAGATAATAAGCGCTCAACAATTGATCAGTTGGCATTACAGCTTGTAGTGAGTCATGGGTGAGACCCTAAAAAAGTCTTCGAGCAAGAATTTAAGTTGTGAGAGCCCATTTGAAGATGACGAAAGTTCTTATTCAGCGTGGTAATGCCCGGTCTCAGTCGAGCATCTAAACCATGGACGGTATTCTTTTTTGAGGTTGGAAAGCCATGCCATATCCTTCGCTCGCACTTAAAATAACATCTTCGGGCGCTCATGGTGTTTGCGCAAAAAGAACTAAAATGCTCGAACGGTTGTAAAATAAAAGGTACTGCTAAAATGCACAAATACATTCAATGATTGACGTTTCGCAAAACACTTGTGGCATCTTCAGCACTGTAAAAAAACACAAGTAATATTAGTTACTGACACTTACTACGAAAAATAGTTGAGTGAAACCATGCTGAATTACTATAAAAACCCGTGCGACGTAAACAAATAATACGAAAAATATTGAAATTATAAACGTATTTACACATGTGCGACGTAAGTTGCTGATTGTGACGCAACAAGCGCTTTCCCATCATGAATAGTGCGATCAAGGACAACAATAATTATGATGTGGTAGCGATTCAGTTACACATTGTCTTGACCACGCGGGGTCGCGCCAATGCACAGAACCACAAAACCTAGTTTAATTAAATTATCCTGGTAAACTAAGAATTGAATAAAAACAGCGGGTGAGAAGTTTCATCGACATTTAATTGGGGTCATAATCTTTGGATGAAAAGTGTTTCTTTGATTTTAAGCTTGCGCCGATTGTTGTCCCGCGCCAGGATTTTTGGCTGATTGAAAGCAATTTGGTGAGAATATTCTAACAGATGTATGCACACGTCTCTTTTGTTGGAATTGTGCTCGTTGAGTTGTCGATGATTTCGGTTACTTTTTCTTTTTCATGGACGAATTTTTGTATTTAAATTTCAATAAGGCGTTTGGAATAGCCGTTTTTTCTAACGAAGTTGATCTCATATGCAAATTATTTAGAAAAAACGGCTATTCAAAACGCCTTATTGAAATTGAAATACAAAAATTCATCCGCAAAAAAGAAAAAAAAAGTTGGATATGAGATAAAATTCTTTCTGGATCAATAGCTAGCTTGAGCAAATTTTGGTCTGTCAAGCATTTGATGAGATTGAGCTTTCACCTGTAATATACGAATATTAGCCAATGAATATAGAGTTCAATGTGTGTAGTTCCAAATTGTCCGTTATCAGTCGGTTTCTTTTGACGTAAATAATTGTTTACATATTGTCCTAGAAAATCAAAATTTTCTAACTTGTTTTTTTTTAGAAACTGATGATGTTCGTTTGAGATTGAAATAAATTTTATGAAATTTTGAATAAATTTAATAATGTTTATGAATTTTCGTCAGATTTTGTGAATGCACTCAATGCTTCATCATTAAGTTTATAGCTAATTTTAATTGTGTCTTTTTTACAGCTCCGAAGATACTATAAGTGTTTAGCAAACGCCAGTTATTAAATGTATTTCTGTATTTTGGCTGTGATTTGTATTCTGAAAATGCTAGAATTATGTTGATGATGATAAAGAGAATACCGCTGTCAGAAATTGACTTTGCAGTCTAATATCTTGATTCCGAGCGTGGCTGCCAGGGTACCATTAGTTTAGCTAACCGTTTATGTATATATATAACTCGAAGTAAAAATTCATGAATTAAATTTCATCCCATCAGTAGTCAGTACATATGATTCTACGTTTCAGATAAATTTCAGCGCATGACATGCATTATTGTCTATCTGGTGACAAAAAGACGTTTTTGAACTGCCCCGTGTAATTACATCTTCTGGTCAAGTTGCCTTGGTTTGGGAGACAGCGAATGGACCTGCTTGGTATTCGAGTAAAGCTGCCTCGCGCCCACCTGTCTAGTGTGCATCATACACGGTGGAAACTTCACACTATCTGTTTAAATTGTTGTACGTCAAGCACGGAAGCTGTGAATACCATTGTTTTTAGACTTTGGTTTGGTCCGACGGAGAATCAAACCAGGATCTATCGTTTCAGCATCAGACGCTCAATCCATTCGATCACAAATCAGTTTGTTGTCTTTCTCATGTCTAACAATTAGAGTTACTGTTATGCAGTCATGTGCAGCAAAAACTTGCAAATTACAATTAAGGTTCAATTTTGAGTATCTCAAATAGCTGGCGTAATTAGTGAAGCCCCCTTAGTCCCCCCCTCGTTGCGCCACTGATTGCAACTATCTTATTCTTAGCAAGAACTCCTGCTCCTTCTATGTCTTTTCACAAATCAAGTGCCATTTTATTGAGCGAAAAAATTATTAAGCGAAAAACATCTGAACGATAATATAAGAGCAAATTGAAGGGAGGTAAATTGGAGGGCAAAGCAAAAGAGCAAAAAAGCAAGTGTGAATTAATTTTTTTAAAGATGTGTTTAATAAAATAGCTGAATTTCGTTCGCAATTATTGGAAAAGTTAGTTCTTGAGTATCGACAGCTTTCTCGGTAACGCGTAAATGTATCTTCTTCACCATCAAGGGTGCTGGATCTGGAGCATGTCAGTTTTCTTCTCAAACTTGTGTTGGCACACCACCATTGTCTGCGTTTAGTGCTATTGCCAGTCTTCCTTGCAGGCTTTACTTCGCAGCGCCAGCTGATTTTTGTTTTGTTAGTTTTATGTTTATGGTATAAGTGTTCGTCGTACGACTCAAGTTATACTTCTTTGTTTTGTATTTTGGAACTGCGGTTGCAAAGATAATCAAAAAAGTATTCATAATTCCTAAATTACGAGGCGAGTTAAAAACAAAACGGAACTGTGCTGAGTGCGTGTTGCAGGAACAAGTTTCTCAATTTAGAAAAAAAAGTTTGATTTGCCGTCTGATTTGGTCTTTGGCAAGCAAATAACTGCAATTTCAGCTCTCTACTGTAGTCATGCGGTTTGCGATGAATCTTTGTTAACAAGTACCTGTAGATAAATTGTCGTGTACTTTGTTTATAGCTCGTGTTGAATCAATGATTGATGAGCGTCGACCAGCGATCAAAACTGAAATTTTCGATCCAATCGGATAAAACTTCCTTTGGAGCTACTGAAATTTTTGCTGCAGCAATTTTAAGCTAACATAAAAGATGAAATATTACGCTCACAATGTTTTAGATTTACAAAAGCGCTTCCCAAAAAGTCCTGACAACTTGGAAGATGATGCAGAAATGTGCAAGAACTTCAAGCAGGAAAATTTGACCTGATGTTGAACTTGTGAGAAAGTTAGCCCTTGGTGTTCGTCAGTTTACTGTTCCAATACATTGTAGATGAGTTACATTAATGGAGATTGTATTTGGGATATTATCACTAAAAATTAGGGAATGAGAAAAAATTGTGCTAATATGATGCTGACCACAGAGCAAAGCATGTTGCGTGGTGGTTATTGATACATCATCAACCGTCTTAAAATTTGCAGCAATACTTCCGTTGTCTCAAATGGAAGTTTTGTCCAACTGGACAAAAAAGTTTAGTTTTGGGCGTTGACTGATGCTCATCAGTCGTCACTGCAACATGCAGCAAATGAAAGCAAAGTACACGACAGTAAATATTCGCAAGTACAAGTTTACAAAAAATCGTCAGAAACTGCTAGATTACAGCAGAGACCTGAAATCGCAGTTAGTTGCTTGTCAAAGAAGGTAAGGTAAACCATGAGAACGTAGGTAGATTACAAGGTAAACAAAGCCTTTCGGGACCGGTTACTCGATGGATCTTTTGGTATGCCAAGTTAAGAAAGCATAAAGATGTGCGGAAGCTGAGAGAAAATAGTTGCTAGCGTCGGTTCTGGAAGAGCCTAGCGTATATAATTATGTAATATTGGGTTAGTTTGTCTTAGCCAGTACGCTTTGACTAGGCTACAGATTCCATTTTGGTAGTAGGCGTAGACCTACAGTACTGCTATAGTGTGTCAGTCATGGATGGTTTCCTAGCGTTTCCGACTTGCCATAAGCTTAGGGAAACCCAGTTCAGGGTTTCCAAAAACTCTTTTAAAGGAAATATCGTTTTGCTTTTGTGGAGTATCTTTGCAACCGCAGCCATAAAATCTAAACAAAAAATTTCAAAATTTATGTTTCGATTTTAGCTATTGTGAATTATCGGAATTGACCGGATGTTTCACCCCCTTTAATTGGTTGAACACGAAAGTACGAGATAGATTCGTTTAAAAACAATAAAATTAAAAGAAAAAATGAAAAATTAAGCATAAAAAATATCTAAACATGAATAAAGTAGCGAGTAAAATTCTCAAATATAACTTCCACAACTACTGCTTCAACAGAGATAGATATAAACTGGATCGAGAGACAACGTTGGACGTATGAGCGGCCAGTTGGTCGAGCGGTATAGCGTTCGTCTCTGGAGCGGGAGGCCTGAGGTTCAAATCTCAGGCGGGTCAAATCCGACACAGTGTTGCCAATGGCTCGCCACCGCTGCAACATTTTTTCGAAAGAAGCTGTGTTGACTGGGACCAATAACGCGGAGATAGGCCCTGCCAACTCGTTGCACGCTTCGGCTGTATACAGCGACATGAAAATTTTAATTTGATTAATATGCTGCGTTAGACGAACAACTTTTCACGTTTGTGTACAATCAGAGATGTTGGATTACTGACTCCATCAAGGGTTGGCAGCTTTTTTGATACTGAGGACCGGTTAAAAACTGCAAATTTTTCGCGGACCGGCTTTTAAAAATAAACGCAAATGTTAGCAATGGATCACTTTTTGTAAACTGGAATTATTTCAAAAAAATATTGTACTACTTCCTCTAAACTGAAATTATTTGACAACAAGATGTTGGAACTCGTGTAATCAAATCTTTTTTTCATAAAATGTCCAAACGCGATTGCATTTACGTTACAAATCTATTCCAAAATATATAACCTGGATGAGTGTACGGCAAGATAACAATCTCCAGTACCAACAGCGATTCGTGGACCCGTGGTTGCCGACCACTGGACTACATTATGTTCAATTGTTTAAATGAATAATAGAGATGCATTTTGCACCATTGTCGATTCGCTCCTAATGTATTCGCTCTATTGTTAGTAGCTATATTATTCTTTGCAAACTTCGATTTCGAGTATTTCGTTCAGATGATTTTGCGCAATTATTATTTTCACTCTATTACTTATATCTCTAATATTGTTTGCTCAAGCATGTAGACGCCATAAATCTCTTTTAAGAAATTAATCATGACTCTTAAATGTGACATTGAGTACGCCTATTTTTTAGGAAAGAAATTTTTATCGACGTGGGTTTCTTGAGGATGATGGTAGCCGAAATCAACAAGAAGATGAAATCTTATTACGTCATAAAATGTCTTTATCTAAAAAACGACATCATCATAAACATTATAGACACTCTAAAAAGGTGAAAATTTATGTTTTTTTCCAATGTGCAGGACAAACCGTAAACCATCATAAATCAAATTGTCTTTTCCCTTGAGTTTCGTAGATGCAATGAATTTCGTTCACAATGGAATGAATTTTGTCAACAACGGAATTATTTTTGTCTACCATTATACCGTATTATCATTCCGCACTTTTACCAAATTTTAATTTTGCTTGCAGAGTGCAGTCCCTGTTTAAACTACTAGTCACCTTGAAATGCACTGAATGCTTTGTAATGCCGAGTCAAAATTTTTTTACTCAAAAAAAACAAACTTGATTATAGTTGTTTGGAGCTACTCCGCTGTTTTCTAAGGTCGAAACATTGCGTAACGTAATTTCTTACTATGGAACCCCGCGATTTGCTAAAGAACCAAGGAGAAGAAAATTAGCCGAGTTTTGAGTGGGCTCCACTACATGCAGTATACGCAACTGTTAATAGAGATCCATTGGTTACTTCTTACGCCGAATGGTTGGCCTTTTCGTTGCTTCACCCTGAAGAAGTTTGAGGAGTGCTTATGATATGCAGTCTTTCAACGTTGCGTTGTACGCCAATTACTTTTGAACAATAGTTTTTGTTTTAATCATACAAAAAATAGCCTTGACTATTGACTATTAAAGTAATTAATTACCAACGGTATTGCTGCTTGTTTTCTTACGAAATTATGGTGATTTTATTTAGAAAATTAATGCATACAAGACACCATCATTTAGAAGAATGAAGACAAATGTGTCGGGTAAATTTGCTCCAGCTACTTTTTCTTGAGTTGTCTATGACTTTGTAGAATATGTTGTTGTGCATGTTTATCCTCCTGTCATGGGACAGCGTCAGACGCTAACTGTCGGATAATCCGCACACTTTTCATTGCGATAACTGGCTCGTGTTTGGAGGAATCCGCTCTTCCTTAAAAGTGTTGTGTGATCCAATTATTCCTGTGGATTTCTTTCAATTCTTGTCCACCGAATTTGCTGCTTGTTTGAAACCACCGAGCAGAGATAGCCATTGTAAAGTGTCTTGTTTAAGATCGCAACACGTCCAAGGTAGCGGTTTGAACCCAGATCATGCGATCTGGGTTTTAAAAACAACATCTTCATGCTTTGTCGGCCACACTGTCGTAAAATATCACAGTTGATCAAGCCTTTAGAAAGGATTGTAAAGATCGTTATCGCCAGTGTTCCTTTGACTTGGCAACCTTCGGGTGCCAAAATTTTTCCGAAACAATTGTGCCCAAAGCTGTAAAAAGACGTTTATGAATTTTGTACCAATCCGGTATTAAACTACTAAAATGGCATAATTCCACAAACTTGTCGACTTTTCTAAACTGTAATGTATAGCTATGTTTTTCATTCAGCCAAAACTCTCTCTGATTCGTTCTTCAATATTCAACTAGTCGCTGATTCGCTGACAAAAATAGGTCTTCATGAAATTTTAGTAATCGCTAATCTTAGAAAGAATAAATCAATGTTTTTGCTCTTGTTGAATAAAGCTGCTGTATCCAGTTTGAGGGTCTGTGTCCTTGCAGTGCGGCCGGACGACACAACTTCTTGCAAACAAAAGTTGCAGCAGCAGTGGCGATTTTTTATTTGGTATTACCAGCTCGAAAATCAAGGCTTGTAGTCTTTCCGAGTGAATATCAAGCACGCTAACCTAAAACTTGGTGGTTACTTTTTCAGTTTCTTTTAAAGTCCTTCGAGGAAATTTATCCTCGATTTCGATCCGGCCGCTTTCCTGTTTGGTAGAACTCCATCACGTTGAGGCGGAGGGCAGTTGGATATTTTTGCTGTCGCAAAGAGCTATTTTAGCGCATTTCTTTTTGTCTTTCATCTTGATCCAGACCTTTACAAGTAGCCGGATTGCAGGGTCTTCGTGATTTTCTCTGCACACAAATTTCTCGGAAGGGTCGGGTAGCACTACCGCCACCCATTTTATCTTCTAAATTTTGTTACAGACCCATCATTTGCTCTTCGCCATCCCATATTGCTTGAAGAAGGGCCAGAGGACGTTGGGATAAACTTTACAGTCGAAGGTAAGAGTCGGGCTCATCCGAGGGGTCAAACCTTCACTTGAAACAGCCGAGTCACTTACGGTAAAAAAAAACTATCCACAGTATGCAAGTTTCGAACATGTTTAATTATGTCTGTTTAAGTGCTTATCTAATGAGCGGAAATTACAAAGTTTAGATAAATTCAGCTGGCTGAAATGACTGTCTTCCTAACGTTGCAATCGTGGTAATTTGTTTCTTCCAAATGGTGTAAAATTTGTTTCAAAAGCTTTAAACATTATTGTTTTTCCTCAAAAATCACAAAATCAAGTTTCCCAGGAGTTTGTTTCTAAACCCCAACCTCTGCCTCTAAACCACTACTAATCTAGAACGCAATCGAATAAACATCATTAAGTCTGGCCCGTAAACGTCAAAAATATCACAAATAAATCATTTTAGCATGTTCTGCTGACAAAATTGAACTGATTAAAGTATGCAGCGAAACGAGCTTACTGCAGTAGCCTAATTGCGGCGTTACTTCAGGATTAAGCTGAGATTGCATTGCTGATGTTATCAACATCAGGTTTGCCAATGAAAATTAAAATCATGGTGGACAACTAGAGGCCCCTACGCGTGTTTGAAGTGGAATGTCTCAACAGGTTGGCCAAGAAGGATGGAGTCAACAGTAATTTAATCGAATACGATTGGCCTAAGTTTAGATACTACCATTGATTTTGCCTTCAGTCCTCGTTTCAGAACACTGCCACGACAAACCGAGTGTCAGTATTAGCCATCGGAATTAATACAGTATTTCAAGTTTGGCTAAGAAAATGGTTTTCTTCGATAAAATCAAAGCGAAGAACGTAACGCATTTGTTAATTTATTGATTTAAATCAATTGCTAGCCATCGCCAGCACCAAGTAAAAAACAAAAATCAAATAAATTAAAAATCACAAAATCTTGTGTATGATGCACCCAAAAGTAATGTTCCAATTTTCTTTGCATTGGCAATTGACATGCCCATCAAATGGAATAATTTGCTGTACACCCAGCGCTGCGATTCGGCCGAATTGCACAAACAGGTTGGTAACTTCAGCGAATCGTTCTTTAAAAATTGCTTGCATAGACATGCTGCAGTTTTGATGACCGAACTGGCGGCTTAGTTTAGAGAAGAGGTTTCCAATCCGGCTCATTCAAAATTTGAATAGCATCGCTGCATACACCCGTTACTGTTTAGCGGTATACCGTAAAGATCAACGTACCAATACACTCGAGCATTTAACGTTGCTAAGAATCAACATAATTTCGTTGAACGGTACCACGAAGGTTACCTTATCAATGCAGTTGAGCATTTAATGTTACTACTGATCAGCATAACTGTAATTAGTAGATATCATTTCATAAATTTGGATTTACTATTTGTCGAGGAACTACAGTAACCAAAACTATCCGTGGTAATCAAAAACCGCTCATCTTACCTTGTGCGATGATGACATTACTGCCCTATGGCTAACTGGACAGGAATCACAGGATGCAAAGCTTTTTGACCATAGCTCAAAGGGTTTTCATTCTCGGTTTTAATCGGTGGTCGAGTAAATATATCTGCTGCTGAAACGGTAAACTTAGGTTCCATTCCCGATTTGGTCAAAATAAAGACTAGAAAAATAGTATTGACAGTTTCCCTGCTTGACTAGGAGGAATAGCAATGAGTAGGGTGAAGTCCTCCAGAGCAACATGGTAAATAAAGTTGTAATTACAATTAAAGCTGTTTTGCATCGGAATTTCTCATTATATCCTGCTTTGGTACATTTAGGATTTCTACGTATACGAGTGCTTTACAAATTGAGAGTTAAAAAAAAACAAAAAAAAAAACAGAACGAATAAAATTCAGTTAGAACACAAGAGAATTTTTTCAGCACTGGTATTTATAAGCACTTGTGGAATTTGCAACGGCAAGGAATCGAACTTTGGTCTTTGTCACTTTGAGTCCGATTCTTACACCTGCGCCATGTAGCAAGTACGAATTGAAGATTTCAGTCGGTTGAGGCCTTTAAGGAGTTACTCTACGCCTTAACCTGCCAGATGATCGCGTGGTATCTGGTCGTTTTCAGCTTATTCTAGCAGCAAGAAACACACAGTAAGCTCTTGACAATAAACAGAATATTTGTTCTGGTATAGTGTATTTGAATTATCGTCTTCACATTGCTCTTTGTTTTGTTCAGATAAGCGATCTGTTAGTCGTGGTCCTTTAAGTTTTCTTAACATCTTTGAAGATGTGAAAGAAAAGCGCTCAGGTTGGTAAAAGTTTTTGTTCTTCCTGTCCTTCAATGAATTTCTATATCATAAATGGACAATAATGACACTTTTTAAAACTGTTTTCTTATTCTACTTTACGAGATTTTGGTGTTGGCTGTTGAATAGTATCTCAGTTTGTTTTACAAAAGAAAACAAATGTGAGTTATTTTACACGAATTCCAGATTCTGCCAAACTATCAACTAGATTCTATTGGTAAACTTGTTTTGAAAATGAGCGTTAATTTAGTCTTGACTCAAAATCTAAAGACTGACAATATAACAAGGATCTTGATTGCTTGAAACTGAATGAAGTTGAAGATCATTGTTTGTTGATTTGTACCTTCATCAAGACCAAAATTTGCGAAAACTGCCTTTTTTTTACTTGATTAAGTGATGAGGCCGGTGCTGCTGTCGTGGGGTAGGCTCAGCCCACCAACTTTTTGCGAAAGTACAACTGTCCTGTTATTTCTGGAGCTCATTTTTGGTCAAGACCTTTTTTCAACTTAATTTGCAACGACGTGCAGGTAAAGACCTTTTTTGGAGGCCGTCTTCTTGCGAAATAAGTCGGAAAAGTATTAGTGTAATTCTAATTTCTTTTTTGGCGTGTAGTGTGCAGTGTGCAAGTGGAGCATATTTGGGATGATACTCGGTAGAGCATAACCACTAATTTTTTTGCGGCTACTAGTAAGCTATAACGCGGTTAGCATAAATTATTGTTAAGGTTTTTTGATCTTAAATTATTGCATTTTAAATTATATGCATCTTAGATTATATGCATTGTAATATTGTAATTACGTTTTATTCACCAAGTTGCCTTGACCAGGAGACAGCGAAGAAACCTTTCGGTCTTCGAGTCAAGCTGCCACCTGTCTACCACACACGGCGGAGGCTTCACACTGTCCCTTTCATTGCTGAACATCAAGCAGGAAGCTGTAAATACCAATTTTTATAATCTTTGGTTTGACCCGACCGGGAATCGAACCCGAGTCTACCGCTTCAGTAGCAGTCGCTCTTTCCACTCGACCACTGATCGGTTCGAAACTGTGCCTTTTTTTCTGTCGCGTAAAATATACCATTTTTGACGTATCGGTAGCCTTGTTTCTCTAGCTTAATGATTGCGGTGCGTTAATGACATGTCGCTTGCTTGTATTCAATGTGTATCTTGTTCTTATATTTTTTCTATAGAACTTGTTTTTGAGTTAAGTTTGTGTAGCATTATCAGTCCGAGAGTTCACAGACCGCAAAATGAAGTAATGAAATGAAGGTTACAAAATGTAATTGTGCACCAGGTCAATATTCAAAAGATAAATTTGCAAAGCAAACTAATTGTTTCTAATTTTTATGTCTACTTTTCTGAACCAGTTTTTGATTGCTTTTCTGTTTTTGTTTTTTGAGAACAAATCGGCTAGTTGGTCAAGCGTTAACGAATTCGTCTCTGGAGCAGGAAGTCTGAGGTTCAAATCTCATACCGGACAAATCAAACACAGAGTTGTCAACGGCTCGTCACCGTTGCGACATATCTTTGAAAGAAGCTGTGTTGCCCAGGCTCAATGAGGCGGAGATGGGCCCTGCCAACTCGTTACACCCTTCGGCGTGTATCACAGCGAGTATAATGAAAGATTTGATTTGAGAATAAACGAAGTACTGTACCACACATATGAATATGTTAAATTAAAATTGTAACATTTGACTGATTTGCAAGCAGCGTAAAGTTTTTTACAAAGGTTGGAATTTACCGCGATCTCATTTATTTCATTGCGAGTGGCAGGTTTACCGCGCTGCCGTCAGTGTATATGAGAGATATCTTGTAATTACATTTTATTCACCAAGTTGCCTTGGCCAGGAGACAGCGAAGGGACCTTTCGGTCTTCGAGTCAAGCTGCCACCTGCCCATCTGTCTACCACACACGATGGAGGCTTCACACGGTCCCTTCAATTGCTGAACGTCAAGCAGGGAAGCTGTAAATACCAATTTTTATAGTCTTTGGTTTGACTCGCCCGGGAATCGAACCCGTGTCTACCGCTTCAGTAGCAGACGCTCTATCCACTCGACCACTGATCAGTAGCAGACGCTCTATTTTGGCTGCCCTCAACCCCTCGACATAAGAGCACAATTCGATTTGCCTTTACGAAGCCGGATAAGAAGGGTTATCATGCAATACATCACAAAGGTTATGACGTCGAAGGCTCCTTTAAAAAAAATTACAATGTCGTAACTCTAGCGAAACGTTGCATGAAACGGCGCCGGGACGTTTTTCGCCAGAATGTATTTCAGAATCGTTTCAACATTCAACTCTGCACTCTGTAGTGATATAAAAGTTCTGATATAATTTCGTATAGATGATATTACAATAGTTCAATGTTTTAATCGTTTGCGTGCTTTCTGATCTAAAGGCTACCAGCGCGAAAGCCTAGAGAAGAGCCACCAGAGCGGCAAACTGCCTCTCTGTCGCTTAAGTGGTAGAACAGCGTACCGGCAAGCCAAAGACTGCAGGTTCGATTCCTGCAGGAGGACGACTTTTTACATTGCTTGTTTTTAAGTAGTCGACGCTCTGGGGGCTCTTCTTTAAGCTTCCGCAGTGGTAGTCTTTGGGCCAGATAGCATGCAAACGTCAAAACATCACAGTTCTTCAACTTTTTTATACCAGTCACGTTTCTGCAGTGTTTTTTGTTGTTGTTGTTGTTTGAAATATTCGTCGAAAAATGATTGTTTTAGATAAGGCATTGGATACGACTTCGTCGGTTGCGATCGATCGTGAGTTACCATGGAAACAAACCTCACACCAACCAATAACAGACCCCCACTCGACGGATCAGCTGTCAGAAGTATGTTAAAAAAATAGAATACTTTTATGACCTTAGCTTTTCGAAAATAATCGAAAGGGGTGAAACATTCAGGTAGGATTCTGTGCCAAAATAAAACCAAAAACATATCTTCACCGAAATTTGGCTTTTTGCAATCTATCTTTTTTGAAATATTTTATTTTAAAATTTAAATCTTCCAACAGTGTTGCCACTCAAAATCTAATTTTCTAGGAATCGGGATATTCAACCAAACTTGTAAAGTATATGTTTTCTAACACTAATTCATGTTTAAGCCTTGCATTCAGGTGCTTTCAAAGCAGTTTTGAAAGATACGTTAAACACAATTTTGGAAAAGATGAACTTTAAACTGGCAACACTTTTGGAAAGATTTTCTAAACTTTGAAATGAAATATCTCTATAGCAATAAGTCGTAGAAAGCTGAATTTTTATTCAAGTATATTTTAGATTATTGTTTAGCTTTTACACATAGTCCTAGCTGGATTCTTCACCCCTTCGACCACTTAATTGTACATTGCCAGATGCTATTTAGCCAAATTTTTGGTGTTGAAACTTTGAATTAAAACTTAAAGGACAGCATGGTTCCTTGAAGGTTTAAGAAATACGGAAATATTTGAAAAATTTTCTATCTTGGAAAAGTCCCAAAAGTTTGATCTAGCTTATTGATGAAGTGAATTATTTGCTAGTTTTGCCGTGAAGTTCCCATGGAGTCACCAAGCAAAGGCGAATCCTCAAATTATTTGTGACTTTATTACCAATAAATTGTTCAAAAATAATTTGCCATGACGGCGTAACCATATCGAATGTTCTTCGCCTTCGTTGAAACTCCGTGGGAAATATACTGCGAATTTGAGTCACAATAATCTTCGCAAACGGCATTTCTCTAGCAAATTTAAACATCTGCGTGGTGCTTCTGTCTATCGGAGGCAGTTGTTACTGAGAGTTAGATATGCCGTCTTGTGGAAATAAAATTGTTAACCCTAGGGGTTTTGGGGCTTAGCTCGGATTTGTGCTTATTTCACACGTGTGCTTTTACTGTGGTTTTTGGCGCAACTAATTAAGGTGATCCTTTTCTAGTGAACGTCTTCTCGTTGCAGCCCCGAGTGACTTGCGCAGTGTGAGTTTCACCGCGCCTATTGGTGTGTCGATTTTTCCTTAAATTCTATCGTTCATTTAACGGACGTTGATCAACGACTTGTTAGTGCCTGCCGAGTTTTTTTGCGAAGCCACTCGTTATTGGCTATTAGCTCGTCCGAGGCCCATCACTCGCGTATAAAGCAACTGTTTCAACGCTTGTCAGATCATGGATTAGTTACTTTTGAATTTTTGCAAGTGCGAATTCGGCGTTCCAAGCATATCATATACTGCTACAAGCCCATGTAGAAGATCTTGTTATTTTCGTTCAAAACAACCTTGCTTTGCGATAATTCAACTGTTGCTCCATGACCCATTGTTTCTTCTTGTGACACAAACAAGTTTGCGATGCCATTTATGACTTCCACATTTTTCGATTTGGACAACGTAAAAGTTAATTGCTTCAAAAGTTTGTTGGGCACAAAAGTCTCCACAAAGAGGTCTATTATGAGCAAAGCAATAAGAAGCTCGACAAAAAGCTCAAGTCCAACTCAATATATATATTTTTTTTATTGACACGCAAAAATAATTCAACACACACGCACTTACAATTTCATAATAAATAAAACGAACAATATCGATGTAGCAGCTAACATTCTATCAATGTTATCAGGTAACACATTATCATATTGTTTTTGTTTGTTTTTTCTCGAAAAAGAAAGAACAGCTGGTAATTCAATAGAATTAGTAAATGAAGTGTATTTGGAATATGATTGTAGTTACGAGGGCAAGCATATTGTTATTTCTCATTTTTCGTCTATTACGTCAGCGTTGGATAGGAACTGAATCGACAGTTATTGGACGTGAAGGATCGAAACTCATTGCTCAATGCTGAACTGAACAAAAACAAAAAACACAAGATTTTAGAACTTGGCGAAAAAGATTTTGAGCTCGTCAACACCCGAAACACGAGCAGCGTATAGGATTTTCGCAAACACTGTGAGACTGGAAATAACAAAAACATGGAACTGAAACGGAGCAGATTGACGAGAAAAGGATAAAAATTCAAAACTGAGTGCAAATCTGGCGCAGAAAGTTGTTTTGTTAGAGGCTGGCGGCCATAGAAGCATCGTTAATAAAACCAAGATGTCGGAATATATTTAGTGTAAAAGCTTAGATGGTACAAACTTTGTAGTTCATGAAGTTAGAAAGCAAATTTCCGACCTGTCCGATAAGAAAGTGAAATACAGAGTGAAAGTGAAGGGTTGGATGATGAATTTCGCCTAAGATGGATACTGACGCAAAGATCGAAGTTTTGGTTTTTGCTCTTCAAACCGCTGAAGTCGCCAAAACCGGCAGAAAGTTAAAAGCGAGACTGCCACAACCTCGGAAGACTTGCTGCAATTCAAAATGTTTGGGAGAAAGAATGACGTCACTAACCTTGAACGTGCCCTCGTTGAGAAGAAAAAAAGTTTTGAGTGAAACTCAGCGCAAAGTCACCTAGGAAGTCGCTGTTGGCGCAAGTGAAAGAGTTGAAGGCGCGCGAAAGAAAAGTGTGGACTCCAAACGATTCCTTGATCGCGAAAAACAACCTCCCATTGCAGTTTACGAATCACTGAATGCTTTGCGGTCAGTGGAAGGAGCTCTGCAGCAGAGGAACCAGTAGGAAGCGGAAAGTATTCCTACCCAATTTGAGCAGCTCTACGTCGACACTTTCTTCCAAAAATGCAGCGACCTTGAATATGCCCGAAGCGATTTGCTGCAATGAATTAAACTTTCTAAGGAGAATGATTTTAAGCTCCGATCGGAAATCACTTCCTTGCGAGCAGCAAGTGGATGTCAACGCCAAGTTAATTAACAACAAAGAAGAAAAGTCTCGAGCTATCCTACAACACATGGTTGAAATTAAAATTTGAAATTTGATCTGCGCGTTGAAAACTTCATCCACCGGTCGAGCATTTGTCGCGGGTAACTTTAGAATTAGATGCGAAGCAGGAAAACATTGCATCAAAATAGGCGGATACTCATCAACTTGGGGAGGTAGTGGCTGAAGCGTTTGATTCAAAAAAGTGCGGAGAACAAGTTGCCCGGAGACCGCTGAAAATCAAACCGTGATTGCTCAATCCGAATCTACCTGGTTGCAAAAATCTACCTGTGGCAAGAGTTGCTGAATGCGCCGTCAGTAGAGATAAACTTACAGCGCAGCGAGCGAAGTTAACCGCGAAGTGTTATGACTGATGAATTATTAACTTCGGAAAACTAGTCCTTATCCCAAGCGATAAAATACTCAGAGGATTTCCGTCAAAGAGCAAGTTGCCGATATTAAGACTAGAGATCTGATCGTCATGCGAGTGAATAAAACTCTCAAATACAATACTCTCGAATACTAATGCAAAACTCTCAAATACAAATACTCTCGAATAAATCACTAGTAGGTAAACTCCTGCAAGAGTTGAAGAAAAAAAAAAAAAAAAAACGAAAAAATTGTGTCGAAAACTATATCCGACCTTGAAAAAGGAGCATTGATTTTGAAAGAGCAAATTTCTAGTGTTGAAGAAAATACGATGGGAAGGCAAGCTGCTCTGGAAACTTCTCAAAGCGAGTCTGATAAAGTAAACAATCAAGTGCGAGTGGCGGATGAGCAGACGCTGTGACTGCAAAAGAAGGTGAAAGAGATGCAAATGGGGTCGGAAACTTGCAGATTGAGTTACAAAGTCATAAACGAGATAATGGTCGCGTTGGAGCCGCACCCCAGGACACTCGAAAAAGAGCAGCCTGGCCGTGAAGACCTGGTCGTTTCGGTCCGCTCAGAAATGCTTCCAGAAACTGGAGAACACCGTGGGTCAGGAAGAGACCGGAGCGCAGGATTTCCTGTCCCTAAAAAGTTGGGAGGGATAGGATAAGAAGTGTTAGGTTTAGGAGGCGGAAAAGCGGGATATCTGTCCGCGCGTTGCGGAAGTTTGAAGGAAAATTTCGATGCGCACAAGCTTGAGCTTGATGCAGCGACTACTTGGTGGGAAATGCTGCAGTCGCAATATGATGGTTTGATGGAGAAACAAAAAACTTTTTAAGATGGCAACTTCGCTCTTCAAAGCAAAAATGAAAGTCGCAAAGAAGAGATAACCAAACTTTGCTTGAAACTTAAATGAGCTTGAAGAGTCGCTGTGTGAGGGAAACTCTGAAATACAAACCTCCACAGAATATCTCCTTCAACCGCTAATGGTCATGTGAGCCTTCACTGGCTCGAGAGAGTAACAGAACCTCAAAAAACAACTTAATTAGAATTCAAAAATTAGAGAGCGGAAACCTAAAATGCTTGAAGAAGGAAAAAGCAGCTGCGCGTGGCAGAATATCAAAACAAACTCACCACTGGCCAAAAAAATGGAGCAAGCGTCAAATTTAAAAGAAAAATGTTTAGCAAATATGAGAGTAAAGGTAAAGCTGCTAAAGAGAAGTTTCAGAAGCAATGAAAAAAGCATTAATAATATTGCTGAAGAGCACGAAAAACTGAAAAAATATACGTTCAACGGAATTTCGCAATCTCAACTTGGCCCAGCGAATGAGAAAAGTGGCATCTGAAAGCCGAGCTAGAAAAAGACACCTTATAAATAGACTTAAATTCTTTTTAGCGTCTATACTTTACCACAAGACAGATTGAAGGGCCTGCCATCTTGAGAAATTGTTTAAGTATGCTGTGCCCTAAGTGCTTTTTTTTTTTGGTGGAAATGATCCTTATGAATGGAATCTAACATAGCCGTTAAACTCTAATGAAATGAGCATTATAATTGAACGGCTATTTTGGCATCAGAAATGGAGCCGAGATGTTTTCTGATGGTGACTTGTTTTTTCTTTTCGACAGATATCTGTTTAGCAGATATTTTTTTTGTACAGCTTAGGAGTGTGATCCTGTCATCTCCAGAAACTACATTGCAGCTTCAAGCATGGCCGAACACTTCTCAAAAGGCTATTGGCTTTCATAATAATTTAATACTAAAGAATTTCAAAAGTTATCGAGAATTTTACAAAAAGTCAGCATAGATGAATAGCGAACTAGAAATATGTTGGCGAACACCTATACGTTTTTCTCGAACCTAGAAGATTCGAGCTTTTGTACAGAAATTACGCATACTAAATCACAAATATTCAAAAGCGTTTGCCGATCGCCAAAATTTTTTGTACGAAGAAGCATAAAATAACCTTCAAATGTTGAACTGCTGTTTACTGAGCTGTCGCAAGCTTTTCGAGAATCCACAGTTCTTTTTGGATTGCAAAGCTTTTTCTTTCGTATTCGGTGTCACATCAGAATGATAGTCTATGCAGGCGCGGGTTAGTGATATCCTTTAGACTGCATGGCGGCGCAAGATTAGACACTGTTCTTGATGTGTTGTGCTGTCTGTATGGAAAGGCGAAATGACGAATTGTAAATATAGCAGGGTGTCGAACCGTTTCAAATAACGGTTCGGGTTCAGGTTTAGCTCCTGCTCAAAATATTTTAGCGGTTCAGGTTTGGTTCGGGTTCACTTGAGCACCATTTTCGAGGTTCAGGTTCGGTTCAGGTTCACTCAAGTAAAATATTACTAGTTCAGGTTCGGTTCGGGTTCATTGACTTAAAATTTAACTGTCGTTACTCGTTTCGTCCAGAAAAAAATCAGTTCAGGATGTTAACATGAATCCAAAAAAAAAAGGAGAAATTGCTGATCCTGTTGATGATCACCACTGCTCTTATTGTGCGTGTACCAGCGCCAGAGGCATCCGGATATGGAAAAATATAGTCTTACTTTTGTTAAGGGTTTAGGTTCGGTTTGGGTTCACTTGAGCACAATTTTGAGGGTTCAGGTTTGGTTCAGGTTCACTGAAGTAAAATTTTGCTGGTTCAGGTTCGGTTCGGGTTCACCAAAATGAAACGGTTCATTCGGGTTTGCGGTTCGGGTTCAGGTTCGGTTCGACACCCTGAAATATAGTTTATTCACTAATTTTGCAGCTTCTTCTTTTCAGCCTCAGAGCCAGCTGAGCAGCCGCTAAAGAAATCATTTTTATTTGCTAAGCACTTGTTGTTGTTTTTGACAACGAGCTCTTGTGTTCACTTTAGAAACTTGATTTTTCGCCTTCTGAAGTTGTAACGAACTCTTTTGGCAATGGATTTTAAGTAGATGCATTTTATTTCACTTTCATAAAATTTAGACTATGTTGAAATATTCGAACCGAACTGGTTTAAGACATTAATTAACCAGTCTTATAATTTTGGCCAAATTTCCAATTCATTAGTCTTGTACTGTATTGTCGACGCGGTTTTTATTTTAAGTTTTTTCTTGGCTTGCTTCAAACCAAAATCTTGCAATTTCAGAACCATATTGGTGATTGTATTCATTAGTGTATTGTTGGCAAACAATCTCATCAAATTCATGTCTGTGGATTACATTATCGGTTTCGCCGCAACGTTTCACTACAAAATTTTAAATTTTATTGCTTGTTCCAGACCAATAGTAAGGCAGTAATTGTCAACAATTTGCAGGTTAATTATGTTTGCTAAGCTTGTCTGAATTTTTTAAAGTAACAAACATACAAACCCCACAAACGTATTTACAGGCTTAATCATAAAAAAGCAGCTATAGGTACGAAGTTCAGCCGGGCATTTTAATTTAAATGCACGGAGGACAAAATGATAGAACAGTTTACACAGGGCTAGCTAGGGAATAGACTGCAGTTGGTATGTTGGTCGTTCTTTTTTATTTTTCTTTTTGACTTATGCACTGGATTTCCCCATATGATAAAAGCTGGCAGACCCTAATACAGTACTTTGATGTCGACGAATAAAATACCCATTTTTGACTTCGTCCATTTGACAACGTGTTTTATTTCCAGCAACTAGCACAAAATGAGCTCCTATAAAAGTGATTCCAAATTTCAGCATTGTTGTTACTCTACGCATTCGAAAATTTGATTGTTGCTCATAGTAATAAAAAATTCATACGAAAATAAAGAATGAAAAAAATCCAATAATTTCAAGAATGCGTCCAATTATAAGAAGAATGCTACAGCATACTCCTTCAAAAATGCAAGTGAGGTTAATGAAATTAAACGAATATTTAGAAAAAAAAAAAAAAACAGAAAAGAAGGAAAGTGGCATTCAAACCTAGACTTGAAAGAAAAACAAAAAAAATGCGACTGCTTAGCGCCTTAGCCCTAAAAGATAGAGCTACAGCGCAAGATTGGTCACAAGGACAGGTTGATTTGATGACCCGAAAAAAGCATATTGCTGTCCTGTTTTCTGGGCAGTTAGTGACCTAAGACGACTCATAATATTGAAGCAATAATTCGTGCGCGTATTCATCAAAAATTACTTTTGTTGAATTAGCCCACATTTGTTTACGTGATCGGCATTACAATGGAATTGATTCTATTTAGGCATGTTAAATTTTTTATCGGATATTGAGTTCTTGGAAATTGAACTTAGGTGAACAAATAAATGGAGAAGAAATCGAAAGCAGACCCAGTGACCGACCGACGCATGTTTAATTTTGTGATCTTCACAACTACTTTTTGTTTCCTCGTTATTTTCTTTTGAGGCCCCTTCTTTAAGAAAATTGGAATCCCAAACAACGTCAAAATATATGTATTAGGCAGAGGTGGACAAAGTAGTCGAAAAATCTACTTAAGTAGAAGTATTGTTACTTACTCAAAAATGCCTTTCAAGTAAAAGTAGAAGTATGGCGAAGCATTCCCACTTAAGTAAAAGTAGGAAAGTAGTCAAAATTAATTCTACTTATGTAATAAAAGTAGAAAGTAATTTTGAATTTCACGTGTTTGTTTATTCTTTGAAGGTTTGCTGTTGTGACGCTTACGATCAGTGTTCAAGCAAAGCCATACTTACGGTAGCATATCAAAAAATCAAAGTTTTATTATTCTCTTGAAATTACACCGAAGCGTGTTACGAATACGATTTAGTAGGGACTCTGGGCTCATCTCCGCGCCTGGACAACACAGCTTGAGAAGAAATGTCGCAGCGATGGCGAGTCGTTAGCAACACTGTTCGTTAACCGGCTAGGGAATTGAACCCCAGACGGGCCGCAGCGAACGCAACGCCGTTAACCGCTAATCTTTTTCGTATGAACCAGGAGTAACGCGCATGTCTAGTTTGTCTACTGTACCATGCTAATCAGGGTTCGGTATGTTTTTTTTTTTAGTGAGCCTGAGTCAACACCTGGTATTTGATGCAACGCAAAAACACACTACCCTAGATGACCTGTAAATAAATCGGCGTAACTATTCAATAAGTTTCGTAGTACTGTACAGTAAAACAAACTCGATACGTACTTATTGTACACGTTGTGAGGTGAAATAATGTTTACTTCGTTATTGTACACGTTGTGAGGTGGAGTAATGGCTAGGTGTTTACTTCTACTTTACATAAAAGTCATTACTACTCAAGTAGCGTTACTTCGAGAGGATTTTAGTTGAAGTAAAAGTAGAAGTATCACCTCTGGTTTTAGGTACATACTCATTGTGACTGATTTTCAAACAGAACATCTTACTAGCTGAAGTCATTTAAAAAATATTGTGTTGTTTTGAATTTTTTATATTGTGTCGCAGAAGTTTCAAATTGTGTTGCTTTGGATTTTTCAGCGAAAAAGCGAGTCGGAAAGAGAATTGCAAGAGAAAAGGAATCGGAACCCTATCGAATAGCGACTTCGGAAATTTTGTATAATGTATTGCTGTTCAGCACAAGCAACAGGAAAAGAAAAAGGACGGAAATTCTTGTGTCAAAATCATTTGAAATTTGTTAAAAAATATTTTTTATTAGCAGTGTTTTTAATCTAATTGCCCACTATAAAACAATATTATTACTCAAGTTGATTGTACGAATTAACGCTATCACAGTACATGACGAAGTTTGACGATAGACTCTCTTTTTTGGTGATACTCCATTAATCTGATAGTCTTAAACATAAACTGCAATTAAACTTTTTCCAAAGACGTCACATCAAACTTTATTGCATAAGCTGTTGGAAAGTCTGTTCCATAACTCACGTATATAAACGAGGAAAGTGGGAATTTTGGAGCGATGGCAGTCAACTGGCTACAGCGGTTTACTTTTGGGCAATCGCTGGTAATAATAACCAAGCAGAACTGGGAGTAATAATATCTTCCCAAACAACTATGATGAGTTGAGGCTAGTGGGGCAAATTTTAACAAATAAAAAGTGTCATATTCTACAAAAGCATTCGATTTTTTGCAGTAGTGCGTACCTACAAATTATTGGAAAAGAAATTCTGTTTTGGCTCGTCTTGTTTTGATGAAATCTGGCGTTTCTTACACTAACATTCGCACTTGTTTGTTGCATTCTTTTTCCTGCGGTGAAGTTTCGTTTTATGTTCATTTGTTACTTTCTTTGATGCCATATGGTGTTTTTGCTTTTCATTTAATAAAATCTACAATAGCGACAGTTAACGACTCAAGAAACTTTTACCCAAGTTCTAGAAAGTTGATTCTTGAAGAACTTGCATTCACTACAGTTAAACTTTCAAGTAAATATGCAGTCCAAAATGCATCTTTGAAATGCTTTTTTTTATGCGACCCAGACTAGCAGCGTCGGACTATGGGGTCCAGCTAGTTCGTAGAGTAGCGCTGGATCGAAAAAAGAAAAATTTAATCGTATTACACTCGTATGCACTGAGATAGATAAATAATCAACACAAGTCGGAATCGTTTCGCTCAAATATGGCTCAGTGGCGTAGGCAGAAACTCCCAGAGGGGCATTGGTAAAAAGTTCAACTTTAACTCGGGGAAGCTGGGGTCTGACGGCAAAGCCGCCAGAAGCAAGATTTTTAAGTTTTTTTACAAAGATACTCTTAAGACCATTTTTTAAGTTAAATTTTGGTTCAAAAGACATGTCTTTAGCATCGCAAACACACACAAAATAAGCATAAAACAACTGAAGGGCACATGCAGGGTGTTCGGAAAGTCACTGTGCACTTTAACAATTTTTTAATGTAAGTGCACAGTGCGTTTCCGAACACCCTGTATTTAGTCATCCTTCCTTGCGGTACAGTATGCAATTAAGGCCAAAAAAAAGCAAGTTTCGTAGCTTTGGTGACAAATTAGCTATTGCAACTTGTCAAGCAGCAAACGCTAAACTGTTTTTGGCTGGAAAGTATCTGAAATATAACCTGTTCCCCTAACAGCTGTTTGAGATGCTACTGCATGACAAGCCGTTTTTGAATATGTCATTACCCAGACAGAGCTAGGTTAACGCACAAATCCTTCCTTTAAAACGTTTTGTGTTATCGATATTCAACCTTTTCAGCTTCTGCTTGCATGAAGGCCAAATAGAAATGGTGTGGCGCAGTTTCCTTCCTACTTGGAACGTAATTTATAGATCAAATAGAGCTACAATATGTCTTGCGACAATACGTAGGATGTAGTGGTTTCGACTTAACTATTTTACGGCTGCAAAATATTGGAATGGGATAAAATTGGCACTAACCCACTCTCAAACTGATTAAAACGATGGTGAAATGGTTGGTGGCAAAAGCCTTTTCCAAGTGTGTGCTGTATTTTAATCTTCAACGTTTTTTTGCAGTGTGTCATGGCCCGAAAAAAAGGGGGAGGGGGCACGGCACTAAACTAGTCCCTCTGTTTGTGGTCAGCTTTAAAAACAGATTGCGAGTAAGGCTACTTATAATTAGTTATAAGTTATTAAAAGTTGCTTTAAATCAACAATTAAACTGTTTGGTAACAGCAATTCACACGAGGCGGAGGGACTAGCTTCTTTTTTACAACCTTAGTCTTCTGTGATTGAATAGTAACATTGATAAATTGTGACGCACTAATACAGTATCAATAATTGTGTGCTATTAACTTTATTGACTCTTAAATGAAGTCTATTCACCATACAGTGTTGCAAAGTTAATTTAATTATGTTTTTATAGCCACCTAAAACGTAATGCACGTGTTATTAGGCCCCAGTTTTCGTCAATCTAAAGCTCGAATCCGACACGAAAAGTTCTGTCTGACTTGCAACTCTAATCTGGCTCTAACAGACGTAATGGAGATTGAAATCGTTTAAGATCAACAACGCCAAACCACAAAGAAACATCATAATACTTTACAGTCTTTTTTTTTATGTAAAAACCAAGTTAAAGACATGCTGAGTATGTTATTTTTGGCAAAACAAGTTTCCATTTTATACAGCACAGTAAATTCAATGTTTTTACAGTGAAGGCACAAGTATAAAATATATGCTATACAGTGTCTAGTTACTACTATGAATAACTGTTATTGGTAGTTTCCTTTGAAACACGCATATAGTCACAGGCATTTTCTAAAACTATATGGCTAGTTAAAAAATCTATCAAAATTTGGCAAACGAGTATCATCCCAGTTGTAAGGAACTTATTTTCGAACTTGTAGATGAAATCGTGGCTTGATCGTCTCCTCCAAGGAACATACTCATTTGTGAAGCTGCAAAAAATAAAGCTTACATTAAGTTAAAAAAAAAATTATCGTACATACAGCAAAAGAGATTAATAGGTAGTGGATTTCAGCTGTAACTTTAAACCAATGGTAAATTTTGAAGGTTTCGAGTATTTGTGTAAGTACTTGGTAACGGTGGTCCGTAGTTGTAGGCGAAAAGTTTTGAAATAGCAATAGTGCACTGGGAGACATATAGCCCAGAAACGGTAAGGAGAGCCGATTCCTATTACAATTTTATTTGGCTAATAAAAGAAAATTGGCCTTCGTCGCAAGACGAGTCCCTTGAGCAACAACGAAAAGCGTTGCGACGGCTCAAATCAATTATTTGTCATCAAATCATTCTTCATTTTGTGAAACAATGTCCCAAGTGCTTTTATCCTGAACCCCTTAAATGAGATTAATGCAAAAGAGTTGTTTTTGCAAACAAGCTGAATGTGAGCTTTTATAAGAACCTATAAATTTTGAGTTGAAACTGATTGTTCTTAACTTTTAGCTTCATTTATGACACAAACTTATTCTTGTTTGGTTAAAAGTTGTCTCTTGTTATAGACCGTGACTACTGCTGGACAAACCAGCAATGGCAATACGAAACAGGCTAAGAAATCTTTGCGGGTTACTAACAAATGCATTGTACTAGCGCATGCTTTTAACTACGTTTTTCATGCTGAGTCTGGGATTTATTTAAATTTATTTGTTTATAACTTCTGAGCAAAATTGAGCTTCCTGTTCTAACAAAAAAAGTTCAATATTAAAAACTACGGGCAGTATTGGCTGAGCATGAACCGGAAAGCATTAACAAAAAAAAATTACGCTGACACTACCATTGGCGGCAACTGGTTGTACGGCTAAATGGGTCGAATCTCGGTAGGGACCAAGTGTTCCCGCGACCAAGTGTGAACGGTGCCATTCAAATCAATCACTGCAATGATATGATCCGACTTCTAGGTACTTACAAGAAGTTGAGCGTGATGACGACGGAACTCTTCCCTAAAATAACAGTTTTATTATTTCGAGATTACTCAAAAGATTTAAGAAAAGAAGATGCACCAAGAGAAATGATTGTAGAGAAAAATGGAGTGGGTTGGAAGAGAGGCGTGCTCCGAGATCAAAATTATGTGATTTAAACTTTGGGCACAAAAATTGGACCTTAAGATCAATTTCACTAAGAATTATCAAATGTATATCACCGCTTTGGCTTTATTATTCTTAGTAAAAGACCGCATGCCATTTAAGTAAGCATTTATACACTATTCAACTAATTCCATGCGAAACAAAATAATTGACTTGAAGAGTTCTTTACAATAGTGTCATCCTTAGTGCAGATACGTATATTGTACAGTGTACACAACGTTGTAACCATACCTCTTGAGACTCCGACTGCCTTTTCAATAAATTTTTTCTAATTAAATCATCTAACGGGGTTCTGCAAAACAAAACAATAACACAATATCAAAAACACCAGCGAAAACATGTTAATTAATCAATTAATTAGCGACGGTGTCACACCCGTACGCCGAATAAAAAAGATAGCACAAGCACTGAAAAATTTTACATCACAATTACTGTATTTGCACGGCATTGCCAAATTATAGAAGAATCTTCGAACAACGAAATTTGAAGGGTAAAAAATAGAAACCAAAAAAGTGAGTTTAAATTGATATTGCTACACTACAGTATAAAATTTCACTACAGGCTGATAATTTTCAATATCAGCATATTCATGAGGAGAATATTTGGCTATCACGACGGATAAACGTACTACTCAGGTACACACATACCGCACAACGTTATTGCATACTTTACATTGAACTTTCACTGACTTATCGCATTTTAAATCTTGAAAATACGGCCAAATCTTTTGGGAAACTGAAGCTATATCGATACTCGTTCTACCACATCGATCTTTTGAACGTACGCTTGCTCCTTTCTTCAACAATATTTCCACCACCTAAAAATAAAGATAATAACTGATACAAAAGTCATGTCAAAAAAGATATAGTAAGTAAAAAATAAAAGCTTGCTTTTACACTGCATCGTCCCATTTTTTTCTCGCTTTGTAATAGACACTTGACGCGGCAAAGTTGTTGCTTTTAAGCAATTTGATATATAGTACCTTGGCAATGTTTATCCACCCCGACACTCAAAATGTGAAGGGTTGAGTTTTGAAGGATGCTCTTTGATACAAACAAATAAACATTATTGCTCTCTTAGTGTTTTTTTTTGTTTTTATCATCCACAATTGTTTAGTCTTGCAGTTTTTAGGGCTCACCAGTCATCATGGGTACTGTCGTAACTGATGGAAGGTAACTGCTCTTCCAGCCAGCTTCCCCCCCACCCCAGACGCAATTATTTCTCAAAAACAGCGTAGCTTAAACGTAAATCCGACAAAAAAACACCGAAATCTCGGTGAATCCTTGTTTTGGTCTCACTTAATTTTCCACGAACACACCTCTAGTTACGCCACAGACCTTGGGGAGGAAGAATTTTTACTCTGCTTTCTGAGGCCTTATGCAAAAAGAAATGCCTCTCTGCATCTACATGGCTCCACAACCTACCCATATCATATCTAGGAACATTCAAACACGTGATGATGGAAATAACTTTTCTTTAACCAACAACGGGCCAGATTTCGACAACTGACTATTCGAACACTAGCTAACTGGTATTTGGTGTATGTTCAGTTGTTCACACTGAGTAAAAAAAACAGCCACGAGATAATGTCAAACAAGAACTGGTTCGAAACAAAAATGCTTACAAGCGCTAATTTATTTTTCAATAACAAATACTGCATTTGAACAACCATGAAAAAGCGATTCACATGAAGTTTCTGATAAGATATATTTTCGAAAACCCTAACTGGTGTCACAAGACTAAGAATCAACTTTTGCTACAACACACAATTTTATGGATGTTGGAATAGTAGCATATAAGCTTGGTCGAACGAAACGATAAACACAAGTACGCTACCAATGATCAGTTGTACAAGCACACCAAAGTAATATTCGTTTGCAATAAATTCTACCGTACCAAGAATGCCAGCATACTTTTTCATTTTCTTGAAAGCAGGCAGCATGCAATGGAGTCCACAACGTGTCCTTATTTTTGTGATTGATGTCTGAAAGAACAAGTTTACATAGAAAATCAGCTAATACGTCATTTCTATTTTATTATATCTTTGCATATCAAGTCAATAAACTGTATCAAGGTAATCATTACTGGTAAATCCAAAACGATAATACACACAAAAAAATGAACCCAACCGACAAAGCTAAATTGTTATCGATTTTCCTGTCGCCGGGCTGCATCAAACGGAAACTATGGCACGATGCGCACATTTTTAATTGCGGTAACTACTTCGTGTCGGAGGAATCCGCACCTGCTTAGGAGTTTCCAGTGATCCAATACTCGTGTGAATTTCTTCAAATTGTTGTTCACTGAATTTGCTGCTTGTTCGAAGCCACCAAGCAGAGATAATCATGCTAAAGCGTCTTATCCAACGACGAAACAATATGACCAAGTGAAGGTGCGGGTTGAACCAAGTTGAAGTTGAACCAAGGGTTGTGGCCACGCTGCCGACTACGAGCATCAGTTGCCAACAGTAAATCATCAGCTGACACTGCATCAAAATTCCATATACAAATACTTACTGTCTTTGAGTAGGCACAAACGTTAAAGAAATATTGCTAGAGATCGGTTTTATAGAAGAAATGAGAACTACTTGAGGTGATAAAAGATGCCCCAAACCTTGTTCCACTATTGCCCTTATCTGCAAAAATACATTAAATCTGTTTGATCCCATACCGTTAGCAAATGCTGCGCTTTAAATTTTGGTGACATCAGAAAAGGACAACTTAGCAAAATTTCTTGCAGAATTAGCAACATGATATTTGATAATTGGCAATTTAAATTTCTTGCAGAAAAAGAAACACGACGTTCGATATTCTCCAAAAAATTTTGCAATGTCACAAAAGTCACACACTTTTCTGCTGTCACAAAAGTTCGAAATGCAGGGTTGCCAATGGTACGAAGTCAAACGGATTAAATCTATTTTCGCAGATAAGGAGAATAGTAAAACAAGGTTTTGAGTATTTCTTTATTGCCTCAAGTAGTTCTCATTTCTTCAACAAAACCGATCGCAAACAGTAGCTCTTTAAAAATTGAAATTTATGAACTAAAAATTCCAACAACCTATTCATATTTTGACACGTCAAAAAGGTTATCAATTTCATTCAAAATTATCACTTTACGTCTACCCTCATGAGAGCTTCACTGTAATCAATGGCAAGAGTGCATAGGAGCAATGGCATGTCTTACACGAGATCAATTGGACATGGTCTACTTTTTATATACATTAATTTTCATTCCTGTCTTTTTTGTAGTATTACACAAGTTCCGTGTGTAGTGTTACAAGGACTAAACATACCGTACCTGCCCCATAGCTAATTAAAATGTTGACAATATCTGGAAAACCCCAAAACGAAGCAGTGTATAAATGAGTTTGTAGGAAATCTTTCAAATTGGTGATTGTAGTTGGTTTCTCATTTAAAAATTCTTCTAGCAGCTGAATAAAAATAGCTTTTTAATTGATACAGTAGTTTCAAAGAACTATTTAGAGAAGAAGTTGTTGGCTAATTTTTTTCTATTATAGGACTGCCACATAGATCCAGTAATTATAATTACACTACATAATTATTCATCAAGTTTCTTTGACCAGGAGACAGCAAAGACAGCTGGAACAATCTTTAAGTTAAGCTGCTCATCTGTCAACCACACATGGTGAAGTCTTTGCATTGTACCTCTTTTACAACAGAGAACTACGAAGCTGTAAATACTGGATTGATTTTTTTGTTTTTGGTTTGACACAACCAAGAATGGAACCAGTAGCTTTCTACTTTTTAAACTGCTTTTGTAACAAGTGGCTCTTGTTGGCTACTTCCTATTTCATCTTAAGAGGTTGACAAACTGCTTTTTCTTATTATTAACGTCGAAAATTATTATAGTTCTATTATAAAAGTATATAGTTAAGATTCAATTACACACAGCTTTATAACTAATATACTGTATATTACAATTGACAATCAGCAATTACCATGACCACTGTCATCACACATCTCAGATCTGTACATTTCGAAACCTGATATAACAGATAAGAACGCAAGAACATAAAGGTGCAAGGACCAGGGGCGAACCCAAAAATTTTTAAAGTGGGGTTCAATTTTTTAAAAAGCAACCAGACCCAATTTTAGTTAATTTATTTTAAACATTAATGAAAATGCATGGTATTGTAGTCAAACAGGATTTCGTGGTAATAGCTGCATTTTATTACATTTGTTTATTCAAAAACCCTGTAATAACGATTTTGAAAGTTGTTGCTTGTGAAGATTGTGTACGAGAGAACAAGTTACCACCATAGGGACCTGGAGCCAAAGCCCCCAGCCGTCGAGCAATTCTTGAACTTTTTTTGAAAAAAAAACAGCGATTTGAACACCATTTGGATGACGCTTTAAACGTTTTGACATTTCTGAACATGATGACATTTTGAACAAAATGACATGTATGGAGGGGGGCTGGGGGCAAAACCCTCAGCCGCTGGGCAATTCTAGCAATTTTTTTTAGAAAAAAAAAACAGCCATTTTAATGCCATTCAGATGACATTTTGAACGTTTTTGACATTTTGAACACGATGACATGTATGGGGACCTGGGGGCAAAGCTGAAGCCCCCAGGCGATTCTTGCAATTTTTGTAGAAAAAACAGCCATTTGGAAGACATTTTAAACGTTTTTAGAGCAATTAGAAATTATGCTAAAATACTAAGATTTGAAACAGTTTGAAAGAATAAAGTTGTTGTAGCTCAGTCCATTCAACCCCTGCATACTTATTGGTCAAGTCCAAAATACGTTTAAACGCTGAAAGATTGCGTTTTTGGCTTAAATCTTTCAAGTGGATTTGTTTTTAAATCCAAAAATTTGTTAGTGGTACAGAATTTCAAAATAGCTTTTAATAGCGTTGGAACTATCATTTCCACTCTCTGAGAAATGGGCAGTAGGGTGTTGCAGCTGCCCCAACTCGCTTGAAAAACGCTGTTCAACATTTTAGAATTGTGTCTAGGCCTAAATAACCCAAATATAAAATTTCAGCGAAATAGGTTGAGATTTAAGTGAGCAATAACAGATATAATTTTTCAAGATTTACACTGCGCGCGTCACAGCAGAAGAGCATAAAAAATATTGACGGACAAATTACAGCCAGCATTAATGTTTTAGTCATTCTTTTTACAATTATGGCAGCCATTTAATAAAAGCTGGATATTTTAAAGAGAGTAGCAGATGTGTTACAGGATATTTGCATATTTTTGGTAGCCTAGTAAGGATGGCATATATAGCATTATTTTTTTGGCAGCTATTTCTTGTACGTAACACTAATTTAGTAGGCCTATTTAAGCATGGCTACTGCATGTAGTGACAAGTATGTTAAATTGTAGCAAGAAACCACACCAGGACAAAAGCACTTGGAAATAAAGAGTATATACCTAAGAACGTGAACCAAAAAAGGCCAAGATACAACTCACACATCAACCATAAAGAATATTAAATATACCATTACTTTGTTTCTATTTTAATGTTTTAAGATATTGCTTGAAAAAACAAACAGCATCAACTATTTGCAGTGTACCTAATATTCAAAGTCAGTTAACCCCATGTATCAAGAAAGACAAATTGAAACAAGCAAACAACACGAGGCAGAAATTTCAGCAAGTAAATAGCACATGACAAAAAGAAAAAAAAAAAAGTCAGAAGAGTAGCATTGCTTGCAAGTGGTACCCACACAAATAAGGTTTACCCGCGCCAGGCACAAACTAATTTAAGCACAGTATAAGATTACCCTCCCCCCAAAATGTATGGTACCAAATATTTTATTGGTTAATATTTGGTACCATATATTTTGGGGGGAGGGTAATCTTATACTGTGCTTAAATTAGTTTGTGGCTGGCTTGGGTAGACCTTACATACAACCACAGACAATATAAAAGATCAAAACAAAAGCAGCATTCTACGATAAGACACAGCAGAGTGAGGGTTGGTTAACAACCGAAAATAATAAGCAGGACATAAGTTACGGTTATCACAAATAGTGAATTAAGAGAAAAAAATTAGAACAGCAGCAGGACATTAAACACTGTCGACAAGTTACAGCTACTGTAGTACGGTAAGTTACTGTTGCAATATAGTAAGCTTCAAGTCAAGTCAGAAATTGACCTGTACCCAATTACCCTAACTTTCAAATCTTGGGAAAAAAGCCGCAATACTGCCATGGCAATTGTTTGAAGACATGTATTATATGAATTGATCAAAAATGAGGTACCAAAAAGCAATATGATTTGGTGCATGCAGGTGAGCACTTCTACAATACATTATTAATGAATTAAATCCTAGAACACTGTACACAGGACAACAACAAACATCAAGAGTTGAACAGCCTAAATATTGACAGTGTGCTTCAAATACTCTAGACAGACATTAACGACTCCCTAGTAACAAACAAAAGCTGTTATATTTACTTGCCAATTTAAAGATCTCCACTGGAAACAAGCATTATCTAATGCGATTGATAATGTGTTGTCACATTATCAAAAGGCAAATATTATAACATTTACTGATCAAAACAATGTTGGATGAACTATCAAAACTTACTATGACAAGTGTATTAAACTCAATGACATTAACAAAGGAAACAGAAATTCTCAAAATGTCGTAATAATTAGCTTTTAATCGGGCTTGGAGAAAATGAGGCTGTTTCCAAACAGTTTGCTGAAAGATTTGGCGGCACCAAAAAAAAACATGCCACGAAATCGATGCAATTGACAATGACATTGAATTTATAAAAAGTATGATAGAAATAGCTTCCTTCTAAAGTAGAGTAAGATAGATAGAAAAGCTTCCTTCTAAAGTAGAATGAAATGCTAGAAGAGATGGGTTTTCAGAAAAGAGTTCACAAAAGAATGGTTAAAAGTGGGGTCACTATCTTTATTCCACATGATATTTTGAAGTCTAAAAAAATGGCTTCATGCAGCATGAGAAACAACATTTCATCAACACAGCTTAGTGCTGTTGTTCATACAGTGTCAATGACATAGCTGAAAGAGGAGTAAAGCTATGCCACGATTTCATAGCAACATCTAAAGATGAAGCAAGATTTAAGAGCATATAACAAGTGTTAGAAAATCACTGAAATGCCCATCCAAATCAACGCAAAAAACTGAAAACATAAAAATTGCTTTTGAGCTGTTTAATCAATGTGGATTTTTCTATCTTGATATTAGCGAAATAGCTAGCTTTGAATATTTCAAACCTTACAGTGAAGATAGGCAATATATTTTGTACTGCTTGAAGAGTGTTGAATTTTAAATAAAAATGCTTAAATTGCAATCAGTTGATGTTTTCTTTACGATAAACAGAAAAATATATTCCAAAAAACAGCAAATATTGTATCAAACCAGCACAAAAAAATTTCAAACTGACCTTGCTGGCTCAAAGTTAAGCCAAACTGGCTAAAACTTTACAGGAGTTTTTAGGTAAATACACAACACCAAACTTTTGAACAGATGCATACTTGCCAAAAAAAATTTTGGCGGGGCAACTGCAACACCCTAATGGGTAGCCTTGAAAGAGACTGTTTTAGATTAAAGGTTTTCATCCAGGTTTTTTCATGAGTCTATGCTGGAGTGAAGAAAAGTTAAAATGGGGCGGTACAAGCTTATATAAAGGTTGATTGCATTGAAATAGACAATTGGTTGTTATTATGATGTATGATGCAGCAAAAATCATGTAAAATACTATAAAGTTAGAGCAAAAATACAGAAAAAACCATTTGCAAATGATAGCTCTGTCGCTATTGAAAGCTGTTTTTAAATTTCTAAATACGTTTGCAGATTAAAAATTTCGTCGTTTGAAAGAAATTTTGAATTGGGTTTTGTTTTCAAACTGAGGATTTGTTTACTTTTGCAAAAGTGCATTTGGCTAAGTAGTTGTTTTTTTCGTACACAAGGGCGGCGTTTTTTACTAAATGGTTGTCTGTCAGTTTAGTGTCAAGCCTCTGTCCTCTGTCAACCTCAGAAGTTTATGATTGGGTATAGTACGTCCATTATTCAATGTCTATGGATATATCAAATACACATAGTTTTGCAATGTTTCTGTCAGCAATATTGTAGGTGAAACAAACGAAAATCTTAATTGCTTGGTAAATATCGTGCTGTTCGTGCAGGATCAAATAACAGCGCTAAAACAACATCTTAAGTGATTAATAACAACTTAAGTGATTATTTAGTGAAAAGTAAATATAACAAAGTGTTACAAACTGCGTTATATCAACAAAAATATGTTTCTTTGAGTTCCAAAAGGGGGGGTTTTGATCCCCAAACCCCTCCTAAGTGCGCCACTGTCAAAGGACATAAGGGCGAAGAAACATAAACCTGCAATTTGTGCTAACATTTTTGTGCTTCAGAAATAATTACGTCATCAAAGAAATGAAATTGATTAATGAGTATTTCATTTACTTTTTGAAAGTCAAGTTTTAAAAAAAAGTTTTTTGAATTTGCTTTCTGCCTTTAATACTTAATTATTGTGCAAAGTACAATCCTTAAATTGATTCTAGAAAGAAATGCACAAATATTGAACATACATTTAACAAGAAGTGTTTATTTGTTAATGATTTTATTTGCTTTATGGTACATAATTGACAAACATCAGCGGTTGTTTTCAAATGCAATCATTTAACTATTTTCAAATGCAGTCATTTAACTATTGTACTTAATCCGTTAAGCAAACAATAGTAACGAGTCTTTTATTACGCTGTGAAGCAAAATCAAATAAAATCTTTCATTTTCTTGCTCTATTATTCCAAAGGTATGTAACTACGTACGGAACACAGCTCCTTTTGAAGTAATATCACAGTGGTGGCGAGCAGTTGGCAACACTGTGTCCAATTTGACTGACCCAAGATTTGAATCTCATACCTTCTGCTTCAGAGACGAACAGTCATAGCATTTCCTAATCACATGCACCAGTACCAATTACAGCCATTATACAGAGCTTACAGAAATCTATCATTTTTTTTCTGAAATTTTTACTTGTTGCAATGTATTTCCAAAATTGACTGATTTATTTATTTATTTATTTATTTAGGAGTACGACGCAATGGTGCCGAGTTCACACTCAGAGTACACTAATATGTGAAGCAGAAAAAAAAAAGAAAACGAAATTCTATACAGCTCTGCAGAAAAATCACATACACTCATAGCTCAGGTTGTAAAACAGGCAATAACAAAGAAGTACAGTGGACAAAAAGTGAATTCAAATCAGTTAACGTAAGCTGGCACACAGAAAATGTATTGTACAAATGATTGCCTTTGAGATTAAAATACTAACGAGCATATCTCATGCAAGTCGAATTTCTTTAAACGCATTTTGAAGGCAGATAAACTAGACGATGAAACAATCGATTCTGGGAGTAAATTCCAAACAGGTACTACACGATTACTAAAGAAATGCCTGAATGAATCATGCTTTGGCAGATATTTAGATCTAATACATAAATGGTGACGACGTAAATTGTAGCAAGATTCCGCATAAGTAAAAAACTCATCAAAAGCAATATCAATCAGCTTGTAGCATATTTTATATACAAGAATTAGGTCAAATTCTAGACGGCGGTATTCTAGTGATTTCAAATTTAGCTTATTCAATCGATCAGTATATGAAGAAAATGGAATGTTGCAGCGATTACAAGCCACTCTAGTAAAGTGTTTCTGCACAGATTCGATAGACGTTATATCCTTTTTAAAATGTGGCGACCAAATTGAAGTGTTGTACTCAAGTTTTGGCCGTACATATGTAACAATGGCCGTACATATTTGAATGTGAAAAAAGCAGAGACATGGCTAAACACATGAAAGCACAATGGCTCCAAACATATTTGCTATATGATGAATTTTGAAATACGAAATAAAAATATTTTTGCGATTATGCAAACTTTCTTTCAAAACTTGACTTTCAAAAACTAAGCAATATACTTATTAATCCATTGTGTTTCTTTGATTACATAGCTATTTCAGTATTTCCAAACCACAAAAATATTAGCGCAGATTTATGTCTCTGCACCCTTACGTTTTTGCACCCTTATGTCTGCACCTTTATGTCCTACACCCTGCGCCCTTATGACCTACAATCTTTTGTCTGCACCATTATGTTGTAAACTGCGTACATATATAGCCTAGCCTATACTTATTTGCTGGTTTTGTATCTGACAGTAAATAATTACAATTATTTAACTTAATCAGCAAACCTTTTCATCACATTGCATTGCAACAGTTGATAAATTATAAGAATTACTACCAACATCCATTCTGCTTAACATCCGTGACAAATTTAAGTATATTTCTTCTTGCGTTTTCTCATTGGGAACCATTGTCATTTGTTTTGTCATTTTGTAAATGAAGTAATATGTTAAGCTGCTTTGAAAGAATCACTTAACCTGTTAAAAACCTTATTTACCTAAACCGTGAAAATAGAGCTTTTGCTGGTAATTTCATACAGTAGGCTATTGTCCTTACTTTTGAGCTGCCAACTCAATTGATTTTGATTTGAGTTCAAGTTTAAGTTCCTTAGTTTAATTTTTTTGGGTTCAAGTTTGACAAAAATATCAAGTTTTTTGAGTTTGAGTTTAGGCTGAGAAAAATACTTACAACAGTACTTTTTGACTTACAGTAATTGCTCTTTTTTTGTATGCATGCTGGTTTTCTAGGATGCCATGGTATAAATACCAAGTAAACAACAATCTCGATTTACATTGCAGGATCAACAAAAAACATTTTTGTCTGACAATTTTTTGACCTTTAAATTTCATTTTTATGAATTTAAATACCGTAGTTTTCGTAAAGTTTAAGTTTAGACAAAATTTAAAATGATTATAGAATACGCTACTCAGAAGGGCTACTAATTTGATTATTTTTAGCAAGAGCTTATTTGCATGCTAGGGTGCAAATAAGAGAGCAAGGTAGAGAATACGAGAGCAAAGAAAGGACACTCAAGGTAGGCTAGGCAACTATTTTTCATGTTTCACTTTATCGTTAGGGTTTGAGTTAGAGTTAAGGTTGATGCTATGGTTAGAGCTAAGTTAACAGTTTGGGTTAGGTTTAGGGCTAGGATAGTGCTGATCGCATTAGCATGCTCATATGCTTGGCCTTATTTATTTCATTTTAATGAAAGAGGCTAGTCTTACATTACGTAACGCCCATAAAAAGCATAAAAGAGCAAAAAGGTGAGCACTTAATTGCTCATTAATTTACTCTTTTTTATTTTCTAAATTATTGTAAGGGTTTGGGTTGGATTTTGAGTTGCAGGTTTGGAATAGGGTTAACGTTAAGGTTAGAGCTATGGTTAGGTCTAGGGTAGGGGCTAGGATAGGGATTTTTTATTCTTATCGTGCATAACGTAACAACAGCCTCTGCGTATTTAGTAGGGTCTATTGCTAAATATAAAACCGTCAATGTCTGAATGTTCAAACTTCTAACAAGAAACCTCAGTGTTTTCACTAGGATCTTTTTGTGGTAACAAGAGCATCACTAATACAACAACTAAGATGACCAAATTGCATTACACCTCGTAAAGCAGGAAACCTGCAACGCAGTTTAAATAAACAGGTTTCGCGTGGTTAGTTGTTGTGGCAGCAGAAATACAGCTGATAGTTTTCGCGGAGTCTTACGGAGTTCTACCTACGTGAAAATGATAAAGTCTACCTTGAAATGCAAAATTCAGTCCCAGTAAAAGAAAGCGAGCGTTTTTGATTCAAGTAAGAATGAGAGCAGCCAGAATGAAAATAGTAGAATTTTGTTCGGATTAACCCGAGCTCACCCTATTACTGAAAGGGGGTGAACCATCCGTCTAACCCTGGTCTAACTATGGTAGAAAGTGAACTAAAGAAAAGTGACATATCTACTTCTCACCGACTGCCTGTGCCATCAACGCCAAAACGAGATCCTACCAAGCCATCGTAGCCCCCAGCCATAATTGCTCGCTTCATCAACAGGAATGTTCGAACTCCTAGCGATACCGACGAGGAATAAAAGACGAATGTCGATTCCGAAACAGCATGTCTTTGGCTGTTAATCAAAATTTTGATTGTGCCTATGAGACTCTGGATACTGTTTATAGCTTGTTATCAATTTTCTTAGTACTTTGGTTTTAATATTTAATCTCTCTTTTCCCTCAAAGTTCAGGCTGAGAAAACAGATTCTTGGTTTCCAAAAACTTTTTATGGGGATATCAATTTTTGCATTTATTGAATATCTTTGCAGTCGCAGCCCCAAAATAAAAATAAAACACTTCAAAAATTATTTTTCGGTTTTAGCTGTTGTAACCTACCGGATGCTGCACCCCTTTTTCCTACCTACATTTGTCTTATTTCCGTTTTGCCATCAAAAGCTGGGTTATATTTGATTAAAATAGCAATTAGCTTACATGTTTTGCCATTTACTTTGTGTTGACAATTAGCAACACAACTGAAAACTCTTGCTAAATGTAACAAAAATGCAGTAATTTTTTTAAAGTTTTTGTGTAGGTGGCAACTGTGACAAAATTGTGAAGGAAAACGAGCTTTTTTAAAAATAAATCCTAAATTGTCATAACTAGGCAACCGAATGTTGCAGTGCCTCTTTTAAGCTTTTGCGTTAGGGGGGGCAAATTCCTAAAGGTAACCTAACGTCTGGGCGGCTTTGCCCCCCAGACCCCCCCCTTTCAGTTGTTCGCGATTGGACTGTAATTTTTAATTGAGAAAAGTGTTTACGGTGCGTATTACCGTATTAGTGTACTGCAGAACACTGGGTATAAAAAGTTCCACTATTAGCTACAAACAAACAAAAGTTGAAGAAACAACGAAATAAGGAAATATTGAGACAATCTCATTATAAAAACAACATATTCATTTTTTTGCTTTTTGGGTGGTTCATTTTCAGCTTTTATTCAAAAAACCTTCGGATAAACTGTCGCTTGCTGTAAGTTTAGATGTGTGGAAACTTCTTTCTTTGTTCTTTCAATAGAAACTGCATGACGACAGGTCTTGGGTCGTAATCGGCCGTAGCTACTCCGTTCCAATAAATGAGGAGCCTATCTATTAGGGTATCTTCAGAAGCACTTTGGCGGTGCTTAGCGTGAAGAAGATTGTATGTGGAAACGCACCTTTCTACCGTCATACTATGGGGACACACCACGCAAAAGGTGGACAAAAAATCTGTAACTGGAAGTTTGCTTTTTTTTAGCATGAAGTATAGCCGTACTCCATAATCGTTTTTGGCTATTTCGTTCGGCGGCTTCATTTCATCAAACGTTTCTAGCGTAGTGTCAATGAATTGACCTTGATCGTTGATAGCGGTCGAAGCAAAATATGGTTGGCCGGTGTTGATGAAAGCTCCGGCTCCTGCCATACGGCAACCCTAACATATAACTAATAAAGTTCTGAACTAATGATGCACTGCATAAAAAAGTAATAACTTTCAAAGACTCCATTTAATTTTGCTGTAAGTCTTACGCTCACCAACTATTTAAAGACGTATAGCAAAATTATCCAACATCCGATAGCAATAGCAACAGTAAACCAATTCCAGAAAGAAAAAAAAAAAAAAAAAAGAAAGCTCAAGTTTATTATACAGGCAAGTTTATCATCAAAGTTTATTATACAGGCATATCAAAGTGAAAAGGCGCTAATAAAAACAAAGGGTTTCATATCTGTTATCGCTCCGGATACCAGTACCGAAACTTACTGTGACATTAGTTCACCTCCACGCGACCTCCGACTTGCAGGCTCCTGGCTACGCCAAACGAACCATGATACGGACATACAATGCCCCTTGCCCTTGCGACCCTATGCGCATGACGGACCCTATGCACATGATGAATAGAAGCGGGAATGTACGACAATATCACATCACGATACATAGCTACGTACTATAATCGAAAGCAAGCATTTAAGCAATGAATCCATTTGGCATTTAGAGTGCCTGAAAGCCGCAGTTTCGCCAATATTTAGGAAAAAATATCTTAAAATTAAAAAAAAGCTCTTTTGTTAACGAAAAGTGCATTGCAACTGCTTTCAAAACAATTGCCCAACATGGGCAATTTTTTATTTTAGGGGGGGCAAAAGGCTTTTAGGGGGGGAATATTCCCCCTAAAAGCCTTTAAAAGAGGCCCTGGAATGTTGTTGAAAGCTCAAATTTTTTCGAGTTAGCATTTAGATCAGATAAATTTCCGAGAGAAACCCGATCAAGTATCGTTTTTTATTTGTATGCTCTTTTAAAACATCTGACACAATCAATCCCAGGTCTGAGGTTACACATAAGACTGTATATGTTATACTGTAGTCTTCTGGGTAGGAAAATTCGAATATATTGCAAAAGATGTTTGCGCTGACTTAAAAGTTTAAAAATCTTATAATTTTTGCGTCGCATTAACCAAAGTGCGAAAAGCGCGCCGATTTAGACTGATAGAATTTGCCTCAGGAATTTCATGTGTTCTTGCTCTCCAACTTTTTCTCTAAAAAAAATAAAAATAAAATTAAAGCAAAAATCAAACAAAAAAGGTCATTACAAGGTACAGTGCATTTTGGAGGTAGAGTCATTCCATTATAAGACAGTCAAAATTTTCAAATTTTGTAACCTACCCTCTCAGATTTTTTTCATATTTAGATATATGAAAGCCATTAAAAAAAAATGAAGATTACAAAAAACGACATCAAAATTCATCCAGCGGTTTTCGAGTTATGATGGTTTCAATATTACCACTTGAGGGCACTGTTCAGCAGTCCCAAATTTTTTAATTTACGTAAAAATCTTTATCCTTATGCTATCGAAACAAGCAAAATATCAATTCTGATAGATTTTGAGGTGAGGAATTCAAAAATGAAGTTAGTTTTTGGAAAATTGCAAAGGTAAGTGGTCAAAATGTAGATTGAAAATTTTTTGAGTGCCCGATTTCATTTCCGATTATCTCAGAAGGGCAAAAAAAATTTTTAATCCAATCATTGCCAAAATCTCAAGAATAGATCACTGTTTGATATATTTAAGTTTGGTTAATGTTATTTGTTGCATATTTCTGTAATTGGTTTTGAAACATAGCTAAAAACTAACGTTGATTTTTTTGTGATTTTCTGAATTTTTTGGAACACATGTATTGAATAGTATCTTAAAAAATTATAATAGTTGCAAAAAATGAAGTAATCACTTTGTATACACTTAGTAAATCTGGTAATCAGCAAAATATTTGATTTTAACCCTTAAATTGTTGGTGGTTAGTATAGGTCTAGCTAGGCCAATACAGTTTTGCTTCAAGTTATTTCCCAAGTGAAAATTAGTCAAATGACAGACATTGACTATTACGGGTATGGAGAGAGCTAGATTTCTGCCATCCTTTTTCAATTGCTTACCTCAGGGAGCACTCTTGTAAAGTTTTAACCTCTAAAATGGGTGGATTACCATAAATTGGAGTGTTTGGCACAAATTCTCAAATGATTGGGTATATTCTCAAGTAAATGGGTATGACACAAGATTTTCTCCCTTTACGTAATGGCACTTTCTGCAGTGGTGATAATTAAATGGGATTCTTTATCAATTAGTTGCAAATAGTCAACTTGCCTTTTTGATACATACTTTATAGTTCAGATTTCATTTGAACAGTTAGCATGAAACAAAGTAAACCCATCAGTTGCTGTTGAGTGGCAGGAAACCTGGAATGACTTCCTTATATGTGACAAGTTAAACAGATAAATCATATCAAAATAGTGTAATGTGCATGTCAAGTACTGCAGACTACAGTAAAACCTTGATATTTATCTAACAGAAACTACAATTGGTTTGCTAGCAAATAAGCAACTTTGAACAAGATTATTTAAAAACGCAAATTACCGGTACCGCTTTTGCTACAGTACAATAAAATAAATGCAAGTAACGTAAGCTCTTGCTTGGGTTATTTTAGTGAAATCGTTGCACTTAACACTTTAATCGCACACACATTATTAATTGCAATTAACGTTTCTTAATTGAACGCAAGTTCGTTCGAAGCTCAAACACGGTTTGCGATTCTTTTGGAGCAAAATGTTTCGTTCTCTTTTAGCAAAAATTTTTACCACGCTTGTCGCGCTAATCGCTCTTTCGGGTATCACAATTCACAAGTATTACCCTGAGCCGTAAGAAAGCAAGGTCAAAAATTTTGTTTTAGTTTTTTTATAGATCTTTAGTTCTTTTATGTTTCACACAAAAAAATCCATAGTTTTAGCCGGTGCAGTTTGCGAGATATTCGCGATTGAAAAATGCATTTGTAGCAAACGGCAACGTGAACTATTGTTAACGTAACAATTGAAATAATTACAATCCTTAAATCAATTTTTGTAAATTGAATGATTGAAAAAAAAACATGGATTGCAATTGAATTGATGACCTCTACGATATTTGTTATGTAAGAAAACTGAGATGCAATGCAGAATAGAACAATAGATGTGATTTTTTTACGATAAATTAAAAGTTTTTCAATGCGATAAACTCGTCACTAGCTTCCGATGATAGATTTTTTTGGTTAAGTAGGTTTGTTATCTCAAACAACATAAAGTGAAGCTCAGCCAGCGCAAGACTTTAGTTTAAATTCGCATTGTGATTGTGACGTAACCAATACTAAAACATTCTCAAACTTTTACCTAAAATGTGACTTTTGACAAAACAGAAAACAAACAACAGAACTAATGACAAAAATCGGAAGATAATTTTGTTTAATTTTTATAATGGATAATGGATGTTGATTTTTTGTTTGTTTTGATGAGATATTTCTGGAAAGAAAAGCATACAATGCGATTGCCATCCCACAATAAAAGGTATCTATTACTTCAATCTGATTTAAAAATCGCACGCAAGAACTGGATTTTTTCGAAATACGATATTATGCAAATTTGGTAGTGCGCACTATTTCGAAACTAAACAACATAAAAATGCACTCTGCCATTTTGGTTCGGGCAAGTTGAGATCTCCTTGGACAAGTAAATATTCATTATAACTTGCCCGACAGGCAAGTTGCTAAAAAAGTTAATTTTGACCACTGCTGTATATATACCGCAAAGTGTATTTAGTGCTAAGTACCAAATGAAATTAGATAAGTGGAATTCAAAAGACTTACTTAGCAGTAAATACACTTTGGAGTATACCTAATATATGCAACATATTACTAGCAAACCAATTGTAGTTTCTGTTAGATAAATATCAAGGTTTTACTGTAGTCTGCAGTACTTAACATGCACATTACACTATTTTGATATGATTTATCTGTTTAACTTGTCACATATAAGGAAGTCATTCCAGGTTTCCTGCCACTCAACAGCAACTGATGGGTTTACTTTGTTTCATGCTAACTGTTCAAATGAAATCTGAACTATAAAGTATGTATCAAAAAGGCAAGTTGACTATTTGCAACTAATTGATAAAGAATCCCATTTAATTATCACCACTGCAGAAAGTGCCATTACGTAAAGGGAGAAAATCTTGTGTCATACCCATTTACTTGAGAATATACCCAATCATTTGAGAATTTGTGCCAAACACTCCAATTTATGGTAATCCACCCATTTTAGAGGTTAAAACTTTACAAGAGTGCTCCCTGAGGTAAGCAATTGAAAAAGGATGGCAGAAATCTAGCTCTCTCCATACCCGTAATAGTCAATGTCTGTCATTTGACTAATTTTCACTTGAGAAATAACTTGAAGCAAAACTGTATTGGCCTAGCTAGACCTATACTAACCACCAACAATTTAAGGGTTAAAATCAAATATTTTGCTGATTACCAGATTTACTAAGTGTATACAAAGTGATTACTTCATTTTTTGCAACTATTATAATTTTTTAAGATACTATTCAATACATGTGTTCCAAAAAATTCAGAAAATCACAAAAAAATCAACGTTAGTTTTTAGCTATGTTTCAAAACCAATTACAGAAATATGCAACAAATAACATTAACCAAACTTAAATATATCAAACAGTGATCTATTCTTGAGATTTTGGCAATGATTGGATTAAAAATTTTTTTTGCCCTTCTGAGATAATCGGAAATGAAATCGGGCACTCAAAAAATTTTCAATCTACATTTTGACCACTTACCTTTGCAATTTTCCAAAAACTAACTTCATTTTTGAATTCCTCACCTCAAAATCTATCAGAATTGATATTTTGCTTGTTTCGATAGCATAAGGATAAAGATTTTTACGTAAATTAAAAAATTTGGGACTGCTGAACAGTGCCCTCAAGTGGTAATATTGAAACCATCATAACTCGAAAACCGCTGGATGAATTTTGATGTCGTTTTTTGTAATCTTCATTTTTTTTTATGGCTTTCATATATCTAAGTATGAAAAAAATCTGAGAGGGTGGGTTACACGCTATGACTGTCATTTGTCTGATAATAGAATGACCCGGTATTGTCCTTTCAGCGCAATGTTGTGTAGCAGAGGTGGAGTCGAGGACACAAAGCTTGAGGCCAAGGCCAAAGACACAAAAAATTTCGAGGCCAATGACAGACCCTCTCGAAGCCAAGGCCAAGGACCAAGGACACAGACTCAAGTGCTCAAAAAAAAAACAAAAAACGTCTTCAAAAATTTTTTTCAGGCAAAAAAAGTCTTCAAAAAATTTTTTTCAGGCGCACTCTACGTGAGGAAACCAAAAAAAAGGTCTTTGCAGATTTTGCGCACGGTTTCTGGCGTTTTCCAACAAAATTTTCTGCGGTTAAAAAAAATAGTGCTGTCCTCGAGCCAAGGGCAATTTTCGAGGACTTGAGGCTTCGAGGCCAAGGCCAAGGACTTCAAAATGTGTCCTCGAGGACGTTCTCGAGGCCAAGGACGTCCTCGAGGATTCCACCTCTGTTGCTTAGTAAATTGATATCGTAAATAACTTTTGCGCCGCTGCAAAACTATTTGGCGTTTTCCGCGTCACTTGGGCGGAAGATTTTGTGATAGTCGATTGCTCACTGCTCTGAGGCAAATGCTGTCTCGAAATCCTGAGCATCATGGAACGTTTGCAATGTGGGTAGCCTTGGTCTTCACAAAACTCTGTTTAGTATTTGTTGTTCGTAGAAAATCTTCTTCCCATAACAAAATATAACTTACAGGTTTAGAATAGCGTAGGCTGTAAACTCGCATTTACAAAGGATTTTGTGCATAGATGGGCTGGTTAATGCAAAACGTTAGCTTCGTTAACCACTAGTCCGTTAACAAACTTCACACCTCCGTTAACGTTAATCCGTTGTTTTCAGCTTTAATTAACGGAAGTTGATAAAGTCCGTTAACATTTTGCATGTAATTTACATTTCGTTTTATTCACTCGCTTCTAGATCACGTATTGACGCTTTTGAGCTGATTTTAAGGAAATATCTATTGCTAGTTTAAGTGTGTCACTGTGAAAACTTAATGGTAATGTTGTGTAACCTAAAAACTTAAGAATCAAAGGTCATGCCTAATGCACTCTTTTAATCAAATTTTTTTTGTAGTTTGTGATTAGATTAGGGTTACCAATTACCATGTTTTTATCTCCAAAAAGGAGGACACCTTTTCAATGAAATTTAGTTACAGCTAGTTGTCCAAATTAGAAATTTGGTGAAAAGTTGTCCTAATTTTGGTAAAAAAACGTCTTTGCCAAAATTGAGACAGGTTTTCTGTCCTAATTTAATGATCTCCCCCCCCAAACAAAAGACAGTGGCTGCTGTTGGGTTACGTAACACTTCACTCATAAGATAATATTACATAATTTGTAACATTTTAGCTGTGAGATATTTTTACCGAATTTCGCCACTTAGCTCTTGCGATGTTTATTGAAGCAATAAGACTGCAAGAGCGTGTTGGTGGTGCATTGTAGATGGTAGAAGCTGCAAGGGTACCAAATTATTTTATTGAATTAATAGGCTACTTCAGGACCGTCATAACAAACCGATACCGGTATATACTTTTTGTAGGATGATATCAAAAATCAACTCAAATCTAGTTTATTTAATTAAAGGCAGTGGCTATTTTGCCTCTAGAGGCAAAATAGCCCCAGGTTATTTTGCCATTTGGAGGCAAAATAGTCCTAACGGCTATTTTGCCGCAAGTGCCAAACTAGTCCTAAGCCTAATCCTAACCCAAACCCTAACCCTAATCCCAACCCTAACCCAAACAGAGGAAAAACACTATTTTGCCTCTAGAGGCAAAATAGCCACTTCCTTAACGTACCGGTAGCAGCAGCCACTGCCAAAAAAAAGGTCTTCACCAAAATTGAGAGAGTTTTTCTGTCCATATTTAAGTGATCCTCAAAAAAAACAAAAAAACGTCATCAGTCAGGTTGAAACCCAGTTTTTTTGGTCGAAATCACGTTAGTGGACATGTTTATTTGTTCAAAATTTCGCAAAGGAGGACATTTGGGCATTTTTTAACATTTTCGGAGGCCAAATTATTTTGGAAGTGTCTGCATCACCGGTCCGGTTTTGGACACCAAATTGCTGCTGAGCCGGCAGCCTGTTATATTGCTTTTTTCTCATTGCTTCGATTTAAATACAGCACTTTGACACATGAAATGCGAAGCCCAGACAGTGTTGTGGCAAGCAAGCATGCCTGCCAACCCTAGGGTTAGGGTATCGATTTGCGCCGGACACGCTTGGCAGAAATAGCGCTGGAAAGCTATATTATTAAGCTACATAATTTTTTTTCTCTAAAAACTTAGGTTTAGAGTTATGGTTCGGGCAGCGATGCCAGCTTGAGAGATACCGTAGTAAATTGAACAGCAAAATGAAAAGACCGGCGCTGACGGTGCAGCAGCGATTAGATGTTGGAAACTGGGTCGGTGCAGCAGACACTGCTAATTAATTTTCATTAAAAAGGAGGACATGTCTTCCTAAAAGAGGACGTTTAGCATATAGTAACCTTAGATTAGTTAACCTAGATCTGTTGGTCTCTTTGCTAGTAGTGGTACTTTTCAGTGTTTAGAACTTCGTGATTTGCATACAAATTCAGTTACTTTAGTAACAGTACAGTGTAGTTTTATCATTTGTTAAATCCAAAGTTTTTTCTTAATTGTATTTTGCCTATTTGGAATATAATCTACCAGATATTATCTGCTCCAAAGTTGTTTCTTCTCAAAAAGCATTTGAAAAAGTTAATTTTGATGATAGATCTATATTGATGGCTGATTTAATGTTTTGAATTTTGAGTTTGTGTCTATCTTGCAGCTTGTGTCTCTGGTCCTCACATTTAAGTGTGTGTAGGTGTTGACTTGATACAATTGTGCTGTATTTCAAATAATAAATAGATTCAACAATATGAAAGTGTTGGTTGCTGTTGATTCAAGCGACATAGCGGAGAAGGCATTTACATGTAAGTTTAGTCTTCTAAATGCCTGATACTAAATTATGAATAGCATAGGCCTAGCCTACCAATAATTGTGTAGCTTAGTCTTATTTGATTTGTAAATGTTTCATTGTCATACTTGGTTTAGATGTGCCATACCTGATACCGGTAGTTAGGCTTTTAGTCTCTTGTTTTAAAATGTGAGAGTGATCGTGTGGTTGAAGTTGGCAATTCATAGTTTTGTTATATATATGGTTTTTCTGCAGATCTACTCTAATGTCAATTCATGCCAGATTTACTATTACTAAGCCCAATTCTGAATTTAATTAGTAGTAACGGCTATAAGTTTCTGATTATGTAGAAACTGATAAAAAAAAATGTCAAAACTCCATCATTCAGAAAATCACTGGCTAAGTGTTTGTTTATGAAGCTAATGGTCTAAGGTTCAAATCTTGGAGCATGCAATTAAATCAGACACAGCGTTGCCAACGGCTCACCAGCGCTGCAGCATTTTTTAAAAGAGCTGTGTTGTGGGCACAATCTTGCGGAAATGGACCCCTCAAAATTGTCAAGTCAAGCACTTTGGCATAATACAGCAAGTATAATACAAACGGTAACTCTTAGGCACGGATGATTAGGCATGAACATTTAGTTGCTGCCAATTATGCACGTGGACTTTTAGGTGCCAGCAGTGAAAATTTTTTTTCCATTTTCGAAAAATGCATTTTTTCTAAAATAAAATTTTTTTTTTCAAAAAAATGCCTTTTTTCAAAATAAAGTTTTACTCAAAAACAACATTTTTTTTCAGAACAAATTTTTTTGTTTCAAATAACAGTTTTCTCTCCAAAAAACAGTTTTTTTTAATTTTTTTTTCAAGTAAAAGCTTTTTCCAAATTTAGTTTTTTTCAAGTAAAAAAGTTTTACGTTGATTAAAATGTTAATATCTTCGAAACTTTTCGTTTTACGCTTGTCCAGAAAAATTGTCAGAATAGAGAGCGCAGGAAAAGGAGCTGCTATAGAAAAAGCCAAGGAGTGATTGGCAGGAAAAGGATCAATGAGAGAGCGTCATTTGTGTACAGTCTTTTAAGCTGTTTATGAATTCTTTTTGTTGGCCGAGGGTGGGGTTAAGAAGTTTCGATAAACGTGACTGCCAAGCCCATTTTCCTTCTTTATCTATCGTTAGCTTCTGAGCTGTGGCTCAGACCCTTGGTGTGGTTCAATTGTTGAGTTTCCCCAGAGTTCTTCCGTGACCTCAACCTTCTTAAGAATAAAGTAAAATGACTGGTAGGAGGGCTACCCTCGACTACTGCTCTGTGTGCAGCAGTGTTCCCTATAAGCCAAAAAAGTGTGAAATTTTTTCCGGCATTTTCACACTAAATTTTTGCGAAGTCCAGCGTTTTTGTCTCTCGCCAAAAACCTGCATTTTTATATCGCGCCAAAAATCGTACACCACTGTGGTTTTCGGTGCCACACCCATCTATGATGCACGAAACTGTAGAAAACTTGTGGATCTCAGACCAATGATCTTTTTTTTTTCTTTTCGGAGAACAAAGAAAATCTAAGAAAAACATGCCTCTGTCATAGCAATGGCTTTTTTTTTTTTCACCACTGATCGAGAACGCCTCAAGAGCTGTGGCATTTTCACATTGAGTTCAGAACTTTCACACTATTTCCGGCATTGACGCAGAAGATGAAAAGTTAGAGGGAACACTGGTGTGCAGTATTGCGAGAGCTCTTCTTGATACGTCGTTTGTCTATGTTTTTATTGAAGGCAATGCACTGAGCGTGATAAATTTAAACTATAGCGCTTGCATAAAAAGTTTTGCATGAAAAAAAAAAGTTTTACATAAAAAGTTTTACGTGAAAAATTGTCAAAAATGGTTGTCAGGTCTGCAGTCACTTTTAATTCCACTCACACTACAAAAATAATTCAAAAGTAAAACAATCATTTGAAGCAGCATACAATCCTGTTCAACTTCAAAAGTTCTTGATGCAATTTTGAAGAAGTTAACTGCAAGAATTTAACATTGTTTTTGTTACAGTATAAGAGTATTTACAACAGGGTGTAAAGATTAAAGTTAAAAATATTCATTTGAACTCTGTTTTTACTGTATTTACTACGAGGTATAACGATTATAAATAGGAATCTGCTGAGAGATGAATCGCTAGCTCTTGAAAAACGTGTACTGTATTGTTCGGTAGAGGTAGACTTAAATTAATCATGAAAGTTTGCTGCATGTGCCAAGATTACACAAGCAACTCCTGCTCGTGTGCTGCTTATTTTTAGGCTGCGGGCTGGAGCATGTATTTTAGTCAAAAACATTTTTGATTATTGAAAAAAATACAATAAAAAATCAATTGTTTTGCGAAACGTTTTCTACATCTGCTTTTGAAGTCACTTTTATCAAAACTTCTAAACCCGCTGCCCTCTGCCGACAAAAAAAATTCATGTACAGCGTAAAGACTGAATGCAAATGACACTCTCTTGTTGATCCTTTTCCTGCCAATCACTACTTGACTTTTTTCTTTTGCTGCTCTTTTTCCTGCGTTTTCTATTCTGACGAGTTTTTTTTGACAAGTGTTAGATGAAAAGTTTTAAAGATATTTACATTTTAATTAAAGTAAAACTTTTTTGCTTGAAAAACCTTTATTTTTGATAAAAGCTTTTATTTGAAAAAAACATGTTTTTGAAAATAAAAATTTGCTTTAAAAAAAAAATTAAAAAATGCTGTTTTTTTTTTAGATAAACTGTTATTTGAACCAAAAATTCTTTTAAAAAAAAAGTTTTTGTGGGAAAAATTTTTTTTCACCTGGGGCACCTCGAAGTCCTGGTGCATAACACTTCTGAGTCCTGGTGCATATTATTCTTGGCACATAATCGGTGGTGCCTAAACATCCCATGCCTAAAAGTCTTAGATCAATTATAAAACCGCTACATGATTTGTGTCCAGAAAATCATATCATATTCCAAGTTTTTCCTATTGAATGCATATAAAAAACAAGAAAAGAATTTTGGGACCGAAAAAATAATTTGGATTCCACATTTGCCATCAGATATATTGGTATTGGTCTTTGTTAAAAGATTTGTTTTAAGTGACAAAGATTTCCTCAAACCCAGACTGAAATGCTTAAATTGGTACCAGTATATAAATATAGTCGAAGTTGATTCACGTTATAGGAAAATGCAGTCTTTGTCTTGACAGTAAGATAGATATATTTTAATTGTTTTCATTTTATTTTTCAGTCTATATCAACAATTTACACAAAGAAGAACATAAAGTTTACATACTACATGAAGCTGAACAGCCACATCTTTCATTTGAATCATACTCACGTAAGTTTGATTAAGTTTTTCAATATCATTGTTGATAGTAACTTTCAGGGATTGCTAGACAACATCAGGATTCGAAGGCTTTCAGCAATTGCCTTTTTCTTATGACAATAAAAGGGCTATCGCTCGGAGGCGAGTGATTGAGTAAACAACTACCGCATGAAGCTGCAGTGTCTTTCCAAAGTCAAGCTGGGCAAGCACACGTGTACCAAAGTAGTTGTAAGAACGCCGTCAGTTTTGTTAATGGTAGATTAATTATATGGTGTAGTCAGAGTTCTCTTCTGGTAGAGTATGTTCAGAAGAAAGTAATTACGGTAGCATGGTTATTAGTAACGTCGAAGTATGTACTATGTTAGGTATGAAAAGCTGTTGAGTGAATGTAACTATAAGTGTATGCAGTAGTCTAGGATTTTTGCTGGTTTTGAATTCATTGTCGTAGCTTGCAGACTACTTTACAGAGTACTTCAAGGTCTACAATACATTTACAAAACCAGTTTAGGCCCAGCTATAGAGTGTGAAGTTGCCTAGATACCTGCCATTAACGTTCAGTGGTCGAGTGGATAGAGCGTCTGCAACTGAAGCGGTAGACTCGGGTTCAATTCCCGGTCGGGTCAAACCAAAGACTATACAAATTGGTATTCACAGCTTTCCTGCTTGACGTTCAGCATTAAAAGGGACAGTGTGAAGCCTCCGCCGTGTGTGGTAGACAGGTGGGCAGGTGGCAGCTTGACTAAAAGACCGAAAGGTCCCTTCGCTGTCTCCTGGCCAAGGCAACTTGGTGAATAAAATGTAATTACAATTACATTATTTGAAATTCCCGGCATTAGGAAAAACTTGATATCGAGAGTAGGACCACAAAAGTTAAAAATTTAGTGGTAAAATTCTAAAAATTAATTTTACATTAAATGAGCTTATCAATGTCAGTTTTTTTCCAGCCTATTCTAGTCCTACCTGCATTGCTGTCTGTAAATTTGAACAAATAAGCATTTAAATTGTGATCTACCCATATATGCTGTTGCAGTGTAAATGTAATGTTAATATCAACACCGGCATAGTTTAATATTTTAAGTATTGTTTAGTATTTGTTATTTCAATGGTGAATTCCATGCTGTGTCCCATTATGCAAGTATAGTTATCGATCTGTGCAGTCAAATCAAAATAACCATCAATGTTTCGATTCCCAAAGGATGAGGAGCATTGCAAAAAATGGATATTTTTTTTTATGCTCGCCAAGCCAGTGGTAGAAATGTTTTTATTGTCGTTTGGCTGCTGATGCTAGCTGAAAAGAAACAAGTACTGAGCTTGCTTTCGCAAAAGATGCTTGTGGAAGCCTCGGAAATTTCCTTTGCTAGCAATGAGCAATGTTTCTGCACCCCTAAAGATCCTGTTGAAGTTGTACAACTTTTTTTGGCAAAATGAAGTTCATAATCGCAACAAAATATCTCTCGTAATATCTAATAGTGACCCCAAACACTAATCTAACCCTTGAAAAAGCAAATAAAAAAGCGCGGACGAATATTTCTCATTTTCGTTTTATTCTCTTTAACTTGAAAATTATCGATGAAATAGTTACTACCACCTTTTTAATATGTTGGTTTAAGAAATGCAGCTAGTTATAAATTCAAAAGGTTATAAAGATATATGTATAGTATTTTTGCAATCCAATTTTGTGAGATGATTTTGCAGCAATAAACATCATTTTAGGGCCTGTACAGAAAGCTTGGGGATATTGTTTTTGGTGTTTTTGATGCCCTTTAAATTGTTTACATACCACTGATCATTGTTCAAGTGGATAAAGCGACTTCTACTGAAATGATAGACTATGGTTTGATTCTCGTTTGAGTCAAAACAAAGACTATGAATTGGTATCCACAGCTTCCTTGCTTACAATTGGCGTTCAACAATTAAAAATGATGCTTTGAATTGTAAAGCCTCTACCATATGTGATATGGTAGGGCATGTGACAGCTTGATTTGCTCACTTTAGAGTCTTATGGCTGAGGCAACTTGGTGAATATACTGTATATATGTATGTATACAGTGGAATCTCGGCTGGCGACCATCCCAGTAAGACAACCAATTTCATATAGTCCCAAATTACTTCTAATCACTTTAAAAGGATTGGAAACTCGCTAACGGTATCAGCCCGATTTTCAGACTGCAACCACCTTTTTTTTAGTCCTAAGTAGCTGTTTTAAATTCGGTTAGGCAACCACTCGTGTTCCTATCCTTGTGTAGAAGTTTTGTAAATGATGTGCTCATCGCGGTTCAATCAATTGAGCATGGACTTCTTTAGAAGTCCATGAATCGAGTTGTTTTAGTGAATACGAGTGAAAATAATTGTGTAATCGTAACAAAATTAATGTGTTTTAGAACAGCAATTGTAGAATGCATTTTATTTTTGAAGTCATTTGGGTTGGTGCACAGAGCAAGAGCATTACAGTATGTCAAAATTTGTATTCAAATTATGACGCAAAAAGTTTGCTCGATAATATGACCTCCTTCGATAGACGACCCGTTTTTTATAGTCCCAAAGGTGGTTGTGTTACTGGGATTTCACTGTAATTAAATATTATTCAATTTTTTTAGTAATTAAAATATTAGAGGTAGTATATGCAAGAAAATAAAAAAGACCTTTGGTAGTATCATATAGCAAACACATAAATTTTTTTTCGTCATATCAATTTTCATGTTTCAACTGACACTTCAATAAAATTAGCAATACTGGTTACAAAATGCATAATATGCGGTTGAACTATAGCCTGACTACTATTATTAGCAACTTACTGGTAATTGCAGATCCCTCATCTCACACTGAAGAAATACAAACCCTCATCAGTGACCATCAAAAGAAAATTAAGATATTAATGGGAAAATATGAGAAACTTTGCATGCAAAATAAGGTATATTTGTTTCATCCATATTAGTCACCTAGAGTTAAAAAATGAAATCTGAGGTATAAAAAAAAATTAAGATTCAAGCTTGCACTGAAAAAATTCTTAAGGATATAACAATTCTCAGGTGGAATCTCAGTGCCAACAAAAGGTCTATGACAGCTAACCGCTGCAAACTGACCGTCAACTAACCCTAATGTTGGCAGTAAGTTGGTTTGCGGTCAGGTGACTTGGTTCGTCAGCAATGGATTCAATACTGTAGCAGTTTGTATTTGAACTATTTATTTTAGGTAGTTTTTATGTTGTATAAACTTTTGTTAGCACTAGTATCATTTGAGATTTAAATTAAAGAATTTTATTTTCTATTAATTCTTCTCAGAACACTTCTGAAAGCTTCAAAATTTAGACCATTGATATTGATTGGTACTGTGTTGTGTGATTTAAAGGTTGAATTTGAAGTTCTAGTGGAACATGCCAGAGAAAAAGTTGGACATGGTATTGTGAAGAAAGCCACCAGCCTTGAAGTAGGATTGATTGTGTTAGGAACAAGAGGGCACGGGTTAATACGCCGAACAATTCTTGGTTCCGTGAGTGATTACGTTTTACATCATTCATCTATTCCAGTTGTGATTTGTCATGTGTAACAAAGAATTTTTGGTATTTTTGCATTCTAACTTGAACGAAGGTTGACTATACTAATGATGCTGAGAAATGTACAGTAAATGTCTATGGTGTTCTAATTTGTAGTAATGTGCAAGCGTGCAGAAATAAAATAATTCATTTAAAATTTTTCGATGTTGTTAAATTGATCATTTTTATTTGTTAATGTTAGGAAATAAACTTGTTTCATTTTTGGAAATCTGTATTTAGAAAAAAAAGGTGCCAATATTAAAGAAACTTGGTTCAGTATTTCAAACGTTATTAGGAATGAATGTCATTAATGAATGGTGACATTAAAAGGTTCATGCTGATGACGGGTCTTCATTTTTTCGAAATCGTCAAAATGTCGCAACTCACTTTACGACCAAGTAATGAAAACCATCCATAATACTGGTATATGAATTGCCTCTCTGACAAAAGGTTGGTTGCTTAATTTGATGACCGTAAGGTCTTTTGCAACTTCCCTTTCGCCTTTTTAAAACGCGTGTTTCTGCTTCGTCCTGTTACTGAGCGATGAAATATATTTATCTTGTCTTGTTTTGTTATGGCAATGCGTTATTCTACATCAGCAGAAAACCAGTGCTGGTGCATTGAATGACCAGAAGTGAACTTATGGTATTTCAAACTACCATACCTCATCTCCGACATAACATACATCAAACAACACTAATATCTTCGTTTGGGTTTTTAGACACTTGGCATGCGCTAGAATAGTGGTACAAGCAGGCAGTTAGTACATTACCGCTCTGAAATAGCGTTTTTTTTTGCAATGTAAACTGCACGTATGATTTTGGCATTTTTCCATTAATAGTGCATTATCTATCTATGACGTGCTATTGCTATTTTTATAGTTACTTTACTTATGTTTTTCAAGACCATTCCAATTTGCTTAAGTTATGTAGTTTTGCAGGCCTAATTTTTTGTATTGAATTCTAACTGAGGAGCTACTTGAGTTTTTGGTGGTCTTTACTCAAACAATGTACCAGTAATTGTAAAGCATTCTTTTTTTGCAAGGTTGAGCTTGAGCTTCTCGTTTCTACTGTTAGTATTGTTCATGAAGTTTAAGGCGGCGATAGCTCAGTGGTAAAGCATCGGCTTAGACAACAGGCTGCTGTTTGATTCCCGAACTGGCAATGCGTTATTGTGTCCTTGGAAAAGACAATTAAAGCTTATTTTCCATCGGAGCCAAGCAGTGTACCCGTTTCCATCGGAGCCAAGCAGTCTACCCGTCTGACGGAAGACTTGCAAACAGAACGTAATGAAGTGCTATGCGTCGGTGTGGATCGACATACGCAGAGTGCCTGGTTCATACGAACGAACGATGCATTCTCTATTCATTCAGCCCAATTTCAAGGTCCAAGTCACTCATATTCGCACTTTCCTGTCGCAGTTCTAATAATGGCCATTATATTCATTCGTTCATGAGTATGAATCAGGCACTCTGCTTTGTCTAATCACGCCTACGCTAAGTAACGGACCGTGGCTTTTCTGCGTAGACGTTTAGGCGCCGGTACTTGGGCTGCTTAGTCCTAACAAGAAATATGCGTAAAGTGTTTTTCCCAAGAACGCAACGATGTGTTGCGAGTTCGGAATTATATCGCTGCTGAGCGACGAAATTAATTTGTTTTGAGTTTTGCTGTGTTGCCTCAAGTTCAGCTTGGAAGTTTTGTCACACTGAGTTTAATTTTGAACAATTAAATAGAGGGCAGTAGCCTTAATGAGCAAATTTTTAAGGGTTTCCAAAATTTTTAAATAACTTGGAGAGTAAGAGATAGCTTTATTTTGTTACAGTTTTAAAATGCCTGTATTTTTTAACCCTGTCTTTCGTCATTATATGCAGTTAAGTTTGAGTAAATCGTCACAGTTTTGTGGTCTTGACAAAAATTCTATCTTTTGTGTGCATTGCTGTTCGCTTAATTCGTCACTGCATGATTTATCAAATTCGTTTAATTCGACTTGTTTTATAATCCCCTTGAAGCATTTTGTGCGCTAAAGTCGTCATTTTCACATTTTGAGTCATTGCAATTGACCATTTCTTTTAGCGAAGAAAGTGACAATTTCTCAATTAAAGTAAAAAACAAATTACAGCGTAGAAACCATAAATTAATCAATGCACGTTTCCAAATGACATATTTTCTGTGATTGTCAATGACAAAACCACAGTCTTTGCCTGTTCGCCTGATTTGTCGCGTGTTTAAACTGTTGAGACAACGAGTTGTGCGAATTTAACTGTACCTGAATTTTTCGTCATTCTATCCATGCTTTATGACAACTGTCTTGAAACCTGCTGTGTGCTGATAAACCAGGCATTTTGCTATTGTTGTTGTATTTCAATGCCATTTTTATGCCTTAACAATTTTTGTTAATCAGAATAAAGAATTTTTTGAAGATTATTTGATGCTTAAGTGGTACTGTACTATCATTCTCAAAAATATTTGTTATTTAGTTGTTCACCAAAATCGCAATCAGTTGATATGTATTGCATTTCTATGTGTAAAATTGTTAATTAAATACTCTGCGCGAAGCCGATGTAAAGCTTGCCGCAATCGATTTTTCTGACTTACTAATCAAGTAGTTGCTTTTTTGATGAATGATATTTAGTTACCCTTATACTAAATATTTTTTTATATTGTTTTACGCAGTTGTTTACTAATCCATGCTAAATCGCTTTTTTTTTCTAGGTACAGTATCCAGATTCTGAGAGGCACTAACAAACCTTTGATTAACAGCCTAAGGCATACTGTTTCGGAATCGACATTCGTCTTTTATTCCTTGTCAGTATAGCTAGGACTACAGGTATGAACATAAGCGTAGAAAGGCAAAGAATCGCAAATTAACGAGATCACAACAGAATAAAATTTTTCTTCAAAATCACAAGAGATAAATCAATTCAAAATAATTTCCAATAGCAAACCTTAGGCAGCTGTTTTGCCCAATCTCTCGGTAAGACCAAAATGACAAATATCACCAGTGATAAAAATCTTCAAAACGTAAATTTTAATCAATTAACGGTTAGCTAGCTTATCGTTCTTCTGAGTGATGTAAGGTAAAGTTTGTAGATTAGCCTGTAAAGATTAAATTTATAGCACATTGTTTTATTCGGTAAAGATTGATTCATAGCCTTTAGTTTCATTGGGTGAAGATTTCTCGGTCAAGATTTACTTAGTTTGACTAAAATTGATGGGTAAAGGGTTATACTGTATGAACATAATCGGTAAAAGTTTATTTTTTAAAGATTTTTGTCACTGATGATATTGGTCATTTTGGCCTTAGTGAATAGCCTAGTTGAAGATTGGGCGAAACAGCTGTCTAAGGCATGCTATTGGAAATTATTTTGAATTGATATATCTCTTGTGATTTTGGGAAAAAATTATATTTGGTAATGATCTGATTAATTTGCGATTCTTTGCCGTTCTACGCTCATGTTCATACCTGTAGTCCTAGCTATACTGACGAGGAATAAAAGACAAAAGTCGATTTCTAAACAGTACGTTTGGGCTGTCAACCAAAGGTTTGATTGTGCCTCTAAGACTCTGGAATCCAGAGTCTGGATACTGCCCATAGCTTAACATTAGTTTTTTGTTTCGTTATTGCATTTTAATCATAAAGGCTTATAGTTTCATAAGGTTACTTGAAATTTTAAGAGTATTTGACAGTGAACTTGCTTTATGCTCATTTGGTACAGCATTATCAGGTTCTATTCATTTACGCACTGCGCAAGTCACTTCGAACTAGCACTATTAAAATTGCACTCGGAACAAAACCGTAATTTTATCAGTTTTGATCTGCTCTCCGTATTTTGCACTCATTAACTTTAAAATTTTTATTGTACTATCACAGCATCACATGTTCGAAATAATGGTGATTACTAAAATACGTTTTTATGTTTTGCATTGTTACCCCGTTACAGTTTTTGGAATTAGTGTTGTAAAAGTTCAAAGTCATTCGAAAATTTTTACGAGCCAGATTACGAACACAAAGCTGGGCAGCGTTGCTTTGAGCTGTTAGCTTTCATCAGCTGCTGCCGCGACCCCCAGCCACCTCTCTCTCGGCTACACTGGACAACCCTAATGGCATGCACGGCAGCGGACGGCTTAATTGGAAATAATTTCTTTCACACTCTTTAAAATAACTTCGGTCAACCCTGCTCTTATACCCGCTGTAATTACTATTGTCTTATTGATTATTACTATTACATAATATAATTACTATTATTATGTATTGATATTGTTTTACTTCGTAACTTACAACTAGCAATGTAGCGTTGAAAGTTTTGTTGCTTTTGCCAAGGGACATAATAAATAGTACTTTCACCGTCAATTGTGTGTGGTTTGCTTAGCTCAAAGTTTCATATGGAATCGAACGCTTCACGGCAAACGCAGTTGTGCAAGTAGTTGTTATAAAAACTTACATTTTGTTCTTGTGTAACTTGGTTTCAAAGAGAATGCTTTAAACATGCAGTTGACTCCCGTTTCTTTTATACCAAATCTTTCATAATACTCGCTGTAATACGCCGAAGCGTAAAGCGAGTTGGCGGGGCCCATCTCCGCGTCATTGCGCCCGGGCAGCACAGCTCGTTTCAAAGAAATGTCGCAGCGGTGGCGAGCCGTTATTTATATCTCCCGTTTCTATAAATACCTTAATATCATCGCTTGTTAGTAATAAGTAGCTCAAAGTTTTGTAGCTGGAAAAACCCGGCTATTTTTAAATTGGTTACTACAATTTATATGTAATTAAACTTAAATAGTAGAGGGGCTCAGAGGACTTCAACCCCTTCACCCTTCAGCCAAGTCACTTGAAAAATTTAACCTTAAAATGCAAGCATTTAAGCGTGTTTTGGACTTGACTCGTTTAAGTAAGAGTAGGAGCTGTAGTAACTGGGCAATTCAATTCTTTGAAATGGCTTAAAACTTTTAGCGATTTAAGTTGAATTGACTCCAAAAACGTACGAAGTATGATCCAAGTGGCGTTAATTGACTATTTTTCCAGAAAAATAACAAAAATCGCCCAACGGCAGGGCCAGTCCCACTTGTGTTGCATCAGTTACAACCAACTTAAGTTGCACCTGTTTACTCGGCATCTCCCGTTTAAATGACTTATGTTTTCAGGCATAGAATTTTAACTTTTAGTCAAGTCCTCCTGAGCAAATTCTTGGTTGCGCGCCTGAATTTAACTTGTAGTCAATCCTATTTTACATGAAGTATTTGACCAACCATTTTGCTCTGGGAGAGGGCAAAATACTCCTCCGATCAATCCTTGAAGGAAAGTTATGGGAACATCAAGTTTCCCATGCGGGTTGGTATTGACCAAAATTTTTTTGAAAAACTGATTTTTTGAGTTGATGACGTCATCATATTGATGTCAGGGATATACTTTTGAAAAATGACGTCATATACGGCTTAATTTTTTATACATAGGTTTGTTTTTTAAAACTGAACCGTAAAAGGCCTTAGGTCAAAAAGGCTGTTACTTCACAAAAACAATTAATGGCGTTTAAGCCAAAAATGCACAAGATTTAAGTTACGGTACGTATAAGATTTAAGTTACGTAACGTATAAGCAAAAAATGCTCAAGATTGTTGAAGGTGACATCGGCATTCTTCAAAATTGGAAAACGTTTCTTTACTTGAACAACATTGAAAATTTGACTCAAAGATCAAGTTGATTCGAAATAAAAATCTTTTCTGAAAAAAATTTTGTTTAAAAAGCCAAGAGCAGAAATTAAAAAAACAAAACAGGCTAAAATAAAAATACAAAAAAATCTCAAAGTTACCATTATGAGAATTCAAAATCAAGTGTTTCATTCCTACTCGCTGTATTACGTCGAAGTGAGAAACGAGTTTACGGAGCCCACCTCCGTTTCTTTGCTCTGCTAGCAACACAGCTCCTTTCGAAGAAATGTCGCTGCGACGGCGAATCGTTGGCAACACTATGTCCAATTTGACCGGCCCGAAATTTGAACCTTAGATCTCCGGTTGCAGAGACGAACGCGTTACCTTTCAGCAAACTGGTTGGACAAAAATATTGAAAGGAGGTCATTTTTTCTGTTACGTACGAATTTAGTTTCAAAATTTCGAAGTCTGGTTTCAATGCATAAATATGCAAAAAAAGTTGCTAGCAAGAGCAGCGTTAGGTACAATAAAGCAGCCCAACCTGCTGCGAAATTAAATATCAACCTAAATAAACTGTACGATTAAAACCCTCCAAATAAACTGAATCGAGACCAGTGACGCAATGAACCCAGGCTTAGTTGAAGAAAATGCTGTCCAGCTGTGTCATAAAATGGTGCATCTGGTAGAGTAACCAAGAAGCACACAAGTGCGTTAAAAATCCAAATAACCATAGCATTCTCGAAATAAACTGCGCAGTACAAGACAAAAAGAGAAAGAATACTAAAAAATATCCGACCCTCATCTGCATCATATGTTTTTTATAGCGATCAAAAATGTAAGCCGAAAATGTCATCCCAACTAAAGCTAGTACTTCAGCAGTGGCTACAATGAAACCAGATAACTTGTTTGAATTCTAGCCAAAATTATAGCTGGAGTTCATTGGCCTTAGTATTTCTAAAATAAACATCATATCTACAGAAACGACAGATGATTGAATGGAACCAATGACAGAAACTATTACAACCACATCGTTTGCTAACACCCGACCACATTCCTTCAGAAAAAAACTTGCCATTTGTTTAATTTACTGATACCTGATTGCTTCGCAGTAGGGCCTGAGCTTCTGTAAGTGGTTTCGGCGGCCTTATCTATACGATTGCAACTCTAGGCACAACCACTAACAATGACAGACCTAACAAAAACTGTAGTTAACCACAAACGTGGTTGTGTAATCGAGCGATAAAATATTTGTGTAATTTCTATTCGATTCTCGAGTTGTGTTCTGCTGCATTGAAGAAACAGATCGGAAAACATTGCTGGGAATCACAATCGCTAAGACTGATGCAAGAATGTCGAAAAACGGAAATGTCACCAATGCTTTTCCAATTTCGCGCTGTGGAAACCAATTGTTAGGCATTTGCACAGAGATAGTCATTAAGATCGAGTAGGAAAATCCTGTTATAAGTTGTCCCTCATAATTATTCGGAAAAATACTTGCGGATAGGAATAAACTACTTGCTAAAATGAACCAATCCCAACTCCGAGTGGCATGTTTCTTATACACAACATTGCTGGTGAATAAAAGCCAAGATATGATGTAGTTTGCAAGTAAACTACTTGGGTATTGAATGGTGACAACAGGGACGTAGCCAGGGGGGAGCAGAAAGGGCAACTGCCCCTCTAAAATTTATTTTGCCCCCCCAAAAAATTTCAGTTGAACGTCATTTTTAACAAAATTTCATGCATTTTGTGCTGCCCCCCAAAATGATTTGGAGCAAAGTGTCCTAAGTCAGCCAATAGCAAGTAAAACTATGTTTTAACTCCGCGAAGACCTTTTTTTTTTTTTTTTTTTTTTTTTTGGTCACCACTGAAATTTGGAAGCAAAATCAGCTCTTTTTTCCGTAAAAATCTATCTTTTCTATCCAGGAGCGTATTTAGGGGGGGGGCATTGGGCCATGTCCCCCCCTTTGGATCGCCAGGATTGCAAAATTGCATAGAAAAGTGAGCAAAATTGAGGCATGCCCCCCCCCCTTTGCAAGTTGGGCATCAGGCTTTGGGCTCGAAATCACCTGATATTGGGCGAAAAATGGGACGAAGACCTTTTTTTTTGCTCTTCTCCTGACTTTGGGCGAAAAATGGGACGAAATTTGAGTGTGACAATTTCAAATTCTGGTCTATGTTCCTCTCAAATTTTCTGAAGTTTCTGGTCCCCCCTTTTCAAAATCCTGCGTACGCTACTATTTCTATCATTGGAGATCATTGCGAAGCCATTGCCCCCCAAATTTTTGCTTGCCCACCCAAAAATTCCGTTCTGGCTGCGTGCCTGGGTGACGAAGCAGTCCACAGCAATGTAGCAAATGTTAAAGTAAACGGCATAAGAGTCGAAAATCATTCCGATCGAATTCAATGAAATAACTGATTCAAAAATACTGTGCACCAATTACGAAAGCGATCGTCCATTGCATAGCATATATCTTGATTTCAAATTCTAAATTTTGCTACAATCGTTCACTTTGAGACATGTCTTGACCGCTGACCAGTCTGGCAGTCACTATCATTTGTGTATGAGCTTATTTCCAACTAGCTACGTAGTATAAGAATGCAAAACCTGGTCAAAAGATTTAAAGGTAGTGAAGCATCTAAGCAGTTACGGTAGTTTCCAACAGCTAAAATCGAAATATAATTTTTGAATTTTTTTTGTTCTCATTTTGGGGCTACAGTTGCAAAGATATTCAAAAAATACAAAGAAATATCCCTTTAAAAGTTTTGAAATCCCTGAGTTTGTTCTCCCTACCTGAATTTCTAGAAAAAAGGGGGTTACCAAAATGGATTGATAACGTGATGTTACTGGAAGGGTAAATGTTATTCAGTTTCTCTCTTTTCCTGTGCAGGCAGAAAGATCAGATTCAGGGTTTCCAAAAACTTTTTAGGGTGATATCTCTTTGTATTTGTTGAATAACTTAGCAACCGTGGCCTCGAAACGAGAACAAAAATTGTATTTCGAGTTTAGCTATTGTAAACTACTGTAATTGCTTAGATGCTTCACCCTTTTAACACAAATTTTATGAAAAATATTTCATATAAATCATTAATATTGAAATACTTTTCATAAAATTTGTGTTAAATTTTGTAAATCATTTTGACACTAATAATGCAGGTATATGCTTCAGCACCCAACTTAACCTATTTCACAAAGAAGAAATAAATTCCTTCGCAAAATAAGCTTTGTACTGGTACTTGAAACCAACTTGGCTTTAAGGCAAAGTTATTTGCCAATAAACCCTAAAATCGTAAAGTTGTGTAAACAAGAGAAAGTTTTCCAAGTTTGAGGTTTGCCGAAGTCGTTCTTTGAAACTTGCAAAATCTTTGATCCAAATTTAATTTAAATGAAGTGATAAGACGTTTTTGCAACGTACCAATGCTTTGACTTGAGCATATTATGATTCAGTTTCAAAAAAATACCCATTTGCAAAATCTGAACTGCTTATAAAGTCATTGAGAAAATAATATCATTTTTCCAAATGTTGCCGCGGCGCCACTAACATGTTGCCATCAACTCAAAATTAGTTTTTCTAAAAAATTAGTTAAACCCAACCCGCATGCCAAGTTTGGTGCTTTCATGCTTTTCTGTTTCGGAGTTAGATACGGCTATACGGGGAACATTTTTGCCTCTTCCGTGTAAAATGCATTGGTCAAATAGCCCACGTAAAATAGGTTTGAAGTGGAATGAAATCCGGTTGGAAATACAGCTCATGGCTCAATCAAACAATGCTGCAAAACTATTCAGTTTATTTTCATCCGAATTTTAACGGCAACCATTTAGTTTAGTCTTCTACGACATCACACAAATTTTAGCAACCGGCGCGTTTATTTAATCGGAGCGGTTAACTACAAACTTGTTTTCAAAAGATTTATTGTACAACCACATTAAAGTCAACTTAACGTACCAGAAACTATTTCACAACATAACAAAGACAAACAGCTTTGCAAATTAGAGTTTCTTCATTCTGCTGGGAAATGATGTCCAGGAATAAAATGACTCGAGTTGCATTTTTTGATGACTCGGACCATTTCGGATTCGACTCGAGTCATTTTTGTTGTTTTGGGAAATAACTCGACACAAGTCATTTTTATGGGAAAGACTTGACTCTACTTTTCTCCCAACTACTCAAGCCATATTTTACAGTTTATTCCAATTAGAAATCATTAACAATCATGCTTCTTTTGGTAGAATACGTGTTTACAGTTTCATTAAACTTTTGTATTAAGTAGGTGTAAATTTACTTTTGGAAGTTACTTAATCACAGTAATAAAGTAGTCCCAAATTTCGAGATAAATAAAACTTTCATTTTTTTAATAACAACTCGCCTCGAGTCGCTTTTTTGTGATTCGACTCGAGTTCTTTTCTTTTCCGAAGACGACTCGAGTCACATTGTTCAAAGATTCGACTCGAGTCATTGAAAAAGAGACTCCTTTTAATTATGCAAATGCCCTTAAATAACCTTTACTTGGGGCTTCGAAGCTACGTCGCGACAATGCAGCGACGCGAAAACCACCAGCAATCCAGCATGGCGTTTAAATCTTGTGACCAATTGGTTATTTAAACATTAGAAACTTTGATTTTGAAAAAAAGCTGGACAAACTAGCATGATTAATTGAAAAGACCTTACCATTGATGCCATTATATAATTGCTATTACGCAAATTAAATACATGAAATTAAACCTTCAGACAATTGTTAAAGGGGCACTGTATCCTGATTTTTTTATTTTAACACTAGAAATACGAAAAATTAATTTCCAACGCTTTTGTCCCGTTTTTTTTTTATCATTGCCGTGAAATACCTTAACGGGAAAGATATCCGATGCCCTCGTGGCCCACACTGCAAAGACTCCGACCTCAGAAATGCAACTGAGGAAACCCTGGCGTGGTTTGGTCGTTAGGGTGCCAAGATATGAACGAATGACGGGAAATATTTTGACTTTAGTGCAGGACAAACATTCGGTTGTGGCATCATGGCAGCATCAAATTTTTATACGTGATTCCAAACCGACTTAGTTATTTGGTACGTCCAGGAGTAAGGATGTGTTTTTTCCCCATTTTCTGCTGTAACTTTGGCGAAAAAGTTATGCTTTCAAAAGTAAAATTAGGCTTATTGGTTTGAATTTGCAAATAGCACAAAGAAATTCCATGTGGTGCAATTCAAAAAAAATTGAAAAATAGACCAAGGCTGATCGGACAACGTTCATAATTTTGGCTTGTATCATATACGACAACCTAGTTGTTTTTTTGTAATTATTAAAGTAAATTAAGCCTGGTCTGGTAATGGTATATGAAAACGCAGTGAGCTAGATTACACTTTACAGCTTTTAGAAATAATCTGCTGGTAGGCTACTTAACTAATGGTAGGCTAGTAGACCAATTGGCTAGGTTTGTGGCAGGCCTATTACAGATTGGTAGTGACTAGGCTATTTTACCAAAAACTTTAAGTTAAAAAGGATAAAACAAAAATAGAGAATGTTCATTCACCATTTTTTATTATTTACTTTTTAAAAGTTTAGTTTAGAGGTAGGATTGGAATAGTTTATGCATTCTGGTAACGACAATAATATGCTTCTCAAGCATTATCGCTACGTCCGCACGAGCAACACCTTGTGGTTGATTCAAAAATTATTTTGAAAATCGCAGAATTGCAAAAAATTGCAGAAAAAAAGAAATGCAAATATATTTCGATGTATAAGTCGAAGGATTCTGAAATCAGCCAAAAAAAAAAAAAAAAAATACAATGTTGTTTTGTGTGGCAATAAATGAGTTAAAATTAGACCTCAATACTCCTTCGAAGACCGAAAGATCGCTTTGCTGTGTACTGATAATAGTCTAAGCAACTAGTTGAATAAAGATGTAATTACAATATGACGAAAGTAATAAAAGCTTCTAGAGTTGGCGATTAGCATGAACTTTCCAATAAAAAAAACAAAACCGAAACACTTAAAGTACTCCAAAAAAAAATTGCAATCATGAGTAGTAAAAAAAGAAAGGCTTAGGCCTATAAGAAAAAAACAAACGAAAAACGCAATAATAAACCAAATTATCAGATATACGTAAAACAATATCGTAGCGCAATATTGAAAGGTAAAAGATACGCAGCCAGAGGGTGGGTGAAGTTAACGTCCCCCTCCCCTAGCAAATTCACTGAGAAAAATTTAACACAAATAATCAAGATTTAAAATATGGTAAGTAGAGGGGAGTCTGAAGGGGATGGACAATTTTTTTTCAAGTGGCGGCAAACTCTTAACGATTTAGTTTTTTTGAACAACTCTAAAACCATACAAAATGCCATATAAATGGGACTAAACTAGATTTTTTCGAAAAATCAAAAAACTTCTAAAGCAACTGCAATCTGCCCGTAAAACTTTTATGGCTAGGCCGGAGCTCCAAACCAGACCGCCGTATGTAATACGCTTGAGATACATCGTTTTGCTTAACACCTCTCCAACATATTTATCAATAAGTTTTATAAAAAGGTTTAATTTACTTTCCACGCAAGAAATTTGATCTTTGGGGTTTACGAATTTTAACAAATCTTCAGCAAAATTGTGATTGTGCTACGGAGGGAGAGGTGTTTGCAGTTTTTGTCTAACCAATAAAATCGCATATAACTATATTGCAGTCTATTCAATTCAATAAACGGTATATTAGTTCAGTCTATTGCATATCAAGGTTTCTGTAATTAAAGTAGTGTTAACAAGAAAATATATTTTTCATATATTTTTCTAAAATCGTGCTTAGGCAATCACATGACAAAATCTCCCATTCACAAAAATAAAGCACATTATTGCAAAACAGTTTTTAATGCAAGTAAAGGGGATGCTTCAAACAAACTACAACGACGTTGAATGTTTGATGTCAAGTTTCATTTCATGGCGCAAGGAGAAATGCAAAGCTAAAAAATAAACGAGATTATTAAATCAACTAGCCTATCCTGCAAATTTGACATTGTCCAGTAGGTCAAACAGATTTAGCGCGTTTACCCGAAGACCAGAAGATTTGTAGTTCCAAAAATCGCGGTAACAATTTTTTTGTAGAAGCTGCTGTGTAGCCTAAATGCAATGAAGCAGAGTTGCCCTGCTAACTTCTTGCAGGCTTAATTATTGCACAATAAAGATCTTATTCGTTTTGAATCAGTTTTTAAAAAGCGGAAAAGATCGGAAATTTTGTAAGTGGTTTTGTCAAGGCACAGAAGTATAAGAATTTTGGAAAAGGACAATTTTTATTTTACTCCTAAAAATTTTTAAGCTATAAAACTTCGAAATGAAAAACACGTATTTTGCTGATTAATTAACTGATGCGTTGCTTTAATTTTGCTCCAGACTATGGAGTGTACCCTCAAAAATTATTAAATTGCTAATTTATTGTAATTAAATTGCTAATAGGAATCAAAGAACTTTTACATTGCTAAGAGGGCCAAATACCGATTATAGTTTTGGTTCAATATTGAACTCCAACGATCCATAAGAGTTTCTGGAAAAATGAGATCTTTCAAAAAATCTTTGGCACATTGCATGTGATCCCTGGCATTTTCCAAGTGTGTTACGATTCAGTCCCAAATTGTTTCTGATATCACTACACTAAGTTCTGAAAGTGACCGAATTTTTGCCAACGGCTGTTTTTGATGTGCTGTATGTCATGTGTTGTTCCACTGTTCATGCTGCTTAACATGCACGAGCATAATCATAAGGCATTAAAATAAGTTTCGAGAAGTTAGGTAATAAAGGGTTTTTCTCAAAATTAAATAAACGTAAGAAAAATCGTGATTAACTATCAAGTTTTACTATGAGGTGATTTCCAGAGTTGGGCATCGCAAGTTTTTTTTAAGTCAACAGTCCGCAAATCCGCAACCGAATTTCAATTTTCTTAATCCGCAACTGCAAGTCCTCAATTACACGTTTAAAAGCTCAGTCCGCAACCGCAAGTCCGCAACGACGTTTCAGGATTCTTGAATCCGCAACCGCAAGTCCGCAACTTCGTTATATTTGAAGTCCGCACCGCAAGTCCGCAACTTTTTATGAACCGAGTAGAAGAGTTTTGCAATCAACCATGTCCCCATGTGATCTGCTCAGAGTTGATTAGCAAGCATAAGTCAAAAGTTGTGACTTGTGCCCACGTAATAAAAGAAAATTACTCACAATCGTTGATTATAGTAAATGTGCCACAGCATGACTTGTTATTGAGCTGCTTTTTCGGATGGCAAACTTAAGAATTGCTCAGCCCCTCTTACTTTCATGTCCACGTCGAAACAGATTTAAACGCTGGTATTTTTGGTTAGAGTTTTTGAGTGACTTGGCTAAGGGGGCTTTTTCGGATGGCAAACTTAAGAATTGCTCAGCCCCTCTTACTTTCATGTCCACGTCGAAACAAATTTAAAGCTGGTATTTTTGGTTAGAGTTTTTAAGTGACTTGGGTAAGGGGGCTCGTAGCCCCCAGCCCTCGTGGTTGCAATACTGCTTATACAGTAGGTGCCTCAACTGCATGGAAGCATAATGCACAACCCACCGACCAACCCTTAAAAATGCTACAATGGAGCAGGGAATTCGAAGATTAAAAGCCATTGGATTACAGTGAGAAGCCATCAAATAGCGGAGCACAATCCGTATTTTCGTTTACAACAAAATATTCTAAAAAAACAATTTTTTTTCAAGGCAGGAAAACGCAAAGGCAGTACAAGGCAAAAAAACATTCATCTCACTAATCTTATTACTAAATTTTTAGTTTCTAGTTTCTATGAACACTGTAGGAACGAGACAACCACGCGCTACCAGCAGCGCCGTTGCCAGACCAAACGAAGTGAGGGGGCAGACCAAACGAAGCCTAACCAAAAATGGGGCACTATAAAATAGACTAAACTTTTGCACATAAAAACTGATACTTTAGAGCTAAAATTTTGTATTCATCTTTGAAAAAAGAGACAAGCCCGGCATCGTTTATTAGCTCGTTTCGTATGCGGCCCGTATAATCGCTTGAAAAATCTGTCTGCAGGAGTGAATGCAACCAGAAGCGTAACCAGAGTTTTGGTAAGAGAAAGGGGGCTTGAACCAAAAGTAAGTGTTTTTTGCACAAAAACTGTCTAATTTAGGTCCCGTGCTAAACAAACGTTGCAACTCAAGCGTGTCACAGAGAGAGTAGAGCTCCCAGCTGCTGGTGATTTTTGCGATTTTGCGGCAAAAATGGTAATTTTAACGCCTTTTAAATCACATTTCGTACGTTCAAAACCATATCAATAATTGCAGAAAATTGCTAAAACTCAGAAGTCTTTGAAAAATTTAAATTGCTTAGCCTTTTGAGCTCCCATATACTTCAGGTCAAGTCCAAATCTTGTTTAAACGCTTATTCTTTTTTTGGTTATATTTTCTAAATGGCTTGACTAAAGGGGGCTGATTCCCCCTTAACCCCTTCCACCTGGTTGCGCGACTGACAGCGACCTAAACTAAATCTTGAGTGTGCTCTAAAAACAAAAACAGCTGGTCTTTTAAAAAAATGTTTTCACGTATTGTTTCACGTCCTAATCACTAACGAAATACCGGTAACGCTTCTATAAGCATACATCCCTATTCCGCGACACACCCGTAAAGGCGTGTTAATAAGACGGTTATTGGGTTACGTTTATGTAAAGCAGTTGGTGGCCAGCAATTTCGCAAAGAATCAAGAAAACTTCAAAAAAGAATTATGTTTAAAACTTATCATTTCTTTTTCCATTATTGCGTGTTGTCTTGTCGTTACATAATACTCCGAACAGGCATTTTGAGTAAACCAAAATGGGGGAGCACAAGAAGTCGTTAGGGGGGTACGGCGCATAGGCGTAGCCAGGGGGGGGGGCCAGGGGGCCCGGCCCCCCCCAATTAAAATACCACCAATCATAAAAATTACGACAACGTAGGCTAGCGCTGTTTAGTTGCAGTTTTTTTTTCAGCAATTACGTACATAAGAGTAATTAACAATAGCATTAATGACGATGAGGGAGCCCCGGGGCCCCCAACTAACAACCAGGGGGCCACAAACTAACAACTATGGGGCCCAAATTAACAGCTAGGGGGCCTCAGGGCACCTAACTGATAACCAGGGGGCCCCGAGGCTAACTGACGACCAGCGGGCCCCAGGACCCCTAACTAACAACCAGGAGCCCTGGAGCCCCAGAGCCCCTAACTAATAACCAGGGGGCCCCGGGCCCCTAACCGAAAACCAGGGGCCCCTAACTAACAACCACAGGCCCCGGGGCCACTAACTGACAATCATAGGGGCCGGGGCCCCTAACCGACGAACAGGGAGGCTCAGGGTCCCTAACTGACAACCAGGGGCCCCGGGGACCCAAACTGACAACCAGGGACCCCGTGTCCCCTAACTAACAACCAGGGGCCCCAGGGTCCCTAACTAATAACCAGGAGCCCCTAACCGACAACCAGGGGCCCCGGGGCCCCTAACTGACAACCAGAGGGCCCCTAAATAACAACCAGGAGATCCCTAACTAACAACCAGGGGGCTCCGGGGCCCCTAATTGACAACCAGGGCGCCTCAGGGCCCCCAACTGACAACCAGGGGCCCCGGAGACCCTAACCACCAACAAGGGGTCCCCTAACTGACAACCAGGAGGCCCCCGACTAACAACCAGGGGGCCCCCTAACTGAGGATCAGGGGAATCCAGTGCCCCTAATTAACGACCAGGTGGCCCCAGGGCTTCTAACTGACAACCAGGGGTACCCAGGGCCTCTAACTGACAACCAGGGAGCCCCAGAACCACTGACTGACGACTAAGGGTCCAGGGCGAGGAGCCTTTTAATTCAAATTTTTAATAATTCATAAGCAAAACCTGCAAGAAATTTAAGAGTCTTTTCCTAAAAGTTGCAACCCCAGGCCTTCCTTTAACGTTATTATGAACTTAATGCTATAACACAGGCGGTAAAGCAAACCCCCCAATCGAAATACTACCAATGCTAAATATAATGATAGCATAGCCAATACGTTGTCCTTGTCCGGAATTGCAGTTTCTCTAATTTAGGATTTAGGCGTACAAAAGTAAGCAATAATAATGAGGATCACGTGTCCACGTCATAATAATGTCATGCAATTCTTGGACGTTTCAAAAAACTGTCAAGTAACTTGACTCAAGTCCTCCACGTTTTGGAAAAAAAGTTATTTTAAGTTTGCCTTAAATGTTTTTTTATGAAAAAACTTAAGGGCGCGATCTTATCTCAAAATCATAGACGAAGCCAGGGGGGTGGCCCAGGGGTAAAAAAAAAGCTATTTTAATCCCAATTTTACAAACATTTTTAACAAACATTTTTCCAAAACAAACATTTTTTTTTCAAAAACTTTCCAAAACAATTTTTTCATTTTCCAAAACAATTTTTTTCCAAAACAAACATTTTTTCCAAATTTAAAAAAAATCGCCCAGCGGCTGGGGGCTTTGCCCCCAGACCCACATAGCCACCAGCGGCTGGGGAATCCGCCCCCAGACCCCCGTCTGTGACACGTTTGAGTACACTAGCTTTCCCAACACGTCTCCTAAGTTAGACATTTTCGCTTTTTAACTGTTAGTTTTCGCCCTTTCCCTTTACCAAAATCCTGGTCAAGTGACAGTAGACCACGACTTGAGATCTTTCATTCTGCGATATCTTTGCCCTACAAAAAGTTCCTTTTTTGAAAATATCTGATGACGTCATTGCATGTGATTTGTGGTTTGGGCCCCCCCCAATCAAAAATCCTGGCTACGCCTATGGTACGGCGCCCCTGGCCCCACCATAGCGAATGCAATGGCTACCAGTACAAAAAACAATACACCAGTGGCTAGTTTTGTGAACTCACAGTAAAAAAACTACAGAGCCATACTTTGAACCAGGGCAGCAAATTCGAACTTAAACTCAAAAAAAGTCGGTTGTTTTGCCGAACTCGAAAAAACAGCATGTCAACAAAAAGAAAGCGATTAAGTCGAAAAGCAGACTTAGTATTTTTGTCAGCCTGAACTAAAAAAAACTTGATATTTTTGCCAAACTTGAAACCGAAAAAATTAAATTGATTTCTAATGTTTGACTGGTTAAAACACAAATATTTTACGAAAATAGAAAGGAATTTTAATATTTGTATGAAACTTGAGGAATTGCGGACTAAAATTAAAAATAGTCGCAACCGCAAGTCCGCAATTTAAACTGCCAAAGTCCGCAAGTCCGCAACTTTTTTCGTTAGTCCGCAATTGCGGATTTGCGGACTAACTTGCGGACTTGCCCAGCTGTGGTAATTTCACTACTAATAACCTTACATATTTTAAATGGTGTGCGTATATATTTTAGTTTGAAAGAAACTTGACAGTTTTGTAAAAAGTTAATTCTTTGCATCGTGTTGACAACGAAGATAACTGATGAACTTGCGAACTGTCATTCTTCAATGCAGTGCAGCATAAACAATAAACACAAATGTATTTGCATTTTTCGTAGATTACGGCAAAGTTGGAAAACGCAATAATTGCAACACTATTTAAGATTGGTGTACAGACATTTCATCACCTACCATTTATTCACCCGACTGTTAATCACGGACATTTAATCAATGGGTTAGGGTTAGGTTTCGGGTTAGGGTTAGCACTAGACATGCGATCACACAGACGTTTAATCACTGTAAAATTTTATCACAGAGACACTTTAGCATGCTCTTAAGTGTCAAAATTCGTGATTAACAGTCTCGTGGTGAAATGTCGCGTGATGAAGTGTGGGTAAACCTTAAGATTATCTATGCTACGTTCAACTCGCACTTTAAATATATAAAATCTCTGCAAAACAAGATTCTCAGAATTATCGGGAACCAAAATCGGATTGATATTGATACCGCTTTCTTCGTAATTACTAAATCTTAAAATTCAATGATTTAATAATTTACAAAATTGAGAAATTTACGTTTTAACTTAGCAAATGCGCTCAATCATGTCATTTTGATTACTGGTTTATGAAAGTCTCACAAATTTAATCTCATTGCCCTCAATTATCCCAAAATAATTTCTGTTATTGAACTAAGAGATTGCAAAGACCAATTAGACATAGAATTGTGAAAGTCTGGAATGAAATTTCGAAGGAAGTAAAAAACGAAACTTTTTTCAATTTCAAAAAACAGTCTGAACAACTATTCCTGGAATCATATTAATAAACATTGCAGGCAATAAAAAAAAAAGATCAATTACACCGTGGGGAATTGTTTCTTTTGATGCGTGTACTGTACATTCAGTTCATTCGCTAAAATCCGTGTTTTCAATTACTGTAACTATGTTTTTTTCACATAGTAACTGCTCGAATGGAATAACCAAATAATTTGCCAATTTGCAGCTTCCTGCACTCGGGATATATTTTTATTATTGCAGCTTTTTGTGTTTGCTTGTTCGAAACAAACTTTCTCTCACTATCAGTAAGTTTATCACGATGCGAGTAATCTTGAAAATTGTTATGCCGTTTTTAAGTTCAAAATATTTTTATAACCAACAAATCTAAAACTACAACCTGATAACTTATTCATTTTAGGTGTCCATGATCTGCACTACTGCAAGCAGGACAAAATTAATTTTTCCAAATTTTTTTTCGGTAAAAAGGTAAAGTATTATTTTATACTATCGCTACCTTTCTTCACACTTAATTATCATGAGTTACAGCTAGTTGTAGCATGAACATTGAACAGGGTCAGATTTATCATATGGCCCGCAGCTACTGAAGCATAAAACTTAACCCAAAGATGAAGGGTTTTAACGCATTTTGAACTTGACCAGGAAAAAAGTGGAGATGAAGGGGCTAAGCGACTCAAGACTCTGCCTTCAGACCCTTGTCTCTGAAATACAAACAAATTTTAGCTTTGGGTTCACCCCCTCTCCCAGCAAAATCTTGGTTACGCGCCTAGACTTGAACGACTTTTCATTCATTCATTCATTCATTTATTTTTGACCACTAAATTAATAGCAAATGGATAATAGCGCAAAAATAGCATGTAAATTGTGGAGTCAGGAAAAGGAAGTAGCAACACCACGCAAGACCTTTAGAACATGCAGAAGACACTGAAGGCAAAAACAAGCGATTTTTATTTGCACGGTAGTTACACTTATTAATTTGCACAGTTTTTGAACATAATCTTGCCGCGCGTGTAAAGCGAATTGGAATAAAATTTAAGATTTTTTTCTGTAAAAGTTTTATCTTTCCAAAGAGTCAAAGTGCCAAAGGCCCTTCCATCGTAAGTCCGGCCCAGTGTGCGATGTATGTAAATGTGGGATTGCGAATAAAAAGAGCGCGTGCTCTTTTGTTTTAAAAGATACAGTACATCTTGATTCTCCTTGATTATTATTATCTTTCTGCTCTTCAAATTTTTACACTATTAATAGCCTATTTAGGGTAAACAAAAAAATCGAATTATTATTTGTCATTACACAAACATTGCGATTGTTGCTCTGTTTTTCAAACTGTTACTAGCTTCCCAAACATAAGTTCATAAACAGTACCTTTTCTGTTGTAAGAACTGTTTTGAAATTGTGATAGGTGATATCGGGTTCGGACGTAGACCCTTTAGCGAACAAAAGATGCCGACATTCATCAAACCCGAGGTCAGTAGACCATCCTCTTGAAGCCCTGGTTCGGGAAAACTAAAAAAATGCATGTATACTGTAACTATAAATTGATTGATTGATTCAAATTTTTCCTATTACACTAAAAGAAATGACAGTGGCGATTTTATTTTGGACATAAAGTATCGCCATGTACCATTGCACCACCTAAGCATCACCATGAACAGTATAGTAGAAAGCAAAGCATTTTTCTTTTCGCTTATACGGTAAACAATCTTGAGAGGTACTAGCCTTTAAATGCTCCGCTATCCAGCAACAAAATTCTCAAAAGAGAAAAGCTTTTTATCTTTTAAAATTCTCCTTTGAGATTCTCAAGAGTTAGGTCAGTTTTACGAGTTCAACCCGAAAAGAAGTCTTACAAAGTACATGTATATCTATTATGGATGAAAACGTTTAATTGTTGAAACGGGAAAATTTTCTCCGTACATGCAATTACACACATATGTTTTGAAGTATCAAATTTGTCAATGTAGCTTTATTTCGGGATCCAGTGCTCAGAATTCCATCAGTTATTTGAAGGTTGCACACTGCGCAAGCTACTTTCAAAATACAATCAAAATACAACTATTATTCTTGGCAAAATAACACCTAGTATTAGAGTTAAATAAGTTCTTCTTTAAGGATGAAATCTAACATGTTATAACTATAAGTCCAATAAACCATACGATGAGAAGAGTAAGATTTCAACCGATCAAGAACACTGCTCGACAGCGTTGCTCAGAGCGGATATCATATCAGTAAACGTCACCTATAAAAAATTAAGACCCTACAGTCTGTTTCACCAGTAATCGGGATCAGCAAAAGTAAACACACCCTGATGAACTCGATTTACGAGGGAAACAGACCGTTGGGTTTTAAATTTTTATACGTAACCAATAATAACTATAGATTCGAAAATTTGCAAGCTCTGTTATATCAGGGCCGTAACCAGAACGAAAGAGGTCCGGCGGAGATGCCCGAAAAAAATTTACTTAGTTTTACTGCATAGTAAACACGCTGTTAATACCATATTTGGGCTAAAATAACGTCCCTGCTGATTGCATCTTCGACCAAATTAAATCCAACTTTAGTGGAGGACCCTTTCTTGCTTATTTTTGGTTTTCACTTTACAGTTGGACAGATTAGGCACTGCTTTTTTTTTCTTTTTTTAAATCGCTACCTTATACTTGGATGAAATGGGCCACATAATAATATTGCCGAAGACCTTTTCTTGATTTTCGTTTAAAATTTGGTTTTCGCCTGAAACTGAATTTTGTTGAACCTTACGTTTGGCTTCGGCCCAGTGTACACCACACTTAGAGTAAAACTTTCTCAAATTTACTTACCACAATGGTCAAAACACCATTCATGTGTTGCCCTGAAATCGGAGTAACATTTTGCTCGTTATCTCGAGCTGGAAGACTTCTTTCGGTAGCCCATCTGTACAACATGTAAAAAAGTTTCAATACAGCCCTGCGTTTAATTACTTTGCCAAAATAGTTGATAAACATTATTGGTCTAACCTGAGTTGGAAGGGATTTATTTTTAGTTCTTTCAGATACAGTAAAACTTGCTTCGCACATAATTATGACAAATTTATACACTATTAATACATTTTGAATATTAGACTTGGGCTGAAAACAAAGCGAAGTCCATTATCAACCTAAATTTAATGCTACAAAGCACTAAAGATTGACTAAATTAACTGATTAAAGATTAACAGTTTATACTTCATAGTTAGCCAGCATTTTTTTGTTTATTCGCTTGTGGATCGCAATGACTTGCTGTAAACCTGAAGTGGTAAAGATCGTATCAATATAGTTTATCACTTTGTATTGTCTATTACCTCTCGTGGCATGCATACTGTAACTTATAAATATAAATCATACAAATTAACAAATAGTTGCTGCGCAGGGCAAGTGTTGCAGTTACAATAAAAAAAAATTAGGCAAACAATAAAAAATTTAGGACATAAGCCAACATGTACTGTATATAGGTTAAAAGGTTGTTGACTGGCATTCAGCGACGTAACTATAGAGGTCAGTGGGGGGCAAGCTTCACCAAAAATTTGATACATTTTCTATCAATTTTTGGAGCTTTGTCTTCGTCTAATTTAGAACTTTTTTTCAAAAAATTCTTCGTTTGATGTAAAATTTTGGTGCACCTAACAATAAGTTTTGATTCGACCGTTTCAAAACTCAGTAAGTCCTTGCACAAAAAAATTGTCTCCATGCACTTTTTGTTTTCATTCTTAGTTTTGGAGAAACAAATTTGAATTGCGAAGGCAAAAACTCACCTATCCACCATAACCAGCTGACCATCTGAATCTAGATGTCCAGAATAAACGTCTGACATCGGCATTTCTTTATCGGCGCTGATTCCAAGGGCTAAATAACCTTCAGCTGCTTCAGTGGCCTGAAATGATTTGCTTATTTGAAACAAACCTACCTTCTTCTGTCAGTTTACTGTAGATCAATAAATATAATAAATAGTTTGTAGTTCTTTTGGAGATCTTTTTGAAAAGAGTTTGCCATGCATGACTATGAATATTTAAAAAAATTATCGACCAACAATATTAAGCATTCACAGTATGTTATACATGTTGTAGTTTATCACGAGGTATGCCTATTAAACAATTGATATCAATACGCCTATAGACTAGCCATTGATTAATTTTTAATTTTCGTTGTTATTTGCATGCCGCTATTATATACCA